>CP139507.1:341632056-342337293 GCA_021014915.2 Artemisia tridentata subsp. tridentata | reverse complement strand
CACTGTTACACATTTATAATAATACGTAACTCTGTTGTAGTAACCCGTAATTTTTCACATCAACATTTATTTTCAAACTCCAATTTACGACTTTAAAATTTTACAAGAACACTTTTTTACGTACAACTATTTGGTTAAATAAACGTGAACACCTAGGATATATTTCTAGTACACTAGGACTTAGGCTAAATCTAATCCACAACGATCAAGTACCTTGCTCCTACTCCAATTCACAATTTTAAACTCAAAAACAATGTCCTTTTTCTTAAATTACTGACGGTTGTAAATTCAACGAACATTATTCGTAATTCAAAATTTAAAACCCGATATACCCAATTCTCCCAACGATTATTTCTAATGTATTTTTATACTTCCAAAAAGTTTACAAAAGTTCCAAAAATATTTCCTTACATCAAAAATAATTTATTTATACCCTACGTTTATTTACGTATAATTTCCGTTAATCACCAAAACAACAACTAATACCTATTTTTAACACCCAATACATACAATATATACACTCTTGTATCAAAACAACACATCTAACCCTATTTTACATTGCCCCTTCATTTGGTTTGAAAATAATGCTAGACAAAGTACAAGCTATTAATGATCACCATACTTTCTAAAAATTCAAAGCATGGCTAGCATAGAATTTCAAGATTTGAGCAACAAAGTCTTGCCCCCATCCTTTGTGTAACACCCCCAATTTCGTGATACGCAGCGGAATTCAAATTGGGTGTTACTTAACAGTACAACAGTTATAGTAATAGAAAACGATCTCTATTTGAGTCATTTTAAAAGATTTATCATTCGAATTTTTATTAATATCAGAGTTTACAAAATGAGGTCCCACTAGGTTTACAGTTTATTAAATAAGTTTCGAATGATAATTAGTCTTCTATCTGTATCCGTGCCTTTCCATGCCATCCTCGCTCATTATGGACCTGAGATAAACATGCTAAAAAGTGTCAACACAATGGTTGGTGAGTTCATGGAGTTTATTGAAAATAAATTGAAATTATTTTAAAGAATTGTTTTCACAGCAAAGGCTCTGTAAATCCACTCAGTTGCAAATCTTGCCCATACAAAACTTGCAACCTGTGTGTTCACAACCCACTGCTAAAATATAGTATGAGTAAGAATATTTTCACAGCAAAGGCATTGTAAATCCACTCAGTTGCAAATCCTGCACATACAAAACTTGCAACATGTGTGTTCACAACCCATTGCTAAAATATAATATGAGTAAGACATGTGCTTATACGATATATGTAAGCACTTAATGTAAAGCATAACAGCAAACTGAACCTCATGACTAGAATAAATAAGTATCATAAGTAAACTGGATTATATTCACCCAAGGCCATGAATCTGGGACCAAGGGTGGGGGCGTCAGCCCGATAGTATTATCAATACCTCTCCAACGGCTCCATCCAGGAGTTAAACAGTTACTAAGAATAAAGTGTAGAATAAGTGTAACACATTAGGGCACATATCGTAACTATATTTCATGTCCAAAAGTACCATAAGTAAAGCGTATCATAAGAGTATAAATATTTTGAGTATAAAACAAGTAGTTGAGCATGTATCTCCCCCAAAAATTAGTAAGAAATAATTGAAAATATGGGGCCATAAACTCACTTGAATAGTCTGGATGGAAGACAAATCAAGTATAGCGAATAAAATAATTCAACACGCAACCTAGGTGAATATAAATAAGGGAGTCTGAGAATTTGACGATTTTGGCCTAATACGAATAATGGATGAAATGGTATCGGATGCCGAAGTGGTTTGTGATGAGAATGAATGATATGCTTAAAATGCTTGATGTTCAAAAATAATTTTATATATAGTATTATCTTATTTTTATGTTATTGAAATCATAAATATCGTTTCCTCAAAAACGGTTTAAATAAAACGTTAAGTAAACGTTAAAAATTGTTATTTATAATTATAAATGTTATAAAATAATTATTGAACGAAATGAAATGATATGCACGTGAGATGAATGAAAAGAGTAAAATGTGAAAATAAAAAAGAGTAAAGTTTACTATTAGTTATTGTGTTTTTATTAAATTTACACTTTTGGCTCTAACGTTGTGATAATTACACCGTTAATCCTTTAACTGTATGTTTTTATATTTTAAAATGACGTTTCAACACTCTTGATTCATATACATTCCATTTCTAACCTTAATTTATAAATTTGACAGTTTTGACACCTTTTTATGCTTAGTTACACATTTAGTCCTTTAACGTTGTAAAAACACACTTTCAGTCCTTATAATTAAAAGTATGACATTTTTGCACTTGTACTTATCCAAATAATCATTTTATGCCCTTAGTTTATTGAAAATACTGTTTTATCCTCAGTTTTATCATGTTGACAGTTTCAGTCCTTGTAGTTTCAAAGTTTTGTAAATATAGTCCTTTTTCCATTTAAAGTGTTTATTTCTAGTTCATATACTTCCATATTTACACATTTGACTCAAAATACTTTATAATGTCAGTTAACATCCTAAATTTACTGTTTTGGCAGAATAAAACCTTAATTTACAAGTTTGGCAGTTTTAGTCCTTAGACTCGAAAATAGTTTGCAAAATTAGTCCTGTTTACATAAAAATTATAGAAAAAGTTGGCGAGGCATTTTTAAGATTAACAAAGCTTATTACAAAATTTTCCTTCTGCTTATTAGCTGATTAGCTTATTTTTAAGTCAAATGGGCTTTTAACGTAAACTAACAAAGCCCATTAAGAAATCTAGAGGCGAGGGCATGAAAATAGTTTTGGGCCTAGACTTGGGCTATTTTTGTGATTCTAAAAATATATCTCATGGGCCTATTGGACTGTTCAATCACAAAAGCTTAATGGGCTTTAACTTAGCCCAATCGGATTTCTATTTAATTTTCTGAAAATAAAGAATTAAGATCTAGCGATGTAAGGTTTGGTTTTAGCTATTTCGAAGGTCAATTCTAACCTATGGGAGAAAGTTTAAAATACGAAACATGTAGTTTGCTAGGTGGTCAATTAGTTCGTGTAAAAATATAGATATGTTATTAAGTACATTTTAGTTTTATACGTTCCCTTTGGTCGCGACTTTGACAGTTTTTCTGGGTAAAAAGACTTAGAAAATTTTTAGAGTTTGTTGCTTTATACGTCTAGGTTGATTCAGTTTGACCATTTTAAATGGGTTAAATGAGTTCATATTGGTAAACTATAAACACGAAATATTTAGTTTATAATATGGAAAATCAGTTTACGCAAAAATATTTATGTGTTGTTAATTCAATTTGGGTTTTACATGGCCATCTAAGTAGCGACATGGGACAGTTTTTAACTTAAAAGACTTGGTAAATTTTCTAATATGCATGATTTCTATACATGTGGGTATGGATTAAAAGTGGTTCGAATAAGTGTATATTAATAGAATAGACATGACATGAGCGTGGTTTGTGGTTCCTAGGCCTTCCACAAGGGAGGCTTATCAACATATGTGCTCTAAAATGTAACGTGACATGAAAAATTAAATAGAAAAAGTGTATGCGTTCGAGTGAATAATATAACAAGCATGATGTATGATAACGTGGGAAATGAATTAGAAACGGAACGTAAGAACTTATCACACCTCTAGGGTGATGAGAGGATGGTTGTGGAAGAGATAGAGCACACGAAAAATCCCACAACTCCCTTGTGACTAAGATACGATTTATATGTATATATATATTCTATTTTCGAATGAACTTGAATATGGAAAGTGATGATTTTTTCTGGTTATTTCATGGTATATATAGGGTGAGAAGGTGCCTAAGGACATGTAAATGAGTAGGTAGGGTATGTGGAAGAGATGGTGGACAAGTGATAGTATATATATATATATTATATATATATATATATATATATATATATATATATATATATATATATATATATATATATACACACACACACATATACACAGTATAGTGATATATGTGTATATTTATCAACCACTTCTTACTCTTAACAACTCCTGTCAGTATATGTGGAGCTTTATTGTCCTTGGAAGACTTTAAGGGGTTGTGTGAATGAGAGGAAAACAAGTAGGAATTGGTTTTTGTATGTACATGTCGACTAGAATATTTTTGGTGTACAAAAATTAGTTTTAACGTATGGACTTGGGTTAGAGTAGGGGAAATACATCTAATAACATGTTTATGACCTATGAAAAATATTAGAAATGTGTGGAATTAATTTGGGTCAAAATGGTTATGTTTGTGAATTTTTGTATAAAATGGGTTTCGAATAAATGTGTTCAAGAGCAGTTTACTTTGCCTAATTTAAATATATCAAACATTCATATTAAGAGTTACAACTTGGCACTCTAGTTCTTTGGTGAGGGAACAAATAGGAGGTACAAAAATATGCATAGGTCACGTTTCAATATTGAAAGAAAACTAGGTGAATTGGAGGAGGCTTGGGTCGACTGAAAATGAAATAAAGAGTGGAAATTGGGTTGTTTGATGAATAGTAACAAGTAATAGAGTTGGGCTGTTGGTGAACAGTGAATGAAAAAGAAGAAATGAGCTGAAGATTTAACTTGGCCTGTTTAGTAATAATTTTGTATATAATTAGATTTCGTAATTTCGCGTGTAAGTTTGTCCCGTTATTACGTGATAATGTTTTCGTAATATAATAATGAAAAAAAAAATTTAATTTTCCCACAAAAATGGTAATTAAAAATAGTGACCGAGATTAATATTATATTAATTGTTGTTATTTATAGTGGAAAATTAGCGGTGGTCACAGTCTCACCCCCTTAACTGAATCTCGTCCCGGGTTTCAATCTGTGTTAGGTGGTTAAGAAATGAAGATGAAAGGTGGTTTCACGTGTGAAAACTTTATAAGTTAGAATTTATATATAATCTTAAGAAAAATTTATTTTTGAATGAATATTGTTATTTTATGAGTATGTATTACGAGTTTTTAAAATACGTGCAACAAGGGAGTTTTAAGTAACGAATTTTAACAATGAAGGTTTCGGAAGAGAACTTGATGAATGTAGAGAAAGTTTTTGAATTTTAAGCTTTTGTAGTAAGGAATAGTAAGCTTAAGTGGCTCCTGCTCTAGTAGGTGTAGTGATGTTTTTTTCTTTTTTTATTTATTTATTTATTTTATTTTTTTATTATTTATTTATTTTTTTTTGTCAAGGCTTACGTATCAGGGTTTCTTATCCAACTAGGTACGTTTTTGTGATTATCGTGACTATTGCTTGCTCTATAGGCGTACTTTCTTATGGCTAGGATTGATGAGACAAACTTTCCCATCTTCGAGCATAACCCTCAAAGGATCGTTAGGTAACCGATTTTTACTTAATCCCACAACTCATTAGACAAGAACTGTCGTGGGATTAGGCTAAATCGATTTGAGTAACAACTTGACTCTTAGCTTGATTTTCGCAACTCATCAGACAAGAACTGTCACTAGAATCAAGTGGTTTGAAGGAGGTCTTTTGAAAATTTGGCTCGATCATGGAATTGCTTACTCATTTGAGACTACTACTCCCTTCATTGCATGATTCTTCCTGAATTAGACATAGGTGATCAGGCTATGTATAATTTAGGAGTAACAATGCAATGTTTGGACTAATCGTCTCGGACCATTTAAGAGTTTATGTCTCAGCACTCGCTTTCTGAGACAAATAGTAAGATAACCAAGTCATTAAATATCTAAAGCTAAGTAGTAATATTATTTAACTCAAATCCCCTGACTCATCATTCGTACTTAACCGATGAGTTACAAGGTATTTTAGTGAGGGTACGAAAAGAGTATTTACACTCATCTGTTGAGATGAGAGTAAGATAATCAAGGGAAGTTGACATAGTATTTAGGATAGTTGATGTTTATATATTTAACGTATATAGAATAAGAATTTTGCAAATCACAATGTCTTAAGAAGGTTTCGCAGATTACAAAATGTAGAAGTAGGTACATGCTCGGGGAAATATGATTAAGTCATGATGCCTTAGAATAGGCATATGCATGTATATTTTGTTGGGAATTCTGGAAATAAGATATTTCTTGTTGCTGCCGAGAGTGAAAGTTGATTTCTGCCAATAGTGTTGGTTCCTGCAGAAGCTCATTGCTGCTGATAGTTATATTTTGTTTCTGCTGATAGTGTTTGTTGCTGCAGATATTATTGTTAGTTATCCGTAAGTTTAGTAAGTTTATTTATAGAAGAGATCATGTTTATCTCTTTACACGTATTCTTGTAGGACGGGTTAGGGTTAGGGTTCCTTGTGATTATAAAAGGAACACCCCGTCTATGAGTTTTGATATCTTTGTAACTTAACAATCTTCAATTAAATCATCTTTTAGTTCATTATACGATCCATAGAGGATCATAGCATTAGTTATTTTCTTTTCTTGTTCATAATCAGAGGTTCTCTTGTAGTGTGCTTGTGATTACATAGGCATCCTACCGATCCACATAGGCTCAAAGATCTAGCAGGCATGTTAGATTCAACAAGTGGTATCAGAGCCTCGTGAGGATCTCTGTGAAAGAAGAGCAAGAATTATCGTCGGGTGCAGATCTGGAAAATTTTGTGGTAATCGTTAATTTTTTGTATCGATGGGTTGTTTTGATTAAAGAGTGACAAATTGATTGGCTGCTTTTATATCCTCGTACTGCTATAACGAATTGGTCGGTGGTCAAAAGGTGTGAATTTAGTTTTGTCGCTTAGTCATTCAATTGATCAATTGATTTATTGGTGGAGCGTTTGTGAGTCAGTATATTTATCTGATTGATCTATTGAATAATATCATAGTGGAGTAATTTTATTAAGATTGTCGCTTGTGACCTTTAATTATATCAGTGGTTTATTTAATTCAGTTGGGATTCGAGTATTAAATTGTATCCTCGTACTGAATATATTAATTGGTCAAGAGGGGTTTCGATTGCTGCGGCTGATTATTTAATTCGAAATTGTGGGATACTGTTCGTGTATTAATTGGTCAAGTGGGTTTTTCTCATTGATTGGAGATAGTTATTGTGCTTGTCGTGTTCTGCAAGTGCAATTAAATTGGTCCTTTTGTTGTGGTTAATATTTTATGCGACGACAAGATCTGGTTCCTCCAATTAATTAATTGGGTTTGTCGCTTGTTAAGGCATTGTGAATTTGTTTGGTTGTTGCTGTTCTGTATTTAATCCGTCAATTGTTTATTTCAAACAATGACTTCATCCGGAACAAATGAATATGAGAAATGGGCTATGAAGATGGAACAATGGATCTCCAACAGGGATCATAACCTCTGGAATGTTATTCTTAATGGGAACAGCAAGAAGAGGATTGGGAAAGATCAGAAGGGGAAAATAATCATACTTCCACCTGTATCAGCTGAGGAGCATGTTGCTGTGCAAAGGGAGACCAAAGCTAGAACTCTTTTGCTTCAGGCTCTCCCAGCAGACCACATGGGTGATTTTAATCACCTGGATAATGCTAGGGAGATCTGGCGTGCTGTAAAAACTAGATTTTTTGAGAATGATGAGTTCAAGGAGTCCATGCTCAAGCAGGAGTTCCAGGAGGTCAAGATCCCTGTGGCTAAGGAATTTGCTTTTATGGGAGTCACTCCTCAGGTACAACAATGTCCTTTTGATTGTCATGTTAAGTATAATGCACTTAAGAGAGAGTTTGATGAAATTGAGCCTGAATATAATAAACTATTTGTTGAAATTCAAGCTTATAAAAAGTCTCTTAAAACTGTGGAAAAACAAAAGGCTTGGCATGAAGCTAATCAGCTTGCATATGAACAAAAGATAAGGGTTTTGGAAAGAGACTTAGAGAACTCCAATAACTGTCTAAAACATTCTGAAAGAGAATATGCTAAGTTGAAATTAGAAAATCAGGATTTACAGGCTAAACTAGATAGTGAAGTGGCTAGGATAAATTCTTGGCAACAATCAGACACATATCTTGTTAATTATACTAATAATCCTAAGTGGCGTAAGAAAGGGTTGGGATATGATGCTGGGGAATATAATCCTAGAATATTTGACCCTACCCCTAAGGAAGTTGATTACCAAACTCCTGTTAAGTTTGTCAAAGAAGGGGAAATGCATGCTGTTCCTCCACCTATAAGAAGAGTGTTTAAGCCTGTTCCTATGCACACAGCCCTTGAATTAGACATGGATGAATCACACATGACTTATGGCAAAAAGTCAAATGACTTGCCTAAACCTGATGACTTTGCCTCTTGTTCTACCAGTGACAAGTCCTCAGAACTAGAGACCAAAGACTTTGTCTCTTGCTCTTTCAGTGACAAGTCTTCTAAGACCAAGACCAATGACTTTGCCTCCTATGATTCTAATGACAAGTCTCCCACACCCAAGTCTGATGACTCCTCACCAAAAGTAGCTAGTATGGAATCCAATTCAAAGAAAGCTACTTTTGATGACATCCTTTTTAGTCCTGTTAAAAACAATTGTTCTTCTGATTCTGTTTGTGAGAAGTCTTTGTGTGATAAGCAAGGTCATGATAAGAAAAGTCAGGTTAAGAACAAAAAGGTTAAAAGGAAATCTTGTTTTGTTTGTAGAAGTTATTCTCATTTAATTAAGGATTGTGATTTTTATGAGAATAAATCGAGTATGTGTGCTGTGCAATCAAGATCTTTATGGAAAAATGTAGAGAGTATACCCCCATTTGTCCCTAGAACAAATGCATTTCCTGCTGGTAATGCAAAACAACCAGCAACTGTTCCTGCTGATAGGCCTTTTAGACCCGCACATGTTCCTTCTGGTAAGCCAGTTCCAGCTGGTCAAACCAAGTCTGCTGGTTGGAAAAGGAATGTTGCTCGACCATTCTACAGACCTACAAGCACTTTCTTTCAAAATGATTATAGGTTTGGTTTTTATCACCCAATGTTTCTGGGGGGGCAAAGATGGGATCATGATGTTCAGTACACAGGCGGTTGGCCTTGGAGGCACAATGATCACAATATGAGAATGAGGTCCAAGGAAAATGGTGGATCTCATCATTGCTGGTATTAAGGGGAGGCTTAAGCCTAAGGGGAGGCTTATTGTTGTATATTTTGTGCTATCTAACATTTTTGTTTAGTTTGTTTGGTGTTCACTAACTAAAATAATGCAGCTGTTGAATATTATATTGGTCTATTCTGATCTTTGTGGGAACTGATGCACGTTGTGAAAAATCTGATTTCAACCTCAATCTGATTGGCTGCCATTCTCGAGCAATATTGATAGCTGTTATCAATCACATATGGACATTAATGGCTAGTCATGTGACCTCATACTAGTTGGCTTTTATTTTATTCGTGTGGTCAGACGTGGGTGATCAATGAAGTGAAGCAAATTGGTTTTAGTCAACTGGGTTTATTTGATTATGGGGTCAAGGGTATATTGATTGGTGCTCACATGGGGTGATGAGTTAGTATCTGCTTTGTGGATTATTTATTCGGTTCATAATGATTCAATGAATGGGTTTGTCGCATGATTGATCAATTTGATTTGTCGCTCATGACTGATCTGTTTGTTGCTTTTGGATGGTATGTTACTGATATCGTGGGCTCGCATCATTCATATTCGGTTGAGGCTTGATATTCTTTAATTGACCAATTGGTGGTCAACGTAATACAATAATTCTTATTGATATCACATGAGCTTCTTGGAGTATGATTGGTCAAAGTTTGATGTTGGCGTATTCTTGGGAGATGTATATTGATTGTCATGTATTGGGTTATTTGGTACTGAATTTCAATAATGGATCAGTATTGGATGGTTGATTGTCAGTCATCACATGGGTATTGAATGGCATGAGGGTTTTGTCAGTAGCAGCTTATAAGATGATGTAATATTGGTGGCATTTACTTCACATATCTCGTACTCATTAAATCAATTTATCATCACAATTACTTGGAGTTGGAAATAAATTGATTTGTGGGGCTGACTTTTATGTCTGTCAGTTAGTACATGGGTATGATCGATTTTTGGACTGATTCTCAAAACCTCGTCCTACATTTAACTCTGTCAAACAATTAAATTGGCTTATATACAGAGTGATGAATATGGTTTGTCGCTTCTGTTATTTATTGGAAGATTTAATTGTGGGGACATTGGTTTAATTATGGGACAAGTATTATAATGGTGATGGGTACAAGATTGAATGGAGTTTTGTAGTGTACTAATTCATTGAGTTGGTCAAATGGTTTGTTTCATTCTTGAGGGATGATAATGTTGGATCAGTGGAAGAATTTTTTTGCCACATGTACTATAAAGTGATGGTCGCTTGTGGCTTATCAGTTTGAAGATCAGTTCATAGAACTAATTATTTTATTCAATTGAGTTGATTTAATTTGTGCGAGTGGGGGTTGTCAATTGAATTGATCAATACATATTGACAAATGTGAATTGCACATGGGCCCATATCACATGAGTCAGGTATTTAAATGCTGCTATCAAAGTTATTGGACTAGATGGTTTTTGTCGCAAGCTATTCCATTTTTGGTCAATCGAATATTAGTGGGGTCAGTGGTGTTTTGATGTTGCTGCTGCTACGTGTTTCATTCTTTTGGTGAGTTGGTATTTGTCAACTTCTGATATTGAATAAATGGGGACAATTATTTCTCACATGGGTAGCTACAATATTATTCTTGATACACGTATGCAAGAAAGGTCTGTCAGTGGAGGATGATTTATTGATGTGTATATACACTGCTATATGACGTGGGTCTAATGGATTGGAGTTAAAGCAACTGGGTATAAGTCTGCCGCTACGAATATTTGTTTGTTGCTACTGCTTCATTCCTGCTGATTGTCTTCCCGTTCCTGCTGGTAACACTATTTCTGCTAATACCACCATTCCTGCTGCTCGGTTCCTGCTGTTCGGATTCTGCTGCTATTATTAAAAAAAAAAAAAAAAAAAAAAAAAAAAAAAATCTTTTTCATTTGTTTGGTTTCTTTCTTTATTTTCTTTCTGTTTGTTTTGTTTATGTTTTCTTTTAGTTAAAAAAAAAAAAAAAATAATAATAATAATAATAATAAAAAAAAAAAAAAAAATAAATAAATAAATAAAATAAAAATTTTCTTGTATATTTTGTGTGCTAATAAGTTGGTTTGAGCAACACCTTGCAGGTACAGTGTTGGTGTTTACACCTACACAGTAAATGGTATTCAACTCACCATGTCTTGCAAACAAGAACAAGTTGACTCACCATGAGGGTACGGCTCTAGTGTGATAATCAAATCCGTTGATAGTTGTAATAGCTTGCTTCAAGCTATAGGGTACTTCAACTCACCCATGGTTCATTCCTGAGAGTTGAAATGGTTCTCAATTCACCATGGATGTAACCCTTTATGGGATCCAAAGAATTGGCTAGTCCACAAAAGTATGGTTTGTGGTAAAGACATTTGGTATCCATATTTGGTATTCAATTCACCAAGGTTTTGTTGAAACCAAAGAATTGACTAGTCCTGAGCACACGGCTACAGGTAAAGACAAGTCAAATCCGTTTATAGTTGCTGATTTGCTAATAAATCAGATGGTTATCAATGTACCATGGTCTTACACACCTAAACATTGGCTACTCCAGTAGTGATGGCTATTGGTAAAGAGACATCAAATCCATTAATTTTCAATGATTCACCTCTCATAGGAGTTAACACACCTGGATGTGATGAGAATAGTATGAAACTTAAGTGATTTGATGTACATATTGTCATAGTAGCAGTCAAGATCAAGGATGATATGGTGACCAGCTTAGATCTTCTTTTGAGGATGATTTCCTATTGCTGCTGAACTATCGAAGTTGCTGCTGGAAGTTTCAAGTGTTGCTGCTGGTTACTTACTGATGCTGCTGCTGGTTTAATCCTCTCCCTATGGACTTCAAAGTACTTTCAGAATAGAGTAACTGCTTAGGGAATCTTTTCGGAAATACACTATTTCCTCAAGATTAGGGGAGGATTGTTGGGAATTCTGGAAATAAGATATTTCTTGTTGCTACCGAGAGTGAAAGTTAATTCCTGCCGATAGTGTTGGTTCCTGCCGAAGCTCATTGCTGCTGATAGTTATATTTTGTTTCTGCTGATAGTGTTTGTTGCTGCGGATATTATTGTTAGTTATCCGTAAGTTTAGTAAGTTTATTTATAGAAGAGATCATGTTTATCTCTTTACACGTATTCTTTTAGGACGGGTTAGGGTTAGGGTTCCTTGTGATTATAAAAGGAACACCCCGTCTATGAGTTTTGATATCTTTGTAACTTAACAATCTTCAATAAAATCATCTTTTAGTTCATTATACGATCCATAGAGGATCATAGCATTAGTTCTTTTCTTTTCTTGTTCATAATCAGAGGTTCTCTTGTAGTGTGCTTGTGATTACATAGGCTTCCTACCGATCCACATAGGCTCAAAGATCTAGCAGGCGTGTTAGATTCAACATATTTATTTATATAAAGTGATCAGAAGTATGTCGTATATATGTTAATATAATAAAGCATAAATTACCTAGAAGTCACATAATCGTCTGGAGGATGGAAGGCACGGACAGCGAAAGGCTATAAAATGTTTTTTGTGGAAAAGTAGTTATAGTTTAGGTCTCAATTAGACCAATTTCTCTATAACTATTAGCTTTGATACCAATCTGTAACACCCCCAATTTTGTGATACGCAGCGTAATTCAAACTGGGTGTTACTTGACAGCACAACAGTTATAGTAATAGAAAACGATCTATATTTGAGTCGTTTTAAAAGATTTATCATTCGAATTTTTATTAATATCTGAGTTTACAAAATGAGGGTCCACCTAGGTTTACAGTTTATTAAATAAGTATTCGATTGATAATTAGCCTTCTATCAGTATCGTGCCTTTCCATGCATCCTCGCTCATTAGACCTGAGAAAAACATCTAAAAAGTGTCAATACAATGGTTAGTGAGTTCATGGAGTTTATTGAAATAAATTGAAATGGTTTTAAAGAATTGTTTTCACAGCAAAGGCACTGTAAATCCACTCAGTTGCAAATCCCGCCCATACAAAACTTGCAACCTGTGTGTTCATAACCCACTGCTAAAATATAGTATGAGTAAGAATATTTTCACAGCAAAGGCATTGTAAATCCACTCAAATGCAAATCCCGCCTTACAAACTTGCAACTGTGTGTTCACAACCATTGCTAAAATATAATATGAGTAAGACATGTGGTATACGATATATGTAAGCACTTATGTAAAGCATAACAGTAACTGGACTTCATGACTAGAATAAATAAGTATCATAAGTAAACTGGATTATATTCACCCAAGGCCATGAATCTGGGACCAAGGGTGGGGGCGTCAGCCCGATAGTACTATCAATACCTCTCCAACGGCTCCATCCAGGAGTTAAACAGTTGCTAAGAATAAAGTGTAGAATAAGTGTAACACATTAAGGCACATATCGTAACTATATTTCATGTCCAAAAGTACCATAAGTAAAGCGTATCATAAGAGTATAAATATTTTGACTATAGAACAAGTAGTTGAGCATGTATCTCCCCCAAAAATTAGTAAGAAATAATTGAAAATAGGGGCCATAAACTCACCTGAGTAGTGTGGATGGAAAACAAATCAAGTATAGCGAATAAAATACTTCAACACGCAACCTAGGTGAATATAAATAAGGAAGTCTGAGAATTTGACGATTTTGGCCTAATACGAATAATGGATGAAATGGTATCGGATGCCGAAGTGGTTTGTGATGAGAATGAATGATATGCTTAAAATGCTTGAAGTTCAAAAATAATTTTATATATAGTATTATCTTATTTTTATGTTATTGAAATCATAAATATCGTTTTCTCAAAAACGGTTTAAATAAAACGTTAAAAATCGTTATTTATAATTATAAATGTTATAAAATAATTATTGAACGAAATGAAATGATATGCACATGAGATGAATGAAAAGTGTAAAATGTGAAAATAAAATAGAGTAAAGTTTACTATTAGTTATTGTGTTTTTATTAAATTTACACTTTTGGCTCTAACGGTGTGATAATTACACCATTAATCCTTTAACTGTATGTTTTTATATTTTAAAATGACGTTTCAACATCCTTGATTCATATACATTCCATTTCTAACCTTAATTTATAAATGTGACTGTTTTGACACCTTTTTATGCATAGTTACACATTTAGTCCTTTAACGTTGTAAAAATACACTTTCAGTCCTTATAAATAAAAGTATGACATTTTTGCACTTGTACTTATCCAAATAATCATTTTATGCCCTTAGTTTATTGAAAATACTGTTTTATCCTCAGTTTTATCATGTTGACAGTTTCAGTCCTTGTAGTTTCAAAGTTTTGCAAAAATAGTCCTTTTTCCATTTAAAGTGTTTATTTCTAGTTCATATACTTCCGTATTTACACATTTGACTCAAAATACTTTATAATGTCAGTTAACATCCTTAATTTACTACTTTGGCAGAATAAAACCTTAATTTACAATTTTGGCAGTTTTAGTCCTTAGACTCGAAAATAGTTTGCAAAATTAGTCCTTTTTACATAAAAATTATAGAAAAAGTTGGCGAGGCATTTTTAAGATTAAAAAAGCTTATTACAAAATTTTCCTACTGCTTATTAGCTGATTAGCTTATTTTTAAGTCAAATGGGCTTTTAACGTAAACTAACAAAGCCCGTTAAGAAATCTAGAGGCGAGGGCATGAAAATAGTTTTGGGCCTAGACTTGGGCTATTTTTGTGATTCTAAAAATATATCTCATGGGCCTATTGGACTGTTCAATCACAAAAGCTTAATAGGCTTTAACTTAGCCCAATCGGATTTCTATTTAATTTTCTGAAAATAAAGAATTAAGATCTAGCGATGTAAGGTCTGGTTTTAGCTATTTCGAAGGTCAATTCTAGCCTATGGGAGAAAGTTTAAAGTACGAAACATGTAGTTTGCTAGGTGGTCAATTAGTTCGTGTAAAAATATAGATATGTTATTAAGTAAATTTTGGTTTTATACGTTCCCTTTGGTCGCGACTTTGACAGTTTTTCTGGGTAAAAAGACTTAGAAAATTTTTAGAGTTTGCTGCTTTATACGTGTAGGTTGATTCAGTTTGACCATTTTAAATGGGTTAAATGAGTTCATATTGGTAAACTATAAACACGAAATATTTAGTTTATAATATGGAAAATCAGTTTACGCAAAAATATTTATGTGTTGTTAATTCAATTTGGGTTTTACATGGCCATCTAAGTAGCGATATGGGACAGTTTTTAACTTAAAAGACTTCGTAAATTTTCTAGTATGCATGATTTCTATACATGTGCGTATGGATTAAAAGTGGTTCGAATAAGTGTATAGTAATAGAGTAGACATGACATGAGCGTGGTTTGTGGTTCCTAGGCCTTCCACAAGGGAGGCTTATCAACATATGTGCTCTAAAATGTAACGTGACATGAAAAAATAAATAGGAAAAGTGTATGCGTTCGAGTGAATAATACAACAAGCATGATGTATGATAACGTGGGAAATGAATTAGAAACGGAAACGTAAGAACTTACCACACCTCTTGGGTGATGAGAGGATGGTTGAGGAAGAGATAGAGCACTTGAAAAATCCTATATCTCCCTTGTGACTAAGATACGATTTATATGTATATATATATTCTATTTTCGAATGAACTTGAATATGGAAAGTGATGATTGTTTCTGGTTATTTCATGGTATATATAGGGTGAGAAGGTGCCTAAGGACATGTAAATGAGTAGGTAGAGTATGTGGAAGAGATGGTGGACAAGTGATTGTATATATATATATATATATATATATATATATATATATATACACACACACACACACACACACACACACACATATATACACGTATAATGATATATGTGTATATTTATCAACCACTTCTTACTCTTAACAACTCCTGTCAGTATATGTGGAGCTTTATTGTCCTTGGAAGACTTTAAGGGGTTGTGTGAATGAGAGGAAAACAAGTGGGAATTGGTTTTTGTATGTACATGTCGACTAGAATATTTTTGGGGTACAAAAATTAGTTTTAACGTATGGACTTGGGTTAGAGTAGGGGAAATACATCTAAGAACATGTTTATGACGTAAGAAAAATATTATAAATGTGTGGAATAAATTTGGGTCAAAATGGTTATGTTTGTGAAAAATGGGTATCGAATAAATGTGTTCAAGAGCAATTTACTTTGCCTAATTTAAATATATCAAACATTCATATTAAGAGTTACAACTTGGCACTCTAGTTCTTTGGTGGGGGAAAAAATAGGAGGTACAAAAATATGCATAGGTCACGTTTCAATATTGAAAGAAAACTAGGCGAATTGGAGGAGGCTTGGGTCGACTGAAAATGAAATAAAGAGTGGAAATTGGGTTGTCTGATGAATAGTAACAAGTAATAGAGTTGGGCTGTTGGTGAACAGTGAACGAAAAAGAAGAAATGAGCTGAAGATTTAACTTGGCCTATTTAGTAATAATTTTGTATATAATTAGATTTCGTAATTTCGCGTGTAAGTTTGTGCCGTTATTACGTGATAATGTTTCGTAATATAATAATGAATTTTTTTTTTAAATTTTCCTACAAAAATGGTAATTAAAAATAGTAACCGAGATTAACATTATATTAATTGTTGTTAATTATAGTGGAAAATTAGCGGTGGTTACACCTTGGACCAATCAGCCTCCCCCCCCCCACCCCCACCCACCCCCCATACTCATACCATGCCTAATTAAACTACTACTTGGACTTTTGACAATCTCTTGCTATATATACTTCAAGTAAACTTCATTCTCACATTAGTTAGCTCAAGAAAAATAAATCACTTCCCATCTATACATAAAAGTCGACATATAGGAGGAGCAAAGAAGAGAAAATCTTTGTTGTGACTGAGTTCAAGCATTCCTAGGGCATTCTAACAAGTATTTGGAACATTAATCTTGGGGTTAATCAAGTGTCTTGCACTCATATCTCACTAATCACTTTTGTAAGTAATCATGCTCTACAAGAACTTCATATTTTTCTTTATGTCAAAATGCTAGACAAGTATTACTTAGTTATCACTTGGTACATGTTGATAAAGATTTACATTCACAAAGATCCATTAACAAAATATTATGTTTCGAACAAGTTTTTATTTCAAGAAAACTAATTAGTAAAACTCTTCATAAGAAAGTGGTAATAAACCTTATAAACATGTTTGTTAGTAAACTTGTACATTTAGATATTCTTGATGATTTACATGAACCTTAGAATATTGTTAAGTTTATGGTTAAATCATTATCATTATGTTGAGAAGTTGATGGAGGAACTATGACTAGAAATGAAGTTGTGGTTAAGTGGCTAAAATGACTAGAAGATTTGAAATATAGTTTTGACACTTTTGATAAAGAATCTGTCCCATTTTGTAAGAACTGGAAAAATCAGTGGGTTGTGAGTATTTTAGGCTAGAGATCCAGAAAATAGACACAAAAACGAAACCGTAGCCGCTTGAATGAGTTAAAACGGGTTTATAACGAAAAAGATACACTAGTTTCAATTTTTACGACGAAAACATTATTTTCAGAAAATAAACAAATCTGTCCAGAATTTTAAGAAACGAAAACTGAGAAAAATGATATTTTGACTAGCCGAGACCTTAGAAATCCGATAGTACACTTAAATACCTTCTCGGGGATAGGTCAAACTTAAGAAACGGAGCTACGACGCAAAAGTTATGGCTAAAATAAAGTTTATGACGGTATATACGTTGGCAGCCTATTATTTGGCTATTAGAAAAGCTGATGGAACAATAAAATGTGAATTTTAGACCTTTTAGAGTATATTTTGGCTAAAATGACGTACACGAAATTGGTAGAACATTGTATATATTTATCTAACGCATTAGAGACTTTGAAATACTTATTAACATGAAGACTAAAATTTGGTCGCAAGATTTACAAGATACGTTTTCTAAAAAGGAGTAATTTTCTAAATAAATGATCAAATTAACGCAACTATCTTTTGGCAACAAATATTACAACAACATGTACAAGTGATAAAGTAGAGTATGAACTTGCATGCACGACATCATTCAATGCCCTAAATCATATCATTCATATTAGGTTGCGAGTAGCTTACCAAGCCTCAATTCCGTACACTTTCCTTTTGTCATCATATCAGTTGTACCAGGTGAGTTCATGGCCCCAATATTCCTTGTTTTGAAATACTTTTGGGGGAGAATACATGCTCGTTTATATCTAAATGAAATACTTGCTTTACTTGAATATGCTACCTGATTACTCAAACTATTGCTTGCTTTACTTATGAATTTGTTGTTTACTCGAATGCGTTGATTATTCACATGATCGAATGAACTGGTTACATAACCGAATGTACTGGTAACATGACCGAATGAACTGGTCACATGACCGAATGAACTGGTCACTTGACCGAATGAATTGGTCACATAACCGAATGTACTGGTCAAACCAACTTTAAATCTTGTGGTCCATATATTACTTTTGTTTACCTAAACCAAATCTTATTTGGTAGTGGGTTGTAAACACACAGGTTGCAAGTCTTGTATAGACGGGACTTGGGACTGAGTGGATTTACAATGCCTTTGCTGGAAAATCTTTATTCAAATGCTGCACATTTTAAACTAAACTCTATGAACTCACCAACCTCGTGTTGACACATTTTAGCATGTATTTTCAGGTTCTTAAAGTGTCAGCTCACCTTTGGCGGCTTTTGGCATGGCATGGCATGGTTATAGGATCAAGATACTCTGATATTCATTTGGGGACCAATTTATTTCTTTTATGGGCCTATATTTCCGCATTTCATTGAAGGATGTAAAACAAAGTACTTTTGAGCATGAAAATTTCTTTAAATGGATACGGTAAATCCGTTCTCTTTACTTTGTGTTATGGTACCAATTTATTAGCACCCCAGCGACATGTATGCTTTCGCTGGACTCGATTTTGGGGGTGTTACAGATTGGTATCAGAGCCTTGGTTATAGAGAACTGGGTAATTTTAAAACCTAGACTATAACTACTTTTACGAAAACTTAACCCTATGACCGCCACGTGCCTGCCTGCCAAGCTGATGCCTCATTTGTGGTTTGTTGCTGACATATTTGATGAGATTTGTGTCTTATTATCGGATCAATTATACCCACTTATTCTCGTTGATTACTATAATTGTCTTCCATATAAGTATGCTTACATATCGTACACGTCACAGCGTTACGCCTTTTCCTTACGTAATCTCGTCATTCGACCTCGAGTTTGGTCACTTGCCTTAGTCTTTCAAAACGTCCTTTAAATGTGAGGGACATATTATTAGTATAACTGAGCTGAGTATTTCAAAATTCATTGAACCTCGATGGAATATAGACTGATCACCTATATTCGACCAGGGACAGTGGGACATAGCCTGATCACCTATGTCCGACTCAGAGGTGAATTTTACAATACTGGGAGTGGTTATAATAGAATCATGTCCAAGTTGATTCTCTACTCGATTTCTAAAGGTTTCAAAAATTCCTCTGTGTGTATACAATCGTTGCAAGAACATTCACATCTACATCCAACACATTAGCATCACAATACTTTCTCGACATAGTACTTTTCCTTTAAATGGACACTCGTACTTTTTAAAGGTCCTTTAAATATTTCCAAGATATCTTGATTAACACAAATGATCTCCAAAAATTTTCACAATCATACGTAATATCATTTTACGCAACCTTAAAACCCGCTACAGTCTACCAATTTCCCGATTACCTTACTCACCATCTCTGACGGTTAGTCTGATCACTCGTCCCATTTCATATCACATTCCAAACCAACAAAGTTGAATTCCCATCGTTAAGGTTCGCTGGAATTCTCAAGGAAATCCTGAGATCATTTAAAGCGAGAACATATGTCTGTAGAATGAAAGAGCTGAATTCAGGGAATGAATTCCTTAAACGTGATAGGCAAGCTAAGCGTGACGAACAAGAATAGTACGAGGACAAAAATTAACATTTACGCAACATACGACGATCTTAGAAATCATTAACCTTATATCTTGTGTCTTTGCTAACCGAACTAAGATAGACCTTTCATACATGCTTTATTTTCAGCACTTTTAATTAAATAAAACTCAGTAGGATTCCTGCTTTCGAAATTACTAGACGATTATCAGCGTAATCCGGCGATGATGTCTAATAGCGTTAATTTGTGTGTAATTTTTTAAAAATATATATATAGGTGTGGACTGTGGAGTAAATGAGCGTGAAGAAAATTAATGCCTAAAATTATAATTAATAGATTGTGTTGTCTTTTATAAATATGGGTATTTTAATCTAACACTATTACTCATTTTTTCAAGTTTTTACTAGATATGTTTTCTCTTTATATGTAACTAGACGTCTATCCGTGCATAGCGACGAGAATTTATAACTACAAATAATTTTAGTTGTGATATTGTGGTTAAGATGTAGGGATTGAGATTAAGATGAATATGAAGTGTGTGTGTATATATATATATATATATATATATATATATATATATATATATATATATATATATATATATATATATATATATATATATAACAAAATAGTAAGCAAGTGGTATAACATAAAAGCAAAATAAACAGAATACCACACTCTTACATGAACCTCGTCTTGGCTAAAAGTTTGCTTAAAAATGTCATCAACATTAGCGTGATTGAATGATTAACAAAAAAACGCAATCTTTTTCTAGAAATGGTAGATGGTGAAAATAGTCGTGGTATATATGTAAGCTAATAAAATGTAAGTGAATGATTAACAAAAAAGTTACAATTTAAAATCATTAAACATTAAAGGGGTATGTTTATCAAATCATTTTACTAACTTTTTAAGTATTTAAGCTTTCAAAAAAATGTTGTTCCTCTTTATATATAGTAAAGATATAGATATAGTAAATAAAAATGGCACAAATTGTTAGAAAAAAGAGATAGGTGTGATGGTAACCTTAATTTGTGGTTGGCCAAAATTAGTATATGCGGATGTTTGAACATAAGTCTTCACTAAAAATCCTCAAACCTGAATCATGTATCAGGTTAACTGATAAGATAACTGATGAGTGGCTTTTTACTCATCATTATATACCCGAAAAACCCCACAAAAAAGACCAAAAATACCCAAATAGACCCTATATTGTTACAAATTTCCTTGGATTGTGTTTTTTGTGTTTCAGGTACAAAAGGATTGAAAACAAGGCAAATATGGACAAAACCGAGCGTGGAATGGAAAAGAGCCGAAAACCGAAGCCGGAAAAGACAATTTTCATTTGGATTTAATTCGAGCTCGAGAAATCCCAAAATGGCCCTTGGATTACTCTTATATGGCAACATTAGTCCATCGGTTTAACTTTGAAAAGATGGCAGATTTGGTCCCTATAAATTACAACAATTACACCTTTGGTCCTTGGTTTAATTCCTATCTATCCTAAATCAAAACCCTATCCGGATCCAATGTTTAACCCATCCCATTTTAAAACCCTAAACCCATTAAACCCATAACCATCCACCAGCCCATTTCACCACACAAAAGCCCACACCCCAAATTAAAACTAAAAACGGGGTCAAACTCTACAATCAGGTCAAATCCCTAATTAAAACCCTGTTCATCATCTTTAACCTCCTCCTTCCCGCCATTAGCTGCTAATCCTCATCCCTGTCACTTTCCTTCTCTCCACCTTACCACACCAGTCCAAAGGTTTCACATGGCTTTGTCTCTCCACCCCTCCACCTCATCGATCCGTGGACAAAGAAAAGGATAAACGGCCAAGATTGCTTTGAGTGGGCACCAAGATAATCCAATGGTTGTTAAAGAAGCACAAGAAGCAAGCTGGACACTCTCACACAAGAAACACAGCTAAAGTAGAAACCCTAGATAATTTTTAGTATAAATAGATAGTGTTGTAGCCTTTGAAAGGCAGGTTTATTTTTAGCTTAGTTTTTTAAGGTATTTGTATTTTTAATTTTAAGCATTGTAATTTACTTTCATTTTAATATAAGTTCAGTTTTTGTTTTAAATTCCAATTTACTGCTTTTAGCTTATTTTTTTTATTTAACTGCTTATTGCTTATGTTCTGCTTTTTATTTGCTTATTTGTTCTATTTTGTGCTCATTAATTCTATTGTATGATTATTTAAGAATAGGTCAGCTTTAGGTACTATTTGAGTTAATGCTAGTTAGGTTAGTTAGTTTAGTTTGTTTGGCTGTTTTGGGTCAATGGATCAAAAAGGGTAGGAAAAACTAGTACTATTCATTTGCCTTATCTGGTAATTCAGGTTGAGCTTATTGTAGCCTATAAAAGCTGTTGTTAGGTTTTGTTTAGTTAACTTGAAACCTTTTGAAGTTTTTGAATAGTACAGTGAAAATTAGACCTTTAGGCTGCCCTTATAAGCCTCAAAATAAGCTAAGCTTATTTGTACACCTTTTGGCATTTTTTTTGTTAGTTCACTAGAGTATTTTGAGCTGTGGGGAAAATTTCAAGAGTTTTGCATGATCCCAGCCTGCACAGAACAAAAACAATGCAGGCTGCATTTTTTAATTTTTTTCTCACCAGCCCTTTTTCAAGCTCAACTTTAATCTAGTTTAAGTAGGATTCATGTTCTAATATTTGTTTTACAAACAGCTTATAGGCTGATCTCAATCTGTTTCAGTTTTTTTTTTACTTGTGAGTTTCTTTTTTTAGCTTTTCATAGCTGCATAAAACCACCTCAGTAGCCCAACCAAGGACTGCATCAGTTGAGCTTTTTGCTTCTTGAGGTTTCATCATTGCTTATTTGGTTTTTAGGTTTGCTTGTTCTAAGATTCCTAGATTCTTAGGTAGTTGTTAGCTTAAACTAGCTTATTTCATTCTCCTAGTAGCTTAATTGTAGCTTATTGGTCCAAATGCTCTACTGCCTTTAGCTTTTTCCCTTAATTTGCCTACTGAACAGCCTTATTAGCTTATTTCTAAGCTTAATTGTGGTGTTTAAAAAGAGTTGTAGTTATATTAACTGCTTATTCTTTAGTGCTTAATCATTTTTCCAAAAAGAAAAACAAAAATAAAATAAAAAGAAAAAAGTGCCAAACCTGGGACTCGAACCCAGGTCTCCTCACTCACACACCAAAGCCTTAACCATTGCACCCTTAGGATTTTTCTGAAATCCTTTGTGCCATCAATCTTTTTAACCTTTTTTCCCTTATAAGTTTATATAATCTGTTTGGCTTATTGCTGCTTATCTAGAACTGCTTCTTCCTCCATTTTATTTTTCTTTTATTCCTCAGTACTTTAGTTAGTTTATATAAAATTTTCAGAATTTTCTCTTTTCGTTTAGTATTTTTAATCATTTATTTTATTTTAATTAGTTTTTAATTCGTAATTAATTATTAAAAAGTCAAAAAAATATAATTCTTTTTTTCAAAATTTTCTTTTATCATTTAGGACGTAGGAAAATTATTTTGGTATCCGTAGGGTTATTTTTTAATTGATTTGACGTTTATGCTCATTCGTAGTTTATCGGTCGCGTTATTTTGTTTTCATTTTATTAGAAATTAGTACCCAAGTGACCCTCGTCTTTTCAAGCATTTTAATACCAAACCGAAAACGATATCCTCAATTTCACACCTCGTTGGGACTACGACCCGGGTATTTGCTTATCTGGTTTATTACAATTGATTTGTGCGTCGAGTGTCGCGAGTTGACTTTTCTTCGTGAGAGGATTGGCGTGCTTGACCTACAAACCAATTTTTGGCGCCGCTGCCGGGGAGGTGTGTTATGACAATATCGTTACGGTTTGACGATTAGTGACTTGAAGAACCTTCCTCATGAGGTTTCGTTTTTATCTTGTGAATATTTTTTATCCAAAAATCTAAAAAAATTGAAAAAACCTAAAAACCTAAAAATATTCTTCTTTAACCCTAATATTCTTGGTGCATGCGCACACGTTCTTCTTCGTCATCGAGTCCCTTACTTGAACGCGTCGCAATTCCGCGAAGACGTAATCGTAGACGTGCTGCCTCATTAGTCGAACCTGAGATTCGTACTAATCCCGCTCCTCCCATTGTCATAATGGCGGAGAATCGCACCATGCTTGAGCTTCTCCAAGCACCCACCGAGGGTTACGGAGATGCTATTGTTGTTCCCCCGATCGTTGCCGATAATTTCGAGCTTAACCCGGCGTTACTATCCTTAGTAACGTCAAATCAATTTTACGGTTTCGAGAGGGATGACCCTCATTCCCACATTCGATGGTTCAACAAAATTTCATCGACCATCAAATGTAGGGATGTTCCTCCAGAAGCAATCAAATTGCTTCTCTTTCCTTTCTCTCTTGAGGGGGCAGCCCGGATTTGGCTCGAAAAACAACCCCCTCGTTCTATCTTAACTTGGGAAGATTTGGTGTCGAAATTTGTGAACGAATTCTTTCCACCTTCAAAAACCACAAGTTTAAAAAATGAAATTACCAAATTTACTCAAAAATTTGATGAATCTTTTAGTGAAGCGTGGGACCTTTTTAAAGAATTACTTCGCAAATGTCCTCACCACGGTTTTTCCGAGTTACACCAAATTGATACTTTCTACAATGGATTGAACCAAACCGACCAAGATTCTCTAAACGCCGCCTCCGGTGGTTTTATATTGAATCGGACTACGGGAGATGCTTTGTCCATCATCGAGAACAAGTCAAAGGTTCGCACTTCACGAAGCAAGCCGGTTGTTTCCCAAGTGAGTGCTTCGCCTTCTTGTTCACATCCGGTGAATACTTCTAGCACGGATGCTAAAATTGACAAGCTTACAGATACAGTACAAGCTTTGGTTCTCTCCATCCCAAAAATTCTTTCTTCTACCCCACAAGCTTCTCCACCCGATCAAGTCAAAGCGATGGAGGAAAGTTGTGTCACTTGTGGTGGTCCTCATGCTTATTATAATTGTACCGCCACCGATGGCCGGCCTTTTAAAAGCAATGCCGTAGCCGAGTCTTTAAATCAAGGAGGTACTCAATACCGTCCTTAAGTTGACCCGAGCTATCGTACTAGCTATCAAGCAGGACCACCCGGTTTTTCTCAACCAAACAATCAAAATAGGTTTAATCAAAACCAAACCAGAGGGCAAAATGTTCCATATCAAGCCCTAATTAATCAATACCCGACCCAAGGGGTCAATTTCACTCAAGGGTATCAAGCTCCTAATTACCCTGCCCCGATTGCTCCCTCAACTGATCTTGCAAATTACATTAAGACAAATGAGGTGAAAATGAGGGCCATGCAAAATCAAATCACAAATTTGAAAATCGAATTTCAAAATGCTTTGACTAAGCAGGGTGATGAGCTCAAAAGCAAAATTGATCAATCACAAACAAAGATTGAAAACATGTTTGATACCCTCATCCATCAATTTCAGCAAGCTAATCTATCTAATCAAGCTAATCAAGCTTCTACTTCAGGAACTCTCCCAGCTAATACAATTCTTAACCTAAAGGGAGAGTTGAAAGCGATAACCACCCGAAGTGGTTTAGTTTATGATGGACCCACGGGTCAAGCTACTACTTCTTCCTCTTCTAAAGTAGTTGACCGTGAGGCCGAGGTGACCAAGGATACGGAACTTCCTACTAATAAGGTGATGAGGCGAAAAGTGTACCGCTTTTAAGGGGTCATTTAAGCCTTAAATCGTATTTATTTGATCAAATATTGCCCTAAATCGTTCCTTTTGTCATTTTAGGTACTTTTGAGGAGAAATCTAGAAAAGGAGGCATTTTGGACGTTTTTGGAGCATTAAAGTGAAGAAAACGGCAAAGTCTAAAAAATCGGCTAAAAGTTACTCTTGACGGCGTCAAGATTTACTCTAGACGGCGTCATGCCTTGGCAAGAAAAGTTGGACGTGAAATTTACTCATGACGGGCCAGTGAAAATAGCATGTGAATTCTGACGGCGTCACGCTTTAACTTGATCGAGGGCGTCACGGCTTAAATCATAAGGGGACGGCGTCACGTTCATGGTTCGACGGCGTCAAGCCTTGATAAGCCAGAATGGATTTTTGAAGAGCTAAAGAGGGACGGCGTCAAGATGGTCATCCGGGAACCCTAAAAGCGGCGAGGTGACGGCGTCACACTCCATATGGTGACGCCGTCAGATCCAAAAATCTATATATAGTTTTCTAATTTTTTGTCATTAAGGAGAGCTTAGTGTGTGGAATTTTGGGATAAAACCCTAGGACGAATTCAGCTTCTTTTTCAAGGCTTTTTGCCTTGAGATCTTCCATGTTTCATTGAAAGATAAGTTATCAATTAATCATTCAATATGTCTATGTGTTGTTTGATTCTATCTTATTCTTGTCTTTTGTTTAACATGTTAGGCTAAATTTATCTTGTGTTTGCTTAGATCTAATGAAACCTAGCTATTGATTATTGGTTGTTAATGTGTTATTAGTTGTATTGGATGATTGTTTATCTATGTTAGGCTTAAGAAAACTGGCTAACTTCCTATTCGGTAACTTGCTTGAACGTCTTAAGAAACATGAACCAAATGCGTACTAAAGGTTTTTATGGTTGTATTTAATGCACAAGCGAATTCTAGTGATCCCATGTTAGGAGCTTCCTAGCCGGCTCGACATAGGAGTGAAGTAGGAGCTTGTAGAGTTGGGGAAGTAAGTACGCCACCCCACGAATGGTATTAAGGAATACACCCGTCATCCACGCGACTAATACACACTAATTAACCGGTAAAAGATAGTTAGGGAGTAAGGAAATCTAAGTAAACACATTTCTCTACACATAAGTTTCTCACCACATTTTCATTTTTGTTATTTTATTTTATTTGCATTCGTAGTAATTTGGGTTAGTTGACTAGCAACTAATTCCGCCCACTCCTTCAAACCCGAGATTTTACTTGCTTTCATAAAATTATAAAAATATAAAAAAGAATCTTCCTCAACCCTTAGACCTAATTAGAGTAGCCTTTCATACCTAACGAACACTATTCCCTGTGGAGAACGATCAATCCCCCGTACTTACCACTACACTATACTACATCGGTCAGGTACACTGCCTGGTGGGGTTGTAAGCCTCTTGAGATCCCTCGAGAGGTAAAACCTGTTGTAAGGTTACAAAACCACGCAATCAAGTTTTTGGCGCCGTTGCCGGGGAATAGTTATTGTTTAGGTTGAATTTTTATTTCTATTAGGTCTACTCACTAGATTCCTTTCTAGTGAGATTTTTATTTTATTTTTCTAGGATTTCTTTAGTCTATCTATTTTCTTCGTGTCTTTGTTCGTAACCATTACCGTCCGACATCATGGAAGATGGTAATATCCTTAACCCCCACAACCCACCACCACAACAACCACAACCACCTCCTAGAGCCCGTACTTTAGGAGAGTATTCCCGTCCTAGCCACCATGGCTATCGAAACACCATTGAGCTCACTCAAGGAGCCAATATCACACCCTTGCGATCCGACACCATCCGGTTGGTGCAAAGCGGATGCGCATTCCATGGACTTCGTTCTGAAGATCCTAATCAACACCTTAAGGACTTTCTTAAAATCGTTGATTCTATAGACCTTGATGTTGCCACTCGAGAGACGACCCGATTGCGTCTCTTCCAATTCTCTCTGCGGGACCAAGCTAGTCAGTGGCTAGAACGTCAACCCGCAGGATCCATCACCTCTTGGGATGATCTCACCACTCGTTTCCTTGCTCAGTTTTTCCCACCGGGAAGAACTACCAAGCTAAGGAATGATATCTTGATGTTCCAACAACGTCAAGGCGAAACTCTCTACGAGGCATGGACTCGATTCAAGGACTTACTCCAAAAAGTCCCTCACCATGGCATAGAACTTTGGCTCCAAGTCCAAATCTTCTATGACCATATCAATCTCTCCATGAGGCAAACCATTGACCAATCGGCCGGTGGCAAGCTACGTGATCTAAGTGCGGAACAATCATGGGCTCTCCTAGAGGATCTTGCTCTTTATGACAACGAAAGTTGGAGTGATCCCCGTGATTTGAATAAAACGGTCAAGGCAATATCTTTGCCTTCTAACAATTCAAGCACTTCTGACCGTAGGATCATAGAACTTGAAGACCAAGTCAAGTTTCTCATGAAATCCTACGAGGCTCCTAAACTTTCAAGCCAAGTGAACAAAATCACTTCTTCATGTGAATTATGTAGTGGTCCCCACGACACTCGTGATTGCATGGAACTCCCCGAACAAGCTTTTGTGGACTACGCATCCTCGCGTACCGATGGAGCGGGAGACAAGTGGTACACTTTCAAACCTGAGCCAAACCATTACGGTGATTCATACAACCCCTCATGGAAAAATCACCCGAACCTTAGGTGGAAACAAAACCAAAACTCACAACAAACCAATTCTTCCAACCCACCTAATCGTTTTCAATCAAGCGGTTCCAACTCGAACCGTACTTTCAACAACAATCCTTCCGGCAATGGTAGTACCAATAACTTTGAAGGATTGATGTCTCAATTTATGGCATCTCAAGAAGCTCGTTTAGCCAAGTTTGAAGCCGATTTCAAACAAAAACAAAGCGAGATGACCGATAAGATTGACACCTTGTTGAAAGCCCTCAATAACCAAGTGCTATCACCTCCACATAAGGACGCTAGGAACACAAATAGCGGACCCCAAGTAAAAGACCCCTCTTCATCCAAACACGTCCACTTTGTCAACATTGTCACTATTAAACCAATTGATAGGAATGAGGATAATAGTGAACCTAAGGATGAGGATAAGAAAGTCGAGGTTGATAAGGAAGTTAGGACAAGTGAGATTGAAGAAGTAGATGATGATGAGGACTACTTCAATAGGCTACCCACTAAGGAAAAGCGTGCATATCATACAAACTTATTCGATGACCCCGAGACACCATACTTCCTAGGTAGACCAATCATAGAAATAGGCGACCCTTCTAATCTCAACATACCATGCAACATCGGACATCTACATGTGTGGAAAGCTTACATCGACCTTAGATCACCCATAAACATCATGACTAGAGCCCACTACAACTTGATAATGAAGAATCAACTTGGGTATAGGATGTTCCCTGACAAGGGTTGGATGAGTAACTTCACGGGAAGAGTTAAGGGATTACCGGTTTATGTAGGAAACTTCACCTATGTCACCGAATTTGTAATTGTAGAAGATATCCGCCCAATAGTCGATGCATCCTTGACTCAAGTGGTTTTTGGAAAACCATTTGTTGAGGTCTCTAGAATGACTTATGAACCTTCCTTAGGGATAATTAGATTTAAGGATGAGACCGATGAAGTAAGCTACCAAATGCCATATAAGATAGAACAATTCCAACACTTGTCAAGTGTTGAGAAGGAGCTCAAGCAAGCGGTCTACTATAGGAATGATGAGGATAGAAGTAAAGGAGTAGACTATGTTATGGAAAGGATATTCGGTTTCTACAAGGATTGTTTGAAATTAGGACCGGAATATAAAACCGGGAAGGAGAATGGCCTAGGAACCGTGACCGATGATGGAGTCACGTAATGTACGTGACTTTGAGTCTAGCTACAAGACTCGTTAATAAAGGAAAGCGCTTCTTGGGAGGCAACCCAAGCTTTATTTGCTTTATTTGCTTTGTGTGTTTATTTATTTGTTTGTTTGTTTTTATTTGTTTCCGTATGTGTGTTTAATTTTTATTATTATTGATTCATGTTAAAAACTAATTTGTGAAAATGCTTTATGTTGTTTTTAACTTCGTCTTAACTACATATAAAGGTATTTTGCAAAAGATAAGTGTAAGGGAAATCTAAATCGGTTTATTAGAACAAATGAACATGAATCGTAATAATAATAAATTAGCATACATATTAGTATTTGTTTGAGTCAAATGCTTGTACCGAGTCATAATGATGTTTTGCAGGATTTCCAGGAAGTAAGGTAAAGGTTTTTCCAGAAATTTTCCGGAAACTTAAAATGAAAATTTTTGTCAGGTCATTTCTGACGGCGTCAAGGTTTATAACCTGACGGCGTCAGATTTAATTTCCAGAAATTTTTGAAAGTTTTGTTTTCATAAAAAAGTTTTTATTAAATCTCCAACTTATAATCTCCAGGAATCTGCAAAATTATCATTCCACAAGCATTATATCCTTATATATAGATTTTTCCCGCCGATGTTATGCAGGTTTTCGTGTTTGTTTTCTCAGGTTTAACAGGTTATTTTGGACAAGGAGATGTTTATGGAATCAAGCTTATGGCGATGCATTAGTCATGGAGCTTCAACATTCTCTTTGGAGGAAGATTTAACCGTGTAATTTCATTATCCACCGAGCGAATCAGGGGAGTATTTGATTTCATTCTTTTACTTTATGCTTTTACATCTTGTTATTTGAACATTGGGGACAATGTTCATCTTAAGTGTAAGGGGAGGGTAAAAGTACGATTTTAGAGAATACAATTGCGCTTGATTTTTGTTTGTTTGATGGTAGATGTGTAATAAAACTGAGAGAAATACTTGTTAAGGTAATTTTAGTGCCAAATTTAAAATTTTTTACAACATTTAGGAGTGAAACTTTAGTTCTAATAAGCGTCTCACGGATAGGAGTTATATGACTAGCACAAAAAACCGTACCACTAAAAAAATTTTCCACCCCCAAATATGTGAGGTTCGCCCCTAGAATTGGTAGGAAAAGCATTTATGCTGTGATGTGTGTACCGGTAGCACTTAGATTCTAGAACTTGCGTTAGGACCATTCCAAGGCCACAAGTGAGACTACATTCGTGTAGTTAGGTTTACTACATGATAAGAGGCATTAGGATTAACCCATTGTTTTACACCTGTGTTTTTGTTATAATTATTTTGGCTACATTGGTCAAGTAATTCTCCCACACCTTTTGCGTTGTACTCATTTTTAGTACACGATACCCCTAGTACACCCCTCAGAGCCTATCTTTTCATTTCGACCTTTAAGCATTTTACTTAAAGGAAGAATTTGTTACACCCCACTTAAATGTACACCCAAATCGCCTTAGCCTACCTTGTATGCACTCATCTTTAGTGCATTATTGTGACAACATTTGTTTAAACCCAAGTTAATTATCTAATTGATTACATGGTTGCTAAGTCGAGTCATATCCTTGTACATATTGTTTTGGGACGATTGGGACTCATGGGTAAAGTACTAGTGTAATGGAGTAATGAGGAAGAACATCATTTATTACCCCCATATGTGCTAAATATTTTAAAAGTACTCCAAGTTTTTCAATTATCTTAATTCGAGTCATTAGATTAGTATTTGTAAAGTTATGTAAAAATTCAAGTGTAAGGGGGATGCAATGCCCCTATGATGTATTATTTTGGATGGTAGGGCAAAAGTGTATGCAAAAAAAAAAAAAAAAAAAAAAAAAAAAAAAAAAAAAAACACAAAAAAAAATGAGAAAATGAAAAGTAGAAAAAACATACGGACTACCATCCCGTTTCATTTTATGTTTGTTTTATATTTTTGTTATTTTGTTATTTTTTTTCTAGCTTAAGATCGAGTCTAGTCTTGGCTTAGCAACATTGTATAGTACATGTAATTGATCAAGATCTTTAACTAGCCACCAGTAAAATATCCTTTATCCAACAAAACCGTGTTTTCCTTTTCCCTACACCTAACGTTATAACCCATTTAAAAGCCCTCTTTGATAGTTTATCTTTGGTGCTTACGCCTAGTGGAGGAGGTTTTCGATCCTTTCCCAAGCCTATGGTAATCTATTTGCTATGACAGGTAGTGAGAGATATTTTCCGTTTTCATTTATGAGATTTATTTTGATGACACTTGAGAGATGTGAGTATCTAAACACTACTTGTGAGGTGCTAGTATGTAATCTCCGTGCTTATTATGATTGAAGTGGAACGATTATTTGTTGTAATTACTTTTATATTAGCATTAAATGACCCCTAACTTATATTTTGATTAGAATAAAAGCGCATTTGCTTGAGGACAAGCAAATCTCAAGTGTAAGGGTATTTGATGAGGCGAAAAGTGTACCGCTTTTAAGGGGTCATTTAAGCCTTAAATCGTATTTATTTGATCAAATATTGCCCTAAATCGTTCCTTTTGTCATTTTAGGTACTTTTGAGGAGAAATCTGGAAAAGGAGGCATTTTGGACGTTTTTGGAGCATTAAAGCGAAGAAAACGGCAAAGTCTCAAAAATCGGCTAAAAGTGTCAAGATTTACTCTAGACGGCGTCAAGATTTACTCTAGACGGCGTCATGCCTTGGCAAGAAAGTTGGACGTGAAATTTACTCATGACGGGCCAGTGAAAATAGCATGTGAATTCTGACGGCGTCACGCTTTAACTTGATCGAGGGCGTCACGGCTTAAATCATAAGGGGACGGCGTCACGTTCATGGTTCGACGGCGTCAAGCCTTGATAAGCCAGAATGGATTTTTGAAGAGCTAAAGAGGGACGGCGTCAAGATGGTCATCCGGGAACCCTAAAAGCGGCGAGGTGACGGCGTCACACTCCATAAGGTGACGCCGTCAGATCCAAAAATCTATATATAGTTTTCTAATTTTTTGTCATTAAGGAGAGCTTAGTGTGTGGAATTTTGGGATAAAACCCTAGGACGAATTCAGCTTCTTTTTCAAGGCTTTTTGCCTTGAGATCTTCCATGTTTCATTGAAAGATAAGTTATCAATTAATCATTCAATATGTCTATGTGTTGTTTGATTCTATCTTATTCTTGTCTTTTGTTTAACATGTTCGGCTAAATTTATCTTGTGTTTGCTTAGATCTAATGAAACCTAGCTATTGATTATTGGTTGTTAATGTGTTATTAGTTGTATTGGATGATTGTTTATCTATGTTAGGCTTAAGAAAACTGGCTAACTTCCTATTCGGTAACTTGCTTGAACGTCTTAAGAAACATGAACCAAATGAGTACTAAAGGTTTTTATGGTTGTATTTAATGCACAAGCGAATTCTAGTGATCCCATGTTAGGAGCTTCCTAGCCGGCTCGACATAGGAGTGAAGTAGGAGCTTGTAGAGTTGGGGAAGTAAGTACGCCACCCCACGAATGGTATTAAGGAATACACCCGTCATCCACGCGACTAATACACACTAATTAACCGGTAAAAGATAGTTAGGGAGTAAGGAAATCTAAGTAAACACATTTCTCTACACATAAGTTTCTCACCACATTTTCATTTTTGTTATTTTATTTTATTTGCATTCGTAGTAATTTGGGTTAGTTAACTAGCAACTAATTCCGCCCACTCCTTCAAACCCGAGATTTTACTTGCTTTCATAAAATTATAAAAATATAAAAAAGAATCTTCCTCAACCCTTAGACCTAATTAGAGTAGCCTTTCATACCTAACGAACACTATTCCCTGTGGAGAACGATCAATCCCCCGTACTTACCACTACACTATACTACATCGGTCAGGTACACTGCCTGGTGGGGTTGTAAGCCTCTTGAGATCCCTCGAGAGGTAAAACCTGTTGTAAGGTTACAAAACCACGCAATCATAAGGGAAGTACCGAATACATCCTACCCCCGGTTGTCCAAAGTGCTCCAAAATTTAAAAAGTCGTTACCTTATCCGACTAATCCAAAGCTCCGTGAGAAGAAGAATAAAAAAAATGTTGAAATTCCTCCAACTCTTCTAAAAGCTTCATTTCGATTTGAGCTTTGCGGATGCTTTGCTTCATATGCCTAAGTTTACTTCAACTTTCAAGAGCTTATTGAATAACAAAGAAAAGTTGTTTGAACTAGCAAATACACCATTGAATGAGAATTGCTCGGCGGCTATCCTTAAGAAACTTCCAGAAAAATTAGGAGACCCCGGCAAGTTTCTCATTCCTTGCGATTTCCCGGGATTGATTGAGTGTTACGCCTTGGCCGATCTTGGTGCTAGCATTAATCTCATGCCACATTCCGTATGGAAAAGGCTTGGTCTTCCGGAACTTACCCCTACACGTATGACTCTTGAGCTAGCCGATAGGTCAAAAACTTATCCAAAATGTATAGCCTAGGATGTTTTCGTAAAAGTGGGAAAGTTTCATTTCCCGGTTGACTTCGTTGTAGCAGAGTTTGATGCCGACCCCCGAGTCCCCCTAATTTTAGGGAGATCGTTTTTAAGAACGGGGTGTGCTTTGATTGACGTTTACGGCGAAGAAATTACTCTACGAGTTGATGATCAAGCCGTAACGTTTAAACTTGACCAAACTGAGAGCTACTCCTCCGCTTCTGATAAATCCTTTGTTAACCGAATCGATATAATTGATTTTGAGGAGTATGCTCAAAAGTTTTCTAAAAATCCCGCGAGTGGCAATCCCACTCCCATTTTTGAACCAATCATTTCCGACTCTTCCCATCCTTCTCCTCCTATTGAGGGAAGCTATATCTCTAGGGAAGAGCTCGAGGTTTTCTTTGTTGATGCTCCAATTTCGCCAGAAATTGTTGAGCCCGATTGTGATCCGGGGGGAGATGCTCCGATATTAGAAAAAATGATATTTGATGAACCATTATTTTCCCTCCCCCCGAAGGAAGTTATGAAAGAAGTTGATGTTGAGGAAAAGCCGTTAGATCCTTTGGAGCACGAGCTCAAGGATGCTTTTCCCGAATATGAGAGTTTTATATTTGATGACAAATAGGAGAGTAGTGGCAATCCCACTCCTCATCTTGATTATTCACTCTCGGCTTACGAAGCCTTTTGCTTTGATATCGATCATTCGGAAGAGACGGGTAGTGGCAGTACCACTTCCCATTCTTATCTCTCTCTTCCCGAGTATGATTCATTTCATTTTGATAAGAATGATCTTTATCATGAGGAGTTCTCCGGTGAACTCCCTCATAGTATATCTCCTCTGGAATATGATCATTTCTATTTTGATCTTGAGGAAGATACTAGTCTGGGGGGAGGTGTGCTTGATTTTAAGAATTTACTTATTGAAAATTTCATCCCAACCCTCCCGCCCAAGACTTTTGATAAAAACTTTAATGACAAATTTGTCTTTGATGATGAAGAGTTTTTCATGATAATCATGATGATCTTTCTCCTCTTCATCACATTTGCTGTGATTTCTCATCACTTTCACTCCTACGGGAGTGAGGACATCATCTTTGACCCCGGTATCACCATTTATGGTTTCTCTTTCTCAAAACCGTGGGTATCTCATCGGAGTGTAACTTTCGTATGCTTCAATGTTTATCCAAACCTCTTGAATGAAAGTCCGATGGAGATTTTCTCTTCCACATGTTCCCCTAAGAACAAATGAATTCGGGGCGAGTCAAGCTAATGAATCGATCAAAAACAAGCGCTTCGTGGGTGGCAACCTATGTTTATCCTTCTATCTTCTTTCTTATTTCTAACACTAAGTGTGGGGGAATTCCTCTACTTGTTGCTTTGTTGTGTGTTTGCCTTTGTTTTCAGGATTCTCGTAGATCGTGATGATTGATGCGCCTGTTTTCAATCCAGCCGCCAATATCCGATCTTTATGTTTATGTTTATCCAGGGATATCTTATTAATCCTTTATGTGAAAAAAAGATTTCGTTTCCACACTTAGCTAGTAGTATTACCCTTTTACGTTCTATAGTGTCGGCATAATAGCCGGTACTTTGAATATTGAGGGAAATATTCAATTCTAAGTGTGGGGGGGAATTCTCATTTGACCAAATTTTAAAATTTTTCACATTTTGTACCTTCTAGTCCCCTAGCACCCCCGTTTTGACCAAAATTTTAAAATTTTTATCGTATTTTTTCGTCTAAAAGAAGTTCTTGGCACAATAAAAATAATTTGCTATACATTAATGCTTCGATATTAGTGGAAGTTTAGACTTGATTAGGCTAGAACAAGGGGAATCCCGACTCTGCTAGAGTGTTGATCTAGCTGCTACCCTTAACGTTTAGGCTAAGTTTTTACGAATTGTGCAAATGAAAATGCTAAGCGTGGAGTAGTTGGTTCTCTTTAGAGCTTATATAAGTAATCTATGGCTTTTCCTCCCAGGAGCTCCTAATCTGACTAAAATAAGTGTATTTTCAAACTTTTGAACGCAAAAACCGTTTTTGTTAAGCAAATAAATTTTTATACAATCTTGATTTAGAATACTAGTTCAAAGTTTTATTTAAATTTCGAAACAAGCATACTTTCTTAAAAACATAATAAGAATGCAAAATGAAAGTGAGTCGTTGCTTGAAAGTTGCAAAAGTTAAAGTTTTAAGTATGAATAAATAAGTCCTAACCTTCGGTTCGAGATCGGTCCTTGGACCCATAATTCTGAAAACCGTTAAGGTCTTGGAACTCTCCGTTGTAACGGCCCTTGGATACTTTATTCTGAAAGGTGTAAGGTCTTGGAATTTCCCCGTGAAAATAGTTGTGGTATATATGTAAGCTAATATAATGTAAGTGAATGATTAGCAAAAAAGTTAAAATTTAAAATCATTAAACATTAAAGGGGTATGTTTATCAAATCATTTTACTAACTTTTTAAGTATTTAAGCTTTCAAAAAAATGTTGTTCCTCTTTATATATAGTAAAGATATAGATATAGTAAATTAAAATGGCACAAATTGTTAGAAAAAAAAGATAGGTGTGATGGTAACCTTAATTTGTGGTTGGCCAAAATTAGTATATGCGGATGTTTGAACATAAGTCTTCACTAAAAATCCTTAAACCTGAATCATGTATCAGGTTAACTGATAAGATAACTGATGAGTGGCCTTTTACTCATCATTATATACCCGAAAAACCCCACAAAAAAGACCAAAAACACCCAAATAGACCCTATATTGTTACAAATTTCCTTGGATTGTGTTTTTTGTGTTTCAGGTACAAAAGGATTGAAAACAAGGCAAATATGGACAAAACCGAGCGTGGAATGGAAAAGAGCCGAAAACCGAAGCCGGAAAAGACAATTTTCATTTGGATTTAATTCGAGCTCGAGAAATCCCAAAATGGCCCTTGGTTTAACTTTGAAAAGATGGCAGATTTGGTCCCCATAAATTACAACAATTACACCTTTGGTCCTTGGTTTAATTCCTATCTATCCTAAATCAAAACCCTATCCGGATCCAATGTTTAACCAATCCCATTTTAAAACCCTAAACCCATTAAACCCATAACCATCCACCAGCCCATTTCACCACACAAAAGCCCACACCCCAAATTAAAACTAAAAACGGGGTCAAACTCTACAATCAGGTCAAATCCCTAATTAAAACCCTGTTCATCATCTTTAACCTCCTCCTTCCCGCCATTAGCTGCTAATCCTCATCCCTGTCACTTTCCTTCTCTCCACCTCACCACACCAGTCCAAAGGTTTCACATGGCTTTGTCTCTCCACCACTCCACCTCATCGATCCGTGGACAAAGAAAAGGATAAACGGCCAAGATTGCTTTGAGTGGGCACCAAGATAATCCAATGGTTGTTAAAGAAGCACAAGAAGCAAGCTGGACACTCTCACACAAGAAACACAGCTAAAGTAGAAACCCTAGATAATTTTTAGTATAAATAGATAGTGTTGTAGCCTTTGAAAGGCAGGTTTATTTTTAGCTTAGTTTTTTAAGGTATTTGTATTTTTAATTTTAAGCATTGTAATTTACTTTCATTTTAATATAAGTTCAGTTTTTGTTTTAAATTCCAATTTACTGCTTTTAGCTTATTTTTTTTATTTAACTGCTTATTGCTTATGTTCTGCTTTTTATTTGCTTATTTGTTCTATTTTGTGCTCATTAATTCTATTGTATGCTTATTTAAGAATAGGTCAGCTTTAGGTACTATTTGAGTTATGCTAGTTAGGTTAGTTAGTTTAGTTTGTTTGGCTGTTTTGGGTCAATGGATCAAAAAGGGTAGGAAAAACTAGTACTATTCATTTGCCTTATCTGGAAATTCAGGTTGAGCTTATTGTAGCCTATAAAAGCTGTTGTTAGGTTTTGTTTAGTTAACTTGAAACCTTTTGAAGTTTTTGAATAGTACAGTGAAAATTAGACCTTTAGGCTGCCCTTATAAGCCTCAAAATAAGCTAAGCTTATTTGTACACCTTTTGGCATTTTTTTTTGTTAGTTCACTAGAGTATTTGAGCTGTGGGGAAAATTTCAAGAGTTTTGCATGATCCCATCCTGCACAGAACAAAAACAATGCAGGCTGCATTTTTTAATTTTTTTCTCACCAGCCCTTTTTCAAGCTCAACTTTAATCTAGTTTAAGTAGGATTCATGTTCTAATATTTGTTTTACAAACAGCTTATAGGCTAATCTCAATCTGTTTCAGTTTTTTTTTACTTGTGAGTTTCTTTTTTTAGCTTTTCATAGCTGCATAAAACCACCTCAGTAGCCCAACCAAGGACTGCATCATTTGAGCTTTTTGCTTCTTGAGGTTTCATCATTGCTTATTTGGTTTTTAGGTTTGCTTATTCTGAGATTCCTAGATTCTTAGGTAATTGTTAGCTTAAACTAGCTTATTTCATTCTCCTAGTAGCTTAATTGTAGCTTATTGGTCCAAATGCTCTACTGCCTTTAGCTTTTTCCCTTAATTTGCCTACTGAACAGCCTTATTAGCTTATTTCTAAGCTTAATTGTGGTGTTTAAAAAGAGTTGTAGTTATATTAACTGCTTATTCTTTAGTGCTAAATCATTTTTCCAAAAAGAAAAACAAAAATAAAATAAAAAGAAAAAAGTGCCGAACCTGGGACTCGAACCCAGGTCTCCTCACTCACACACCAAAGCCTTAACCATTGCACCCTTGGGATTTTTCTGAAATCCTTTGTGCCATCAATCTTTTTAACCTTTTTTCCCTTATAAGCTTATATAATCTGTTTGGCTTATTGCTGCTTATCTGGAACTGCTTCTTCCTCCATTTTATTTTTCTTTTAATCCTCAGTACTTTAGTTAGTTTATATAAAATTTTCAGAATTTTCTCTTTTCGTTTAGTATTTTTAATCATTTATTTTATTTTAATTAGTTTTTAATTCGTAATTAATTATTAAAAAGTCAAAAAAATATAATTCTTTTTTTCAAAATTTTCTTTTATCATTTAGGACGTAGAAAAATTATTTTGGTATCCGTAGGGTTATTTTTTAATTGATTTGACGTTTATGCTCATTTGTAGTTTATCGGTCGCGTTATTTTGTTTTCGTTTTATTAGAAATTAGTACCCAAGTGACCCTCGTCTTTTCAAGCATTTTAATACCAAACCAAAAATGATATCCTCAATTTCACACCTCGTTGGGACTACGACCCGGGTATTCGCTTATCCGGTTTATTTCAATTGATTTGTGCGTCGAGTGTCGCGAGTTGACTTTTCTTCGTGAGAGGATTGACTTGTGATTGCTTTGACCAACTATCAATAACACGCATGTACCTTTTATAGAACATTTTTCTAGACTTTCTAGACATAGGCTTTTTAAGTCTGTTTAAATTGTAGGGTAAATTCCATCGATGGTCCCTGAACTCTCTTCCGTTCTCACAGTTGGTCCCCCGTTTGCTTTTGCTCTCGTACGGGGTCCACGCTTTGGCAAACGGTGACCCGTTTGGTCCTTTTCCGTTATGCAAAAACATGGTTAGAAAGGATGGTTTGATGACGTGTAAGCCATGGTTTTTTAGTCATTTCACCCTTTTGTTCCCGTTTTGTTTGATCCCTGTTACTGTAGCATGTTCCACTTTTGTCCACAAGATTACTTCAACTCGTTTCCCTAGTGATCCTCAAACTCTTTATTATAAAAGACACATAGCATCAAGTGTCTTTCCCATCGAGACTTCAAAAACAAAGGGGTAACCAACACAACTCAAGTTGCAACAATGGTGGTATGTACATGTGGTCAAGAAGCTGTGGTAAAGACTTCCTGGACAGACAGGAATTCAGGGTGCCGTTTCTATGGCTGTCCATCAATGGTAAGTTTGGTTAGATGGTGAAATGTATATCATGTTTACACAATGTGTTGTTTATTTGCAAAATGTGTTGTTTATTTACACAATGTGTTGTTTCAGGGCTCAAACTGTCCTTTTCTAGGATGGTTCGATCCGCCAATGTGCCCAAGGTCAATAGAGATTATCCCTGTTTTTTTAGGAGGATTAATGCTCTTGAAGAAGTTGCTAATTTATTTGAAGAACAGTAGTCCAAGTACAATGAATATCTCATCATCAGCTGGGTTTTTTTTGGGTTGTATTTTTACTTTGCTACTTGATATCTCTTCATCCATCCACCATCAAGTCTATTTTGGGTAGTTGTTGTTAGTTTGTGATGGTGGTGGATAAATGTTATTAGAATTTTGCAGTAGATGATAGTGTTTGGGTTGTGAAGCACTAGTTTGTAATGGTTGTCAACCGTCGAGTAGTTATCAATGAAAATGTAATAATGGCTAAATCGTAATGGTTTGTAATAAAGTGAACGTGGGTTGTTATTGTTACATATGTTGTTTACTTGTTCAATGCATATTATGTTTGACTTAGGGCAGTCACAAACCAAAATCTGTACTTTGACTTAATAAAGTCAACAATCTGATCCATTTTGATTATTCACTTGTAAACCTTTGTGATTCGTACCCATTTTGGCCAAATTGTTGTTTGGAAATGTACCTCTGAAGTGTATTTTTGTTTGAATAAAAAGTTTTGACTTTCATTAAAGGGTAAATTGTTGAGCATGGTGCCATAAACTTTGTTTGACAAAGTTAAGTCAAACATTAGTTAAGAATGGTATAGTTTTAGAAGGAAATATATTCCCATTAGCTAAGAATGGTATGGTTTTGCATAGGTTCAGTTTGAATCCATGAGTATGGAATGCAGATCTATTACCAATAAAAAGAAACTGAAAAATTGTTGCATTGCAACTGATCCATTATCAATCAGAAGACATTTACATCAATTGTATCATCATTAAAAAAGATAAAGACATAGGAGTTATACTACCATCATGAACTACCATCATTAACAGTTAGAAGTTATCCAAAAGATTAATTGTACAAACTAGCATCATAAACAACAAACCACCATCATAACCTACCAAATACCACAAAAGCTTAATTTCCAGCTACTACACCATCTTCATTTTTCCTTTTCCTTGACTGGCTTTAACTGCTCCTAAAACTTTTGGGTTTTTGATTCCAAAAGTCTTGTCAGCAATATAAGCCCAAGTCATTTTTGCAGGCAGCCCTAGTATAGGTGATGTTGAATATATATAAACAAACTTAACATATAAACGCAGCGAAAAACATCACCAACAATGGATCCATATAGCCATATGATTAATCACAAATTAGAATACAAGAATCATACCTTTGTAGCGTGATTCGTAGAAATGTATGGAGACCTTCTCAACACCAATCTACTCTCTAACCAAGTGACCAAAGTAGATCACCTCTATGAATGTCCACACTACACTTCACTGTATACCTCTTGATGCTAGTCTTTAACCTTGTAACCTTGCAAGTCACCTTTGAATAATCAAGATTCAAAGGAGAGAGTTTGAAGACAAAAACACCTAGTATTTTTGTCTCTTTTTCCGTGGGATATGGAGGGAGGAGAGAGGAGAGACTCTTTTGTGTTAGTTCATGTCTTGGTTCAAGTTATCTCATGGCTCTATAGGAACATTGATTAGAGATATGTAATTATTACTCTCTTCAATCTAGATGCATGTATATAGACAAGTAATTAGACCAAATTCAAAACCAATCTCTCCCTCCAAAGCCTCCATAGGGCCGGCCACTTATGGGCTTCAAATGGGCTCACCATTTGATTCTCAAGTCTAATAGATTAAGTCCATTACTTAGTCATTAGAAGCCCAATAGTGATCCTTAGTTACGTACAGTTATTTATATATCGTAAATACAATAAACACGATATATAAAGTGGTACCTCAGTGTATATGTGTGTGACCCCATAGGCTCACATATGTCTAGCCATATAATTAGTAATTATGACACGAGCATACTCCAACAGCTCCCACTTGCGACGTCATAATAATCAAGTAATTATATAAGCAATGGTTAGCGTCTAGCAACACGCCAATGCCCCTAGAAATATGTGAGGTTAGTTTCTTAGACGTCTCATTTTAGATGGTTTATATGTCATCTATCCTTTTGTTATAGACACCATGTTGAACATTAGACATGGATCAAATGTCATTCTAATGGTTCAACTATTATGTTTCTCGATATAGATATTGAACAAGATTACCAAGTGGATTAAGATTCATCTTAATCTCATTTGGGTACGGCCATACAAACATCTGTCCCATTCATCGAGGGGCCCAATAGTATCTAACTCCATGACATGTGGAGGAACAAATCCTATTTTGACTGCACGTGTCATTCATGTGCTTCATATCACTCCTGAAGATGGTCTTTATAACTACCTTATTCAAGACAGTGTTTAACCACATCAAGGAATAAAATTCCACACATGCAAGACCTACTTGCATCTCAAGTCTAAGGATAAGTGACATAACCACTTGTGAGATTCACTATTGACGATGATCCATGTAGTGAAACTCGTAGGTTAGGTCAATCCAATGTTCATCACAATGAACAACATGTGAGTTTGGTAAATAAATCGCCAACACGCTCACATTTGCCTTAATTTGATGATACTCCCGTATCGTCAACTGACAATGGACAATTTTAGAATAAATAAATCATTCAAGGATTAAACATGCAAATATAGAACACAGTCGATATGAATGAAAAAGATCATAACCAGTACATCAATTCATTATAAATATAAACTGTTTAACATTCCAATTATTCAAATACTAAAAAACAGATCTACATGAGACTACTAGCTGGTCGAAGTCCAATGCTCCTAGCATGTTCGACATGTTTGGCACAAGGCATTGGTTTCGTAAAAGGATCAGCTATGTTGTCATCTGTGTGAACTTTGAGAAGACGAACATCACCACTTTCGATAACTTCTCGAATGTAGTGAACTTTTCGACGAAAATGTTTGGCACCCTTTTGAACATCTGGTTCATTGGCTATGATAATGGCACCTGTATTGTCACAGATACACCATTATGTTGTGGTGTGTATGGAGGAGTGAATTGTAAGACGATCCCACACCTTTTTAGATGATCTAAAAACTCTTGACTCATATATTCACCTCCTTGATCGGATCGAAGAGCCTTTATGGTCTTGCCGAGTTGATTTTCTACTTCATTTTGAAAGACTTTGAACATTTCAAAGACTTCGTGTTTATGTTTAATCAAGTAAACATAACCATATCTACTGAAATCATCAGTAAAAGTAATGAAGTAGTTAGCTCCTTCTCTAGACGTTGTTCTAAATAGGCCACATACATCAGTATGTATGAGTCCAAGTAGATCTTTAGCTCTTTCTCCAACATGGGAAAAGGGCTTTCCTGCCATTTTACCAGATATACAAGAAATGCATTTATCAAACGACTCATGGTCGGTTGACTCTAAAAGCCCATCGCGTTGCAGCTTCGTAATACGTTTCTTGTTTATGTGGCAAAGACGACAATGCCATAGAAAAGTGGAATCTATGTTACGTTTAGATTTCTTATTGCTAACATTGTATATTGAACTATCGTTTGAAATAGAATCACGCATATCAATTTCAAAAATACCATCACGAGGAATAGCATTAAAATAAAAAACATCATCCTTAGAAACTGAAATGCCAAAATCCGTAAAAGTATAAATGAAACCATCATCCTTCAAACGTGAAAGTGAAACAACACTTCTAGTGATAGTAGGTGTAAAATGACAATTATTCAAAACAATAACTAAACCATTAGGGAGGATGAGATCAAAGCTCCCTATTGCTTCGATAGCTGCACGGTTGCCATTGCCCACGTACAGATTCAAAGCTCCTTGCTTCAACTTTCTGCTTCCCCTAAGCCCCTGCACATTATTACAAATGTGAGTTCCATAACCTGTATCATATACCCAGGATTTGTTAGGAAAAGTATAGAGTTCTATAGTGAAGATACCTGATGTGCTAGCTCCGCTAGCTTTGTTCTTCTTCAACTCTTCAAGGTAGGTCGGACAGTTCCGCCTCCAGTGCCCCTTCACTCCACAATGGTGACAGAGGGTGTCCTTAGCCGGGTGCTCCTTTTTGGCAGGTGGGGGGATCTTTGGTTTGGGGGCGTAAGCACGCTTACCCTTGCCCTTACCTTGTCCCTTGCCTTGTGCCATCGGCTTGTTATTCTTCTGGATTCTGCCTTGCTTGATAGCTAGGACCATTGGAGCCTTCTTGGGCATTCCCTTTTCTGCAAGTTTAAGCATGTTGTGCAGTTCGGGAATGGTCTTGCCCATGCTGTGCATATTGTAGTTTTGCACGAATTGGTCATAATCCTTCGACAGTGAGGTAAGAATCAAGCTCACTCCAAGGATCTGAGGCATTGGGTATCCCAGACGCTCCATTTGGTCCAGGTAGCCTTTCATTTTCATGACATAGCTACTGACCGATTGGCCCTCCTCCTGCTTGCAAGCATGAAAAGCTTTGACAGTGTCAAACAGTTCTTGCTCAGCTTATTGTTCAAACAAGGTTTTCAGTTCTGTCAACATGTCAAATGCTGCAAGGTCCTCTATGTTCTTTTGGAGCTTAGGGATCATGCTTGCAAGCATGAGACAAGCCACTTCTTGTTGCTCTTGAACCCTATGAGAGTAGGCGTTACGAACAGTAGCAGTAGCATTAGCAGGAGGTGCTTCAGGCAAAGGCCCTTCCAGATGGTAAAACTTTTGTTTAGCCTTGAGGACAATCCTCAGGTTGCGATACTAGTTCAAAAAGTTGTTACCATTCAATTTCTCTTTTTCAAGAATTGATCTGATGTACGAGTTGTTCACGGTTTGATTAGGAGGTGTCATCTACAAAATAAACAAAGTTCAAATTTTAGTAATTTTCAATAATTAATCCTTTTTAAAATTAACTACCCAAGTTTAAGCATATTAAAACAATTAATTTTACGAAAAGGCTAAGATCCTCATTGAGGTTCCACCATCACATCAGTTGATCTGCTAGCAACGGTGGATTCAATAGGTAGGTAACGTTGACCAATTGCATTACATGTGCAACTCTTAGAACTTTATGGGACTCAAGGCACTAGTGAACAAGCAACTAGTGTCAAGCTGGCATGTTTAGTCCCATCTTTGCCTCGGGTCAAGGTCTAACCACTTAACTCGATTAAGTCATCCAATTTGAAAACGTGTGAGAATATATCTAGGTCTCACGCATAGAGAATAGCCACCTTGGGTTACAATTCAACCTAGGTCCAACGCATAGGCAAAAAGTAATTGCAAGTGTTCTCAAAATTGGACAGCATGACTTAAATTTTGACGGGTAAATTATTTTGATGTGGATAAAAAACGTGTACGAAAGAAGCATGCATTCATTCTTAGTAGCACAAGTTAAAAACTTTTCTTAACTTAAGTCTAATCATTGTTTTAATTTATGTGTGTCAAGTTGTCCATTTTCAAGACTAATATAAATCCTAAGTGGATTATAATTAAGTTTGGACAATACAATAAATAAATAAACAAACTTAACTAGTTTAAGTGTTATTTTGAAAACAATGATTTTAAGTTTCAAATCAATATTTGAACTTAGTTAAACTAAATCATAAGACTTATTTCAAATTGGTTTGTGTTTCGTTTCAAGTTTTTAGAAAACAATTTCTGTTTTACATACAATCATAGCATATATAAAACAACCAAACAACCACACAACCACAATATGCAAAGCCTAAACCGATGAAAATCCTATGCTTAGACTCGTGAGCCATCACGAGAACCAAGAGTCAACTAGGGACATAATACACAACCACACGGAGGGCTCCCACTTGCCCCAAGACAATCATGGGCAAGTAAAAGCCCATTATGCACATGGAAAAATGATTCTGTCAGCCCAGTTTTTCTGTATTTGGAGGCCCAAACGGCCTAGAAGATGACCTCCTCATGTTTCGGCCCAGTTGAAAAAGTTGTAGGCCCATGTCTTGTGTACCTACACAAAAAAATTCAGCCCAAAATACCTTACCAATCTTCTGGAAATCGCATTTTTCCAGCAGTGTGTCCAGCAGCTACTTTTGATCCAAAGTCCTTCATTCTTTTGCCATTTGATTCCAAGCTTTTGATTACATGATATATGAAGTAAAGTACAACTAATCTACTTCTTATCTATCGTAAAAATGCCCAAACAATAACCAAAATGAATTTACATTACAAAAGTGCCAAACATATGGCAACCCCAAATAAAACAAGAAATCAACCAACAAATCACAACATCACAAGGCATAAGTGGTCTAGGTTTTCATCGGCTTTGCATATACACACAATAATACAATACTATTATGATCAAAACAAGGTGTTGGCTAACTCCATGGACAAACATTCATGTATTTGCCATGGACAACGAAATAAATAACAAGAAATAAATTGTTAGCCAACAAAATCGAAGAAATAATTAACAAGAATTAAAACCCCGATTGGTACGCATGTCAAATGGCCATAGGTTCACAACTCACTGATGTTAGGAAATTCTTAACATCATTTTACCATAGAAAAATAAGCCTCATGGGCTGATTTGAAATTGTTTCACAAAACTATCAAACTAACGCGTTTTTGGCCATTTTACGGGTACCAAACAAGTATACCAATTAAAGTATGCATAACAAATGGCCATAGGATCAAAAAGTCCAGATCATTAGACCCCATATGGGTCGACTTATTTACAAAAAATTTTACGGGCTGTTATGAAAATATACTTTTAAATCCATTAAAAACATGCATTTTTAGCCATTTTTACGCATACAAGATGATCATATGACATCATATGATGGCTCGTTATACCACTATAGGTGATGATGAATATATATAAACAAACTTAACATATAAACGTAGCGGAAAACATCACCAACAACGGATCCATATAGCCATATGATCAATCACAAATTAGAATACAAGAATCATAACTTTGTAGCGTGATTGATAGAAATGTATGGAGACCTTCTCAACACCAATCTACTCTCTAACCAAGTGACCAAAGTAGATCACCTCTATGAATGTCCACACTACACTTCACCGTATACCTTTTGATGCTAGTCTTTAACCTTGTAACCTTGCAAGTCACCTTTGAATAATCAAGATTCAAAGGAGAGAGTTTGAAGACTAAAACACCTAGTGTTTTTGTCTCTTTTGCCGTGGGATATGGAGGGGGGAGAGAGGAGAGACTCTTTTGTGTTAGTTCATGTCTTGGTTCAATTTATCTCATGGCTCTAGGAACATTGATTAGAGATATGTATTTATTACTCTCTCCAATCTAGATGCATGTATATAGACAAGTAATTAGACCAAATTCAAAACCAATCTCTCCCTCCAAAGCCTCCATAGGGCCGGCCACTTATGGGCTTCAAATGGGCTCACCATTTGATTCTCAAGTCCAATAGATTAAGTCCATTACTTAGTCATTAGAAGCCCAATAGTGATCCTTAGTTACGTACGGTTATTTATATATCGTAAATACAATAAACATGATATATAAAGTGGTACCTCAGTGTATATGTGTGTGACCCCATAAGATCACATATGTCTAGCCATATAATTAGTAATTATGACACGAGCATGCTCCAACACCTAGTACTATATCCCTGTCAAATCTCTTGCGAGGGCTAGCCTTTTGAGCTGGAATAGGAGTGGAGCTTAAACCTTTTTTAGCATGAATGGGATTACAACTGGAAACTTTTTTTTATCTTTCATAGGATTGGAGCTTAAACCTTTTAGAGCTTCAACCTTTAAAAATTGGGCATAATCAGAACTTGAATCACCAATGATATACTCAGAGATTGTAGATTGTTCCTGTCGCCTATACCATGCATGCAACTGGGGTGGGATGCCTGTATCATCAGAATTTGTATCATCAAAACTTGTATCATAAGAACTTGTATCATCACTGCTTGAGTCAAAGCTAATGACTAGGATTTCTACAAATAAGAAAAACATAGCATCAAAAAACAAAAAATAGAGCTTCACAAACATTCAAATGTGAACCCAAAACAACCCTATTTTTAACCTTTTTAATTAAATATACCCAATGATAGATCAAAATAGAATTAACAATACCTTTTTTATTTTTGGGCTTCATTTTGTGTGAATTAAGGTTATAAGAATTTGAGGGTTTAAGAGAAATTTAGGTTACACGGTTGATTATGTGTGTTTGTGTGTCTGTTTGATCGGGTGGGTGGGTATTTAATGGGGCGGGATTAAATGAGGTGGAAATGTTTTATATTGTATGTGTTAAAGTATAAGTGTAACACCCCAACCCAACAATGGGGAAAGAATTACAAAGATTTCCCAAATATAATCCAAACAATAGTCTAAAAACAATAATTATAATCCAACAATAGGGAAACTAATCATGGGTAGGTCCTCTAGCTCCTACTCTCAACACTCATGCCCAACATCCCGCTTATAACCTGCCGTAGAGAAAAGAAAATGTGGCTGAGCTAACACTCAGTGAACAGATATAAACAAATGAAAGGTAATAAGCATATATGAAAAGAATAAGCAAATAAATACAAGAGAACCTGCTAAACAAGATGTCAAACAGAATATGGAACATATGAAAGGGATCAAAGCATAATAATGAACATAAAGTGGATATCAATATCAAAGGAAATGCCCAACAAATCATATAACAAATTGTACATGGAGTAGCTAGCTCAATGTACCAAATAGTGAAATGGGATTTATTGCACACACTCAAGTCCATTCACAAGTATATATATCTAAGCTGAACTAAGTACCTAGGATGCATCCATACGTTCCTTGCAAAACAGATATACATATACCAGTCTGAGACTGTGCATACGTACGTTAATATAATAATAAATATGGCGGTCATGGTTGCTATATAGCATAAGTGGGAACACTGTGGACAAAAACCTACCTCCACAGATAGTGTCAATACCATTGGTGCATCAATGGCAAGGCCATGGACTCCCCATGACTGGCTACAAATATGGGCAACATAATAGGCAAAGAACATACAATATAATGATGAGGGACAATTATAAATTGTCCAACTAAGATAATAGCTATATGAAATGAATATAGCATGAAACGGATATGAATATAGCATGAAACGGATAATCAAACGAATAACTAAACAAGTATGTATCAAAGCATAACAATTAACAAATATCAGGAACTCAATGAGTCATGAGAATCCTTAAGGATAGAGTACAACCAGATTATGTAATTGTAAAAATCATTTAAATATTGTTTTCATGAAAGTATTCTTTTAAAAACCGTTTTCATAAGAGTCATTAAGCCACCATATAAATAGTGGTGATACCTCGTAGTCATAGAAATCATTTAAAAAAAATAGTATTTCCCAAAACCATCATCAAGATATATATTCAAAAAGGTTTTTCTTACAATTCATAATATCTAATGCATTATAAAGTATCAAAGGATTCAAATGCGAATATTGAAGTCACAAACGAATCGAACCATATCATAACGAAACGAGTTATGAGGAAAACCTTACTGATAAAGGATAGAATATCTATACCTTATGAGATTGAAAGCAAATGGAAAAGAACACAAGGAAAGTTGGATCACTCATTCTTCACCGAATCTACACAAATTATAATCATATATTACTTATACGCTTATTTAATATCATAACGGATTTTAAGTATTTATGAGCTCATTCATTAATGTGTTTTAGGGTTTCACATGTGGAATAGTAAGTATTCATAACATAGGTTTAAAAGTATCTCAGATTGGTTTTCAAATGAATTAGGAGCAAAACATGTTAGGTTAAACCAAAGCCTTAGCTTATGTTATAATTCAGATTTTATTGCATTCATGTCCCTTTGTTTATGAATTTAAAACCATACTTATGCACTTACTGAGGTGCTCAAATAATTATCGTAGATAGTTATACATGTTAGGTAATTACTGTAATTTTTCTAGATTTTATTTCAAAGGGAAAATATCCAAACAAAAATCATTTTCCCAGACGTGCCCAGAAAAATAACTGCACAGATACCCAGAAAGTTTTCCCTTAACCAACATATTTCAACACTTCAGAAAAATCCACCAAAATTCCAGTAAGCCATATACATATTAAAAATTATCCCTGTAAAATGAGACCTCTTAATTATTTATGGTTTAAAAACTAAAAATCAAAAAGACCAACTGATTTTCAGACATCCAAAATGCAGTTTTGACACTTAACATTGTAAAAATCAAAAGACCATCTTCTCGACCTCCAATGACTATAAAACTTGTTATTCAAATAGTACGCTTCATGAACTTATGTTTAGACTCAAAAATCACTCAAAAATACATTGGCATTATCAGTTTAGACCCCGTTCAATCCGACCTATTTCCTGGACAGCATGGAAAGTGAGACTGAGAATGACCTAAGTTTAACCAAACGTTTAACCAACCAATACCATGACTTATTAACCATTTTATTCAGATTGTAACAAATTTTAAGACCCCAATAAATACACACCAAATCACAATCACAATCACACACACGACAACAATATTAACGAGCCACATATGTGTTCTAAATGAGACCAAAGTAATCACCTATGTCCAATTCTTTTTAGACTCGATTAACACATATGTATCATAGGTTTATTTAGCCAATATAGCACACTTATAATAGCACCTAGAACTACACAAAATCATGCATACACCCACACGAATTTACGACACAATAGCCCACATAAAATAACGCAACCCAAGCCCTAATGAGACCAAAAACATTAAACCACAACAGTATTTTCACCTTCTGGTCCACTTTCTTATCATTTTAAAGACACATCAAACAAGATCATGTGGTTCTAAACTTTTTACCAGAGATAGCTATATATGTTTAATACTTTACATAATTTTTATAGATTTTATCTCCAAGTGAAAGTGTCCAAACAAAAATCGTTTTTCAAACCTGTTCCAGAATGTTACCTGATGGTATACCCGAAAACTTTGTATTTTATAAACATACCTAAGCCTTCTAGAAAAATTTACAAACATTACAGTAACTAATAAACATATTGAATATTCGGAAAAAATTGGGCGTTCTAATTCGTTATGGTTTGGAAATTAAAAATCATAAGAACCGACTGATTTTCCAGACTCGATATTCAGATTTAACACTTAAACTTCTAAAAATCAAAAGACTACTCTCACGACCTCTAACGACAAAGAAATTTGATATTCAGAAAGTAGGCAACTGAAACACAATTTTAGACTCAAGAATCATACAAAAACACGTTGGCATCATTAAATTAGACCCCTTTGAATCCGACCCACATTTTGGACAGCATGTAAGCGAGACAGAAACAACACAACCCTAACCCTCATAAGCCTTAGTTAATTCACAATTAATTATAGGGTTTCCAACATGTAATTAATGTTCCATTAATGATCATATTAAGATGATAATTAGGTCGTGTAAACAAGGGATGAGACAAAAACTTGTGGTGTACCTTATGGACATTAACGAGGCAAACAACAAGAGACAAGGACAAAGAAATCGATCACCACTTCTCTTCTAATCACCACGAATGGAACAAGCAGCCACAACCTTGATCTTCTTGAACTCGAGAGGGAAAACAATGGAGATATTGGCTGATTTAGGGTTCGGTATTGGAGGGAGGGAGAAGAGCGTATACTTGTGAATGGGAAAAAAATAGAAGCGTAAAAAAAAAAAAAAAAAAAAGAAAAAACATGTGGGCTAAATGGGCCATGGGTTATTTAACTTAGGATAGTTCAGGAAATTAAAATGTAACAAATTTATTAAGTATAGATTAGCTTTGCATTATTTCTAATAATGTGAAATCATTACATAAGTATAGTTTAATAGTTCTTAATTATTATTAAATACTTAGGGTAAAAATCAAATTAGTTATAAAATTTGGATCCTGATTTTCGGGTTTTACAACTCTTCCCTTCTAAAAATAAAATTTCGTCCGCGAAAGTGAAATGAAAGATTAAACGAAAACGTACCAGATTACGAGAGGAAATGAAAACGATTTTAACAAAAGGAAAGGTTGCTTCTCATGACTCGATCATGACGGTCCAAAATAGCCTCAGGCTCTCTCAACAGAACAAATCATAACAAATCTGATCCAACAGATTCGAAGCCACATGCGACGGATGATAACTGAGACATCTCAAATGAGTTACCTGAACTGAAGCATGATATGAACATGAGATAAATACGGAGGCAATGCTAAACGGTAGGAATTCTCACCATTTCTATCTAGGTTTCGAACAAATCAAAGAACCATACAAACAATCAAACGAAGCTCATATCGAACGTACCAAATACCTAACGAAAATGGCAGAATATACAAAGTGATAAGGATGAACCTAAGGACTAACGAATCGCTGAATAACTCTCCATCATATGCAAGAATGTTTAACACTTCTGTACGGAGACACCCCAAGAATACACAATCTCCGTGTGGAAAACTACAAGGGGGGGTTGAATAGTTTTATGTCCTTTTTATATTTATTGTGAAAACTTTATTTTCTTTTTAAAACTTAGATTCGAATTTATGTGATCTCAATTCTTGAACAATATGTACAATACATATATAAGTAAATATAACTAAGTAATGCAAGTAAGGTAATAAAATGAAATGAAAGCTTGAGATGGAAAGATCTAACCGAGAGACAAGAGATTTATAGTGGTTCGGCTACAAGGACACCTTCCTTGCCCTACTCCACTCCCCGAGAACCTAACTCGAGAGTTTTCTTCACTATGTCAACAAGCTCCCTTATGGCGGAGAAAACCTTTACACAACTTTAGCTTACACTGGCTTAACGACACAAAGCTAGATGTCGAGTTCTAATCGTAGCTAGAACCAATCTCACACCTTAAACACGACTTAATCACACCTTCTTCTTCACGACTAGTTCACGACTTCTTCACGACTTCTTCACGACTTCTTCACGACTTCTTTACGACACTTCACGACTAACCACAACCTATGTTCACTACTACTTCTTCACACCTTCACTACTTACACACCTTAACAACAAAACTTCTCTACTTACACACTAACCTATCCCAAATAATTATACACACAACTATCTAATAACAATACACAACTTATATACAAATATATGTGATGACTCAAACAACTTAGGTATCTAAGTTGCAATACTTCTTCTCTAGTTGTTGAAGGAGTATTCTTCTTTTGCACTTGAATGGAGGAAGCTTGGATCACTTAGAAACCAATGCTTAAGATTATATGATCAAAGGATTTTGAAGATATGAAATGTGATTTAAAATAAAAAGTTTTGGTGTGCAAAAGGTGAGTAAAAGTCCAGGAGAAGACTAGTATTTATAGGATAAAAATTGGACAGCTGGAAGTCTACTGGAGCGGGGGCGGTCCCCTTAAATAGGGGGCGGTCCCCTTAATAATTAAGGGGGCCGCCTAGTAAAATTAAGGGGGCCGCCCCTTCTGTCCGTTGGCCAATTTTGTCCTTTTGTGGGGAAGGTTTTTCTGGAACATTTTAACTGATTTTGGTTAAAAATTTGAATTCATATTTTTATAAAAGATTAAACATTTTTATTTAATGCCAAAAATGTTTTTCAAAAATATATAAAATGTTTTTGATGTTTTATAAAAAATCTAGTTATTAAGAAAATGTTCCTTTGATCATATAATGCATTAAGCACTTGTTTATTCATACCTTAAGTGATTAAGTTGTAGAAGTGAATATTTACAACTAAATACTTGTTTATTTGATAAGTTTATGTTTAATGAGTTTATATTTTGTGATCATTAAAACATAGAGATATGAATAATGTTTTTAGGCATTATTTATGTCAACAATCTCCCCCTTTTTGATGATTACAAAACTTAAACTTATTAAATCCAAAAATTTATTTTTGGACAAGTATTTAGTGAGTTTACATTCACTTCTCCCCCTTTTTGTAGAATCAAGAAGGTTATGCCGACAAGTTTTAGAAATTAAATTTGTCGGGACGAGAACTCCCCCTTGATGGTTACTCCCCCTCGTTCGAGGGCACCAAGGAGACGAGCTATGGAAATCTTGGCTTCAAAAACAAGTTAGGAGACACAAGATACATATACATAGCAAAAATATTTAGAACAACCAACTAATACATTCAAGATGATCATATAAAATATGAATCATCATTACATTAAATAAAATACTTGAAACATAATGATTACAACAAAACTAGAAATACTAATGCTTCTCATATTGCCAAAGAGAGCGATTGGACTTGCTTGCAACAAAAGGGTGAGGGATTTTATTTTGAGGCGGAAGTCATGTGGATGGGTTTTAGTTATGTGATGGTGAGGGAAATGGAGCAGATCCATTGATGTTATATCGTTGTAGAGGAGGAATGGGATAGGGACGAGTGAGTAGATATTCGATCCAAGAAATATCTTCACTTAGGTGGAGGATTTGTTTTTGAAGGAAGATGCAACAAGGGCAATAATGTGTGTGATTTGTAACTTGATCCAAGTTAAGAGAGTGGGGTAGGCAATTTGAGTAAGGTGAGGATGGAGGCTGTCCCTTGTTGCGTTGTGTGAGGTGCTTAGCAAGGATATCATTAAGATCATGGATTTGGTTAATTTCTTCATGAATCTTTTGTCTTTCATGAATGGGGATTTGGTTATTTGGTGGAAATGGATGGTATTGGGGTGAAAGGTTTGATGTTTGACCAAGGTGATGAGGGTTTTCAAGTATTCCATTGAAGTTGGTTTGAGGTTTAGGGGAGTAGTTTGGAATGAATGTGGATGTTTGGCCAAAATGGTAGGGTTTGTGAAATGGTTCAATAGAGTGAGGTTGTGATCTTGGAGAGTAGTTGGGGATGAATGGAGGTGTTGGTTGTCTAGTTGTGATGGGCTTGTGGTGAGGGTTAGGTTTTCTTTTCCACCCGGGTTTTAAGGTCATCCTTGCAAGCTTAGAGGTTTTTGGTTTTGGGTTGATTGAAGAAGACATGATGGGATGATTGAATGTGGTGAGATATGGGGTTATTTATAGTGGAGGATTTGTGTTGTTTAGGAATGAAAAGGCTTGTTGGGTGATTAGGACAAAATGTGTTTGTGAATTTGGGGAAGTATAGGATCAAATGGGCTAAAAAGCAGAAAAAGATTCTCTGAACCCGTCCAGCAGATGGCCGGTCCCCTTAATTATGGGCGGTCCCCTTAATAATTAAGGGGGCCGCCTTATGAATTAAGGGGGCCGCCCATCTGGTATCTTTCTGGGTTCCAGAAATGGGTTTTTTCTGCAGAAATAGGTGAGGATGGCTATGTTTTGAGCTTTTGGTTTTAGGCAAGTCCCACTCTTTGAGGCAATAGAAAAACATATTAAGCATACATGGCATATAAGACAAATAAATAAGCAAGCAATAATTAATGTCTAGCAATTAAGAGAATTAAGGAACCTAATCATCTAAGGAAAGGGTAATGAAGCAAAGGCACTAGAAACTAAATGGGGAATAGATGATGGAACAATTGTGAGGATGTGATTAATAAGCTTGTTCTAGTGTGTGCCTATATGCAACAAATGTGGAGATGTGATTGTTTCGACTCCTAAATGCAAAAATTTCCTAAGAAACAATCCAAGGTCTCCTTGATTTGATTTTGCTCAATATATGAATATCAAAGATGTATATATTAGATTATATACTTTGACAATTCATGTGAGATCTTTATGCATGAAAAGAAAATGTTTTTAGCATTATTCAACAATGTAGAAAAAATAGTTTTTCATGTGTTTTCCTAGATGTGAGAATGATTTGTAGAAAATGGATTGGGTTTTGTTTAAATATGTTTATGCAAAGAAATATCCCAATCTTTTATTTTGTGCAAAACAGATTCCTAGACTCAGATGGGAGGAAATAGAAAAAAAAAATGTTACAGTCAGATGGCCGGTCCCCTTAATGACAAGCCGGTCCCCTTAATAATTAAGGGGACCGCCTTTATAACATTAAGAGGTCCGCCCATCTGAAAATTTTTTTTTACCAAAAATGCAGAAAATTCGGTCATTTTGTTCCATCATTCCTAGGCCTAAACGTAAGTGGTTAAAGAGTTCACGCTTAAGGGGCTTAGTGAATATGTCTGCTAAGTTATCTTCCGATGCAACCTTTTCTATTGATATGTTTCCTTTTTGAACGTTATCGCGGAGGAAGTGGTGGCGTATTTCTATATGTTTAGTCCTAGAGTGTTGAATGGGATTCTTACTTAAATCTATAGCACCTTTATTATCACACATAATTGGGACGTCATCTAACCTAATGCCATAGTCTACGAGAGCTTGTTTCATCCATAGTGCTTGTTGACATGCCTTTCCAGCGCTTACATATTCGCCTTCTGTGGTAGAAATAGCAAGAGTGGTTTGCTTCTTCGAGAACCAAGATGTTAGACAACATCCCATTAACGTGCAAATTCTGCTAGTACTTTTTCTATCCACGTAGTCTCCCGCATGATCCGAATCCGCATAGACGATGGTTTCTATGCCCGATCCCTTAGGATACCATAATCCTAAGTGTATAGTGCCTTTAATGTATCGGAAGATACGCTTAAACCGCTTCTAGGTGAGAGGTTTTGGGATCCTCTTGAAAGCGAGCACAAAGGCAGACACTAAACATGATATCCGGTCTACTTGCCGTTAAGTATAGTAAACTACCTATCATTCCTCTATATTTAGTGTTTTCTACGGACTCACCCTCTTCATCTCTTGTGAGTTTTACTTCCGTAGACATTGGTGTCTTCATGGGCTTAGCATCTTCTAATCCAAATTTCTTAAGCATTTCCTTAATGTACTTAGATTGATTAAAAAATATTCCATCTTCTAATTGTTTTATTTGTAATCCTAGGAAGAAATTAAGTTCACCCATCATACTCATCTCAAACTCATCATGCATGATTTTGGCGAATTCATCACACATATCCTGACAAGTCGATCCGAATATAATGTCGTCGACATATATTTGGACAATGATGAGATTTGGGCTTTTCTTTTTCGTGAAAAGAGTGTTATCTACCATTCCCATGGAATAATCATGTTTAATAAGAAATGCCTTTAATCGATCATACCAAGCCTTGGGAGCTTGTTTGAGTCCATATAAAGCTTTCTTGAGTTTATAACATTAATCAGGTTTTGCGAAGTCAATGAATCCTGGAGGTTGTGCCACGTATACCTCCTCATTGATAAAACCGTTAAGGAATGCACTTTTCACGTCCATTTGAAATAACTTAAAATCTAGGGCGCATGCATAGGCAAGTAGTATTCTTATAGATTCTAATCTAGCTACGGGGGCATAAGTTTCGTCATAATCTATTCCTTCTTGTTGATTATATCCTTGGGCAACTAACCTAGCCTTGTTCCTAGTAACTATTCCATTTTCATCTAACTTATTTCTATAAACCCACTTAGTTCCTATGATGGTCATGTTCATGGGATTTGGGACTAGTTCCCAAACGTCATTAGTCTTAAATTGATTTAGTTCTTCTTGCATAGCCATAACCCAACTTTCATCTTTTAATGCCTCATTTATATTTTTAGGTTCTATAGTTGATAGGAAACAAAAGAAGTTATTTTTATCTTGAGCTTGTGATCTAAGAGTTCTTTGATTTAAGTTTCCTATTATATTATCTAACGGGTGTGATTTAGATTCCTTAACATTTACTATTTCGTCTTCACCTAATATTATATCTTCATTATCATCACCTAAGGGTTTAATTTTACTAACCTCAATAGCTTCTTCTTCAACTAGATCATCATCTTCTAAGGGCAATGTCTTAGGTGGTGGTGGAGTTTCATCAAATGTTACATTTAAAGACTCTTCTACTTTCATAGTGTGTTTATTAAGTATTATGTATGCTTTACTATTTTGTGAATACCCTAGAAAGATTCCTTCGTACGAATTAGGATCAAACTTAGTAAGGTAATCTTTTGTATTGAGAACAAAACATTTTCTCCCGAATACCCTAAAGTAATTTAGATTAGGTTTTCTACCTCTCAATAACTCATATGGGGTTTTTCCTAATATTCTCCTAATTGAGACTCTATTTATTATATATGTTGATGTATCTACAGCATGGCACCAAAATTTTTGTGGGATAGATTGTTCATTTAGCATTGTTCTACTCATTTCTTGTAAGGTTCGATTCTTTCTTTCTACTACCCCATTTGATTGTGGAGTGCGAGGAGCGGAGAAATTGTGAGATATCCCATTTAAATCACAATATTTTCCGAATTGCACTTCATTATCAAATTCCCGACCATGGTCCGTCCTAATTGCTACTATAGAACATCCTAATTTATTTTGAATCATTTTACTAAATATTTCAAATTTATTAAAGGCTTCGGTTTTATCATTTAAAAAGCTAGTCCACGTGTATCGTGAATAGTCATCTACAATTACTAAGGTATAACGATTACCTCCGTAACTCCGCACAGCGGTTGGACCAAAAAGGTCCATGTGTAATAATTCTAGGCATCTAGTGGTGGAGACTATATTCTTAGCTTTGTGACTAGCATGTGCTTGCTTTCCTATTTTGCATGCATCACAAAAGTGTTGGTCATATCTTAGGTTAGGCAAGTTTCTAACTAATTCTTTAGAGGCTAGGGATTGTATTTGTTGCATATTTGCGTGACATAATCTTCTATGCCACAATGTAGAGTTTTCATCTAAGGTTGCTAGACATATTTTATCTTCCGGTTTATTTCCTAGTTTCATAACATATACGCCACCTTTCCTAACTCCTCTACCTATGACTTTTTCGTCCTTAACTATTTCGCTATCTTTACTTGTAAAAGTAACCCTACACTTATTATCGCATATTTGTCCTATACTAAGCAAGTTATATGTTAAGTTATCTACATGCTCAACATTTTCAATAGTTAGGGAGTCTTGAGAGATCGTACCTTTGCCAATGATTTTTCCACGAAAATCACTACCGAAAATAACGTTACCTCCGTTGTATGCCTTGTAGGAGGAGAATAGCTTCCGGTTTCCCGTCATGTGCTTCGAGCAACCGCTATCCTTAATCCATTCGTCGGGCTCCAAATTTATTCCTAGACATATTTCATCGGTGGCTTGAGCTACAAGGCACTTCTCGTCTTTTGCTTTGTCTGCTTCATCTTTGTCGCTATCGCTCCATGTTCCACTAACAAATGCGCTTTCGTAATCGTAACCCGGTGGCTTTGGACATTCGCCAATGAGATGGTTTTGACTTCCACATCTAAAGCACTTTCTTTTCCCATAGTTATCATTTCTATTTCTTTGTAGCGATCTTCTTTCATCTCGCGGTTGTCTCGTGAATCTTCCTCGTCTCTTGAAGAATTTCTTGAATTCTCTAACGGCCATTGCATATTCTTCGTCTTCACTCTCTTCACTTGAATCATCTTCATCACTAATTTCCTTTTTGGCTTTTAGCGCGAGAGACTTGATTTGATCTTTCTTGCTCTTGACCGTTTCCGAGTCCCTCTTTATAATTTCTTCATGAACCTTCAAGTTGCCAATAAGCTCGTCAAGTGATAACGTTATCAAGTTCTTTGACTCTTCAATCGCCGTGACCTTTGCGCGCCATTTCGGATGTAATGCCCTAAGAAATTTCCTTACACAATTTTTGCTAGAAAAAGTCTCATCAAGTGCTTTTAAACTTGTGATGATTGTGTTAAATTTAGCAAATGCATTATCAATAGATTCCTCTTCAGGAATTGTAAATTGTTCATATTGTTGTACAAGAAGATCTATTTTATTATCTTTGACTTGACTATTACCTTGGTGAGTGATTAGTAAAGAATCCCAAATATCTTTTGCGGTTTGACACATAAAAATTCTTTCATATTCTTTGCGTGGTAACGCATTATAAATAACCATTTTAGCTTCATTATTTTTCGCTAGTTTCCTTTTTAAATCATCATTTTGTTTTTCAAAAGGTATAATTTCATCTAATTTAGTTAGGATATTATATTGAATAGGGGGAAAATCACCATAGGTAATAACATGCCAAAGATCAAGATCCTTTGATTTCACATAAGTTTCGAATATATTTTTCCAATAAAGAAAACCATCACTTTCAAATAGTGGTGGTCTTTGCATAGATTGCCCTTCTAAATATTTTAAAGATTCCATAGATCGTTTCAAGTTTTAAAATACAGTTAATTTTAAAAATCTTGTTTAACCTGGCTCTGATACCAATTGTGGAAAACTAGAAGGGGGGGTTGAATAGTTTTATGTCCTTTTTATATTTATTGTGAAAACTTTATTTTCTTTTTAAAACTTAGATTCGAATTTATGTGATCTCAATTCTTGAACAATATGTACAATACATATATAAGTAAATATAACTAAGTAATGCAAGTAAGGTAATAAAATGAAATGAAAGCTAGAGATGGAAAGATCTAACCGAGAGACAAGAGATTTATAGTGGTTCGGCTACAAGGACACCTTCCTTGCCCTACTCCACTCCCCGAGCACCTAACTCGAGAGTTTTCTTCACTATGTCAACAAGCTCCCTTATGGCGGAGAAAACCTTTACACAACTTTAGCTTACACATGCTTAACGACACAAAGCTAGATGTCGAGTTCTAATCGTAGCTAGAACCAATCTCACACCTTAAACACGACTTAATCACACCTTCTTCTTCACGACTAGTTCACGACTTCTTCATAATTTCTTCACGACACTTCACGACTAACCACAACCTATGTTCACTACTACTTCTTCACACCTTCACTACTTACACACCTTAACAACACAACTTCTCTACTTACACACTAACCTATCCCAAATAATTATACACACAACTATCTAATAACAATACACAACTTATATACAAATATATGTGATGACTCAAACAACTTAGGTATCTAAGTTGCAATACTTCTTCTCTAGTTGTTGAAGGAGTATTCTTCTTTTGCACTTGAATGGAGGAAGCTTAGATCACTTAGAAACCAAAGCTTAAGATTATATGATCAAAGGATTTTGAAGATATGAAATGTGATTTAAAACAGAAAGTTTTGGTGTGCAAAAGGTGAGTAAAAGTCCAGGAGAAGACTGGTATTTATAGGAGAAAAATTGGACAGCTGGAAGTCTACTGGAGCGGGGGCGGTCCCCTTAAATAGGGGGCGGTCCCCTTAATAATTAAGGGGGCCGCCTAGTAAAATTAAGGGGGCCGCCCCTTCTGTCCGTTGGCCAATTTTGTCCTTTTGTGGGGAAGGTTTTTCTGGAACATTTTAACTGATTTTGGTTAAAAATTTGAATTCATATTTTTATAAAAGATTAAACATTTTTATTTAATGCCAAAAATGTTTTTCAAAAATATATAAAATGTTTTTGATGTTTTATAAAAAATCTAGTTATTAAGAAAATGTTCTTTTGATCATATAATGCATTAAGCACTTGTTTATTCATACCTTAAGTGATTAAGTTGTAGAAGTGAATATTTACAACTAAATACTTGTTTATTTGATAAGTTTATGTTTAATGAGTTTATATTTTGTGATCATTAAAACATAGAGATATGAATAATGTTTTTAGGCATTATTTATGTCAACACTCCGGTCTGAAATTTCAAAGTTCTTCTCCCACAACGATAATTGTTCTATTCGTTACTAAAATCAACTCCAGACTTTTAATAAACAATCTTCCAACCTTATTCCACTAAAAGGTGCTCTACACTTCTGTTCATACAAAACCCCGAAAGGAAAAATCCTTGTCACTTGCAGGTCATCTATCTTAATGAGCAAACACAACCAGAACTAATACTTGTCAAATTTCCTACTCAACACATCTTCCAAGCTCGAATAGTTGTTCTGCTTATCCATCAGTCTGGAGGTGCAAAGCATAACTAAACTTGAGTTTGGTCCCTCAAGCCTTCAGTAGTTCTTCCTAGGAATATGAAGTAAGAACGCGAATCTCTGACACGATCACTGTAGGTGCGCTAACAATAATCTCTAGCTTAAAGGTTTCTGCCAACTTGCTAAATGTCATTCCAAAAGAAGGTCTGATCCAGATCTTAATTCATCAGTACAACTAAGATGAATAAAGAAGTAAAAACTGTGTGCCTCAGTTAAATAGTTTCCTCAAGTCTTCAACACAGATCATAATCCGCCATACAAGAATTACCTCCAAATCTTACTAACAACCACCACTACCGCCAACTCCAAGTTATACGTTGAATAATTCGCCTCATATGGTTCTAGTTGTCTTGATGCATAAGCAATAACCTTCTCGTTCTGTATAAAGGCATAACCAAGTCCATAAAACAGTCGAAGTATTTGTCAATACAATTGGCGTCACTAAACCTATAGTGACCATAACGAGTATGAAAAGTAGTCCTAAGAACGTCTTGCTCCTCACACACAACTAATGATATCCAGAATTTAAATCAGTCTTAGAGAAGACTTCTCATCCTAAAGTTGATCAGATAAGTTGTTGATTCAAGGTAGTGGGTAAAGGTTTCTATCTGTAATACGGTCCTACTTCCACTAATCAATATACCACCTCATGCTACCATTCTTCTTCATCGCGAATATAAACTGGATCACCCCACGGAGATACGCTCAAACGAATAAAACCACTTCCTAGTTCTTGTTGATGCCCCTTCAGTTCTCTCAATTCAACAGGTGCTATTCAATATGGAGTTTCAGAATCAGGCAAAACGTCGCTCTATTCAGATAGAATTCAGACTCATTCCACTTACTGTTCTCAAGCACTTCTCAAAGACATCATATGATCCCAATAAGTTTAGGTTATATGATGTAACTATTATCACGTTGGCTAGGCGTCATAATACTTGCATCATATAAACATGCCTTTATTGATATCATATTCTACCTCGAGTCGCGACTAAACAATCTCTCAGTACCAGGTCAAATAAACTTCACACTCCGGTGGAAACCTTGGTAGTTCGTTCAGGGACTACATCAAAAAAGTTCAGATTGTAAAATGAATCTCAAGGTGAGATCCATCCCACGGTGTACAAAATAGGTGATAGGAAACCTTCACACCCGCAAAAATAACGTACAAGTTTCCAAGGTAGTGATGATAACAACGGGTTAACCAGTCGGGAATCATGGTAAAAAGAATTCAGGGTGCTCGAATAGTCAAAGGTGTACAGTATGACAGTAGTTAGCATCTTGATGCTTAGTCAACTCATCCATACCAAAATAACATCGAAATTAACATTCCAGAGAAAGACAGATCAGCAGAGTGGATCTTATCATTCAGAAGTGAGGGAAACATTCCCATACTCGTAGTTAATCACCACAAGATTTCTTATAGGAATATGGATGGGTAAGGTGAAATCTGATAGTGTATGGAAACTTAAATATGCTTAGCAAAAGCAGGAGAAATCACAGAATGTGTCAAACACATCATGGTCACAAGAATTCTCAGAATGATCTAAGAGGCATCTAAATGATTAACAAACGAATCAGAGGTTAAGGTCGAAATCAGAGAATAAGGCTATATAGTGTCAGGCATTACCACAAAATTCTCAACGCATTCTAAACTTACTTAGTTACTAAACTCAGGTTGGGCAAAATAATAAGTTTCTAATCTCCGGAAAAAGTGATCTTAAAAGGGCTTAACTAAAAGTAAGGCACGAATCAGAGTGATGCGGAAGCAATGATACTTAAACAAATGTCTTATAGTCTACCCAATCCTCACTAGTCATAATTTAAGTTTCTTCAGAGTGGAAATCCTAAGGCAAATTCTCAAAGGTTGTTTCATAACCTCCTATAGTGCAAACCTAAGGGCCAAATCTTTCACAGGTCATAACTTAAAGTACTACAGGTCGAAGCCTAAGCTCTGATACCATAATTGCAACACCCCGACCCGAAAAGGGCCTTAGTGTAACATTATGGTGTCAATCAGAACATATAAACGTAAGCGGAAGACTTCATATTAAAATACTAAGTAAAGAATTACAAAGACTTCCAAAATATAATCCAAACAATAGTCTAAAAGGAAATACATATCCAAAGCATAATTATAATCCAACAATGGGGAAACTAATCATGGGTAGGTCCTCTAGCTCCTACTCTCAACACTCATGCCCAGCATCCCACTTATAACCTGCCGGAGAGAAAAGAAAATGCGGCTGAGCTAACGCTCAGTGAACAGATATAAAACAAATGAAAGGTAATAAGCGAATATGAAATGAATAAGCGAATAAATCCAAGAGAACCTGCTAAACAAGATGTCAAACAGAATATGGAACATATGAAAGGGATCAAAGCATAATAATGAACATAAAGTGGATATCAATATCAAAGGAAATGCCCAACAAATTATATAACAAATTGTACATGGAGTAGCTAGCTCAATGTACCAAATAGTGAAATGGGGTGTATTGCACACACTCAAGTCCATTCACAAGTATATATATCTAAATTGAACTAAGTACCTAGGATTCATCCATACGCTCCCTGCAAAACAGATATACATATACAAGTTCGAGATTGTGCATACATACGTTAATATAATAATAAATATGGTGGCCATGGTTGCTATATAGCATAAGTGGGAACGCTGTGGACAAAAACCTACCTCCACAGATAGTATCAATACCATTGGTGCATCAATGGCAAGGCCATGGACTCCCCATGACTGGGTACAAATATGGGCAACATAATAGGCAAAGAACATACAATATAATGATGAGGGACAATTATAAATTATCCAACTAAGATAATAGCTATATGAAATGAATATAGCATGAAACGGATAATCAAACGAATAACTAAACAAATATGTATCAAAGCATAACAATTAACAAATATCAGGAAATCAATGAGTCATGAGAATCCTTAAGGATAGAGTACAATTAGATTATGTAATTGTAAAAATCAATTAAATGTTGTTTTCATGAAAGTATTCCTTTAAAAACCGTTTTCATAAGAGTCATTAAGCCACCATATAAATAGTGGTGTTACCTCGTTGTCATAGAAATCATTAAAAAAAATAGTATTTCCCAAAACCATCGTCAAGATATATATTCAAAAAGGTTTTTCATACAAGTCATAATATCTAATGCATTATAAAGTATCCAAGGATTCAAATGCGAATATTGAAGTCACGAACGAATCAAACCATATCATAACGAAACGAGTCATGAGGAAATCCTTACTGATAAAGGATAGAATATTTGTACCTTATGAGATTGAAAGAAAATGGAAAAGAACACAAGGAAAGCTGGATCACTCATTCTTCCCTGAATCTACACGAATTATAATCATATATTACTTATATGCTTATTTAATATCATAACGGTTTTTAAGTATTTATTAGCTCATTCATTAATGCGTTTTAGGGTTTCACATGTAGAATAGTAAGTATTCATAACATAGGTTTAAAAGTATCTCGGATTGGTTTTCAAATGAATTAGGAGCAAAACATATTAGGTTAAACCAAAGCCTTAGCTTATGTTATAATTCAGATTTTATCGCGTTCAGGTCCTTTTATTTATGAATTTAAAACCATAATTATGTACTTACTGAGGTTCTAAAATAATTATAGTAGCTACTTATACATGTTAGGTAATTACTGTAATTTTTCTAGATTTTATTTCAAAGGGCAAGTATCTAAACAAAAATTATTTTCCCCGACCTGCCCAGAAAAATAACTGCACAGACACCCAGAAAGTTTTCCCTTAACCAACCCATTTTAACAATTCAGAAAAATCCACAAAAATTCCAGTAAGCCATATGCATATTAAAAATTATCTCTGTCAAATGAGACCTCTTAATTCCTTATGGTTTTAAAACTAAAAATCAAAAACACCAACTGATTTTCAGAAATCCAAAATGCAGTTTTGACACTTAACATTGCAAAAATCAAAAGACCATCTTCTCGACATCCAATGACTATAAAACTTGTTATTCAGATAGTACACTTCATGAACTTATGTTTAGATTTAAAAATCACACAAAAATGCATTGGAATTATCAGTTTAGACCCCGTTCAATCCGACCCATTTCCTGGACAGCATGGAAAGTGAGACAGAGAATGACCTAAGTTTAACCAAATGTTTAACCAACCAATAACATGACTTATTAACCATTTTATTCAGATTGTAACAAGTTTTAAGACCCCAATAAACACACACCAAATCACAATCACAATCACACACACGACAACAATATTAACGAGCCACATATGTGTTATAAATGAGACCAAAGCAATCACCTATGTCTAATTCTTTTTAGACTCGATTAACCCATATGTTTCATATGTTTTTTTAGCCAATATAACACACTTATAACAGCCCCTAGAACGACACAAAATCATGCATACATCCACACGAATTTACGACACAACAGCCCACATAAAATGACTCAACGCAAGCCCTAATGAGACCAAAAACATTAAACCACAACATTATTTTCACCTTCTGGTCCACTTTCTTATGATTTTAAAGACACATCAAACAAGCTCATGTGGTTCTAAGTTTTTTTCTAGAGATAGCTATATATGTTTAATAATCTACATAATTTTTATAGATTTTATCTCCTAGTGCAAGTGTCAAAACAAAAATCATTTTTCAAACCTATTCCAGAATGTTACCTGATGGTATACCCGAAATGTTTGTATTTTATAAACATACCTAAGCCTTCCAGAAAAATTTACAAACATTACAGTAACTAATAAACAAATTGAATTTTTACCAGCAAAAATTGGGGTTTCTAATTCGTTATGGTTTGGAAATTAAAAATCATAAGAACCGACTGATTTTCCAGACCCGATATTCAGATTTAACACTTAAACTTCTAAAAACCAAAAGACAACTCTCTCGACCTCTAACGAACAAGAAATTTGATATTCAGAAAGTAGGCAACTCAAACTGAATTTTAGACTCAAGAATCATACAAAAACATGTTGGCATCATTAAATTAGACCCCTTTGAATCCGACCCACATTCTGGACAACATGTAAGCGAGACAGAAACAACACAACCCTAACCCTCATAAGCCCTAATCGATTCACAATTAATTCTAGGGTTTCCAACATGTAAATAATGTTCCATTAATAATCATATTAAGATGATAATTAGGTCGTGTAAACAAGGGATGAGACGAAAACTTGTGGTGTACCTTATGGACATTAACGAGGCAAACAACAAGAGACAAGGACAAAGAAATCGATCACCACTTCTCTTCTAATCACCATGAATGGAACAAGCAGCCACAACCTTGATCTTCTTGAACTTGAGAGGGAAAACAATGGAGACGTAGGCTGATTTAGGGTTCGGTATTGGAGGGAGGGAGGAGAGCGTATATTTGTGAATGGGAAAAAAATAGAAGCGTACAAAAAAAAAAAAAAAAAAAAAAAAAAAAAAAAAAAAAAAAAAAAACGTGTGGGCTAAATGGGCCATGTGTTTTTATGGGTCGTGGGTTATTTAACTTAGGATAGTTTAGGTAATTAAAATGTAACAAATTTATTAAGTATAGTTTAGCTTAGCATTATTTCTATTAATGTGAAATCATTACATAACATATAGTTTAATAGTTCTTAATTATCATTAAATACTTAGGGTAAAAATCAAATTAGTTATAAAATGTGGATCCGGATTAATCCAAACACAAATAAACCCCTGCATTCCATACATATGGTTCTAGGCCATAATGCTTCAAAAGCATATCTAGTGTACTAACCACTACATAGTGAGTAGTTCATTGCAGAAATGCACCAACCACATCAACAAACTGCATCAATTTAAGGGACTACTATGACTTCCAAGTCAAACAAGTCACAAACACCTAAAACAAGTCAAACAGCAAATTGCAGCAATCCACCAACCAGTTAAAAAAACTACATCAGTTTAAGGGACTTGTAAGACAACAATTGCATAAAGGTAAGCCAGAAAACATGTCACAAAACACCTAAAACAAGTCAAACAATTGACAAAAACATAAGAAAAACCATAACTTAGTCCTAAATATTACCATTTGCTACCTAAGTGGACTTTGAAAATTGCCACAGAAGTGGACTTTTTAGTTTGTCTGTACAAGGACTTTGAAAATTTCCATAGGTGTGGACTTGGATATTTTCCACTTATGTGGACTTCATTAGAGACATTGTACTTAAATAGATAATTGTCTAGAAGTTAAAACATGCTTATAGGAAAGCTCATTCACTTTGATTAGCCTGACTTGATTGTGTTGGTATAGCATTAGGCATTTCTCTTCCAATAGCATGATCATGTGTTGCTTCTGTGACTGGCTGTGAAGAAGGTCCAACACTTGCCCCACCTTGCCCATGACCAACAAATGGTTGACCAGAACCACCATTAACTTGACCAGCACCATTTTGCACTTAACTTACTTGAGCAGTTCCACTACCACTAGTTTCAGCAGTGTTGACATCAATATTACAAAAAGAAGTTGAAAAGTATCCATGATATTTAAACCAAAAAAATAGTTAAAAATTGCAACTCAAATCACTACCTGTTCTTGGAGCTTCACCTTGTCCTTTGCATGTTGACTTATTGTGTCCAATGTTTCCATAGGTTTGACACTTAATGAATCAGCCTCTCTTGGTCAGTTTACCATTTTTGACAAGTGGTTCTTGTTCATATCTGGACCTCTTTCTCTTCTTCTTTCGTTTGCCTATCTGGACATGATGCTTTGGTGGCAAAAGTATTGTTGGACCTATTGTCTTGTCCCATTAGTTGCTTCCTCTAACTCGTTTTATTAAGTGAGAGTATACTTGCTTCCATGTACTCAACCAATAACAAGGATTTACCCAAGATTCTGGTGGTCCTACTTCATGTCCATTGAAAGCCATATTCCAACAAGCTGCAACATCATGCTTACAAGGTATCCCCGTCAGTTCCCATTTCTTGCATGAACATCTCAAATGTTGTACATCTACAACACACTGATCACCCTGTGACCCTGATACTTGATACTTAACTCCTCTATTCCATTGCACCTTTAACAAATGAGCCTCTTTCTTGATGGCTTCCAAGATTTTAGTTGCAGTAGGGGTAAGAGGACCATCACATTTGTCAATTGCACCTTGTACAATAACTATTCTCTTCATGCAATATTCCCTAATTGTAACACCCCGAAATCGGATCATCGGAAGCATACAGGTCGTGGGGTGCTATTGAATAGGTATCACAACACAAGGTACAAAGAATGGTTTTACTTAAACCATTTTGGAAGAAATTTCATAATATAAAACATTCAATTTACATTATTCAAAAATAGTGCTGAAAATATAGGTCCATAAAAGGGTTTAAAGCGGTCCCAAATAGTTTTCAGAGTCATCTATGACCATGCTATGCCCTTCGCCAAGCTTCTCCAAAAGTAAGATATGTAGCGGAAAAGATCTAACACCCAAGATAAAACATGCTAAAAGTCAACACAAAGGTTGAGTGAATTCATAGGTTTAAAGTAAAGTAGTTGATCACAATATTTCAAGTTTAAGAGAAAGTGGGCTACGTTGTTATACGCCTAAAAGTTAAGATGTTACCACTGCACTAAGCTCATGACACACAAAACGTAAACCGGCACCAGTAACCCTGGCGTAAGTCGACAGTAACCGCGGATTTCATAATATAATAGTTGCCCCCAGAGCTAGGTATCTTGCCAAATACCTAGGTAACTCAAATATAGCACACCCATGTTGCCTACCCAGCAACAGGGATGGGATGGTCAAATCCTATAGGCCTATAAACTATATTCGCGCTCACTCGCAAGTGATTAATGGTGCATGATCAAGGGACTTAAGTTGTGGCAATGGTGGTACTTAGTGCTTATCAGATGTTTCGCAAAGTGGCTACTGCCTCACTCACAGTACCAAAAAAATATAAATGGCTATTGCTTCACTCACAGTACCGGGAAAGTATAAGTGTTGTTCCAGCCCAAATAAAGTTTCAGAAGGTAAAAAGCATAGTTTTTAGTTCAAAGTACAGTTTTCAAATAATTGTGATCATAGTCAAAACAGTAGTATGTATCTCACCCTATGTAGTTTGCAAAATATTTGAGATAAATAAGAGTGGGGCTATGAACTCACCTTAGTATGCATCATTGCAAGATGTCACAACTAGCATCAAGTAGTGAAACACAACGATAATCAAGAAGTAAAAGCACAACGGTACTGGATCGGCACAACCTAGTAAGTAACAAGTTTCAGAAAATAATCCTCAAGTAATTTATGAAGTATTGTTCGTTGAATACTCGTGTTAATATAAAAGGGTTTAGTTTTCAATTGCGATAAAAGAAGTAATCATTTGTATCTCGCGTGGTTTTTAGAAAAACATAGTTTTAAGATTAAATCACGTTAAGAAGATAAAAGTCGGAGAAAAACAATTAAACAACAAGAAAAGAGTGAAGAAAAGAGTAAAACGTTCTCGTGTAATAATCGTAAAACAAATAATAAATCAATACTCACGCCAATACGAAAGGAAACCACAATGAAAGAATGAGCGACATCGAATGAGTAAAGAGAAAAGACAAGTCGACGGATGAGTTCGATGCTTACCCCGAATCCCAAAGGTATAATTTGTGTAAGTTCGAATAAAACCGTTTTATATAATCTTATATAAGACTTGTTTGATAAGTTTATAAAGTTGCAAGGTTTTATAACTTTGGGCGTAACACTTCAGTTTATATTATGTTTCCGAGTTAACGTAAATAATTGTAATCAAGTTTTTATTATCAAGTTTTCATAAGTTTTAAACAAGTTTTTATACCGTTATCACTCGCGTAATTATTAGATTCGGTTTATCGGATAATTTGTGTCCGTTCGGGTCCAAATATATTAAGCTCAACGAGTCTAACATATTCTTCCGTCTCTTGTCTCAAATCATACAATAAATCCTACACTAATATCGTAAATCCAATAACGGTTACAATGATTTTCCAAATAACTAATCTATTACAACAATTTTACAAATAAATGAATTGGTGAAAAAATCCCGATATAACTCCAATAGCATCCAACATTATCATCGGTCACAAAAACAAAACAAAGATAAGTTAGTTTATGAGTGAAAAAGGATGAAACAATGTATAAAACGAAAACACACACCATAAATAATAGTGGACTCAAAATAGATTACTTATTGGGCTTATGGAGCCCAATAGACACAACCGATGGCCCATTGGGCTACACGACCCATAACCAACATATAAACAGCCCCTTAATGGGCCTGTGGGTCCAACCTGTTTAGATAATACAACTGTTGCGCTGTTAAGCCCTTAATGGGCCTGTGGGTCCAACTCGATACAAAATAATCAAACACAACATATCAACTCCCATCAAATAACGCAACACTAGTTTTTACAAGCTTTTGACTAAAACAGTTTTAACACAAAATATTTTGGGACTGAAAATGATTTGTGACTCAAGTTAAGCGATAAAGACACATCTATGGTGTTATAACTGTTAAACCATACGCATTTGTCACAACTAACTTAGCCAAAACTATTTATAACAAGCACACCTGTTTGAGGTGTCTTGTTAACCTGCGCCTAGCCGTCCCCATGGTGACGGCTCACACAAACAACATTTACAACCAACCATAAAAGTTTACCTGCTCTAAAACTACAACAACATTAGTCACGGTATGAAACCGTGACTCCTATTGAGTCGTTACAACCCCCAAGTGGGTTACCACAGTCGTACACAACCACAACAATAACGAATGAAATAAAACTCAGCGCCTCAATAATAAAAACAGTAAATCAACACATCATCACAGCTACATAAATCCAAACCGGTCAACTCAACCGAGTTGAGTTGACTCAGTCGAGTTGACTCAACTTACCGAGTTGACTCGACACGGCAACGAGTCGAGTGTTTTATGATTAAAATCTTTTAGATCCACATGAGTTTAATAACGAAAATGTTTGTTTATAAATTTTGACCATGAAAATCGTTTAAGTTATATAGATCTGATTAGGGTTTGATGAAAAAAAAAGAAGTAAAAGAAAAGGGACGCGTGTGATTTTACCAACGAGAGAGAAAGGTGGGGAGGTGATGGTGTCACGGCGGCGAGATAGTGGTGCGACTGTGGTGATGGCGGCGCTTGGCAGTAGATGGCGGCGTCTGAGATATGGTGGTGATGCGTTGTGATGTGTCGATGGTGATGGTATATTTGTGTTGATAATGGTGGTCGTGGTGTTATGAGAGTGGTGGTGTCAGATGTGGCAGGTGGCCGGAGAGTAACCTGAGGCGGCTGAGTTTTTAGAGAGAGAGTGAGGTGGTAGAGAGAGGAGAAGAGGCGGATGATAATAAGCTATCACATAACCCTAGTTGCTATATAATTGTGCCCAAAATTGTTAAAAGAAAAGTGAAAAAGGTTATGAAGATGAGGGGGTGGCAGTGTAACTTCTATTATAGGGACCAAATGTGCAGTTTGCATAAAATTTTATAGAATTTAGGTTCGGGACACGTTAGGGCTCGATAACGATCTTTTCAACTTCACGAAAATTACGCCATTGCGTTACAAATAATCTTTCCAATAAAAATGTGTATTAATACGTATAACTTTCTCAGGGTTAATTTATTTAGTAAATCGATTTGTTTTGCGTATTTTAGGTTGTGCCGGCTAAATAAAGGAATAACGCTCACGTTAAACAAGATATCCACGGTTTTTCAAACCCAAACAAGTTCAAAGAAATTTAAAAGCTAAGGGAAATAAAAAATAAAGGTTTTGGCTAGTAAAATAAGTTTAGAAAATTTACCGGGTGTTACAGCACATACCGCTAAAAAGGAATCGCGTCCTCGCGATTTAGTTCAAGTTATAGGTCGGTATAATGTTAGTGAAAAAGTGATGGTACCAGTAGCAGATTTGGGTCTCACTAGGTTGCTCTAAGGGTTCCTCTTTTCTTGTGGGAGAGTATTTAGGTTGTTTGTTACAAGCTCTCCTTCTAGTGATTTGGTGAGGCACAATGCTTCTTGAGGTGAGCTTAATAGGGGGAAACTGTTTAAGTTTTAACTACGCGATGTCTCACAATTTTGTTAGTGTGGTATCCTCTTATATTCTCACGGTCTAATTCGAATATATGGTCTATACTCTAGTGACACAAAATCCTAACCCGGTACATGTAAAGTAGTAAATATGGCGGGGTGACTGATCTTCAAGGTTTGTTTCAAAATTGAACGTTTTCCTTCTCAGAGGAATGGATAAAAATTTGTTTGAACACTTTATTTGGGTACACGTTTATACGAATTTGACCAAAATTACTTTCCAAATATTACAAGTTTCTTTGTTGGGAGTTTACAGTTACGTAAGATGACACAGTTTGAAAAGATTTTAAAATTTTGTTAAACAGGTTTTCAATCTTGGTATGTATATGATAATTTTTACAAAACTTTACATTTGACGTTTCACAACAAAAGTTTGATAAGGTTTGAGTAGAAGAATTGAATCCTCAAAGTAGGTAATTCAAAAAATATCACTACGCGTTTCAAAGTCGATACAACAGCATTTTAAGAAAAGTCCTAAAAAGTAAGAACATCAAGGGTGAAGGGTAGTCGAGCAGGTACGTCCACCTATGTTTCTAAATATCTAACGACGAGGTCTATTTGTTGAGTCTGTGTGGGGTTCAATGCTTAATATTAGGTGAAGCTCGTAGATGTAAGTGTCCAGCTAGTTTAAACGGTACTAAAAGGTGTCCTGACCCAGTTGTTGTACAGGTGGTGATGTGTTACGTGTGTGTACAAGTTTTAAATTTATAAGAGGTGAATTACTGAATCTATAAATAACACGTACGAGCAAGTGAACTCGTCCGTTATAGAAAGATTATGATGGTAAGTCGGGATCATTCGCAGGGATTTGTGAGTGAATCGAGTTGTAAGTATAAAAGCTACTAAAAGTAAATCTAAAAAAAAGCAATAATGATAATATGATAATTCAAATGATTAAAACTACACATGCTTAGACTAGTATACTACTCTTGATAAGCATGATTGTGATAACTTTTGTTAACATGCCGGTTATGATAATTAGTTGGTGAACTAATCTATTGTTCTTACAAGTTAAACCTTCGTCAAGATTTTAGTTTATAAAAACAAGCATTAATTTTAACCAATCAATTCAAGATCAATTCAAGTTTCATTAGTTTGGATTAACAAACTTAAACACAAAAATAATCTTTTGCTTTATCAAATAAGCTTAGGAAATGGTCAATACAAAAGGTAACCGATCATAGACAAAAAGGTTACAATTGATTGTAAACTGCTAATTTTTTGACCTATGAGGTGGTTTTCAATCAATCCAATTTGATAGACAAAAGCATTCTTATTACAACCACAATTAAGTTTCTTTGTTTAACCAAGAATAATGGGTAAAAACAATCATTCATAGACAAATGATTATAACTAGTTGAATAAAAATAAACCTTTCGACCTTTAGAATTACTAACAACTAGTCAAACTTGATTAACAAATGTCACTATGAAACTTAAGCACAATTGGATCTTAGAATTAACTTGAAATTAAATTAAAACATGTTATCACAATCATACGCAAATCAATAAGTAATATACATCATCTAAGCAAGTGCACAAAGGCAGTAGCCACTCATAGCAAACGTGAACATAAACTCATAATTTTGAACATTATAAATCATGATTAAAAGTCTTACAATGATTGGAATGAGATTACAAATGATTAGGTAATGATACCCAAAGTATTGGTGTTGACTTCTTGAGAGTTTGACTTCCAAATGTTGACTTCTTGGACTTCCAAAGTTTCCTGGACTTCTAAGGAAGAATTTGAGAGCTTTTGAGAGTGGTTTATTATTAGAAATAGTTGTGTCTTAGTTGTGTCTTTTTGTTGTCTCTTCAAATGATTTCCAAAGGCTCTATTTATACTACTCTCAAGCATAGGAACTTTAAATGCTGCAACTTGGCCTCCAAGTAGCTTAGAAGGACCTAGAATACCAAATAGAAGAGCCTAGAATTGAACCAAAGTGTAGATTTGAGAAAAGTATGAGGGCTCCATCCGATCGGATACAGGTTGTGTCCGATCGGATGGTCTTGATCATCATCTCCATCTAAATCGGTTGCGGGTTGCATCCGATCGGATGGAGTTGTCCTATAGACACAAACTTGGTCTTTTGATGTTTGGCTTGTATCTTTCTCATAGCTCTTGGTTCTTTGTCCAAACTTGATCTTTCCTTTGTCTTGGAACTTGGAATCATGAATACTTGGATCTTCATTCTATTAAATGCCTTTTCGTAGTGGATCTTGACATGGGAATCTTCGTACAATCGTAAGTCCTTGTTTCCTTCATCAATCTTTCACTTTTTCTTCCTTTTTCCTGTACTTGGCTACATATACTTTGCAAACATACTTTGGTGCAATTAAGTAACAAAAGCATATAAATATAACCAAATAATATATACAAAAGCACGAATAACGCTACTAAAAACATGCACAATTTGAGCATTATCAAATTCCCCCACACTTAAACTTTGCTTGCCCTCAAGCAAATCTAGAAGTAAAAACAATAATCCACTAGGTATACGAAATATTTTTAAGAAAAATGTGATGCAAATCTATCAAGTACATGTACAAGTTAGATCTATCATTTTAAGCTTTTCTAAGTGAAGCATCGAGATGTTTGACAATACCCAATTGATTTTCTTGCTTGATGAACATTACTAATCACCTCACGAAAAAGGAATGAAATATAATTCACTCAAATCACTCATTTATATGGTTGGTGGAGTATATAAAAGAAATCGCACTCATTACTCAGTCATGATCTAAATATTACCATAGGCTTGTACAAGAAACAAAACTACACCGACATGGCGTGTGCACCAAGTATACATATCAAAGAGGTCTTTTATTCGGGTTTAAGGCTTCAAGGGTTATATCAGACTTACATGCAAATATCTTATGTAAAACATAATAGATCGCTGGCGCGAATTCTTGCATTACCAAACAACGTATGGTCACTAAGGATAACCTTAGATCGCTGGCGCGTTATCTAATTCCTCAAGAACTCGGATGGTCACTCTATGTCAATACACTTGATTATTTCACAAAGCCAAAAGGTAAGGATAAGACATGGGATATGTTTAGAAAGGTTGATAATAAAGAATATACAAAATAGTCAAAGTCTACTCACCAAATGTTGCTAGCTATTTCGAACCACTATCATGCAATCTTGAGAAACTCCATACTTGATCGATCAATACATTATTCCATAGCTCATTGGCTATTCTTGTCACCTTATAGTTGCGATGACTTTTTTTATTTTAATTATTTTTTTTTAACATAAACTCATTCACTTGTCATCTTATAGTTGCGATGACTAGTCCTTCACTTTGCTTCAATCACTGCTTTTGGAGTTTGCAACTTTCTTCGAACTTTCATGATTTCCCACATAACATTCATTTTGCCATATAGCTAGCAACCAACCAAGACTTGACTAATGGTAAGGCTAGGCTAAAAAGTGTAAAATCTTTTTGTATTTTTCTGAATTTTATCAAAAAAAAAAAAAAAAGATAGGCTCAGACGGTGTAACTAGGGGTATCTAGCGTTAAAGATAAACGCTAACAATAGGGTTTATATTGGTGGTTAACTAGTCAGTGTAACTAGCTAAATATCAATACGGAAGGCTATTTAGGTTAAATCCTAAGGTTGCCTCTTATCACGCATATACACTTATATCACACATGAAATGTGATCTCACAACGGTCTCGTAATGATTTACAAGCACAAGTTCTAGAATAAAGAATCAAAGCATAAAAGATGTATGCTAAATATAGAACAGGCTCAAATCCTCACAATTTAGTGGAAAGGCTATAATATGTGCTAGCTAATGTTATCGATCACAGAATGGATTGCAATATTAATCGGGACACATCTCAATTTTTCAAAAATTACAAGTTTCACCAGTGGATAGATCCAGTTATTCTAACATATTATCAAAAAAATGACAAATAACTAGATCACCAGGGCAAACAAAATTTAAAATCTAGCTCGAAATTTGCAAGTTATCCTTATTTTCCTATTCACCCCCCTCACACTTAAGTTAAGCATTGTCCTCAATGTGATAAACGAACTTCAAAGTATAAAAATAGGGAAATAAGAGAATAAACCATATTTTCCGGGCTTCATATGATTCTTTGATCCAAGTGTCCAAGCTTAGTAATCATTACCTGCAATAATCTTAAAGTAAACAAACACACGAGAATATGTTTTATTAAAAGTTAGTGATACATCCCCACATTTAAGTTCAACTAAGGGATTAGATAAACTTTGGGGTGTAATCACTTTTAAAATAAAAATAAGAAGTAAAAATAGCAAACACACGGGTTGCCTCCCGAGAAGTGCTTATTTTATTAACGAGTCATCAGCCTGACTCAAACTTCCTTCTGTCTATGTTGGTGCAATCTTGTGGTTCTTCTTTGAAGATTTGGGAACATACATCACGTTTCCTATCACTATTCCTTCTCCAGTTTCATCTATGTCTTCCAGTTTCACTCTTTCCCAAGCTCTAGGAAGAACGTCATAGATAAAACCAGTTCCTTCGGCCTAAGGAGTGTTTTTCTTATAATTGGGCGGAAAGGGTGCCATGAATGTTATAGCGTCATATTCTGATTCAGGCGAAATTTCTTCGATAGAAATCTCGTTCATTTGCTCCTTATCATAGTACAATTTAATTCGGTGACCATTAACAATGAAACTTCCACCCTGTTTGTCATATAATTCAACATATCCAGATGGAAATCCATGTTTCACTATGTATGGTCCGAACCATTTCGGTTTTAGCTTAGGAGCTTTAAACTTGTATTTCATATTGAAAAGCAAAACTTTGTCTCCAGCTTTGAATTCTTTCTGTATTCTTAGCTTTTTGTCATGATAAGCTTTGGTTCTAGCTTTGTAAAGCTTGGAGTTCTCATAAGCTTGGAGTCTTAGTTCATCGAGTTCATGCAATTGCAAAAATCTCTTCTTGCCAGCTATTTTGAGATTAGGGTTACAGTTTCGGAGTGCCCAGTAGGCGCGATGTTCGATTTCGAATGACAAATGATAGGTTTTTCCTTACAAAAGTATGTATGGTGTTGTACCAATTGTAGTTTTGTAAGCCGTACGAAATGCCCACAGAGCATCATCAAGTTTTCTCGACCAAACGGCAGGATTGTCTTTGGCCCTTTTTTCGAGTATCCTCTTTAAGGCTCTGTTGGTGTTTTCGACTTGACCACTGGTCTGTGGATGATAAGCTGTAGCAAAACGATGATGAACTCCATATCGTTTCATAATTTTCTCCATTTTTTTGTTACAGAAATGGGTTCCTCGATCACTTATTAAAGCTTTAGGAATTCCATAACGAGCGAAAAGCTTTTTGAGAAAATTAACAAAAACTCGTGCATCATTTGTGGGTAGAGCCTCGGCTTCTGCCCATTTGGAAACATAATTAATAGCAACGAGAATGTATTCGTATTTGTTCGATTTAGGAAATGTTCCCATAAAATTGATTCCCCAAATATCGAATATTTTGCAGACTTGAATGCTTTTTTGAGGCATTGTGTCTCTGCGAGAAAGACTACCGGATCTTTGGCAAGCATCACAGTTTTGAACAATAGTATGAGCTTCTTTGAAAATTGTCGGCCAATAGAATCCAGCATCAAAAACTTTTTTAGCTATGGTGGAAGGACCATAGTGTCCCCTAGTCGGGCCATGATGGCATTCATCAAGAATTCTTCTTGTTTCGGAACCATAAACACATCTTCTGATCATCCCGTCAGGAAACATCTTGAAAAGATAGGGCTCTTCCCAATAATAGTGTTTTAGTTCTGAGAAGAATTTACTTCGTTGGGCGTGAGTTAATCATTTTCTGAGAATTTTTCCAACGAGATAATTTGCAAAGTCTGCAAACCATGAAATTTCTTTTTCATCAATTGTGTCAACAGTCATGAGAGTTTCATCAGGGAAATAATCGTCAATTTCATCTTCCCTTAACTCTTCAAAATTTGGATTCTCGAGACGAGACAAATGATCAGCAGCTAGATTTTTTGCTCCTTTCTTATCTTTGATTTCGATGTCGAATTCTTGGAGTAGCAAAATCCATCGGATAAGACGCGGTTTTACATCTTGTTTAGTAAACAGATATTTGAGTGCAGAGTGATCAGTATACACAATCGTTTTTGAAAACACAAGATAAGATCTGAATTTATCGAAAGCAAAAACAATGGCTAACAATTCCTTCTCCGTAATCGTGTAATTTTGTTGAGCATTGTTAAGTGTTTTGCTAGCGAAGTATATAGGACGTAAATGTTTTCCTTCACGTTGTCCTAACACAGCTCCAACAGCAAAATCACTTGCATCGCAAATGAGCTCGAATGGTAGTGACCAATCAGGTGAAACCATAGTAGGTGCACTAGTCAATTGATTTTTTAAGGTTTCAAAAGCCTTAATGCAATCCGCATTAAAGTAAAAAACAGAATCTTTTTCAAGAAGTTTTGTCATGGGATGAGATATTTTGGAAAAATCTTTAATAAAATGACGGTAGAAACCGGCATGTCCTAGAAAACTTCTAACGGCTTTAACGTTGGTTGGAGGTGGTAATTTCGTGATAACATCGATTTTCGTTTTGTCAACCTCCATTCCTGCACTGGAAATTTTGTGTCCAAGCACAATTCCTTCAGTCACCATGAAATGACATTTTTCCCAGTTAAGAACAAGATGTGCAGCTTCACATCTTTCGAGCATTTTATCGAGATTAGAAAGGCAAGCTTTAAATGAGCTTCCAAAAACTGAAAATTCATCCATGAAAACTTCCATAGATGTTTCAAGCATGTCTTGGAATATTGCAATCATACACCTTTGAAAAGTCGCTGGTGCATTACAAAGACCGAAAGGCATACGCCGACAAGCGGAAGTTCCGAAAGGACATGTGAATGTAGTCTTTTCTTGATCAGTAGGATCAATAGGAATTTGGAAATATCCTGAAAAACCATCAAGGAAACAAAAGTACTTGTTCCCTGCTAGTCTCTCAAGCATTTGATCCATGAAGGGTAGAGGAAAATGATCCTTTCTGGTGGCTTTGTTTAATTTTCTGTAATCAATACATACTCGCCATCCAGTGACAGTTCTAGTAGGAACAGGTTCATTCCATTCGTTAGTCACTACGGTCATTCCTCCTTTTTTGGGAACACAGTGAACTGGACTCACCCAAGGACTATCCTCGATGGGGTAAATGATACCGGCATCAAGAAGTTTGATGATTTCTTTCTTAACAACTTATTTCATGTTGGGATTGAGTCGACGTTGTCTTTCTACAATGGGTTTAGCACCTTCTTTGAAATTGATTTTGTGTTTACAGAAATCAGGGCTAATTCCTGGGATATCAGAAGTTTTCCATGCAAAATCTCTTTTATGCCTCTTGAGAACAGAGATGAGACATTATTTTTCATCGTCATTGAGCAACGAAGATATGACTACTGGAAGAAGTTAATTATCCTCCAGGTAAGCATATTCAAGATGATCGGGAAGTGGTTTTAGCTCAAGATCAGTTGGTGGTTCTTGAAGAGATGTTTTGATCCTCAATTGATCATTAAAGGTGATTTCCTCAAAATTCTCTTCCACTATTTCTCCATCTTCAACTTCTTCAATATCTTTTTCAAATTTTACTTCCATAAAATCAGCGAACTCTTTATCAAGATCTGTTTCACTAATTTTCTCCGAAGTAGTCATGAATGGATCAGAATCGTCAAGTAATGCATCTAATTCTTCATCAGTGACTTCATCGATTACATCAATGTTAAAACAAGTGTCATCACTGGAATATAGATATTGCATTGCTTTGTCGATTAAAAAGGTAATTCTATCTTCTCCAACTCCAAGATTAAGTTCTTTACTTTTTACTTTGATGATAGCATCAGCGGTATTTAGGAAAGGTCTTCCTAAAATAAGAGGGACTCTACTATCTTCCTCCATTTCTAAGATCACAAAATCCATGGGAAAAACAAATTTACCAACTTGAACAAGCATATTTTCAGGAACCCCAACAGGATATTGGTAAGAATGGTTAGCTAATCGAATACTCATCTTTGTAGGTTTCAAGGTATTGATGGAAAGTTTAGAATACAACGAATAGGGCATCAAATTGATACTTGCACCAAGATCAGCTAAAGCATCGTATGTGATGTTGTTTCCTAATGTGTATGGAATCAGAAAACTTCCGGGATCTCCAAGTTTTGGTGGAATTTTTTTTTTTGAACAATGGCTGAGCATTCTTCATTGAGAAAGGTAGCGGATATTTGTTCCAACTTGTTCTTGTTATTCAGAAGATCCTTTAAAAATTTCCCATAATTGGGCATTCCAGCTAGAACATCAACGAGAGGTACATTGAGTCTAACTTCTTTGATCATATCAACAAACTTCTTATAACACTCCTCCATCTTTTCTTTCTTAAGGCGTTGTGGATATGGAATTTTTGGTGTGTACGCCTTGACTGTTGAAATAGGTTTTTCTTTGGTGGGTCTATTTGGATTATTTTCCTTATCTGCTCCTTCAGCTTCATCCTCACTTTTATCATGGATGATCGTGGTATTATTTGGATTTGGTGGTGGATCATAAGAGAGACCACTTCTTGTGAATACAGCATTGATATGCTCATTTCTAGTATGTGGTAGACGATAAGTTTTATCGTTTGATCCAGATGATGTTGGTTTAGGGTTGGATTGGGTATTACTTGGTAACGAACCTGATGGTCGGGAAGAGAATTGGTCAGAAAGTCTACCGAATTTGTTTTCAAGATCCTGAATAGATGCTTGATGATTTTTCTGACCTTGCTCAACTTTGGTTTTGAGATTGAAAAATTGAGTCTTGACGAACTCATTAGTGGATTTTTCAACAGTCACGAATTCTCTCATCATTTTTTTAAAATCGGATTCTTTCGGCTTTTTATCAGAGGTTTTTGGAGTTTGATTGTCTGCTCGAGGTTGAGAATCACGGTTGTTATCCCTTTGTTGGCGATCTTGCCAATTTCCAGAATTTCTCCCGTAATAGTTACCACGATAACCGCCTCCACGGTATCATCCTTGGACATAATTAGCTTCTCCTTCTTTAGGTCCGTCCATTGGTTGATCGTCACATTCCGATGATGGGTGATTACCTCCAAAGTTGTTACAACCATCTCGCATTTCTTTCATTTCTCCTTTAAGATCTTTTATTGCGAGTCGATTTTGGAAGTCAAGGCTTCCATTTTCTCCATGAGTTTAGAGGTATCGGAACTTTCAGCAAAAGCAACGGTTTTCTTAAGGGGTTGGTTTTGGAATCTCTCGACAAATCGAGTTTGAGGAGTACTCGGTCTTCGAGTAGTTGATGTGCCTCGTTAGGGGTCTTATAGAGAAAAATTCCTCCAGCATCAAGGATTCCTTGAGATGTTTCATCAAGTCCATGGTAGAAGATTTGGATAATGGTTCCTCGTCCTAAACCATGTCCATGACAACTACGAAGCAAATCTTTCATACGAAGCCAAGCTTCGACAAGTGATTAGTTAGGATTTTGTGTGAAAGCATCAGCTTACAAGGCAGGTGGAAAGAATCAGCTTACAAAAGCTTGCCTCATCTCCTCCCAAGTATTGATAGTTCCTGGGATTAATTCGGTGTACCATACTTTTGCATCTCCAGCAAGTGATGATGGAAAAAGTTTGAGTTTAATGGCGTTGACATCGGTGTCGCCATATCGGAACATGCCACAAATTTTGATGAATTCGGCAATGTGTTTGTGCGGATCGGCCCGCGAACAGCCATCGAATTGGCGGTCTTTGATCATAGAAAGATGGTGACCTTTCACGGTGAAATTGTCACCAAGGTTAACAGCAACAATAGCAGCTCCAAGAGTGGGTGCTACGGCTCGGTTGGTGGCCCACATGGGTTGATCGTCAGCCATGGGAAAAGGTTGATCAGTGAATGGGTTATAAACGACTTTGGCTTTGAAAAGGTTATCAAACGGTTGGTTTGGTACTCTTGGTACACGGTTGGTTAATGGAACAAAAGGTGTTCTTCTTCTTCTTGGTCTTCGGATTAAACGTTCGGGATCTGAAAGAGGTGAAATTGGTTCTATTCCAGTAGTGCGAGCGTTCATATAATTCCTAAGAGAATCAGTTTGGAAAATCAGACTTGGTTAACCGATCGGATAGCAAGGTGTACCGATAGGTTGGGCATCTTGGAAAATATTGATTATTGGGGAACCGATCGGATGGGAGTCTAACCGATCGGATGGTTGGCTCGGATTTTTATTTATTTATTTTTTTTATTTTTTCGAAAACGAACTTGGTAAGAGATGGACTTCTAAAACTTACAGAAACACAATCAAAATCCCTGGCATCGGCGCCAAAAACTTGATGTGTTACGTGTGTGTACAAGTTTTAAATTTATAAGGGGTGAATTACCGAATATAAAAATAACACGTACGAGCAAGTGAACTTGTCCGTTAAAGAAAGATTATGATGGTAAGTCGAGATCGTTCGCAGGGATTTATGAGTGAATCGAGTTGTAAGTATAAAAGCTACTAAAAGTAAATCTAAAAAACAAGCAATAATTATAATATGATAATTGAAATGATAAAAACTACACTTGCTTAGACTAGTATACTACTCTTGATAAGCATGATTGTGATAACTTTTGTTAACATGTCGGTTATGATAATTAGTTGGTGAACTAATCTATTGTTCTTACAAGTTAAACCTTCGTCAAGATTTTAGTTTATAAAAACAAGCATTAAGTTTAACCAATCAATTCAAGATCAATTCGAGTTTCATAAGTTTGGATTAACAAACTTAAACACAAAAATAATCTTTTGTTTTATCAAATAAGTTTAGGAAATGGTCAATACAAAAGGTAACTGATCATAGACAAAAAAATTACAATTGATTGTAAACTACTAATCTTTCAACCTATGAGGTGGTTTTCAATCAATCCAGTTTGATAGAAAAAAGCATTCTTATTACAACCACAATTAAGTTACTTTGTTTAACCAAGAATAATGGGTAAAAACAATCATTCATAGACAAATGATTATAACTAGTTGAATAACAATAAACCTTTCGACCTTTAGAATTACTAACAACTAGTCAAACTTGATTAACAAATGTCACTATGAAACTTAAGCACAATTGGATCTTAGAATTAACTTGAAATTGAATTAAAACATGTTATCACAATCATACGCAAATCAATAAGTAATATACATCATCTAAGCAAGTGCACAAAGGCACTAGCCACTCATAGCAAACATGAACATAAACTCAGAATTTTGAACATTAGAAATCATAATTAAAAGTCTTACAATGATTGGAATGAGATTACAAATGATTAGGTAATGATACCCAAAGTATTGGTGTTGACTTCTTGAGAGTTTGACTTCCAAATGTTGACTTCTTGGACTTCCAAAGTTTCCTGGACTTCTAAGGACGAATTTGAGAGCTTTTGAGAGTGGTTTATGATTAGAAATAGTTGTGTCTTAGTTGTGTCTTTTTGTTGTCTCTTCAAATGATTTCCAAAGGCTCTATTTATACTACTCTCAAGCATAGGAACTTTAAATGCTGCAACTTGGCCTCCAAGTAGCTTAGAAGGACCTAGAATACCCAATAGAAGAGCCTAGAACTGAACAAAAGTGCAGATTTGAGAAAAGTACAAGGGCTCCATCCGATCGGATACAGGTTGTGTCCGATCAGATGGTCTTGATCATCATCTCCATCCGAATCTGTTGTGGGTTGCATCCGATATCATGGAGTTGTCCTGTAGACACAAACTTGGTCTTTTGATGTTTGGCTTGTATCTTTCTCATAGCTCTTGGTTCTTTGTCCAAACTTGATCTTTCCTTTTTCTTGTAACTTGGAATCATGAATACTTGGATCTTCATTCTATGAAATGCCTTTTCGGAGTGGATCTTGACATGGGAATCTTCGTACAATCGTAAGTCCTTGTTTCCTTCATCAATCTTTCCCTTTTTCTTACTTTTTCCTGTACTTGGCTACATATACTTTGCAAACATACTTTGGTGGGATTAAGTAACAAATGCATATAAATATAACCAAATAATATATACAAAAGGACAAATAATGCTACTAAAAACATGCACAATTTGAGCATTATCAGGTGGTCTAAAAGGTATAACTCAGTGCTAAGAGGTATCATGACTTAAATGGTTGCACAAGTGACCTAAGAGGTCTAAATCAGCTCGTAGCTCTGTTGATAAACATCCGTCTTGTTACAAGGTGAGGTCGGGTATCAATAGCCGATAGGTAGGCTAAGGTCTCTTGGCATCCCGGTGCAGAAGTCGGGTCACATAAAAGAAAGGGGTTTTTGAGTCTATGTTGTCTAGAACACCTAGAGGGTACAATATCTTAAGAGCAATGGTATACTGACAACCTAGTTAAACGCATGCACTACTAATCAGGGATTCTAATCGCATGGAATGAACGAGGTGACTTATTCAGTGATAAAACAGTATCAAGGCTTGGTAGGCTATTATCTATAGTCTCAGGAGAAAGTGTGGAATCCACTTCTAAGGTTTGGTTTATTTTCAAAAGGGAAAAATATTGGTTATTATGTTTATGAAGTAATAGTATAAAAACACTTTTCATGAAGGTAAATGGTTCACATGGTGGTTGTAAAATACTTTATAATATAGTTTGTAGAACAGTTTATAGAGTGATAGAGAACGATTTATCGTTTATAAAATAATAACAAAATCATAGTTAAATTTGTGATAGGTTAGCATGACAGCAAATTGGTTTATACAATAACTTGTGAGATGATTTGTAAAACAATCCATAGAGTAATAAGAAAGTCATTTGGTATTTGTAAAATATTAGCAAGGCTGTAGTTTACTTCAGTAGCAAAACGGTTCATCGGGTGACAGTAAAATAGTTTTTGGAAAGTAATGGTGAAATAATTTGTAAGGTAATAGTAACATAGTTTTATTGTTTTTAAATCAAACAGTGGCTAATTCTGCTCATAGGAGAGTAAAATGGTCCATAAGGCTGTAGTAAAACTTGTAAGGTAATTATAACATAGTTTGCAAAAAATTTGTGAAGTTGTTCATTGATTTATGAAATAGTAGTAAAGGGGCGAATCGGCTTATTACTTAACAATAGGGTAGCCTGTACAATGAGTTGTAAAACAATTTATAGGGCAGTGGGAAAACAATTTGTTATTTACAAAATAGCAATAAGACCGCAGTTTGTGATATATTAGTAAGATAGTAAATTGGTTTATAAAATAACTGGTGAAATGATGTTAAGAAGTCAATTCATTGTTGATAAAATAGTGGTAAGGTCAAAATTTTTGTTTTTAGAATATAGTAGTAAAACATTTTGTAGGATGACCGCAAAACGGTCGGTATAATAATTGAAAACGGTTTGTGTGAATGTGTGTGTAGTGGTAATAATAATGGAATGTGAAATGATGTAGTAAGTGAGTTGGTTACTTATAGAAAAGCTTTATTAGATAATTGTTAAGATAACGAATTAAAAGTGAAATGATGTGATGATAAGTATGTTATAGTAATATCATAGTTGCATTTGACACTTTGATTATTAAATGTTTAATAATAGTGAAAGTATAGAACGTAATTGAAGTATGATGGTTCGTAAAAGTTGAAAAAGAACAATATTGCTTAAGTGCGTAAATAACTAAAATGAGATGAGTATGTATGAAGTTAAGATAAGGATTTAAACCCATTTATATCACGGCTAATGTGCCCCATGAACAGTGACCATTAAAACGAAAGTGTTTGAAAAGTAAGACATGCTTAAGATGTGTAAAAAGGATGAACGAATGCTAATGAGCGTGCTATAGTTGAAGACCCGTGTATCGTCTAAATGTGGAAAGGGTTGAGTAGACAAGAAGGGGTAAAAGTAAAAGTGTTGAAAATAGTTAATGAGGATTTATGAATGCAAGTTATAATGATAGTGTAATCACATGGAAAATGTGTAAATGTAATAAGTAGGTTTCATATACCATAAGACGTTTGCTTTAACTAAATAAAATGGATGTAGTAAAGTGGTTGTTAAAAAGGTAAATAGCTTGGATCCATGGTTAAAGTGTAAATGTGTGAAATGTTTAATGATCCTTCGGGATAAATGGTTAATGATCCATGGTTTATACAAAATCCTGACCAACCGAATTCAATTTATCTAATCAGTATCAGCTTCGGAACACGAACACTGGGGCGAACCTCTATCATGGTCATTACAAGTAACTCTACTTACAATTTAAGGTTAATGCTTCCTCATGAGTATTATTATCTTGTTTACAGTCTCCATGGTCCAACTCATACGACTAAACCATTAACGTGTCTATTTCAACTGACGGTTTACTTCTTAAGGAAACAAATAATGTCATCCAACTCATCGGTTTATAATGCAGTTCTCAAAATAGTACATCAATACAATACGTCTTTAAAATAGCGAAACCAATGTTGACCGTCCAAGACAGTATTCAGAATAGTATGTCAAATAGCGTACCCAAGATAACGTATCCAAAAATAGTTTTCCCGAAATGACGGTTTCAAAATATTGTATCGTTTTATATATATATTTCGTAGAAATTATGTATTGCAGTTCATTGCTTTATAAGGGGGGTATTAAAATAAACTACTGGTATTCCCGAGTGATAAGTAAAAGGTTAGGTATCTTTTCAAAAAATAGGGTTTCAGATTGCAACATAAGTTCCTAAGGCTTCTGCTAGGTTACAAATCAACCTATTGTATGTTTTCCAGGTCTTGTCAAGGATTCATTGGTTATTTCGTTGTTTTACTTCCATCAAGAGATGCTTCTTATAGGTATTATGGGAGGGTCGTTCCTAGACGACTAGTGATCTAACTCGGTCCATCCATTGAGTGTAAGGTTTGGGGTAACGGTGACAGTAACATAACCAGATACAAAGTAACGTTTGAAGAAACAATTTCAAATTCACAACGAGACCCAAAATTGCGAAATCAAGCAATCCAAATTTGAAAACAAAGCAAAAACCAAATCCACACACTCCAATAAACTCAAATGTGTTTATTACAATATCGGACAAGTTAAAATAAACAGCTCGAATTCAAAACGGCGACCGATCGGTTCTAACCCGACCCGATGCGAAGATAATCAGACAGCGACGAATAAAAATTCCATATAAGCGAAGAGGTATGGCGATAAGAAGAGTATTATGATTAGTGAAGTGTTGCGATGTCGGTGCGTCGTGTGTAGGGGTAACCATAATTCGGTGCTCGTGCACATAAGCAAAACTTTACCATTTCCGAAAATCAAATATAAAACCAATTTTAACATAATTCTATTATAGCTACTCTCAGTATCGCAAAATCACTGTCTGACGTGAGCCAAGTTGTATATATACCCGGAAGTAAGTGTTATTCCCGGGTCGTGATTGTTCCAAAAGAAGTTTGAATAGAAACGTGAATTGTGTTTGTGATCGGGTGATTTGATGATGAGAGGAATTTTTGAGATTTATATCTAAAATTAAAAAGCATAAACTAAATAACAATTAAAAAGCATATAAATAGGTAAAACGATGCACAAATAACCCTAAACGCGAATAAAAACTAAAAACGAGCTTTCCCGGGCCTTAAACGGGCTCGGAAAATCAAAATCCTAAAAAACTACTCTAAAGGCCCAAATTAATTTCTAAAAATCCTAAATAATAATAAAGGATTTTAGAAAAAAGATTTGTATTTTTTTTATTTTTATTTTATTTATTATGAATTAAAAACTATTTTTAAAAGAAAAATATATAAAAAATATCAAACTAAGTAGAAAAATTTCCAAAAATTCCAGAAAAGTACTTTAATATAAGCAGATCCTAGGAAAAATAAAAGCTATGTAATTGCTTAACGGGATAAGCAGTTTAAAAAGCAAAATAAGCTAATTAGCTAAATCTAGAAAAGATGGTTAAAAGAAAAGCAATGCAAGGTTCTAACAGAAAAGTCCCAAGGGCACGATGGTTGAGGGGTGTGTGTGATAAGGTTGAGGAGGTTGAGGTCAGGGGTTCGAACCTCAGTTCACCCCTGACTTCCCTTCTCCCTTTTTATTTTTTTTAATGAAGATTTTCTTTTTAAACTTGTTTATAAGCCAGAAATAATAACTTTTTGTGAAAGAAATATTTTTAGAATCTTAAGAATAAGCCAGAAAAAGGCATTAAAGGTCAGACTGCTAATAAAGGCTACTAAGGCTAAGCTAACTGCTAACTAGCTCACAAGCTTCTCAAAGCTTGTGAGTGATCTAAAATAAGCTATAAAATACTAAAGCAATCTTAAATAGCAAATAAGAAACTGAAAAAGCTGAATCACACAAGCTAATAAGCAAAGAATCAAATTAAGCAATTAAGGTAAAATGCAGGCCAAACAGCCCAACTGAGGTACTTTTAAGCTTTACAATAAGCACTTAAACTAAAAGCTAATCCTAAGGAATTCAAGCTAGGTAAAGAAAAGCTACTAGAGAACATACAAAATGAAAATCAGACTTTAATTAGCTTGTTAAGAACTTTAAAAAGAAGCTTTAAAAGAGTTGGTTCAGAACAATTCATACACATGTGTCATATGCAGTCCTGAGGTACTATTTTTAAGGTAACCAATAAGCAATCTAAAAGCTATTAAATGGTCTAAAATCTATGAATCAGCAAAAATCAATAAGCAAATAACTAGAATTATGAATCTTAGATACTAAAGACAACAAATAGCACTGAAATGGACTTATGAAAATGGTTGATCTAGACTAATGTTAATTTATGGTTCTGTGGACAGATTTTTGTGAAATTGAGCAAAAATGAACACAATTCCTATTAAAATGATATCACATCACTAGAATCAACTTAACTCACTAGTTTAAACTTTAAAACTATCATAAGCAAGGTCTAAACCATGTTTCATCACATATTATTCAAATAAGCAGTTATGAACCATCAACACTAGAATATCCAATTTAAAACTACCAAACTACTTAAATAAGCTCAAATGCACTAAATCTCAGCTGCAAACACTCAATCAAAACTAGACAAATGAAATCCAATACGTCAAACTCAGAAAAACAGCCAAAAAGTCAAAGAAATGGCTTATGCTGAACACCCTCTTATGTAGTGGCTGTTTTGAATTTTCAAGCAAGTTACCAATCTAAGCTATGAAATGGAAAGACAGATGATCAAATAGGTAAATGAAAGTGTAAAAAGCAGTCTTGAACTAAAAATAAGCATTGAGAATAAGCAAACTAGTTTCAGCTAATTTTTTTTGTATTTTTGAGATTTTTGACCAAAAACATAAACAAAAGAGATTCAAACTACAATAAGCAATAAGAAAGCAATATTTAACTACAATAAGCATATAAAAGCAGAAATAAAGCAATAGATAAAGAAAACAAGCAGTTTAAAGCAAAAATAAGCATAAAAATTTAAAACCTACAATCGCCCTTGCACAAACAGGGCTAAATATGCTCGCGAAGCTACTCAACAAGCTCTAGCTTGTCAAAAGACAAGCTAGTGACAGCAATAAGCCCCTCTCTTTCTGGCTTATCATCCAAGTGAGCTTATTTTGATTTTTTTTGACTTTTTTGATTTTTTTTGAAAACTTAAGTAAATGATGATTAAAACATTTTTGAGTGATTCAAAAGCTCACAATAAGCTATATAAGCTTAAATGGGCTTTTGTGAATAGTAAAAAAGCTTAAAAAAATAGATTTTTAAATAAAAGCATAAATGAGTAAATAAGACAAGAAATAAGAAAACCTTGGAAATTTTGATTCACTTGAAATGTAAAGATACAAAACTGAATTTAAAGGCTGAAAACTTAAATGACAATAAGCTAAAGTTACACTAATTCTATAAAACTAATCTATTTTCCTACTGCCTCTCAAAGGCTACAAACATGTTCTATTTATACTACTTCTACTAGGGTTTCTATTTCTTTCCTTTGTGCTAGTTATGTGAGTAGAATCAGCCTTGAGCTTCATTTGTGGTTCATTAGATACTTATCAGTCCTTGGATATAACTTGGAGACCAATCTCTTCAATATCAGCCATAGGATGGGTTTTGTTGCCCACATCTTCACATGGATAGGTGACTTGGCAGGAAACATGTGAAGGAGGGGACCATGGAGATGAGCTGGAGTTGTTTATCTGGGAGCAGGGGAGATAGGGACATGGATGGAGTTTGGCGGGAAAATTAGGTATAAAGGGTTGGATTGGGTTTTGTTGGGTTTATTTGGATTGGGCCGGGTTTTAGGTTTTAGTTTTAGGATAGTTATAGAATTAGGTTTAAGGTTAAGGGACTAAAATTGACAACCTTGCAAAGTTCATCCAAGGACCATTTTTGACAAATGGTTATAATTGAGGGTTGACTTTGACTTTTCTTTTCTTCATTAAATTGCTCAAATGGTGTCGAGTCGATCCGGCAATGTCTCTTTTTGCTCTTTTTCACATCCAAGCTCGGTTTTGTCCACTTTTGCCTTGTTTTCAATCCTTTTGTACCAAAAACACATAAAAACACAACCCAAGGATATTTGCAATAATATTTGGTCTATTTGGGTGTTTTTGGTCATTTTTGTGGGTTTTTCAGGTATAAAATGATGAGTAAAAGGCCACTCATCATCCCCCCACACTATCAATTGCTAGTCCCTAGTAATCCGATCATATAAGGTAATGAAAGGATCAAAAGAATATCAAGATTACCAAGAATACCCGTTTTGACTTATTATACAATGCAAGTAATTTAAACGAGAACAAACGTAAATAACATGCTTGATTTCAAAAATGGCATCATGGAACGAGAATTACATAAAATGGGTGATTCCGGGGAATTGTAATCGTCATCCCCTTTTTTATACGCCCCAACTAAGTTTAAAACCCTTGTGCAAACGTTTTTGTAAAATGCTAACACTACTTATATTAGTAATCTATGTAAGCCGAGACTTAACTTTTCATTCCCACAATTATTTAAGTACTTAGGTGAGTGTGCTCGTTTTCAAAATTTTGATCGTAAAAATTGACATTTATTAGGGTTGTTATTTATTTAAGTTAATATTAATTCACCGGAAACCACGAAATCTAAGGATCGAAAGGGCCTTTTCCATGTAGCGTCTTTCTTCTCGGCACATCCCAAACCAATTGGTTTTAGGTGACCGGGCTTTTGACCCCTCACGAAGAATAGTACCGGAATTAGCGGAAATTCGATTCCAAAGATTTACGAGGCTACCACTAAGGTAATATTAAACTTAAATAGATAGCAACCGACGATGATTTAGAGATTAGAGATTCAAAGGTGAGATCACTCCATGTGGCGACTTTCTTCTCAGCTTGTCCTTAGTAAACTTAGGAGGCTTGGTTTTTACACCCTCGAGAATAGTATCGGAGCTCACGGGATCTTTGAAGTCAAAAATTTCCAAATTACCGTCCAACCTTTAGACAATTTTGATGAATACTAGTTCAACTTCTGATTTAAATTTAAGAAAAAGCAAGTTTCGCACATTTATTAATAAGCAACATAAATGTTTTTATTCAAACAACACACATTTTTTCATTTTTCTTCATTTTTCATCACCATTTTTTTTTGACACAACATAATACTTGCAACTTCACTTATTTCATTTTGCAACATTCAAGCAATATTACTCACTCTATTTTGCAACATTTATTCCAATTTTAAGAAAGTATGCTTGTTCCAAAATTTAAATAAAAATTTGAACTAGTACTCTATATCAAGATTGTATAAAAATTTATTTTTGCTTAACAAAACGGTTTTTAACGTTCAAAGGTTTGAAAATAGCACTTATTTAGTCAGATTAGGAGCTCCTGGGAGGAAAGCCATAGATTACTTATATAAGCTCTAAAGATAACAAATTACTCCACGCTTAGCATTTTCATTTGCACAATTCGTAAAAACTTAGCCTAAACGTTAAGGGTAGCAGCCAAATCAACAATTTGGCAGAGTCGGGATTCCCCTTGTTCTAGCATAATCAAGTCAAAATTTCCACTAATACCGAAGCATTAATGTATAGAAAATTATTATTTAATGTGCAAAGCATTTCTTTTTCATCCAATTTTTAACTTTATGACGATAAAAATTTTATAATTTCGGTCAAAAACGGGTGCTAAGGGACTAGTAGGTACAACATGTGAATTTTTTTAAAATTTGGGTCAAATTGGTCAAATTCGCAAGAATCCCCCCTCCCCCCACACACTTAGAATTGAATATTGACCTCAATATTCAAAGTACCGGCTATTATGCCGACACTATAGAACGTAAAAAGGTAATACTACTAGCTAAGTATGGAAATGAAATCTTTTTCACAAAAAGGATTAATAAGATATCCCTGGATAATTGTTAGTAAAAAGATCGGATATTGGGCGGCTCGATTGAAAACAGGCGCATCAATCATCACGATCTACGGGAATACTTAAAAAACAAAGGCAAACATACAACAACAAAGCAACGAGTAGAGGAATTCCCCCACACTTAGTGTTAGAAAATAGAAAGAAGATAGAAGGTTAAGCATGGGTTGCCACCCACGAAGCGCTTATGTTTTTGTTAACCGAGTCACTAGCTTGACTCGTCCCCGAATTCATTTGTCCATGGGGAAAATTTGGAGATTCGGGACAACCATGGATGGTATGTCCCCTCCAAAATAATGCTTGAGTCTATGACCGTTCACCTTGAAGTTGGGGCTGTCGGGTTGAGATAACTCGACGGTTCCATAAGGGAAAACTTGAGCAATGGTGAACGGCCCAGACCAACGGGTTTTTAACTTGCCCGAGAAAATCTTTAATCGAGAATTGAAGAGAAGGACTCGATCACCAACGTTGAAAACGCGGTTCTTGATTTTGGAGTCATGAATCCTCTTCGTTTTCTCTTTGTAGATCAAAGAGTTCTCATAGGCTTGATCCCTAAGTTCATTTAATTCATTCATTTTAATCTTTCGGTGATCACCCGCGGTCTTAAGATCAAAGTTACAATGTTTCAAGGCCCAATAGGCCTTATGTTCAAGCTCGATGGGGAGATGACAAGCCTTTCCTTAAACCGACTTATAAGGAGTGCACCCAACGGGTATTTTGAAAGCGGTTTGAAAGGCCCATAATGCATCATCTAATTTATCGGCCCATGAGGCCCGATTTTCACCTACGGTCCTTTCTAAGATACATTTCAATCCATGATTGGAAACCTCGACTTGACTGCTCATTTACGGGTGACATGCGGTAGAAAGACAGTGAGTAACTCCATATTTAAGCATGACTTTTGCAAATTGGTCATTGCAAAAATGGGTACCGCAATCACTTATAATAGCACAAGGAGTTCCGAATCGAGAGAACAGACTTTTCAAAAATTTCACAACAACTCGGGCATCATTTGTGGGGAGCGCTTTCGCTTCAACCCATTTTGACAAATAATCGACGGCCATGAGGATGTACATGTTCCCCCGTGAAGACGGGAATGGCCCCATAAAATTGATGCCCCACACGTCAAAGATCTCACAAACTTGAATTGCATTTTGAGGCATTTCGTCCTTTTGCGAGATTTTTCCTTGACATTGGCAAGAGTCACATGTCTTCACCAAGTCGTGGGCATCACGGTAAATAGTCGGCCAATAGAAACCGGAATCAAAGACTTTTTTAGCGGTGTAGCTGGCACCATGATGTCCCCCTGTGGGTCCATTATGGCAAGCCGTGAGGATGTCAACAACTTCTTGGCTGTGAACACACTGTCTAATCACTTGATCGGCAAAAATCTTAAACAAGTAGGGGTCGTCCCAAAAATAATGTTTGACATCCTTAAAGAATTTCTTCTTTTGCTAGGACGACATCCCTTTCACAATAAAATTCCCCGCATGGTAATTTGCAAAATGGGCAAACCAAGGGGTACTAGGATCATTTTTGAGCGATATCATCCCAAGTGTCTCGAGAGGAAATGTTTCGGTAATTTCCTGTTTCTCGAGAACACCTTGATGAGGGTTGATCCGTCAGGAAACGGTCGTCTTTTTTTTCTCTATCACACAAGTCAACCACTTGTGAATGGTCAACCGTAATAAATGATAAAAGGCAAACGGTCTCAGAACGAATGCTCGTGTGTAGTGTGTAAAACCAGGCAAGTGATCACCCGGATCGTTTCCCAACGAGATGTGAATGGAAAACTGTGAAAAGCTAGGATTAGAGTGACTGATGATTGTGATATTGCTTGATTATTCTAAAAAGATAGATTCTATTAAATAGAAGCTATCACTATTTTTCTATTTTTCGTTTAATCTAAATTACACTAAAAACGCGAGTCGAGATTTAATTAAAACGCGTAGAATACTGAGATATACGTAAAATAAGCTAAAATATGTGAAAGATAATTAAAAACGATTAAAAATGTAATAAAAACGGTTATCTAAAACTTACGTAATAAAAAACTACAAAGAAAACTAAAAACGCGCGGTTTTACTAAAAACTACGTACGTGCGCGAGTAAAAACGTAAAATTAATGAAATATAAACATTATAGATGCAATTATATTTTTTACAGGTTCTATATGATAAAAGAAAATTTTGAAAAAAAGAATTATATTTTTTTGACTTTTATATTTTTTATTATGATTTAATTACTAATCTACAAACAAAAATACGAAATAAATATTAAACGTATTCTAAAAAATCTGAATTTTTTATCTAAAATACTTTAATGTATAACAGATTTATTAAAATTAAAAACACTCGACCAGCTTATTCGGATAAGCGATTATAAGCTAAACTAGAAAATAAGCTTAACCGAAAAAAACATAGGATAAAAGGAATTAAGTTAGAGAGATTTGCAGAACTGGTGCTCCAGAGCGTGTGGAAGGTGGGGTGTGTTTGTGCGCATGTTATACTAAGCGATAGGTCCAGTGTTCGAATCCACACCCCACATTTTTTTCGCATTTATTTTTTTTTTTCGATTTTCTTTTTACAAAATAACTTTTCAACTAATTATAAGAAACTTTTACAAAGGAGCTTTTGCTATAAAGCTTAAATGAAGCTTGTACAAATTCGAAATTCCAACAGTGGGCATATAAGGTTTTTTGAGATTTTGCAATTTGCTATGCGCCTAGGCCAAAGTGGTCTGTTCGAGGGTTTCTTTCGAGGTCCAAGAGTGATCTAAAAATCGAGATAAAATTATCCTATGTAGACAAGCTGGTGGTGTTTAAGAATCAAAAAGAACTAACTTAATCGAGCTTATGGTTTGGGAGTTAGAAAATTCCAAAGTTTCTAAATAACCACAAAGTGACTGCAGTGCAGTCACTTGAACTGGTGTGGATCTGTTTAGGGTGTAGAGAGTATACCAGGTTCTAGGATTTTGGATAAACACTAAATGGACTACTTGGAGCACAAAAGTGCCAAAGATAATGGCTAAACAAGCCTCTAGCTTGTGGGAGCTTGTTTGAGCTCACTGGGGTCTGACATGATCACAGTGGGTGTAAATTAGCTATATCTAGTTATTAGGCTGAATGGAACTTCAAAATAGCTTGTAAGCACTGAGAAAAGTTAGCTCACAGGTGAGCTTGTTGCAAATCCACAGTAACACTTGGTTTTTGGCTTGTGTGTCTGCTAAACCAAACAGTCCCTTAGGGGACTGTTTTGAGTTTTTCTAAGTGAAATGATGTAATTAAGCTTTGAATTGAAATCTAATGGAACTGGTAAGTTACTTAAGCTATAAAAATGACTTGAGAAATGAAAATTAAGTAGATTAACATAAGCTAGCTTATTCTAGTTATTTTTGACCTTTTTATAGTTTTTATTAAGTGAAAATGAGACAAATCTAAATAATAACTAAGGTACTGAATTAAAAGTGATTGAGAACTATTAATAAGCTGATAATTCAAATGACAAGCTAATAATAAGCTATTCTACAGTAACATGAAGAATTAAGAAAACTTGAGAATTGCTTACAACTTGGAATGTGGCTATTTGGATAGCATGAACAGATCAGAACAACCTATGGGTTCTCTACAGACCCACTAAACCATAAGCTTCCAGAAATTCAGCTTATTCATCCATAGTAGCTTATTTGACCAATTGTTGACTTTTGTTGACTTTTGTCCAAACTTGAATTTTAAGCAGCTGAACACTAATATAGGCTTATAGAAAGCTATATTAAGCTTACATAAGCTTATAGAAAGGTTTGTTGGAGCTTGTGAAAGCTTATAGATGGTGATTGATCTTACTATGATTCACAGTAACATGAAAAGTGAGCATACATGAATTATTGAACACAAGTGATTGAAATGAGCTTTAATGACTTAATTGAAACTTATATTGATCATAAAAACTGAAATTACAATGAAAGAAACACTTAATGAAAATTACGATTATACTAAACTTAACTAACTGCCATAAAAGGCTTACAATACAGTTCTATTTATACTACAATATATTGGGAACTTCCTTGCATCTTCCTCTGAACAAATCCCCACCATTGGTTTGCTTCCATTTGATCTCAGTCATCCAATTGAGTTTTGGCGCCAAAAGTACTAGTGGAGGATTTAGCAGGTTTAAGCATTTAATGCTATTCAGGGGAGTGGAGAAGAAGCATTCAATGCTTTTGGATGTGTTAGGTGAAGTGATAAGAGGAGGGGGAGTGGGTGTGTCAGGAGGTGGTGGATGATGGGTGGTATTGCTGTTTTGGTTTAGGCGGGTTAGGAAGAAGATGGGAGTTTGACTGGTTTTGACCGTTTGGGGTGGTTTAGTGAAATAAAAATAAGGCCGGGTGTGGGTTGGTTTGTTGATTGGGCTTGGTTGGTTGTGGGCTAAGGGTTAGGATGGGTTTAGCTAATGGGTTAAAGGGTTTAATTTGGATTTGGTTTTGTGTTTTAAGTTAAGGGTCCGGTTGGTGTAGCTTTAATCACAAGAACCATTTTCGCCATTTAGCCAAAATCAATATTTTCCAAAATTTATCAAAGGGACCAATTTTGACAAGTTATATTTACCAAAGGACCAAAAATATTAATTTTCCAATTTTTACCGACCAGGGACTAGTTTTGCCAAATTTGTAACTTGAGGGGTAAAAATTGCCATTTTGTGTAAACTTTTATCCAGGGACTTTTTGTGAACATTTTTGGTTTCCCCAGGACTTAAGTTGACTTTTCATTTATCATTTTGAACTTTTAGGGACTAGATTTGACAATTTATAAAAGTTGAGGGACTGAAACTGCCAATTATGCAAACTTTGTTCGTTTTTCAACTGTTTTTAAACATTTTGCATCTGAAACATATAAAACACCATTCTGGGATAATTTCAGTATTTTGATGCATTTCTGAGTGTTTTGGAGAGTTTTGGCAGTTCAGATTAGGTAAAAATGATGAGTATTTAGACACTCATCAATCCCCCACACTAAACTATTGCTAGTCCCTAGCAATATTTTATGAAGATTTAATGGATTTGAAAGACTCTTTACCAAAAGCCATTACTTCGGGAGTAGCCAATTGTTTCAGTTCAAGTAAGAACTTTGGTACAATGATAACCAAGTGATTTTGAGCAAACCACAAGCTGTCAACGGTTTTGATTTGTCTTTACCAGAAGCCGTTTGCTTCTGGACTAGCCAACTCTTAGATAAATTATCAATATTATCTTTGGTGAGCTGATTACCAATCATGGATTTTCACTGCCTTAACCACAAGCCATAACCTTGCGGGCTAGCCAACTCTTCACTTATGAAGATATGGTGAGTCGAATACCATACAATTTTCGGCAAATTGCAAGCCATCAACGGATTTGAGAAATCTTTACCCAGAGCCGTTTGCTCCGGGATTAGCCAATCCTTTTGTGGGTTAGACATGGCGGACTGATAACCATTTATTGAGTTCTAAGTGAGAAAAAATTTTAAAATTTTGGCTAAAATGGGGGTACTAGATGGTACATTTGATCAAATTCGCGAGAATTCCCCCCCACACTTAGAACTGAATATTGCCCTCAATATTCAAAGAACCGGTTGTTAAACCAACACTTAGAACGTGAAAGGGAAATATTAATAGCCTTTTTATTTTTATTTAATTTGCATTTAAGCCGTTAAGGCATGCAAATTCCTCTCTTTTTTTTTTTTTTTTTTTTTTAACTTTATATATATACAACATGTGGGGTATCTCCCCCACACTAGATGGTAGAAAAGAGAAAGAAAACAGAGACACGGGTGAAAACCCATGTTGTGCTAATGTTTTTGATCACCGAGTCACTAGCTTGACTCGATCCCCGCATTCATTGGTTCATGGGGAAAGTTTGGAGATCCGGGATAACCATTGGTGGTATATCCTCTCCAAAGTAATGTTTCAAACGATGACCATTCACTTTGAAATTAGGCCCGTCAGCTTGAGATAACTCAACGGTACCATACGGATAAACCTTTGTGATAGTGAATGGACCAGTCCAACGGGTTTTGAGTTTGCCTGAGAAGATCTTTAATCTTGAATTGAAAAGAAGGACTCGATCACCAACGTTAAAAACGCGGTTCTTTATTTTTGAGTCATGAATCTTCTTTGTCTTTTCTTTATAGATCAAAGAGTTCTCGTAGGCCTGATCACGCAGTTCATTTAGTTCATTCATTTGAACTTTACGGTGATCACCCGCAGTTTGGAGGTCAAAGTTAGCATGTTTCAAGGCCCAGTAGGCTTTGTGCTCTAATTCGATCGGTAGATGACATGCCTTTCCGTACACAAGTTTGTAAGGCGTACACCCGATGGGTGTTTTGTAAGCTGTACGAAAGGCCCATAATGCATCATCCAACTTATCCGACCAGGATGCACGATTTTCTCCTACAGTCCTTTCCAGAATTCTTTTTATACCCCGATTTGAAACTTCTACTTGTCCACTTGTTTGTGGGTGATACGCAGTAGAAAGACGGTGAGTTACACCATACTTTTGCATGACTTTATCAAATTTGTCATTGCAAAAATGCGTACCACGATCACTGATTATAGCACGTGGAGTTCCAAAACGGGCAAACAGAGCTTTCAGGAATTTTACAACAACTCGGGCATCATTAGTGGGTAAAGCTTTTGCCTCAACCCATTTTGACAAATAGTCAACAGCCACGAGAATGTATTTATTTCCTCGAGATGATGGAAATGGCCCCATAAAGTCAATGCCCCAGACATCAAAGATTTCACAAACTTGAATAGCATTTTGTGGCATTTCATTTCGTTGTGAAATATTACCGTGACGCTGACAAGCTTCACAAGTTTTGATGAGATCTTGGGCATCTTTATAGATTGTGGGCCAATAAAACCCGGAATCAAACACCTTTTTGGCGGTGTAGTTTGGACTATGATGGCCCCCAGTGGGCCCAGCATGGCAAGCTTTGAGAATGTCAACAGCTTCCTGCCCGTAAACACACCGTCGGATGACTTGATCCGCACAGATTTTGAATAAGTAGGGGTCGTCCCAGAAGTAATGTTTAACATCCTTGAAGAATTTATTCTTCTGTTGGGTCGACATTCCTTTCACTATGAAGTTACCCGCATGGTAATTTGCGAAGTCGGCAAACCATGGGGTAGTAGAATCTCCACGAAAAGCAACCGCATTGAGTGTCTCAAGAGGAAATGTTTCATTTATTTCCTTTTTCTCGAAAACATCTTGGTGTGGGTTCTCTAATCGGGACAGATGATCAGCAGCTAGGTTCTCAGCTCCTTTTTTATCACGTATTGTGATATCAAATTCTTGTAGGAGGAGAACCCAACGGAGTAATCTCGGCTTTGCATCTTGTTTTGCAAAGAGATATTTAAGAGCCGAGTGATCCGTATACACTACACATTTTGTCAAGATTAAATATGGCCGAAACTTCTCAAAGGCATACACCACAGCCAACAATTCTTTTTCTGTAGTGGTGTAATGAGTTTGAGCTTCAGTCATGGTTTTACTTGCGTAGTGGATAGGCTGAAAATGTTTAGCTTTTCGTTGCCCCAGGACTGCACCGATAGCAAAATCGCTTGCATCGCACATGAGTTCAAAGGGAAAATCCCAGTCGGGGGCAACCAGAATGGGTGCTTTAGTAAGCTTTTTCTTTAATGTTTCAAAAGCTTCGATGCACTCGGGTGAGAAGATAAAAGGAGCATCCTTTTCAAGAAGATGAGTCATAGGCCGGGCAATTTTAGAAAAATCTTGTATGAATCTACGATAAAAACCGGCATGACCCAAAAAACTCCTAATACCTTTGACGGTAGTGGGATGAGGTAATTTACCAATGACATCAACTTTAGATCTGTCAACCTCAATCCCGCTCTTTGATATCTTATGGCCGAGGACAATGCCCTCTTTGACCATAAAGTGACTCTTCTCCCAATTTAGACAAAGATTGGTGTCTTCACACCGTTTCAACATGTTTTCTAAATGGGAGAGACATGTTTCGAATGAATCCCCAATGACTGAGAAGTCATCCATAAAGACCTCCATCGTTTTCCCGATCATGTCGGAAAATATGGACATCATGCACCTTTGGAACGTGCCTGGAGCATTACATAAGCCAAAAGGCATACGTTTATAGGCAAAGGTTCCATAAGGGCATGTAAATGTGGTCTTTTCTTGATCCTGTGGATCAATAGGGATTTGAAAGTAACCCGAGAAACCATCAAGGAAACAATAGTACTCGTTTCCCGCTAATCTCTCAAGCATCTGATCCATGAAGGGCAGAGGAAAATGGTCTTTTCGGGTGGCATCATTTAACTTACGATAGTCAATGCAAACACGCCACCCAGTAACCAATCGAGTTGGAATCAACTCATTCTCCTCATTTGTGACAACGGTTATGCCCCCCTTTTTTGGAACACAGTGGATGGGACTAACCCAAGGACTATCAGAGATGGGGTAAATCAATCCTGCATCAAGAAGTTTGATAACCTCCTGTTTGATAACATCGTGGATTCTGGGATTTACCCTTCGCTGGTGTTGGACTGCTGGTTTGAAGTCATCCTCCATTAATATTTTGTGAGTACAAAATTCAGGGTCAATACCCTTTATGTCGGAGAGTTTCCAAGCAATTGCTTGCTTGTGTGACTTCAAAACCTTTATTAGAGCAGTCTTTTCCTCATCACTTAAGTCTTTAGCAATAATGACAGGTAATTTATCATCACCCTCCAAAAATGCGTACTCAAGATGAGGTGGTAAGTCTTTGAGTTCGACCTCAGGAAATTCATCGTTTTTCTCAACCGATTTGATTTCCTCATTATGAAGTTCAACGGGAGGGAGTGGAGGAGAATTGTCCTGATTTAACAATGTCTCAAGAAGAAGAATATCTCCCTCTAGATCAATCTCAGCGTCATCAATTCCTTCCAGAAATGAATCACACTCGAGATAAGCCTCGATCTCTTCCAAATTGAAATTACTTCCCTCAAACGGAGTGAGAGAAGGGGAAGAGTCGGAAATGATAGGTAGAGAAGATGTGGTGGTATCCCCACTCACAGAATTATGAGAATAACCAAGAAACTCTTGTGAGTACTCCTCTGAAACAATATCAATGACATCGATTCGGTTAACCGATTCAGGATCTTTATTTGAAGAGTACTTCGAAGTTTGATCGAGGTTAAAAGTAACAGCTTCGTTATCCACACGTAATGTGATTTTATGCTCAAATACATCAATGAGAGCATGTCCCGTTTTTAGGAATCCTCTCCCAAGAATGAGAGGAACCCTGGGATCAGCATCGAAATCGACAACCACAAAGTCAGCCGGAAAATGGAACTTTCCCACTTTCACAAACACATCCTCAGCAATGCCACGAGGAAGAGATGTGGAACGATCTGCAAGCTCAAGAGTCATGCAGGTAGTAGTGAGTGCAGGAAGAGAAAGTTTTTCCCAGACTGAATAAGGCATCAGGTTAATGCTTGCACCAAGATCGGCCAAGGCATAGCATTCAACCATTCCTGGAAAGACACAAGGTAGTAAGAATCTTCCAGGATCTCCAAGCTTCACCGGAAGCTTTTTCAAGATAACTGCTGAGCAGTTCTCATTTAACGGAGTTTTTGCCATTTCAAACAGCTTTTCTTTGTTGCTCAACATGTGTTTGATTGTGGATGCAAATTTGGGCATCAGAATTATGGCATCCGCAAAGCTTATATCGAAATGTAATTCCTGGAAAATTTTGAAAAACTTTTCCATTTGTTGACTGGCTTTTTCGCGGAGCTTTTGCTCATGTAAACGTGATGGATAAGGAATAGAAGGTTTGGATTTAGGGTTTTCAACAGGGATTTCAAAAACAACTCCTGGTTTGGGTTTTGGTTTCTGGACAACTTGAGGTAGGACGGTGTCGGCACCTCCGTTATTAATAGGAAGTTCCTTGTCCTCAGTCACCTCAGGTTCACTTTCTACTACTTTGGGGAGAGGAGAAGAAGTGGTAGTAGAAATAGTGGGTCCATCATAAGCTTTACCACTGCGTGTGGTGACAGCTTTCAGTTCACCCTTTGGGTTTGGAATGGTATTACCAGGAAGACCTCCCGAGGTAGAAGGTGGATTGATATGATTCATGAGACTGGTAAGCATATTCTTAACTTCGCTTTGAGAATGATCAATTTTATTAGAAAGCTCATTCTTAAGCTCAGTTCCTTGCTTGTATATTGTAGTTTGAAATTCATTTCTCAATCCAGATATCTGATTTTGTATTGCCTTCATTTTGTTCTCATTAAACTTGATGTAGTTATCAAGTTCGTTCGGGAGAGGTCCTTGATGATTCGGAGCTGAATACCCTTGATTACCCCTCTGGGGTGGGTATTGATTGTTTGGGGCATTAAATTGATTTTGCATGTTCTGCCCTCTCTGTTGATTAGGATTACTCCTATTTGGATTGTTAGGAGGAGGAAATCCGGGTGGTCCAAATTGATTGCTAGCACGGTGGTTTGGGTCCACTTGAGGACGGTATTGATTACCTCCTTGATTGGATATTCCGGCTATAGCATTAACGTCAAATGTATTGCCATCGGTAGCAGTACAATTGTAGTAAGCGTGAGGACCACCACAAGTAACACAAACTTCTATTTTTTTAACCTCAGCAGTGTGAGAAGTTTGCGGAGCGGACTCTTTCTTTTGTGTGGAGGAAACCAAAGCTTGAATAACCTTCGTGAGTTCAGCAAGCTGAGTATCAGTACTGGACTGACTCACGGGAGATGAAGTGGAAGGACCAGCACTAGCCTGGGAATTATATGTCCTGTTTCGTGTAGTGCGGACCTTAGACTTATTTTCAATGAGAGCAATGGCTTCCTTAGTGGATTTGCTCAGAAAATTACCTCCAGCTGAGGCATTGAGAGAATCTTGGTCAGATGGGTTTAACCCACTGTAGAAAGTGTCCATCTGCATCAAATCGGTGAAACCGTGATGAGGACATTTGCGGAGCAATTCTTTAAAACGATCCCATGCTTCTCCAAATGGTTCATCAAACCTTTGAGTGAATTTCATGATTTCATTTTTGAGATGCGTGGTTTTAGAAGGAGGAAAGAATTCATTCACGAATTTCTGAACCAAATCTTCCCATGTTGTTATCGATCGAGGGGGTTGTTTGTCAAGCCAAATCCGGGCTGCCCCATCGATGGAAAACGGGAAAAGAAGAAGTTTTATTGATTCCTCAGGGACACTTTTGCATTTGATGGTAGATGTGATTTTATTGAACCATCTAATGTGATCTTGAGGATCGTCCCTTTCAAAACCATAGAATTGCCGCTGGGTTACCAGGTTTATCAACCCAGTCTTAAGCTCAAAATTCTCAGCCACGATGGCTGGAACAACAATAGCCTCTCCGTACCCAGTGGTGGGAGCTTGGAGAAGCTCATTCATAGGGCGGTCTTCTGCCATGATGATATTGGTAATGGGTTCAGTACGTAACTCGGGTACGACTGACGGAGCAGAACGTCTACGACGTCTTCGAGGTATTTTTCCAAGCTCACGAAGAGGGCTTGTAGACCTAGAAGAACGAGTGCGCATGCACTTAGCAAAATTTTTCAATTAAAATCAAGATTGAGAGAAAACACAAGTAAACTTAACCAACAATCAACAAGCGTACGGTAGCTCTCTAAAAGATAAACGCACAGAGTGGCGGAGAAGCAAAGGTGGGCAGTTACGCTCCTTAAAAACCCGCTTCTTTCAGTCCGACAATTTAATGTCAGACTATCCTAGAACCTCCGTTAGAGTTTGTTTATCAATTAAAGGTGAGCCGATATTCGCAAGTGATACAAAGGAAAAGTTTTAATTCTTTGGTTTGGGAACTTATTATGGTCGCACCCCCAGTTAGGTAGTGCTCAGTCTTGATTCTCGATGGTTAATTTTTATTTGTTATTATTAAAGAAAACGGAAAATGTTTTTGGGTTTTTTAATTTATATGATAATTATAATAATAATATATATAGAAAAGAAAAAAAAATATTTTTGGTATTTTATATTGTTTTTGAGAAATAGGAACTTCTGATAGAAGGATCTCGAATCACTAATCGCTAAAATTCTTCACAATAGTCGCAGCACACCTCCCCGGCAGCGGCGCCAAAATTTGATCCGTCAGGAAACGGTCGTCTTTTTTTTCTCTATCACACAAGTCAACCACTTGTGAATGGTCAACCGTAATAAATGATAAAAGGCAAACGGTCTCAGAACGAATGCTCGTGTGTAGTGTGTGAAACCAGGCAAGTGATCACCCGGATCGTTTCCCAACGAGATGTGAATGGAAAACTGTGAAAAGCTAGGATTAGAGTGACTGATGATTGTGATATTGCTTGATTATTCTAAAAAGATAGATTCTATTAAATAGAAGCTATCACTATTTTTCTATTTTTCGTTTAATCTAAATTACACTAAAAACGCGAGTCGAGATTTAATTAAAACGCGTAGAATACTGAGATATACGTAAAATAAGCTAAAATATGTGAAAGATAATTAAAAACGATTAAAAATGTAATAAAAACGGTTATCTAAAACTTACGTAATAAAAAACTACAAAGAAAACTAAAAACGCGCGGTTTTACTAAAAACTACGTACGTGCGCGAGTAAAAACGTAAAATTAATGAAATATAAACATTACAGATGCAATTATATTTTTTACAGGTTCTATATGATAAAAGAAAATTTTGAAAAAAAGAATTATATTTTTTTGACTTTTATATTTTTTATTATGATTTAATTACTAATCTACAAACAAAAATACGAAATAAATATTAAACGTATTCTAAAAAATCTGAATTTTTTATCTAAAATACTTTAATGTATAACAGATTTATTAAAATTAAAAACACTCGACCAGCTTATTCGGATAAGCGATTATAAGCTAAACTAGAAAATAAGCTTAACCGAAAAAACATAGGATAAAAGGAATTAAGTTAGAGAGATTTGCAGAACTGGTGCTCCAGAGCGTGTGGAAGGTGGGGTGTGTTTGTGCGCATGTTATACTAAGCGATAGGTCCAGTGTTCGAATCCACACCCCACATTTTTTTCGCATTTATTTTTTTTTTTTCGATTTTCTTTTTACAAAATAACTTTTCAACTAATTATAAGAAACTTTTACAAAGGAGCTTTTGCTATAAAGCTTAAATGAAGCTTGTACAAATTCGAAATTCCAACAGTGGGCATATAAGGTTTTTTGAGATTTTGCAATTTGCTATGCGCCTAGGCCAAAGTGGTCTGTTCGAGGGTTTCTTTCGAGGTCCAAGAGTGATCTAAAAATCGAGATAAAATTATCCTATGTAGACAAGCTGGTGGTGTTTAAGAATCAAAAAGAACTAACTTAATCGAGCTTATGGTTTGGGAGTTAGAAAATTCCAAAGTTTCTAAATAACCACAAAGTGACTGCAGTGCAGTCACTTGAACTGGTGTGGATCTGTTTAGGGTGTAGAGAGTATACCAGGTTCTAGGATTTTGGATAAACACTAAATGGACTACTTGGAGCACAAAAGTGCCAAAGATAATGGCTAAACAAGCCTCTAGCTTGTGGGAGCTTGTTTGAGCTCACTGGGGTCTGACATGATCACAGTGGGTGTAAATTAGCTATATCTAGTTATTAGGCTGAATGGAACTTCAAAATAGCTTGTAAGCACTGAGAAAAGTTAGCTCACAGGTGAGCTTGTTGCAAATCCACAGTAACACTTGGTTTTTGGCTTGTGTGTCTGCTAAACCAAACAGTCCCTTAGGGGACTGTTTTGAGTTTTTCTAAGTGAAATGATGTAATTAAGCTTTGAATTGAAATCTAATGGAACTGGTAAGTTACTTAAGCTATAAAAATGACTTGAGAAATGAAAATTAAGTAGATTAACATAAGCTAGCTTATTCTAGTTATTTTTGACCTTTTTATAGTTTTTATTAAGTGAAAATGAGACAAATCTAAATAATAACTAAGGTACTGAATTAAAAGTGATTGAGAACTATTAATAAGCTGATAATTCAAATGACAAGCTAATAATAAGCTATTCTACAGTAACATGAAGAATTAAGAAAACTTGAGAATTGCTTACAACTTGGAATGTGGCTATTTGGATAGCATGAACAGATCAGAACAACCTATGGGTTCTCTACAGACCCACTAAACCATAAGCTTCCAGAAATTCAGCTTATTCATCCATAGTAGCTTATTTGACCAATTGTTGACTTTTGTTGACTTTTGTCCAAACTTGAATTTTAAGCAGCTGAACACTAATATAGGCTTATAGAAAGCTATATTAAGCTTACATAAGCTTATAGAAAGGTTTGTTGGAGCTTGTGAAAGCTTATAGATGGTGATTGATCTTACTATGATTCACAGTAACATGAAAAGTGAGCATACATGAATTATTGAACACAAGTGATTGAAATGAGCTTTAATGACTTAATTGAAACTTATATTGATCATAAAAACTGAAATTACAATGAAAGAAACACTTAATGAAAATTACGATTATACTAAACTTAACTAACTGCCATAAAAGGCTTACAATACAGTTCTATTTATACTACAATATATTGGGAACTTCCTTGCATCTTCCTCTGAACAAATCCCCACCATTGGTTTGCTTCCATTTGATCTCAGTCATCCAATTGAGTTTTGGCGCCAAAAGTACTAGTGGAGGATTTAGCAGGTTTAAGCATTTAATGCTATTCAGGGGAGTGGAGAAGAAGCATTCAATGCTTTTGGATGTGTTAGGTGAAGTGATAAGAGGAGGGGGAGTGGGTGTGTCAGGAGGTGGTGGATGATGGGTGGTATTGCTGTTTTGGTTTAGGCGGGTTAGGAAGAAGATGGGAGTTTGACTGGTTTTGACCGTTTGGGGTGGTTTAGTGAAATAAAAATAAGGCCGGGTGTGGGTTGGTTTGTTGATTGGGCTTGGTTGGTTGTGGGCTAAGGGTTAGGATGGGTTTAGCTAATGGGTTAAAGGGTTTAATTTGGATTTGGTTTTGTGTTTTAAGTTAAGGGTCCGGTTGGTGTAGCTTTAATCACAAGAACCATTTTCGCCATTTAGCCAAAATCAATATTTTCCAAAATTTATCAAAGGGACCAATTTTGACAAGTTATATTTACCAAAGGACCAAAAATATTAATTTTCCAATTTTTACCGACCAGGGACTAGTTTTGCCAAATTTGTAACTTGAGGGGTAAAAATTGTCATTTTGTGTAAACTTTTATCCAGGGACTTTTTGTGAACATTTTTGGTTTCCCCAGGACTTAAGTTGACTTTTCATTTATCATTTTGAACTTTTAGGGACTAGATTTGACAATTTATAAAAGTTGAGGGACTGAAACTGCCAATTATGCAAACTTTGTTCGTTTTTCAACTGTTTTTAAACATTTTGCATCTGAAACATATAAAACACCATTCTGGGATAATTTCAGTATTTTGATGCATTTCTGAGTGTTTTGGAGAGTTTTGGCAGTTCAGATTAGGTAAAAATGATGAGTATTTAGACACCTTCATCATGAGGGTTCTCTAGTCTAGACAAATGGTCGGTGGCGAGATTATCCGCTTGTTTTTTATCACAAATGATGACATCAAATTCTTGGAGAAGGAGAATCCACCGAAGCAATCTCGGTTTAGCATCTTGCTTAGCAAGGAGATACTTAAGAGCCGAATGATCCGTATACACTATGGTCTTAGATAAGACGAGATAAGGTCTAAACTTCTTAAAAGCATAAACAACGGCTAATAACTCTTTCTCAGTAGTTGTATAATGAGATTGAGCATTAGTCATCGGCTTACTCGCATAGTGTATCGGCTAAAAATACTTCATCTTATGTTGCCCCAGGACTGCCCCAATAGCAAAATCACTAGCATCACACATAAGTTCGAAGGGCAAGTCCCAATCGGGGGCAACTAAAATCGATGCTTCTGTTAATTTCTTTTTAAGAATTTCGAATGCTTTGATACATTCTTTAGAGAAGAAGAACGGAGTATCCTTTTCAAGAAGGTGGGTCAGAGGCCGGGCAATTTTAGAAAAATCTTGAATAAATCGACAGTAGAAACCGGCATGACCAAGGAAATTTCGAATTCCTTTGACGGTGGTGGGATGAGGTAGCTTAGCGATAACATCGACTTTAGCTCGATCGACCTCAATCCCAGCATTGGAAATCTTATGGCCAAGGACAATGCCATCTTTAACCATGAAGTGGCACTTCTCCCAATTTAGAACAAGATTGGTGTCTTCACACCGTTTAAGCATTTTGTCTATATGGGAGAGGCAAGATGAGAAAGAATTTCCATAAACCGAAAAATCATCCATAAAAACTTCCATTGTTTTCTCGATCATATCATGAAATATGGCCATCATGGACCTTTGGAATGTGCCCGGAGCATTGCATAAACCGAAGGGCATACGTCGGTAGGCAAACATACCAAAAGGGCAAGTGAAGGTGGTATTTTCCTGATCTTATGGGTCAATTTGGATTTGAAAATACCCGGAAAAGCCATCAAGAAAACAATAAAACTCATTTCCCGCTAAACGCTCAAGCATTTGATCCATAAAAGGAAGCGGAAAATGGTCTTTACGAGTAGTATCATTGAGTTTACGATAACCAATACACACTCTCCATCCGGTGACGAGACGTGTGGGAATCAACTCATTTTCTTCATTAGTAACGACGGTCATACCCCCTTTCTTGGGTATACAATGGACGGGACTAACCCACGGGCTATCAGAAATAGGGTAAATCATTCCAGCATCAAGGAGTTTGAGAACTTCCTTTTTGATAACCTCATGAATTTTTGGGTTTACCCTTCTTTGTTGTTGCACCGTGGGTTTGAAGTCATCTTCCATTAAGATCTTATGAGTACAAAAACGAGGGTCAATAGCATTAATATCAGAGATTTGCCAAGCGATGGTATTCTTATGATTCTTAAGAACTTCTAAAAGTTGGGTCGTCTCCTCATCTTTTAAATCTTTAGCAATAATGACGGGAAATTTGTCGGTATCTTCTAAGAAAGCATATTCGAGATGAGGAGGTAAATCCTTGCGCTCGAGCTCTAGAGGATTAGACGGCTTAATTTCTTTGATTTCTTCAATATGAATTTCCTTCAGAGGGAGAGAAGGTGATGGATCATCATTAAGTAACTTCTCGAGGAGGAGAATATCTCCCTCCAGATCAAAGTAGGTATCATCAATTTACAGTGAAATTGAATCATCAGAAGCAAGAAAAGCATCGACCTCTTCCAAAAGAAAATCACTTCCCTCAAACGGAGAGAGGGGAGGGGAAGAGTCGAAAAGGATAGGTTTAGAAGACGGAGTGGGACAGCCACTCGGAGAATTTTTCGAAAATCCAAGAACTTCTTGAACATACTCCTCAAAAGCAATATCTATGATATCGATTTGATTAACCTTTCTATCATCATAATTGGAGGAGTATCTTGAAGTTTGGTCAAGATTAAAGGTCACAGCTTCATCATTAACTCGAAGGGTTATTTCTTGTCCATAAACGTCAATCAAAGTATGAACCGTTCTCAAGAATGATCTTCCTAGAATTAGAGGAACACGGGGATCGGCATCAAAATCTACCACAACGAAATTGGTCGGGAAATGGAATTTCCCCACCTTCACGAAAACATCTTCGGCTATACTGAGAGGACGAGTGATCAATCGATTTGCTAGCTCAAGTTCCATTCTAGTAGGTGTGAGCTCCGGAAGAGAAAGCTTTTTCCATACGGAAAGAGCCATGAGATTAATGCTAGTGCCAAGATCGGCCAAAGCTAAGCATTTGGTCATTCCTAGAAACTCACATGGAATAAGAAACTTGCCAAGGTCTTCAAGCTTTTCGGGAAGCTTTTTAAGAAGAACCGCCGAACATCGTTCATTCAATGGGGTTTTAGCCAATTCAAATAACTTCTCTTTATTACTCAACAAACTCTTAATTATCGAAGCAAATTTAGGCGTGAGAATAAGAGCATCCACGAAACTAATATCAAAGTGCAAATCTTGGAAGATTTGAAAAAACTTTTCCATTTGATTGTTGGATTGTTCACGGAGCTTCTGATCGTTAAGTCTTGATGGGTATGGAATTGACGGTTTAGGATGAGACTTTTGACGATTAGCTGGAGCAAAATTTGGTTATGGCACTGGGACAACCGGAAGTTGGACGTTTTTGGTACTTCCATTATTAGTAGAAAGTACCTTGTCCTTGGTCACCTCGATCTCACGGTCCACTACTTTAGGAGAAGAAGAAGTACCTCCTTGATTTTTAGCACGATAGCTCACAGCTTAAAGGTCACAGCTTAATGGTCACCTCGGTCTCATGGTCCTGCTTGATTGTTAGCACGATAGCTCGGGACAACTTGAGGACGGTATTGAGTACCTCCTCGGTTGTAAGGTCCGGCTACGGCATTGATTTCAAAAGGATGGCCATCGGTGACAGTACAATCGTAATAAGTATGAGGACCACCACAAGTGACACAAGTTTCTGCCAGCGCTTTGACTTGAGTGGGCAGAGAAGTTTGTGGGATAGAAGAAAGATCTTTCTGATTAGCAGGAATCAAAGCTTGGATTACATCCGTAAGCTTGTCAATTTTAGCATCCATGCTAAAAACTTGGGTACTCACCTTTGAAACAACCGGCTTGTTTCGTGAGGTAGGCACCTTTGACTTGTTCTCGATGATAGTTAATATGTCTCTTGGAGTTCAATTCAAGAAGTTGCCACTGGTGGCTGCATTTAGTGAATCTTGATCGTTTTGCGTTAAAGCATTGTAGAAAGTATCAATTTGATGCAACTCGGAGAAACCGTGATGAGGGCATTTCCGTAGGAGATCCTTGAATCGTTCCCATGCCTCACCAAAGTTCTCGTCAAACCGTTGCTGAAAATTGGTGATATCATTCTTGAGATTAGTTGTTTTGGACGGAGGAAAGAAATGATTCACGAACTTGGAGACAAGGTCTTCCCAAGTTGTAATAGATCGAGGGGGCTCTTTTTACAGCCATATCCGGGCTGCCCCCTCTAAAGAGAATGGAAATAACATCAACTTGATTGCACTGTGAGGGACATCCTGATACTTCATAGTTGATGTAAACTTGTTGAACCATCGGATGTGTGCGTGGGGATTGTCCCTCTCAAAACTGTGAAATTGGTTTGATGTGATTAGTTGAATTAAACCCGTTTTAGGCTCAAAATTCTTGGATAAAATTTGTGGCAAAACAATTGCGTCTCCGTAACCCTCGGTGGGTGCTTGGAGTAACTCCGACATCGTTCGAGTATCCGCCATCTCGGTAATGGGAATATCAACTGGAGTACGTAACTCGGGTACGTTTTCTCTTTTATTGTGTCGACGATAACGATGAGTCGGTATTGTAAAAGATTTATCAATTAAGTTTGATTTTGAACGGGTGAGCGTACACTAAAAAGAAACAAAATTTTAAAAGAAAAATAAATTTGGAAAAAGAAAATATTTTTGGTTTTTATATTTATAAGAAATTTAAAAACAAATATTTTTGGTTTTTTTGTTGGTTTTTTAATTTTTTTTTTGGTATTATGAATACTTTAGGAAAAGTATTCGTGATTTATTTATTTATTTATTTATTTTTAATTTTTTTTTGGTTTTTTATAAAATAAGATAGAATATTTACAAAATCACTAATCTTCAAACGAAATTCGAGATTCACTTCACAATCTCCCCAGTAGCGACGCCAAAAACTTGACGTGAGCCAAGTAGTATATATAACCAGAAGTAAGTGTTATTCCCGGGTCGTGATTGTTCCAAAAGAAGTGTGAATGGAAACGTGAATTGTGTTAGTGATCGGGTGATTTGGTGATGAGAGGAATTTTTGAGATTTATATCTAAAATTAAAAAGCATAAACTAAATAACAATTAAAAAGCATATAAAAAGGTAAAACGATGCACAAATAACCCTAAACGCGAATAAAACCTGAAAACGAGCTTTCCCGAGCCTTAAACGGGCTCAAAAAATCAAAATCTTAAAAAACTACTCTAGAGGCCCAAATTAATTTCTAAAAATCCTAAATAATAAAAAAGAATTTTAGAAAAAAGATTTGTATTTTTTTTAATTTTATTAATTATGAATTAAAAACTATTTTTAAAAGAAAAATATATAAAAAATATCAAACTAAGTAGAAAAATTTCCAAAAATTCCTGAAAAGTACTTTACTATAAGAAGATCCTAGGAAAAATAAAAGCTATGTAATTGCTTAATGGGATAAGCAGTTTAAAAAGTAAAATAAGCTAATTAGCTAAATCTAGAAAAGATGGTTAAAAGAAAAGCAATGCAAGGTTCTAACAGAAAAATCCCAAGGGCACGATGGTTGAGGGGTGTGTGTGATAAGGTTGAGGAGGTTGAGGTCAGGGGTTCGAACCTCAGTTCACCCCTGACTTCCCTTCTCCCTTTTTATTTTTTTAATGAAAATTTTCCTTTGAAACTTGTTTATAAGCCAGAAATAATAACTTTTTGTGAAAGAAATATTTTTAGAATCTTAAGAATAAGCCAGAAAAAGGCGTTAATGGTCAGACTGCTAGTAAAGGCTAATAAGGCTAAGCTAACTGCTAACAAGCTCACAAGCTTCTCAAAGCTTGTGAGTGATCTAAAATAAGCTATAAAATACTAAAGCAATCTTAAATAGCAAATAAGAAACTGAAAAAGCTGAATCACACAAGCTAATAAGCACATAATCAAATTAAGCAATTAAGGTAAAATGCAGGCCAAACAACCCAACTGAGGTACTTTTAAGCTTTACAATAAGCACTTAAACTAAAAGCTAATCCAAAGGAATTCAAGCTAGGTAAAGAAAAGCTACTAGAGAACATACAAAATGAAAATCAAACCTTAATTAGCTTATTATGAGCTTAAAAAAGAAGCTTTAAAAGAGTTGGCTCAGAACAATTCATACACATGTGTCATATGCAGTCCTGAGGTACTATTTTTAAGGAAACCAATAAGCAATCTAAAAGCTATTAAATGGTCTAAAATCTATGAATCAGCAAAAATCAATAAGCAAATAACTAGAATTATGAATCTTAGATACTAAAGACAACAAATAGCACTGAAATGGACTTATGAAAATGGCAGATCTGGACTGATTTTAATTTATGGTTCTGTGGATAGATTTTTGTGAAATTGAGCTAAAATGAACACAATTCCTATTAAAATGATACCACATCACTAGAATCAACTTAACTCACTAGTTTAAACTTTAAAACTACCATAAGCAAGGTCTAAACCATGTTTCATCGCATATTATTCAAATAAGCAATTATGAACCATCAACGCTAGAATATCCAATTTAAAACTACCAAACTACTTAAATAAGCTCAAATGCACTAAATATCAGCTGCAAAGACTCAATCAAAACTAGACAAATGAAATCCAATAGGTCAAACTCAGAAAAACAGCCAAAAAGTCAAAGAAATGGCTTATGCCAAACACCCTCTTATGTAGTGGCTGTTTTGAATTTTCAAGCAAGTTACCAATCTAAGCTATGAAATGGAAAGACAGATGATCAAATAGGTAAATGAAAGTGTAAAAAGCAGTCTTGAACTAAAAATAAGCACTGAGAATAAGCAAACTAGTTTCAGCTAATTTTTTTTGTATTTTTGAGATTTTTGACCAAAAACTTAAACAAAAGAGATTCAAACTACAGTAAGCAATAAGAAAGCAATATTTAACTACAATAAGCATATAAAAGCAGAAATAAAGCAATAGATAAAGAAAATAAGCAGTTTAAAGTAAATAAGCAAAAATAAGCATAAAAATGGAAAACTTGCAATTGCCCTTGCACAAACAGGGCTAAATAAGCTCGCGGAGCAACTCAACAAGCTCTAGCTTGTAAAAAGACAAGCTAGTGACAGCAATAAGCCCTTTCCTTTCTGGCTTATCATCCAAGTGAGCTTATTTTGATTTTTTTTGACTTTTTTGATTTTTTTTTTGAAAACTTTAGTAAATGATGATTAAAACAGTTTTGAGTGATTCAAAAGCTCACAATAAGCTATATAAGCTTAAATGGGCTTTTGTGAATAGTAAAAAAGCTTAAAAAACAGATTTTTAAATAAAAGCATAAATGAGTAAATAAGACAAGAAATAAGAAAAGCTTGGAAATTTTGATTAACTTGAAATGTAAAGATACAAAACTGAATTTATAGGCTGAAAACTTAAATGAAAATAAGCTAAAGTTACACTAATTCTATAAAACTACTCTATTTTCCTACTGCCTCTCAAAGGCTACAAACATGTTATATTTATACTACTTCTACTAGGGTTTCTATTTCTTTCCTTTGGGCTAGTTTCTGAGTAGAATTAGCCTTGAGCTTCATTTGTGCTTCATTAGATACTTTTCAGCCCTTGGATATAACTTGGAGACCAATCTCTTCAATATCAGCTGTAGGATAGGTTTTGTTGCCCACCTCGTCACATGGATAGGTGACTTGGCAGGAAACATGTGAAGGAAGGGACCATGGAGATGAGCTGGGGTTTTTTGTCTTGGAGCAGGGGAGATAGGGACATGGATGGAGTTTGGCGGGAAAATTGGGTATAAAGGGTTAGATTGGGTTGTGTTGGGTTTATTTGGATTGGGCCAGGTTTTAGGTTTTAGTTTTAGGATAGTTATAAAATTAGGTTTAAGGTTAAGGGACTAAAGGTGACAACCTTGCAAAGTTCATCCAAGGACCATTTTTGACAAATGGTTATAATTGAGGGTTGACTTTGACTTTTCTTTTCTTCATTAAATTGCTCAAATGGTGTCGAGTCGATCCGGCAATGTCACTTTTTGCCCTTTTTCACATCCAAGCTCGGTTTTGTCCACTTTTGCCTTATTTTCAATCCTTTAGTACCTAAAACACATAAAAACACAACCCAAGGATATTTGCAACAATATTTGGTATATTTGGGAGTTTTTGGTCATTTTTATGGGGTTTTTGGGTATAAAATGATGAGTAAAAGGCCACTCATCACTGTCCCTGGTGGAATATAGGTGACCAGTGTACATCCAGCCGAGGTTCAATGAATTCTGAAATACTCGGCTTAGTTACACTAGTAGTATGTCCTTCACTTTTAAAGCCGTTTTGAAAAACCATAATGAGTGTCCAAACTCGATATCAAATAATGTGTTACGCAAGGATATAGCGTAACTCCGTGACAGGTTTGGTGCATCAACGTAAGTATATGAAAATACTTATAGTGAATAGTGAAAATAAGGTGAATATAAATCATCAAATAAAAGGCACACATCTAACCAAATATATCATTAAATATCTTAATAAATATGTTATCCAAATAAGATAGCAAGCGAGGCATCGGCTTGGCAGGCAGGCACGTGACGGTCATAGGATTAAGTTTTCTTAAAAATGGTTATTGTCTAGGTTTTTGAAAAATACCCAGTTCTCTAACCTGTGCTTCTAATACCATCTGTAACACCCCAAAATCGGATCAGCGGAAGCATACAGGTCTTGGGGTGCTATTGAATAGTTATCACAACACAAGGTAAAAAGAACTGTTTTACTTAAACCATTTTGGAAGAAATTCATAATATAATACATTCAATTTACATTATTCAAAAATAGTGCAGAAAATATAGGTCCATGAAATGGTTTAAAGAGGTCCCAAATAGTTTTCAGAGTCATCTATGACCATGCCATGCCCTTCACCAAGATTCTTCAAAAGTAAGATATGCAGCAGAAAAGATCTAACACCTAAGATAAAACATGCTAAAAGTCAACACAAAGGTTGAGTGAATTCATAGGTTTAAAGTAAAGTAGTTGATCACAATATTTCAAGTTTAAGAGAAAGTGGGCTACGTTGTTATACGCCCAAAAGTTCAGATGTTACAAATGCACTAAGCTCATGACACACAAAACGTTAACCGGCACTAGTTTTTAGTTCAAAGTACATTTTTGAAACAATTGTGATCATAGTCAAAACAGTAGCATGTATCTCACCCAATTAGTTTGCAAAATATTTATGATAAATAAGAGTGGGGCTATGAACTCACCTTAGTACGCATCAATGCAAGATATCACAACTAGCATCAAGTAGTGAAACACAACGGTAATCAAGAAGTAAAAGCACAACGGTACTGGATCGGCACAACCTAGTAAGTAACATGTTTCAGAAAATAATCCTCAAGTAATTTATGAAGTAGTGTTCATTGAATACTCGTGTTAATATAAAAGGGTTTAGTTTTCAATGGCGATAAAAGAAGTAATTATTTGTATCTCGTGTGGTTTTTAGAAAAACATAGTTTGTTGATGCAAATAATGCTCTAAAAACGTTATTTATATCTTTCGATAACTTCACGTTTTGAGGATGACAAAATATGAAAACACCTAACGTTAAAATTAACGTAAACAAGTTTTTTAGTCGAAAGATCCCATTTCCACGCAAATCACTCTAGGTATGAACAAACCAATTTACAACTTGACAAATAATCAAAGAAGTGAATTTGTGTTTAAAACTTCACATTTTTAATGTGACAAAACATTTTTTCAAAAATATACTTTACAAGTTATTTTTGAATTATTAAGAAATGTTTTATTGGAAAAATAAGTTTAAATATCATAACAGCTATTTTCCCCCCAAAATCAGCTCCAAACTTCCCCAAATAAACTTTAACCACCAAAGACAAAAAAAGGAGCGTTTTTGTCTGGCACGGTATCACGGTACCACCAAATTTAGTGGTACTGTGTCCTCATAACGGCTAGATTTCTTCTGCCTATAAATACCAACCCTCTTCACAGTTTTTGGGCATCCTTTTTCACACATATCTTTCTGAGTTCAATACTCTCACCACTTCTTTTCTTCTTGATCATTTAGTTTAGTTTTCTTTTGTTTAAAGAGTGATCCAATCATCCAACCAAGAGATCACCTTCATTCCTCTACTAGTGCAAGAGAAGAACACAAGGTATCAAAGAAGATACAAAGTGTTGTAGTTGTAGTTAGTGCACTAGTAACATTTGTTACACACTTGTTGTATTCTAGCATACATCAAATTCATTTTTTCTTTTGAGAGTTTGTGAGAGTAGATCATTGTGATCTTGTAGAGATATTTAATATCTCTTGTAGCTTGTGAGCATGTGAGTTGATCAAGTTGATCAAAGGTATAGTGGGTAGATAGAGTCAAGTGAGAGTTGATCATTGTGATATTGTTGAGATCTTGGAGATCTCTTGTAGCTTATGGGCTTGTGTGTTGATCAAGTGGATCAAAGGTAGATCGGGTAGATCGAGTCAAGTGAGTTGATTGTGTGAAATAGATAGGATCGTGTGGATCGTGGTAGATTGGTACTAGCTAAGATTAGTACTCGACATTTAGCTTAGTGTCAGAAATAAGGATAAGCGACGTTGTACGGTTTTCTCCGCCTGGAGGGAGCTTTGTTGACATAGTGCTTGAAACTCTTGAGTGTGGTACTTAGGGAGTGGAGTAGGTCGAAGAAGAGCTTCGTGACCGAACCACTATAAATCTCTTTGTCCCGGTTTGATCTTTCCACTTTTCTCTTTACATTTATTGTTTATATTAGATAGTATAGTTTTATGTTCGTATTGGTGTTGATTGATTACACATAAGATTTGAATCAAAGTTTTTCATAAGTAAAGTTTTGAAACAAATTAAAAACTGGTAAAACTATTCAACCCCCTTCTAATTTTCCACAATTGGTACCAGAGCCACGTCAGTCAAGATTTTAAAATAAATTGTATTTTAAAACTTGAATCGATCATTGGATTCTGACAAATATCAAGAAGGGCAATCTATGCAAAGACCACCACTTTTTGAAACAGATTGTTTTATATATTGGAAAACAAGATTCGAAACGTATGTGAAATCAAAATACATTGACTTTGGCATATTATTATGGAGGGTGACTTTCAACCGATTCAAAAGAATCTGAAAACTAAAAGGGATGAAATAGTTCCGTATAATAAACAAAGTGATGAACTTAAAAGAAAACTAGCCAAAAATGATGAGGCTAAAATGATGATTTTTAATGCTTTGCTGAAAAAGGAATTTGAAAGAATTTCCATGTGTAATACGGAAAAAGATATTTGGAAAACTTTGTTAGTCACTCACCAAGGTAATAATCAAGTCAAAGAGAACAAGATAGATCTTTTTGTGCAACAATATGAACAATTTTCCATTCCAGAAGATGAATCTATTGATAATGCTTTTGCTAGATTTAATACTATTATTACTAGTCTTAAAGCTCTTGATGAAGGTTATTCTAGCAAGAACTATGTTAGGAAGTTTCTTAGGGCTCTACATCCCAAATGGTGAGCAAAGGTCACCGCCATTGAAGAGTCAAAGGACTTGGCGACATTATCACTTGATGAACTAATAGGAAACTTGAAGGTTCATGAGATGATAATCAAGAAAGACTCCGATATAGTCAAAGGCAAAAGCGAGAGAGTTAGATCTCTAGCATTGAAAGCCAAAAAGGAGTCTAGTGATGAGGAATGTTCGGGTTCCGATAGTGAAGATGAAGAGTATGCATTAGCCGTTAGAGACGTTAAAAAGTTCTTTAGGAGAAGAGGTAGGTTTGTTAGGCAACCTCATGATGATAAGAAGCCGTCACAAAAGAACCGAGATGAGAAGAAAGGAAAAAGTGATAGGATATGTTTTAGATGTGGAGATTCTAATTACCTCATAGGAGAATGTCCTAAACCACCGAAAACGAACAACCAAAGAGCTTTCGTTGGAGGGTCTTGGAGTGATAGCGGTGAAGAAGAAGAGAAGAAGCCAAACGACGAAACATGTCTTATGGCTCAGGCTTCAAATGAGGTATATTCTGACTCTTCTTATTATAGTAATGATAATTCGTCAATAGATGATAACATACTATATGATGAATATAATAAACTATGTGAAGTAAGTTCTAAAATTTTAAGTAGAAACAAAACACTAAAATTAAAATTGCATGAACTCGAAGTGCAAATTTTAGAACTAAAAGACCAAGTAAAAAGAATTGAGAAAAATAAAGAAGTAGATGTTGAATGTAGATCATGCATATGTCTTCGAGTAGAAAATGAAAAACTCAAAGAAAACACTTTAAGGATTGTTAAGTTTGAAAAAGGGACAATGTCACTTAATGATATGCCAGAAAACGTTAGGTATAGTGAACATGCCAAAGCGGGCATAGGATTTGACTCAAATAAAGGTTCGACCAGTAAAATGAAACAAGTAAAATTTTTCACACTCACAAGTTCTGTCAAAAATGTGGATGGTACCATTAAAGGTACAGACGGCACCACTAAAGTTAGTGGTACCGTGGTACCGTCTGGTACTGGAGACAAAACTGAGTCGAATCTGAAAAATAATTCAAGTCCTAAACCAAGTCACATAGTTGTTAAAAGTGTCAAAGTACCTATTGCTAGTGAAAAGGAAGTCAAAAGCTTTTACAAACCCTTGTCAACCCTCGGGATTGGTTTTGTAAAACCCGACACCAGGTCAAAGACTCCTCCACCTAGAAAATCAAATGATCTTAAACCTCGGTCAAGAACTCCTCTACCGAGTGGTAACTCTAGAAGACAAAGTTATCCAAGTAACTATCCTGTAACTTGGAATAACCGTCAACTGCAAAGTTACTTACCATGGGAAATTTGTCCTCCGTTTCAACATCCTAACCAAATGCAACTAATGCATGGGATGTTTAATACTAAGGACCCATGAGATATTGGGGACCAAATGTTTGAATGTTTGTCTTATTCAATAGATATGCTTGGGAATCGACTTGGAGCCCGATGAATGGGTCAAGGATAGTGGATGCACTAATCATATGACGGGTAACCAAACTCTATTCTCATCATACAAGGCGTACAACGAAGGTAATGTTACTTTCGGTAGCAAACTTAAGGGCAACATCATAGGAAAAGGTACGATTACTCAAAACTCCCTCACTATTAGAAATGTTGAGCATGTAGATAACTTAGGATTTAACTTGCTTAGCATTAGTCAAATGGTAGACAATAAGTGTAGAGTTATATTCTCCAAAGAGGGTAGTGAGATCGCTAAGAATGGCAAAATGATAGGTAAAGGAGTTAGGAAGAATGGCTTTTTTGTTATGAAAATAGGAAATAAGCCTCAGGATAAGATTTGCCTAGCAACCATAGATGATAATTTGACTCTATGGCATAGGAGACTAGGTCACGCCAATATGTTCTTGATACAATCATTGGCTTCTAAGGAGCTAGTTAGAAACCTACCTAAGATTAAGTTTGATAAACACTTTTGTAAAGCTTGCAAAGTTGGAAAACAAGCTCATTCTAGTCACAAAGCTAAGAATATGGTCTCGACCTCTAGATGCCTAGAACTCCTTCAGATGGACTTATTTGGTCCATCTGCCGTACGGAGCTACGGAGGAAATTACTACACCTTCGTAATCGTTGATGATTACTCTAGGTATACTTGGACTAGATTCCTCAAGAATAAGACACAAGCTTTCAAGGAATTCCAAATTTTTAGTAAGAAGGTCCAAAATCAACTAGGGTGTACAATAGTATCAATTAGGATGGATCATGGTCGGGAATTTGATAATGAAGTGCAATTTGGAGTATATTGTGTTGCTAATGGTATTACACACAATTTCTCGGCTCCACGCACTCCACAATCAAATGGGGTAGTTGAGGGGAAAAATCGTACTCTACAAGAGATGAGTAGAATGATGTTGAATGAACAATCAATTCCGCAAAAGTTCTTGTGTAATGCGGTGGACACCTCAACTTACATACTAAATAGGATTCTAATTAGACCTATCTTAGGAAAAACACCATACGAAATCTTGAAAGGTAGAAAACCTACTCTAGATTACTTTAGAGTGTTTGGAAGCAAGTGCTTCATACTAAACACTAAAGACTACCTCACCAAGTTTGACCCAAAGTCTTGCGAAGGTGTTTTCCAAGGTTACTCCCAAAATAGTAAAGCCTATGTTATCCTAAACAAGGAAACAATGAAAGTCGAAGAATCACTCAACGTGGCATTTACCCTTGGTGGATGATGACTTAGATGAGGAAGAAGCCATTAAGGTTAATGGCAAGAAAACCTTAGAAAATGAAATTAAGGTTGAAATAGTTGAAGTTGACGAAGTTGTCAACATTAAGGAATCCAAGAACCATCCTATTGAAAATGTCATAGGAAACCTAAACCAAAGAACTCTTAGGTCACAAGCACAAAACAAAGTAATTTCTTTTTTTTATATCTACCGTAGAACCTAAGAATGTCGATGAAGCAATTAAGGATGAAAGCTGGGTAGTTGCCATGCAAGAAGAGTTAAATCAATTCACCGCAAACCAAGTTTGGGATTTAGTACCTCCACCTAAGAATCAAACCATCATAGGAACTAAGTGGGTGTTTAGGAATAAACTCGACGAAAATGGTTTCGTAACTAGGATTAAGGCAAGGTTGGTAGCACAAGGCTATAACCAACAAGAAGGAATAGATTACGATGAAACTTATGAACCCATAGCTAGATTAGAGTCCATTAGGATACTCCTTGCCTATGCTTGCACCTTATACTTTAAATTATACCAAATGGACGTGAAAAGTGCATTCCTAAATGGTTATATCAACGAGGAGTTATACATTGCACAACCTCTGGGATTCGTTGATTTCGAGAAACCGAATCAAGTTTATAAACTCAAGAAAGCACTCTATGGTCTCAAACAAGCTCCTAAAGCTTGGTACGATAGACTAAAAGCATTCTTGATTGAACATGAATATACCATGGGAGTGGTTGAAAACACACTTTTCATGAAGAAACATAATTCTCATCTCATCATTGTTCAAATATATGTCGACGACATCATATTTGGCTCAACTTGTCCAGAACTATGCGATGATTTCTCTAAGATCATGCGTGGCGAGTTTGAGATGAGCATGATGGGCGAATTAAATTTTTCCTTGGTCTACAAATAAAACAAATGGAAAATGGTATCTTCTTTAATCAATCTAAGTATAGTAAGGAGATGCTTAAGAAATTTAGTTTAGAAGAGTCTAAGCCCATGAAAACTCCCATGTCCATAGAAACAAAACTCGTGAAAGATGAAGAAGGTGAGTCTATGGATAGCACTAAGTATAGAGGTATGATAGGAAGTTTATTATACCTCACGGCAAGTAGGCCCGATATTATGTTTAGTATCTGCCTTTGTGCTCGCTTCCAAGAGGATCCCAAAACCTCTCACCTTGAAGCGGTTAAGCGTATCTTTCGATACATTAAAGGCACTATACACTAAGGATTATTCTATCCCAAGGGGACCGGTGTAGAAACTGTTGTCTATGCCGATTCTGATCATGCGGGAGATTATGTGGATCGAAAAAGTACAAGTGATGTTTTTACCTTTATTGGTTGTTTTCTAACTTCTTGGTTCTCCAAGAAACAAACAGCTCTTGCTATCTCCACGACCGAAGCCGACTACGTAAGCGCCGGAAAGGCATGTCAACAAGCACTATGGATGAAACAAGCTCTTATTGACTATGACATCCATCTAGATGATGTTCCTATTATATTCGATAATAAAGGTGCTATTGACTTGAGCAAAAACACCGTTCAACACTCTCATACTAAACACATCAAAATTTGTCACCACTTCCTTCGTGATAATGTTCAGAAAGGAAACATTTCTATTGAGAAAGTTCCCTCTCAAGACAATATCGCTGACATCTTGACCAAACCTCTCGAACGAGAATCCTTCAACTACCTCCGTCTAGGTCTAGGAATGATGGAACATATTCGATAAATCTAATGACTATTTAAATATTTCACTAGAAATATTGAAGTCATCTCGTGTGTCTCGTCTTATGACTCTTTAAATATTTCACTAGAAATATTGAGTCATTCTTCACATCCCTCGTATGATTACGTGAATATTTCACTGGAAATATTAAAGTCATCTCCTTTCGTCCAATCTCGGTTCTCCTCATCAAAAGAATTTATTAGGTATAAATTCTTTCTTCGTGTCAAAAAGTCTCACTACAACACAACCCAAAACCAAACCTCACAACCTAGGTTCTCCTCATCAAAAGAATTTATTAAATTTAATGGTACCGTGGTACCGTGTATCTGACAATGCCCGTATTTCAGTCTCCTCTTCCCACATTATTCACTTTTAAGCTTTCCCAACTTCTGCCATTGCTGCCAAAACCAAACCTCACAACCCAAAACTCAATTACATCCTTTCAAGATCATATTCAAGGCATTAGTTTTCAAGATTATCAACTACTTCCACTTTTCAACATAAATTGTAAGTCATTTAACTCTAATTTATCTTTAATCTTGAGTCTAGGGTTTGTTCTTACATGAAAATTGAATTGGGGTTTTTCAATTTTGATTGAGTCTTTAGGAAATTAGGACTAGGAGTAGACAATGTATAACAATCATGATTCCCTTAACTTAGGATTTGCATAAACCCATATATATCACATATTTTGGTCCAAATTTTGCTTTTGAGTAAATAGCTTTAAGAGGAATCATGTCTAGAATACTTGCAATTAGGATTAGGAGTCATTAACATTCTAAGTTTTCAACATTTTTGGCACCAAAACATTGAAGTCGCCAAACACCGCAATTTCATTATTTTCAAAAAATTTCACGAAACTAGGATCATGAAACATCTTTCATGCATTTTTGATACAAACTAAAAACGTTTTCTCATGCATACATGATCTCACGAATATTGATCAAATTACATAACTAATATGTATTTATCGATATATTAGCTTGAGCAAAAGTGAAGTTAGGAGCGTTTGGGTAATCTCATTTTTTTAGTTCTAGAGTCAAGATTACCACACCTCCACATGGTTTGTATATAGGCACACACTAGGCACGTGTCTTTAAAGCAACTAATCTCAGTTTTAATTTTTCCTAAAATTCTCTTATAGGTAACAAAAATGTCTCATGAGTATGATTTTGATCATCTTCTATCCGACACCTAGACTCCTGAAATCTCTCGTGAACCTACAACACCCGGTAGTCACATTCGTGCCTATGTTAATCTTGAAACCCGTCGGTTTCATGAAGGTCGAGTCGTTGATCCATCCTTAGTTTATCATAGGGATATCAACACCTCATTTAGATCTATAGGATTCGACTGCTTACTACACATAAACGAGCACATTTGTCCTCATTTTGTGTTGGAATTCTTTTGACAAGTTGAAATCGTACGTAACGAGGATCAATCTCTATCACTTTGGTTTTGGATTCGAAACTTCAAATTCATCTTAACTCTTGAGCAATTTGCTCAAATTCTTCGAATCCCCAATCATGGGCAATGTACCTATACTGAAGATTGGTGTCTTGAGTCCCTCTTCAACTATCGAGAAGAGGATAGTCCGTATTGTTCCTACATACCCTCTCCAACCGAACTTACCAAACTCATTCGTACTAATAAGTACTCTTCTTACCCAAATCCAACGAAAATTCGATTGGAAGAGGCTTGTTATGAACTACTTTCTTGGGCAGTCATCCTGCGAGAAAATGTTCTTAGTCTAAACAGAAATCGTGAGCAACTTCCGACGTGTTGTACTCATATGATTTACTGTCTTCATACTCAACATCCGTACAATCTCGCGTACTTCTTCGCTAAGCGAATTGTACATCTCAAAGGTAACAAAAATAAATTGATACCCTATGGGATGTTTCTAACTCGTCTTTATCACCACTTCATGAACTCTTAACCTTACCTTCGTGGTCCTCAACATTCATTCTTCAATCCCGTCAAGAAACACCTAAATGAGTCATATATCTCATCCATTCTCATTTCCAAATCTTCCACCCACTATGCACCCTTTGATGATCCTAACCATGAGTAAGAGATGCATATTCAAGACGAGAATGTGATGAAAACGGGATCAAGCTCAAGTAATATGTAGTTAAGGAGGGATTAGTACTCCTATTCGGATTTATCCTTGGTGGATTACATTAGGACTTAATACTCTTACCTATCTTGCATGCTTAACATTTATTCTATCACCTTGCATGATTTTCAGTTAAATGATTCATGGATGCTAGTTTATTTTGTCTTCTTTGATTGCATGCTTATAGATTATCTTAGAAAATTGCATGATAATCTTTAATTGCTAGGAGTAGTTTAATATGGGTTATATTTGGCAAATAAATCTTTAGTGGTTTGAGGCACTAACATTTCCTGCAAATAGTCCCCCTAGAAAACTCCCTTTAGCTGCCTAGAACTAGGCAGCACAGGAAAATTTATGACTTCCATGTGGAAATCATAGAGGGGGGGGGGGTTGAATACGTTTCCATTTAAAAACTTCTAAATTTTTTGTATAAAAAACCTGATCAAGTGTGACGTAATATGAAAAGTTTCAATAATGATCATATAACATCTAGAGATGGTATAAAGTAAACTACAACACAAGCACAATCAAACCATGACACAAATATAATCAACATAACATAAGCAACAAGCCACACAAACATAAACGCAATGCAAATATAAATATAAAGCGATAAAGAATAAAATAAAAGTAAAGAGATAATTAAGAAGGCGCAAACCAGACACGATGATTTATAGTGGTTCGGTCACGAAGCTCCTCTTTGTTGGGAATTAAATATTCTGAAGTTAGTACTGCTGAGAGAGATACACTAACAGTACAAACTGCTAGTGTATAAGTGAAGAATGCTGAAGAAATAACTAACAGTACAAACTGCTAAGTTTGTACTGCTAGCTATAAAGAAGATACTGCTGGCATGGATAACTGCTTTTGAGATATTGTAGGAGATAAGTATGGAATATATATTTTGTATATCTTATTTAGTTAGCATTATACGGTAGAATACTTATCTTGTAAAGGACTCCTTAAGTCTATAAAAGGAGATCCTAGGTTATACGATTAACATATATCAGTCATAGAGTTTTGTTAAGATTCAAGGTCTTTGTAACCCTAGTGATAGCTAGATCACTCGTATTATTCAAGCAATAATATTGAATCGTTTGGTGTTAATCTCATTGTGTTCATTGTTCACTAAAGCTTTACTATTCCTTTAAACAAACCAAGATTCTTCTAAGTGTGGTTAAGTAGATTTTGCATACTTAACTGCATACACTCAAAGTATCTCAAACACATTATAAAGGAGTAACATCCTAAGTGTTTTATAATCCTCTCAAGTGGTATCAGAGACAGGTTGATACTATTGATTTAGAAGAGATAGTAATGGACATGGAGACTACGCAAACAAACATAGCTACTAAATTGCCAATGCTCAAGCAGAACGAATTTGATATGTGGAGGTTAAGAATAGAACAGTACTTCCAGGTGCAAGACTATGCACTCTGGGAAATTATTGAAGAAGGAAACTCTTTCAAGCCTTCAACTTCTACAACAACAGTTGATGGTAAGGTAGAGACAGTTGTGCAGACCTCTCCAGTAACTGTAGAAGAGAGGCTTCAAAAGAAGAATGACCTCAAGGCCAGAAGTTTGCTGATGATGACCATTCCAAATGATGAACTATTGAATTTCTGCAAGTTCAAGGATGCTAAGACCTTGTTTGAGGCAATCATTGCTAGATATCGTGGGAATGAAGCCACCAAGATGACATAAAAGACTCTTTTAAAGCAGAATTTGAGAACTTTACTACAACCAGCAATGAGTATTTGGATCACATGTTCAACAGGCTTCAAAAGATTGTTAGCCAACTTGTTGTTCTTGGTGTGGATATACCTCAAGAAGATCTGAACTCCAAGTTCTTGAGGAGTTTACCTGCTGAGTGGGCTATGCATGTGGTAGTCTGGAAGAACAAGCCAGACATTGATACTATGAGCCTGATGGACTTATACAGCAACTTCAAGATTGTTGAGTAGGATGTGAAGAAGGCTGGAGGAACTAGTTCAAGCACTGGGAACATGGCCTTTGTGTCATCTCCTAGTAATTCAAGTCCAATTGAAGAAGTAAAAATTGATGTGGGAGTTAGTACTACTAACCCCAATGTTAGTACTGCTAGTTCATCAAGCAGTACTACTGGTATTCTGGATGAGAAAACCAATTGTGCCTTCCTGACAAGCCAGAATGATGGGTTAATGCTGACTAATGAAGACCTCCAAGAGATCAATGATGATGATTTGGAGGAGATGGACCTCAAATCGCAGATCTCTCTTATTAGCATGAGGGCTAAGAAATTCTTCCAAAGAACTGGAAAGAAGATCACCATCAGCAGCAATGATACTGCTGGTTTTGACAAATCAAGGGTAGAATGCAACAACTACCACAAGCTGGGGAACTTTTCAAGGGAATGCATGAGACCTAGGCAACAGGATAGGAGGAGCAAAGGTTATGGGAACAAGCCCAAGGTTGTGGAAGAAGCTGAGCCAACTTCAAAGGCAATGGTGGCTATTGATGGCTTAGGCTTTGATTGGAGTTTTATGGCAGAAGATGAGGAAGCACCTATTGGGATGGCACTTATGGCCTTCTCTGACTCTGAGGTACAATCGGCTAAATGTTGTTCTAAATCTTGCACTGCTCTTAAAGAATTAGAAACTTTAAGGAAACACTATGATGAACAAATGATTGAACTAAACAAAACAAATTATAATTTAAGAACGTTAAACCAATTAGGAAAATAGTTAGGTAGTGTGAGATGTATAGATCCACAGACAAGCCAAGAGGTAACCAGAGGAACTGGAATAACCTCAAGTCTCACCAACTAGGTGATGAATTTGTTATGTATAAGAAGGCTTGTTACACTTGTGGTAGATTTGACCACCTTGAGGCTTTTTGTGATAACCATCAGGGTAGAAAGATGGTTACTGAGAACAACAGGGTATCTGGGAACTAAAACCATAGGGTTAACTTAGAAAGGCCTCAAACTCACTCTAAGATTGATGGAATGACTCTCAGAGCACTTTTATTGAAGTCTGGTCCAAAACCACTTCATACTGCTAGACCAGCAGTTAGTACTGCCAGACCCTTTAAGACTGTTTACCCTAGACCAGCAGTTAAAGGTGCAAAAACAGCTTTCAAATGTGCACCAACAACTGCTAAGAGGCCCTTTCAAAAGAAAGCAGTGGTACAAAAAAAAATGGAAACCAAAGTCTACAACTGCAAAGCCAGCAGTTAATACTGCTAGCCAAGCAGTTTGTACTGGCAACTTTAAAAATAGTGCTAGGGAACAAAGGGATAATGTTGTTAAGGCCTCAGCATATTGGATTTGGAGACCAATCCAGTCCAATGGTGCATCAACTATTTTGAAAAGATTTAACTATATTGATGCACGAGGCAAACCCATGTTAGTAATGGCTTGGGTACCCAAGGAAACTAATTTCCTTATTTCATGTGCAGGGACATTCACAAGAAGATGATGAAGATCAATGTTATGCAGACAGTGGCTGTTTCAGACACATGACAGGCAACATGTCCTATCTTTCAGACTTTCAACCATTGGATGGAGGATATGTTACCTTTGGGGGAGCAATAGGAGGTAGAATTACTGGTAAATGTATACTTAAAACCGGTAAATTAGACTTTGAAGATGTGTACTTTGTTCAAGAGCTTAAGTATAACCTGTTTAGTGTCTCACAAATGTGTGACAAAAAAAACAAGGTTCTTTTTACTGACACTGAATGTCTTGTGCTTTCTCCAGACTTTAAGTTACCTGATGAAAGTCAGGTATTACTTAAAGTTCAAAGAAAGGGCAACATGTACATTGTTGATATGAAGAAGATTGTTCCTAAAAAGGCCCTTACTTGTCTTGTTGTAAAGGCCACATTGGATGAATCTATGTTATGGCATAGGAGACTTGGTCACATTAACTTTAAAACCATTAATAAAATTGTAAAGGATGGCTTGGTAAGAGGCTTGCCTCAGAAAAGATTTGAAAATGACCAAACTTGTGTTGCCTGTCTTAAAGGCAAACAACACAAGGCTTCTTGTAAGCCCAAGATTTTTAACTCTATTGATCAACCTTTGTTTATGCTACATATGGATTTATTTGGCCCAACTTCTGTGAGTAGTATTAAGCATAAGAGGTTTTGTCTTGTAGTTACTGATGACTATAGCAGGTTCACATGGGTTTTCTTTTTAGGATCTAAGGATGAGACACCTAGCATTCTTAAAACATTTATTACTGAGATAGAAAACCTAGTGGACAAAGAAAGTAAAAGTCATTAGGTGTGACAATGGGACAGAGTTCAAAAATAGAGTTATGGATGAGTTTTGCAAAGAAAAAGGTATTAGAAGAGAGTTTAGTGTTGCTAGAACTCCTCAGCAGAATGGGGTTGCTGAGAGAAGAAATAGGACACTGATAGAAACTGCTAGAACCATGTTAGCTGACTCTAAGTTGCCTATCACTTTTTGGGCTGAAGCAGTTAATACTGCTTGCTATGTTCAGAACAGGGTTTTGGTAGTTAAGCCTCACAACAAGACACCATATGAGCTTTTTAGAGGTAGAACTCCTGCATTAGGATTTCTAAGACCTTTTGGGTGTCATGTAACTATTCTGAATACCTTAGACCAGCTAGGCAAATTTGATGGTAAAGCAGATGAAGGATTCTTGGTTGGGTACTCACTAAATAGCAAAGCCTTTAGAGTATACAACACAAGAACTAGGAAAGTTGAGGAAAACCTGCACGTGGAATTTCTAGAAAATAAATCTAATGTTGCAGGTGAAGGTCCAAAATGGCTGTTTGACCTTGAGACTCTAACCCACTCAATGAATTATGTGCCAGTTGTTGCAGGAACCTTTTCTAATGATTTTTCAGGTTCAGAAGCTGATGATGCAACAAATGAAGCAGGCTTGGGTAAGGAGAAAGATCAAGATCATGTATTGATGCCAATATGGACAAGTATGGATTCAACTTCAATGAATGGTGAACCTTCTACTGATGAAGCTAAGGAAGGGATTGAAGGGGAGAACAATGTAAATGGAGATGAGGAACAAGAGAATCCAAATAACAGTACTAATGGTGATTGTACTGTTAAGCCACAAGATGGTACTGCTGGGCTAAATCTTCATACTGCTGGCCCATCAGATACCAATACTGCTGATTTCTCAGAAGAAGAGGTGGATTTCAATAATCTACCACCTACATATGCCGTTCTCACTACACCACACACAAGGATTCACAAAGCTCACTCCATGGATAATGTGATTGGTGACATATAATCTGGAGTAAAGACAAGAAAGCAACTCGTGACTTCAGATCAACAAGGGTTTCTCAGTACTGTTTATGCAGCAAAACAACATGAAGATGCCAACACTTGTTTATTCGTGTGTTTTCTCTCACAAGCTGAACCCAAAGATGTTCTCAAAGCCTTAGAAGATTCTAGCTGGGTAGAAGCAATGCAAGAAGAGCTTTTCCAATCCAAGATTCAGAAGGTTTGGGTACTAGTAGATTTACCCAAGGGTATGAGGGTAATTGGCACCAAATGGGTTTTCAGGAATAAAAGGGATGAAAGGGGTATTGTGATAAGAAACAAGTATAGACTTGTAGCCCAGGGGTACACACAAGAAGAGGGTATAAACTATGAAGAAGTTTTTGCACCGGTAGCAAGGATTGAAGCAATCAGACTATTCTTGGCCTACGCTTCATTCATGGGCTTCACAGTATATCAGATGGATGTCAAGAGTGCCTTCTTGTATGGTACTATTAAAGAGGAGGTTTATGTCTCTCAACCTCCAGGTTTTGTGGATCCAGAACATCCTGATAAGGTGTACAAGGTAGTAAAGGCTCTTTATGTACTACATCAGGCACCAAGGGCATGGTATAAGACTTTGGCTTCCAATTTGCTAGAGAATGGATTACAAAGAGGCAAGATTGATCAGACATTATTCATCAAGAAGCACAAGAAGGAAATCTTGCTAGCTCATGTGTATGTGGATGATATTATTTTTGGATCCACAAGGAAGGAAATGTGTGTTGACTTTGAGAAACTTATGCATGATAAGTTTCAGATGAGTTCCATGGGGGAACTTACTTTCTTCTTGGGTCTGCAAGTAAAGCAATCATATGAAGGCATATTTATCAGCCAAGATAAATATGTGACAGAGATTCTAAGGAAGTTTTAGTTTGCTGATTCTAAAGTGGCTAGCACACCAATTGATCCTGAGAAACCTCTATTTAAAGATGCAGATGGAGAGAATGTTGATGTACACACATACAGATCAATGATAGGGTCCTTGATGTATCTTACATCATCAAGACCAGATATCATGTTTGCTGTTTATGCTTGTGCAAGGTTCCAAGTGACTCCTAAGGTTTCTCATTTAACTGTAGTTAAAAGGATCTTCAGATGTCTTAAAGGTCAACCTAGGTTGGGTCTGTGGTATCCTAGAGAATCACCTTTTGACATGGTGGCATATTCAGATAGTGACTATGCTGGTGCAAGCCTAGACAGAAAATCAACAACTGGTGGATGTCAATTCCTTGGATGCAGACTTATATCCTGGCAATGTAAGAAGCAGACAATTGTGGCAACTTCAACAACTGAAGCTGAGTATGTAGGTGCTGTAAGTTGTTGTGGTCAAGTGCTTTGGATTCAGAATCAGCTTTTTGACTATGGGTATAACTTTATGAACACCATGATATATATTGACAACAGCAGTACAATTTGTATAATTAAAAATCCAGTACAACATTCTAAAACAAAACACATAGAAATTAGGCATCATTTTATTAGAGACTGCAATGAGAAAAAGTTGATTCAAGTAGTTAAAATTGATTCTGATCAAAACTTTGCTGATCTTCTCACAAAAGCCTTTGATGTAGGAAGGTTTCAATACTTGGTAGCAAGTATTGGGATGCTTAATCCTTAAAGTTTTTCAAACTATGTGTTTTTGTACTTAAATTGGATTTGTACTGCTAGCTTTGTCAATTAGTACTGTTATTGTATAGTTTGTACTGTTAGTACAAATTTGGTCTGTTTTTGTTTGAACTGTTAGTCATGTATTTATACTGTTATGAGGCAAGTGCTTTGCACTCTGTCTTCTTGGTTATAGACTAACAATTGCAGGTGATAGAGTTGATAATGACAAAACTGAGTATGAAAGATATGGACTTCCCCTTAACCATGAACTTCTCCTGAAGTTGGAAACTTTTGTCTTGATCTTGGAATTTGTGCACAAAGGGAATGACTAGTGCAATGTGTGCGCAAGCAGATGGTGGTTCATGTTGCTGACATAATAGGTTAATGATGGACAGAGTTTGGGAATTCATTAAGAAAGGTTTATACCAAAGTTAATTAATTCTTTAAAACTTCTTCCTTGAAACCTTATTATTATGATTTGTATTGAATTGATGGCTTAGTTAGTCAGATAGTAACTGAATTAACTCACTTTCTATCATTTTATACTTTTATTAGTATAATGAGTTAGTCTAAGGAACATCTGATAGAAAGAACAACGAGCAAACGTGAATCTAACACTTTTGTTAGAGGTAACAACTGCCACGAGCTAGAAACCCTGTCAAGAAAGCTCTTTAAATGAGTTTATCTGATCACAGGAAGTTATTTATAACTGAAAACATTGGTTCTCACACAACCAGAGGTTGCATTAAACCAAAATCTTGATTAAGTTTCTGTCCTTACACTTAATCCCTTCAAAAAGGTTGTTAACAGTATGGTTTTTCATTAAAATTTAGTTCATATTGCTGAGTCAAATTTTTCTAAAAGTTTGTACTGCCAGGCTTAAAGTTAGTACTTGTAGGCTTAATTTGTACTGCTGAATAGACGTTAGTACTGGTGCAAAATAACCGTTTTTTGAAACTAGCTATTAAGAGTCTGCTGGGATTTTTATTGAGTATTTCCTTGTTTTAAGGGTTTCCTTTTTGGATATTTTTACTTTTATATTGTTATCTTTACCTTATCTTTATTTAAAAGTTATCTTTTGATTAAAGTCGGTCCAATTGAAACCCTAACAAGCCACTCATAATATCTTAATTCACTTTCTTCTTCTACTTTCTACCCTAAAGTTACACTATTCCCACCAGTCAAATCACTTTTTACTGAAAATAAAATGGCTTCCTTATCCTTTGCTGATAAACACAATCAAGTCGCTTACTTAGAAAAAGCAGATGATGAACCAACTTTTCATCAGATAGTGGATTTCTTAAATAAAACTTGTAACAATTCGCATTTCAGGTTAATTTTTATTCCCGAAATTTTTTTTACTATTCATTTTTACTATTCACTTTCACTATTCATTTCCAAAATTTTTATTTCATATTCTCGTGAGATAAATTATTTCTATGACAAAATAAAAGTTTGACGCTTGTCGGGTCATTTTCGCAAAAGTTATTAAGAAACTATATGTTTGGTTTAAACGCCGTTTAAACATCCTGCGCATAACGAAAACCAATTGCGCCAATTTTCCTCGTATCATATTAATGTTTAGAACACTCACAATCAATTAGGGAATTTTTGATATTAAGTCAAAATATTACAAAATAAGCCTCGTGCCTTACAGAACTAGAATTGCGTTTTAAGCACTTTTACTTATCCGCAACCTTAGCCTTCACCTGAACCATATTTTCTAAGACGATTAGAAGCTTTTATATTATTGGAAAAGTTAACATATTTTCCCTCCTCCTTTGACTTTAAAATCATTCATTGATTATATAAATCATTCCTTAATTTTTAAACACTTATGGTTTTAGGTTTAAAGAACGTTTAACACCAACCGACACTAGACTAAGCCTAGCCTAGACATTTTAAGCCTATTAAGTTCATTATAATCCTATTAGAAAAGTTACATTTTACTTTTCTCAGTTTTACGCAACTTTCGTACGTTTTACGTATTTCGCGTTTTAGACCCGCGTTTTCAGTTTTAGCAGGGTTTAAGCAACCCGATGGAACTTATCACTCATTTTATATTTTTATATGGAGTATAATGATAAGTTAAATCATTCCTACAAGTTTTGTATTTTTACGATACCCGGTTTTACATTTCGTGACTTAACCACTTACAGTTAGCAATTACCGGGACAAAACTGACTCCGTAAAAGCAAGATAATGCATGAAACTTATCAAGCTTCTCATGAAAGCTTCATGAAGCTTGTCAAGGAAGCCTCCAAGGGCACTTGGCTTGATCCTAGCCATTGATTCCTAAGATGTTTACAAGTGTAAAATTATATTTACAAAACTATCCTAAATTTTTCCTATAAATACCAAGCTAAAACACATAGAAAACTTGCACCACACCTTCTTATAACCTTAAAGTCCTCAAACCAAAGGCACTTCTCTTATATTTTGTAATAAAGTTCATGTGTTCTTGAGAAAAGCTAGCATTTGATCTTATTTTCTCCGAGTTTTCAAGAAAGAGTCGTTATAATCTTCAAATAACTTCAAGTCTCCAAAAAGACTTTGTTATTATCTTCAAATTGCTTCGGGTTTTCAAGAAGGCGTTGTTATAATCTTCAAGTAGCCTCGGGTTTACGAAGATTTCAAATTTCACGTCGAAGCTCCGCTTATATTCCCTTTTTCTATAATACTCAAGCATTCTATATTAAGGTAAGTATTTATATACTTTAAATACTTATGAACTTTTATTTGATTATTTAGTGTTTTATAAACTCTTAATATATCATATAATCAAGTAAGCAAAATATATTTTCTATCGAATACTACAACACTAGGGAGCTTTATGTGAGGGGTTATTTGGGTAAACGGATCGACGAGTTGTGGATTTATGAGTTAAAGTGTCCTGGCTCCTCGAACGTTTGCTACATGACCTCTGAATCATGATGGCCCGAACGGTAGTACAAGATATACAAACAAAACATGTTTCATAAACCATATGCAAGACATATGCATGTACGTCTTTGTATTCTTAGACATTATTCCAACCTAAGTCGCAACATTCTATTATAGGTTGCTCTTAGAGACTTACGCAACTCGACTACCATTTCATTACTCACTACATAACTCACGGTGAGTTTCGTAGCCCCTACTCTTTTAAATGCTTATTTTATACTCTCTGGGGGAGATACATGCTTAAATTACTTTACTCGTTTATCAAATACATGTTTAACTTTATGATGCAATTATTCAATGATTCAAATCTATATGATACTTTTATTCTTTTATGCTATTTATATGTGATGAGTAGTCTTATTATGTGGTACACTGTTATGTGTAAATCTATTCTTGTGGATTTAAATTCAAAGTCAAAGGAGAGGTATTAATAGTACTAGTATGGGATAATACCCCCACCCTTGTCCAAGATTCGAGACGTTGGGTGACACGTACTATTTGGGATTGTGGTTCCCCGCCTATGGGTCCAAAATGACTCAACCATGGGTGAATATAATCCTGAAATCTAAATCTATGAGCAGTGGGTTGTAAACACACAGGTTGCAAGTCTTGTATGGGCGGGGCTTGGGACTGAGTGGATTTGCAAGGCCTTTGCTAGGAAAATCTTTATTCAAATACTTTACATGTTAAACAAACTCTATGAACTCACCAACCTTTGTGTTGACACTTTAGCATGTTTATCTCAGGTCTGTAAGATGATAGCCGTTGCATGGAGCATAGAGTCGCTCGGCATATTTTGAAGACTTATGCTTTTATCATTACCATTCGATATGTTTTAAAGCACTTATGTATTGTATTATGGAACTTATGTTTGTAACTCGGAATTTATTAATCGAATGGAAACTTTTCAAAACGTCTCATTTAGAGGTCGTTTTCTATAACTTGTACTTTGTATTATGAAGTAGCACCCCAGTGACACAATCTTCCGCTGCGATATTTTGGGGATGTTACAAAACTTACATAAGGTATTCTTTGCTTTTAAATCCCACTATCTATGTCACTCACATCAAACAGTTTTGGCAGACTGCTACTGTCAAAACCTTTGAAAATGGTGACATAGACATTAATACTAAAGTGGATGGCAAATACATCACTATTACTGAATCATCCCTCAAGAGGCATCTCCATCTGAGTGATGACAATGGTATTAGTGCTATGCCAAACACAGAAATTTTTGAAAACTTATGCAGGATGGGGTACAACACTAAATCTCAAGCTTTAACTTTTCAAAAGAGTCATTTTGCCCCTCAATGGAGATTTTTTATTTATACCATCCTTCACTATCTTAGCCCCATGAAAACCTCATGGGAACAGTTCACCAGTAATATTGCTACTGCTCTCATTTGCTTGGCTACTGGTAGAATTTTCAATTTTTAAAAACTTATTTTTGAAGATATGGTTAAAAATGTTGATAGTAAAACAAAATTTTTGATGTATCCAAGGTTCATACAATCTATTTTGAACAAACATCAACTGCTTCCACACAGAACAGTTTTTTCAAACACCCAAACTTACCCAAAAACTCTTTAGTAACATGAAAATTGCTTCAAGAGGGTATGGTGGGGAAGTAGTACCACTTTTTGATTCTATGATACAAGTACAGGGTGAAGGAGCAACAAGCCTAGTTGCCTCCCATCACACACCCAAAACATCAGAAAACTCATCTTCACAACCATCTTCATTAACAAATAGGACTATATCCAGACAGGACTCTGATATACCTCAGCATAGAGTTCCTACTCCCACAAATGTAGCATATGAGGCTGACTTTGTCAGTGTGGAAAGGGCTACTTCTAATGTCTCTGGCTTCGAAGCTGGGCAGGACAGAAGTAACATAGATAAGACCCAATCCATTGCAACACCAACAGTACCTAGTACTCCTGGTAGAATCCCTAGCCAAATGGAAACTCAGGTAGGCTCAAAAACTCATCATATGATGGATTATGAGTCTATACCCCATGATACACCTCTCCCTGAAGGTAACACATCAGGAAGTGTTGAGGGCAGCAAGACACTCATTGAATTGATGGAATTTTGTACCAAACTGTCTGAGAAAGTACATAACTTGGAAGCTGAACTCAAGAGCCACAAGAAGAATTTTGGGGTTTTCTACGCAAAGCTGGTTCTAAAAGTGAAGAAGTTAGAGAAAACAGTCAATAAACTCAAAGGTAAAAGATCTGCAAAGATGGTGGTTTCAACAAGTTCTTCTTCTAGTTCATCCAAGGGTCCAAGTTCAGATGATGGTAAGGAGTCTTCCAAACAGGGGAGGAAGATTGCCTAGATGGATCAGGATCCTGATATTACCTTAGTTCAAGAAGAGTATGACACTCAGGGGAGGCAAGTAGATCAGTTGGATCAAGATACTGCTCAGATGGATGAAGGTATTACCAGGTTTGAAGAAGGTACTGCCAGTGTTCAAGGTACTGCTAGTCTTCAGGATCTGATTGCTGCTGGATATCAAGGTACTGCCAGTGCAGTTTATTCAAGGAAACCAAGAATTTCAAGAGCAGAGAAGGGCAAAGCCATAATGACATAGCAAGAACCATCTACTAAACAGTTGTCCAAGAAGGAACAAGTTCAGTTAGCTCCTGATGAAGAATTGGCTCAGGAATTCCATGAAGAAGAATTAGCTAGAGTAGCTGATAAAGAACAAATGGCAAGATTCATGGTTGAAGAGATGTATCAGACTAAAGCAGAACATACTGCTGCCCAGGTTCTTGCAAATCAGAAGATGGTTGAAGAATTACAAGAAGAAGAAAGAGCAAAGTATACTCTAGAAGAACAGGATTCAGCTCTTAATGATTTATTGGAAGAGATCAGAAGGAAACAAAGCAAGAAAAAGGCTTATAAGAAGAAAATTCCTTCAAGAAGTGAGCAATTGAAGTATATGAAGACTTACTTGAAACATCAGGATTACTGGAAGGATAGTTACTTCAAAGGAATGACTGATGAAGAAATTGAGAATGCTTACATTGAAGCTTACACAAGAATTCAGAAGCCTTCTGATCCAAGGTTTATAATTAAGACTGAGCCCAGTAAAGTTGTGAAAAAGAGGAGAAGAATTATTGGAATCCGAAGAAACAAAGAAGCAAAGGACTGAGGAGGAATCAATTTAAAAAGAACCAGTTAAGGAAGAATCAGCTGAGGAAGAAGGAGAGATACTTACTGATGAACAGATACAAGGAATGATGGTAGTAGTCCCAGAAGCTTTAAATGTTGATCCCCTTCAAGCTAAGCATCCTATCATAGATTGGGAAGTGTATTCAGATGGGAGAATCAAGGGATGGAAAATCATCAGGGTAGGAGGAAAGTCTGAAGTTCATATGTTCTTTGAAGACCTGATAAAAGCCTTTGACAGAGAAGATTTGGACAAATTGTGGAGTTTAGTTCAAGAAGGGTTTAGATCTTCTGATCCTACAGATGACAAGGATAAGGAGTTATGGGTTTAGCTTAGAAGGATGTATGAGCCAGATGCTACTGATTCACTGTGGAGATTTCAAGTACATGATCTGTCTACTACTTGGAGATTATTTGACAATTGTGGTGTTCATCAGATTGCTACTAAAGCAGGAGTACAAGTTTATATGCTAGTAGAAAAGACATATCCACTTAGAGTAGGAACCTTGTTTGTTATGCTAGCTGCCAAACTAAAGGTAGAAGAAGAATCAGAAATGGAAAGGTAACTAGTAAGAAAAATCTATCAGCAGGTAGAAGAAACAAGATCCAGAAGGTAGTGTTTGGAATAATCCTCACATCCTCATTTAATTCAAAAGAAACTTGATGATTTAGGGTAAATCACAAGTTTAGGGGAGGATTGTTGAGAATTAAATGTTCTGAAGTTAGTACTTCTGAGAGAGATACACTAACAGTACAAACTACTAGTGTATAAGTGAAGACTGCTAATGAAATACCTAACATTACAAACAGCTAAGTTTGTACTGCTAGCTATAAAGAAGATACTGCTGGCATGGATAACTGCTTTTGGAGATATTGTAGGAGATAAGTATGGATTATATATTTTGTATATCTTATTTAGTTAGCATTATACGGTAGAATATTTATCTTGTAAAGGACTCCTTAAGTCTATAAAAGGAGATCCAAGGTTATACAATTAACATATATCAGTCATAGAGTTTTGTTAAGATTCAAGGTCTTTGTAACCCTAGTGATAGCTAGATCACTCGTATTATTCAAGAAATAATATTGAATCGTTTGGTGTTAATCTCATTGTGTTCATTGTTCACTAAAGCTTTACTGTTCCATTAAAAAAACCAAGATTCTTCTAAGTGTGGTTAAGTAGATTCCGCATACTTAACTGCATACACTCAAAGTATCTCAAATACGTTATAAAGGAGTAACATCCTAAGGGTTTTATAATCCTCTCACTCTTCACCCTACTCCACTCCCCGTATAATAACCTAAAACATGGATTCTAAAAATCCGTTGATAATTGTCACAACTCGTAATTTCAGGCCATTTTTCCGAACCTCGACAATTTACTATTCACGAGTTACTATTCACTGGCACTATTCATTCCAAAATTTTTATTTCATATTCTCGTAAGTTAAACTATTTTAATGATAACCCGAGATTTTGGCACTCGTCGGATAATTTCTGCAAGAATCACGAAACCGTGTCCGAGACTTACTTTAAGGTTTAAACGTCATTTAGGCATCCCGATATGTCCAAACAACATTACCAACAAGAGAAATATATGTTTTCCACCTTCCGTGACATTTTCATGAGTTTAGGAATTTTAGGATACCCGGTTTTAAGTTTTGTGACTTTACGACTTACAGTTAGCAATTAACGGGACCGAAACTCACTCCGTAAGTCAAGATAAGTATCCAGCCTATAATATCTAGATATTTTCTGAAAAATATCTAGATATTTCAAAAACCTAGTGAATTTACCATTTTACCCTTCCATCAAAATTACCAAAATGCCATTGGACTATAAAAAGACTAAACTAGCTTATTTTTAGGAAAAAAATCACAAATCCTCTCTCCCTTCCCTCTCTAGCTCACGGCACACCAAGAACATGGAGGAGATCCCATAATTTTTCCAAGATCGAGGGTTAGATTAGTCCCAAATACCTTCCTTGTTAGAGTTTTGCAATAAAAACTCCAAGGTTGTGGTCATTTTTCATCCTAGCTCACCAATCATCAAGTAAGCTTCAAGAACATCTTTCTAATCTTTTCATACTTTCAATCCATTGTTTTTCATGTTATATTGATGATTGATCATGCAAAATACAAGTTATCTATACCACTTTGTTCATTTTCATAATAAACCCTAGATCTATAGGTTTTATTAACATCCTTATGAGATCCTTGGTAGATTAGCAAGGTTGATGATGTTTAGGACACCATGACACCCTAAGAAGATGTATGGTAGGATTTGGGATCATTTGAAGTTGTTTGGTTGGTTTTTGAACAAGTTAGCAACTAGGAAAACCAAGTTTTAACACTATTAGATAGTTGCTGTCCCATTTTGCAAAACGTGGGAAACTCAGGGGCTAGGGTGTAACTTTGGACCAAAGATTTAGAAAATACACTCAAAGACGAAACCGTGGCCGAAAGAATGGATAAAAACCGAGTTATAACGAAGGAGATACGAAGTTTTAAAGTTAGACAACACAAAAACTATTTTCTGAAAATAAGCTTGCTGTTTGCCGAACTTCAAGGGACAAAACGAGGCGTTAGACGTGATCTAGGAGAGCCGAGCTACTGAAATTATGTTAGTTCATGCTAGGACGATTCCGTGGATATAAAGAACATAGAAAACGGACTTATAACGACCAAGATATGCACGTTTGAAAACCTGGCGAAACTTATTATTTTTGACAGCTTCTAATAGCAAAATATTTTACAAGTGTAAAACAGTTTTCTTTCAAGTCACCATGTTGCGAGCTATTTTCCCGTTGATCGAGTCACGTATGACCAAAACCCAAAGGAGACGGCTAAGAGATCATGTTACAAGGTTTTCAAAAACGTCAAGTTCTATTCCTAACTCTTAACGTACAATATTTTGCGGCTAGTTTTGCGAGGCCGTTTGGCCACATTTTTCACAAGTTATAAAAAGAGTTATTTTGCGACGAAACTATTATATTTGACTATAGAACACCAAACGAGGATCTTAGAGTATCATTTCAACATATTGATGCGTGGGTTTTGCAACCTTACAACAGGTTTTACCTCTCGAGGGATCTCAAGAGGCTTACAACCCCACCAGGCAGTGTACCTGACCGATGTAGTATAGTGTAGTGGTAAGTACGGGGGATTGATCGTTCTCCACAGGGAATAGTGTTCGTTAGGTGTGAAAGGCTACTCTAATTAGGTCTAAGGGTTGAGGAAGATTCTTTTTTATGTTTTTATATTTTATGGTAAGCAAGTAAAATCTCGGGTTTTTGAAGGAGTGGGCGGAATTAGTTGCTAGTCAACTAACCCAAATTACTACAAATGCAAATAAAATAAAATAACAAAAATGAAAAGTGGTGAGAAACTTATGTGTAGAGAAATGTGTTTACTTAGATTTCCTTACTCCCTAACTATCTTTTACCGGTTAATTAGTGTGTATTAGTCGCGTGGATGACGGGTGTATTCCTTAATACCATTCGTGGGGTGGCGTACTTACTTCCCCAAACTCTACAAGCTCCTACTTCACTCCTATGTCGAGCCGGCTAGGAAGCTCCTAACATGGGATCACTAGAATTCGCTTGTGCATTAAATACAACCATAAAAACCTTTAGTACGCGTTTGGTTCATGTTTCTTAAGACGTTCAAGCAAGTTACCGAATAGGAAGTTAGCCAGTTTTCTTAAGCCTAACATAGATAAACAATCATCCAATACAACTAACAACACACTAACAACCAATAATCAATAGCTAGGTTTCATTAGATCTAAGCAAACACAAGATAAAATTAGCCTAACATGTTAAACAAAAGACAAGCATAAGATAGAATCAAACAACACATAGACATATTGAATGATTAATTGATAACTTATCTTTCAATGAAACATGGAAGATCTCAAGGCAAAAAGCCCTGAAAAAGTAGCTAAAATCGTCTTAGGGTTTTATCCCAAAATTCCACACACTAAGCTCTCCCTTCATGACAAAAAAAATTAGAAAACTATATATAGACTTTGACATCTGACGGCGTCACCTTATGCATTGTGACGCCGTCACCTCGCCGCTTTTAGGGTTCCCGGATGACCATCTTGACGCCGTCCCTCTTTAGCTCTTCAAAAATCCATTCTGGCTTATCAAGGCTTGACGCCGTCGGATCCTGAACGTGACGCCGTCCCCTTATGATTTAAGCCGTGACGCCCTTGATTTAGTTAAAGCGTGACGCCGTCAGAATTCTCATGCAAACTCACTGGCCCGTCATGAGTAAATTTCACATCCAACTTTTCTTGCCAAGGCATGACGCCGTCCCATGTTAATTGTGACGCCGTCAAGAGTAACTTTTAGCCGATTCTTGAGACTTTGCCGTTTTCTTCACTTTAATGCTCCAAAAACGTCCAAAATGCTTTCTTTTCCAGATTTCTTCTCAAAAGTACCTAAAATGACAAAAGGAACGATTTAGGGCAATATTTGATCAAATAAATACGATTTCGGGCTTAAATGACCCCTTAAAAGCGGTACACTTTTCGCCTCATCAAATACCCTTACACTTGAGATTTGCTTGTCCTCAAGCAAATGCGCTTTTATTCTAATCAAAATACAAGTTAGGGGTCATTTAATGCAAACATAAAAGTAATTACAACAAATAATCGTTCCACTTCAATCATAATAAGCACGGAGATTACATACTAGCACCTCACAAGTAGTGTTTAGATACTCACATCTCTCAAGTGTCATCAAAATAAATCTCATAAATGAAAACGGAAAATATCTCTCACTACCTGTCATAGCAAATAGATTACCATAGGCTTGGGAAAGGATCGAAAACCTCCTCCACTAGGCGTAAGCACCTAAGATAAACTATCAAAGAGGGCTTTTAAATGGGTTATAACGTTAGGTGTAGGGAAAAGGAAAACACGGTTTTGTTGGATAAAGGATATTTTACTGGTGGCGAGTTAAAGATCTTGATCAATTACATGTACTATACAACGTTGCTAAGCCAAGACTAGACTCGATCTTAAGCTATTGAAAGAAAATAACAAAACATAAACATAAAATAAACATAAAATGAAACGGGATGGTAGTCCGTATGTTTTTTCTATTTTTCTTTTTTTTTTCTCATTTTTTTGTATTTTTCTTGATTTTTTTTTTTTTTTTTTTTTTTTTTTTTTTTTTTTTTTGCATACACTTTTACCCTACCATCCAAAATAATACATCATAGGGGCGTTGCATCCCCTTACACTTGAACTTTTACATAACTTTACAAATAACTATTCTAATGACTCGAATTAAGATAATTGAAAAACTTGGAGTACTTTTAAAACATTTAGCACATATGGGGGTAATAAATGATGTTCTTCCCCATTACTCCATTACACTAGTACTTTACCCACGAGTCCCAATCGTCCCAAAACAATATGTACAAGGATATGACTCGACTTAGCAACCATGTAATCAACTAGATAATTAACTTGGGTTTAAACAAATGTTGTAACAATAATGCACTAAAGATGAGTGCATACAAGGTAGGCTAAGGCGATTTGGGTGTACATTTAAGTGGGGTGTAACAAATTCTTCCTTTAAGTAAAATGCTTAAAGGTCGAAACGAAAAGATAGGCTCTGAGGGGTGTACTAGGGGTATCGTGTACTAAAAATGAGTACAACGCAAAGGGTGTGGGAGAATTACTTGACCAATGTAGCCAATGTAATTATAACAAAAACACAGGTGTAAAACATGGGTTAATCCTAATGCCTCTTATCATGTAGTAAATCTAACTACACGAATGTAGTCTCACTTGTGGCCTCGGAATGGTCCTAACGCAAGTTCTAGAATCTAAGTGCTACCGGCACACACATCATAGCATAAATGCTTTTCCTACCAATTCTAGGGGCGAACCTCACATATTTGGGGGTGGAAAATTTTTTAGTGGTACGGTTTTTGTGCTAGTCATATAACTCCTATCCATGAGACGCTTATTAGGATCAAAGTTTCACTCCTATATGTTGTAAAAAATTTTAAATTTGGCACTAAAATTACCTTAACAAGTATTTCTCTCAGTTTTATTACACATCTACTATTAAACAAAACAAAATCAAGCGCAATTGTATTCTCTAAAATCGTACTTTTACCCTCCCCTTACACTTAAGATGAACATTGTCCCCAATGTTCAAATGACAAATGTAAAAGCATAAAGTAAAAGAATGAAATCAAATACTCCCCTGATTCGCTCGTTGGATAATGAAATTACACGGTTAAATCTTCCTCCAAAGAGAATGTTGAAGCTCCATGACTAATGCATCGCCATAAGCTTGATTCAAAACATTTCCTTGTCCAAAATAACCTGTTGAACCTGAGAAAACAAACACGAAAACCTGCATAACATCGGCGGGATAAAATCTATATATAAGGATATAATGCTTGTGGAATGATAACTTTGCAGATTCCTGGAGATTATAAGTTGGAGATTTTAATAAAAACTTTTTATGAAAACAAAATTTTCAAAAATTTCTGGAAATTAAATCTGACGCCGTCAGGTTATAACCCCTGACGCCGTCAGAAATGACCTGACAAAGATTTTCATTTTAAGTTTCCGGAAAATTTCTTGAAAAACCTTTACCTTACTTCCTGGAAATTCTGCAAAACATCATTATGACTCGATACAAGCATTTGACTCAAAAAAATACGAATATGTATGCTAACTTATTATTATTATGATTCATGTTCATTTGTGTTCTAATAAACCGATTTAGATTTCCCTTACACTTATCTTTTGCAAAATACCTTTATATGTAGTTAAGACGAAGTTAAAAACAACATAAAGCATTTTCACAAAGTACTTTTGAACATGACTCAATACTAATAAAAATTAAACACACATACGGAAACAAATAAAATCAAACAAACAAATAAATAAACACACAAAGCAAATAAAACAAATAAAGCTTGGGTTGCCTCCCAAGAAGCGCCTTTCTTTATTAACGAGTCTTGTAGCTAGACTCAAAGTCACGTACATTACGTGACTTCTTCATCAAAAGTAATGTCTTCCTCATTGATCATTTCATTACCATTCTCTTGATAATGCTTGATTCGTTGAATGTTCACAGTGAATTCTCTATCCTCGTCGTCAATTAATACAACGGCTCCGGTTTTAGAGGAGCTCCTTACGGTAAAAGGTCCATACCATCTAGATTTAAGTTTCCCAGGAAATAGCCTTAAGCGAGAATTATATAATAAGACCTTGTCTCCTTCTGAAAACTCCTTGGGTCTCTTAATCCGTTGGTCATGCCATCTTTTCGCCCTCTCTTTGTATGTGATGGAAGATTCATAAGCCTCTAATCTCAACTCATCAAGCTCTTGGAGCTGTAAGAATCTATTTGTTCCCGCAACTGTATAATCCAAATTACAAGCCTTAAGTGCCCAATATGCTTTGTGTTCCAGTTCTACTGGAAGGTGGCATGCCTTGCCATATACCATACGGAACGGGGTTGTCCCGATTGGCGTCTTATAGGCGGTTCGAAATGCCCACAAAGCCTCATCAAGCTTAAAAGACCAATCTTTTCTGTTTTGATTAACTGTTTTCTCTAATATTCTTTTTATGGCTCTATTAGTGTTTTCGACTTGACCGTTGGTTTGAGGATGGTAAGCGGTGGAGAATCGGTGAGAGACTCCATATCTTTTCATGACTTTCTCCATTTGTGAATTGCAAAAATGGGTTCCCCTGTCACTAATAAGAGCCTTCGGAATTCCGAACCTAGCGAACAATTTCTTTAAGAAATGAATGACTACCCTAGCGTCGTTAGTCCTAAGGGCTTGTGCTTCCACCCATTTCGAAACATAATCAATGGCCACCAAGATGTATTCATTCCCTCCAGAAGATGGGAATGGTCCCATGAAATCAATTCCCCAGACATCAAAAACCTCACAAACTTGTATATAATTCTGTGGGGCTTCATCCCTCCTAGAGATATTCCCAGCTCTTTGACATGCGTCACACGTTTGTATCATTCCCTTCACATCACGAAATATTGTAGGCCAATAGAATCCCGCGTCGAAGACCTTTCGTGCAGTAGTGCTTATTCCGTGATGTCCTCCAGATGGACCCGCATGACATTCTTTCATAATTCTGACAGCCTCTCTTTCCGAAACACAACGCCTGATTACCTGATCTGGACATCTTCGAAATAAGAAGGGTTCATCCCAAAAGTAGTACTTTAATTGATTAAAGAACCTCTTTTTTTCATGCCTGCTCATATGCTCAGGGATTACTCTACTTGCCAGGTAGTTAGCATAATCCGCATACCAAGGTTCAGAATCATTTATTAACATGAGCTGCTCTTCAGGAAATGTTTCCCGAATCTCACTCTTGTCAGATTCAGCGAGGCTGGGGTTTTCGAGACGAGAGAGATGATCAGCCGCAAGATTCTCTGCTCCTTTCTTATCACGAATTTCAACATCGAACTCTTGCAATAATAGGATCCAACGAAGTAACCGTGGTTTAGCATCCTGTTTAGCGAAAAGATATCGAATAGCTGAATGATCCGTAAAAACAACCGTTTTAGAAAGGACAAGATACTGGCGAAATTTATCAAAAGCGAATACCACGGCTAGTAATTCCTTTTCAGTGGTAGTGTAGTTTTCTTGAGCAGGATTCATGGTTTTGCTAGCGTAGTATATTGGCTGAAAGTGTTTGTTAAGCCTTTGGCCTAATACTGCTCCAACAGCATAATCACTAGCATCGCACATGATTTCAAAGGGTAACTCCCAGTTAGGGGTAACCATAATTGGAGCTTGGGTAAGTTCCTGCTTCAATAGATCGAATGCGTCCTTGCACTCTTGAGAGAAGTCGAACGGGGCATCCTTCATGAGTAACTGAGTCATCGGTTTGGCTACCTTTGAGAAATCCTTAATGAATCTCCTATAGAAGCCAGCATGACCCAAAAAACTACGGATTGCCTTGACAGTTGTTGGATAGGGAAGTTTAGATATAGCTTCAATTTTTGCCCGGTCTACTTCGATTCCACTTCCTGAAATTTTGTGCCCCAGCACAATCCCTTCTTTTACCATAAAGTGGCACTTTTCCCAGTTTAGTACCAAGTTGGTCTCCTCACAACGTTTGAGCATTTTCTCAAGGTTAGCAAGACAGCGATCAAAAGAGTTCCCAAAGACTGAAAAATCATCCATAAAGACCTCCATGCTGTCTTCCATTAACTCATGGAAGATTGCCGTCATGCAGCGCTGGAAAGTGGCGGGGGCGTTACATAGTCCAAAGGGCATTCGCTTGTAGGCGAAGGTGCCATAAGGGCATGTAAACGTGGTCTTTTCTTGGTCCTCAGGAGCGATAGGGATTTGGAAATACCCTGAGAACCCATCTAGGAAGCAGTAGTACTCATGCCCTGCTAACCTTTCCAACATCTGGTCGATAAATGGGAGAGGGAAATGATCTTTTCGGGTTGCATCATTCAACTTCCTATAATCGATGCACACACGCCATCCAGTTACTGTTCGTTGAGGTACTAACTCATCCTTATCGTTCTTCACCACCGTCATTCCTCTTTTTTTTGGTACAACCTGTACAGGACTTACCCATGGACTGTCCGAAATCGGGTAAATTAGTCCTGCGTCTAGGAGCTTAATGACTTCCTTCTTTACGACTTCCTTTATGTTGGGATTTACTCGCCTTTGAGGTTGCACGCTGGGTTTATAATCCTCCTCCATGAGAATTTTATGTGTACAAAAGGTAGAGTCAATACCCTTGATATCGGCTACACTCCATGCTATAACTCCTTTATATTTTTTTAAAACTCCCAAGAGTTGATCCTTTTGTTCACTTTTCAAAGAAGAGCTTATGATTACCGGAAGTTGATCTTCCCCTTGGAGGAAAGCATATTCAAGGTTGGTTGGGAGTTCCTTGAGTTCTACCGCAGGTGGCTTGATGATGGAAGGTTTAAGTTTGTTCTCGGGTTTACGAAGCTCAAGCTGTTCGATTTCTTGTCTGGGATAGAAGGAGACTGCATTCACATCCATAGCCTTCTCCTCCTCTAAGATGTGTAAGAAAGCTTCATCTCGCAACCAACCGGCTTCCACCTGTTCATCTACACAATTATCAATCTCGTCGGATAGTTCATCGATTTCTTCGATGAAATACAGTTGATTATCTGCTTCGAGAGAAAGATTCATTGTGTCCTTGATGTCGAAGGTTAAGCTATCGGCCCCCACTCGTAAGGTTAGTTTGCCGTCATGAACATCAATAACAGCACGAGAAGTTGCAAGGAAGGGTCTTCCTAGAATGATGGGCACAAGATCATCTTCTTCCATTTCTAGGATGACGAAGTCAACTGGAAATTTAAACTTCCCTACCTTAACCAGCACATTCTCGCATATTCCTAAGGGGTATTTGACTGATCTATCGGCCAGTTGGATGCTCATACGGGTTGGTTTCAACCCAGAATACCCTAGCTTGGGAACAGGGAATGCGGCATAAGATTGATGCTTGCTCCTAAGTCGGCTAAGGCATTTTTGACTGAAAGAGATCCAATTGAACAGGGCAAGGTGAAACTACCTGGGTCGTCCACCTTCTTTGGTAGCCCTCGTTGAGTCACCACAGAACATTCTTCTCCTAAGGTTACAAGACCCTCGAGCCCTTTCCTGTTGGTGAGCAGCCTCTTGAAGTATGTACTATATTTGGGCATATGATAACATGCATCAAGAAGGGGTATGGTGACGACCGAATTCTTTAAATATGACAAGAATCTTTTATTATCACTTTCGACCTTTTGATTCTTGAGGCGAGATGGGTATGGGACTTTAAGGGGCTGTTTGGCAGGAGTAGGTGGGGATGGAGTTACCGGTGGGGTTTGCTCGGGATTTTCGTCGTTCACATTATCGTTCTCCTCATGAGGGTGTTTGGGTTCCATGGCGTTAGATGGTTGAGCTGGGTAGGGTGGATCCTTAGTAGTTGTTCCAGCACGAGTGGTGATGGCGAGTAAAGGATCTCTTTGTGGTTCGCCAAGGCCGTCGAGAATGGTGTTGAGTTCTGCGAATTTGGCCTTCACGTCGTTTTGTTGGCTAGTGACGAGGTTGTCGAGACCATTTAGTTGCAGATTCTTCTCAAACGTGAAGTGCCCAAGATCATCCTCAAAAGTGCTCCTAACCTTGTAGTCAGGATATTCTCCTCCTCCCTCTTCTCTCACAAGATTTCCCCAGGGGGTGAAATCATTGTTTTGGTAGAAAGTTAAGAGCGAAGGATCATCGAAGATGTCGTGGCTTGACAAGCATGCTTGTTCGGTGGTGGTATCATCCTCGCATTCCTCTACTTCATGCGGGCCACCACATTGATCACAGATCAAGTATGGGTTTGATAACCGCTTAGTTGGTTGCGACTTGTCTAGATAAGATACCTGATCATTCAATCTACTCACCCGGCTAGCAAAAGGAGGCTCTTTCATGATCTTGGAAACGCTCATGATCGAATCGGGTTCATCCCAGGTATCGTCTTGATCATTCGCGTATTCCTCAATTCTATTCCATCCTTCCTCAACGCTTAATTTGGCTATTTTTACTTTTGATGAATTATTAATGCCCAATTGGTCATTTTTGGAGACACTGTCATAAAAGATTTGGACAAGAAGCCAGAGTTCAATGCCATGATGAGGGACCTGTCTAATTAGATCCTTGAATCTAACCCAAGATTTGTGAATAGGTTCTGCTGGTCCAACATGGAAGCGGAGGATTTCGTCTCTCAACTTTGAAGTTCTTCCTATGGGAAAGAATTTCTCATAGAATTTTGAGATAAGCTGTTCCCATGTGAAGATGGATTCGGAAGGAAGTTGGTTATACCAGTCTCCGGCTCTTTCATGAAGGGTAAGGGGAAAGAATCGCAACCGGGAGGTATCTCTAGTGGCTCCGTCCGTGTGGAGGGTATCCACTATTTTCAGGAAGTCCTTGATGTGTTGGATTGGATCTTCAGTTTTCAATCCGTGAAACTTGCATACACTTTGGACCAGCCAAATATTAGTTGCACGCAAGACCCCATCCGTGTGTTCATTTGGAAAAACGATAGCATTGGAAAAACCACGAGGGGTGGGAGAAGAGTAGTCCTTGAGACATTTGGGGATTGGGATTTCGGGAACTTCCATATCGTGATTGGGTTGAGGGCTAGGAGGTGTAGAATGATGATTGGATTCTTCCTCGGAGAGGGCATCATCAAAATTGATCGTGGATGGTTCAGCCGCTTGGTGGAGTCGCCTTAATTTATGCATTTCCCTTTCGGGTTCAGCATAGGGTGTGGCAAGAGTCTTTATCGAGCTTCGGCTCCTAGTGATTCTAAGATTAGGGGGGTCATCATCCAAACTTAGGGAATATCCTCCTAAAGTGCGGGTTCTAGGAGGTGGTGGTGGGTTGTGGGGGTTAAGGATATTACCATCTTCCATGATGTCGGATGGTAATGGTTACGAACAAAGACACGAAGAAAATAGATAGACTAAAGAAAACCTAGAAAAATAAAATAAAAATCTCACTAGAAAGGAATCTAGTGAGTAGACCTAATAGAAATAAAAATTCAACCTAAACAATAACTATTCCCCGGCAGCGGCGCCAAAAACTTGATGCGTGGGTTTTGCAACCTTACAACAGGTTTTACCTCTCGAGGGATCTCAAGAGGCTTACAACCCCACCAGGCAGTGTACCTGACCGATGTAGTATAGTGTAGTGGTAAGTACGGGGGATTGATCGTTCTCCACAGGGAATAGTGTTCGTTAGGTGTGAAAGGCTACTCTAATTAGGTCTAAGGGTTGAGGAAGATTCTTTTTTATGTTTTTATATTTTATGGTAAGCAAGTAAAATCTCGGGTTTTTGAAGGAGTGGGCGGAATTAGTTGCTAGTCAACTAACCCAAATTACTACAAATGCAAATAAAATAAAATAACAAAAATGAAAAGTGGTGAGAAACTTATGTGTAGAGAAATGTGTTTACTTAGATTTCCTTACTCCCTAACTATCTTTTACCGGTTAATTAGTGTGTATTAGTCGCGTGGATGACGGGTGTATTCCTTAATACCATTCGTGGGGTGGCGTACTTACTTCCCCAAACTCTACAAGCTCCTACTTCACTCCTATGTCGAGCCGGCTAGGAAGCTCCTAACATGGGATCACTAGAATTCGCTTGTGCATTAAATACAACCATAAAAACCTTTAGTACGCGTTTGGTTCATGTTTCTTAAGACGTTCAAGCAAGTTACCGAATAGGAAGTTAGCCAGTTTTCTTAAGCCTAACATAGATAAACAATCATCCAATACAACTAACAACACACTAACAACCAATAATCAATAGCTAGGTTTCATTAGATCTAAGCAAACACAAGATAAAATTAGCCTAACATGTTAAACAAAAGACAAGCATAAGATAGAATCAAACAACACATAGACATATTGAATGATTAATTGATAACTTATCTTTCAATGAAACATGGAAGATCTCAAGGCAAAAAGCCCTGAAAAAGTAGCTAAAATCGTCTTAGGGTTTTATCCCAAAATTCCACACACTAAGCTCTCCCTTCATGACAAAAAAAATTAGAAAACTATATATAGACTTTGACATCTGACGGCGTCACCTTATGCATTGTGACGCCGTCACCTCGCCGCTTTTAGGGTTCCCGGATGACCATCTTGACGCCGTCCCTCTTTAGCTCTTCAAAAATCCATTCTGGCTTATCAAGGCTTGACGCTGTCGGATCCTGAACGTGACGCCGTCCCCTTATGATTTAAGCCGTGACGCCCTTGATTTAGTTAAAGCGTGACGCCGTCAGAATTCTCATGCAAACTCACTGGCCCGTCATGAGTAAATTTCACATCCAACTTTTCTTGCCAAGGCATGACGCCGTCCCATGTTAATTGTGACGCCGTCAAGAGTAACTTTTAGCCGATTCTTGAGACTTTGCCGTTTTCTTCACTTTAATGCTCCAAAAACGTCCAAAATGCTTTCTTTTCCAGATTTCTTCTCAAAAGTACCTAAAATGACAAAAGGAACGATTTAGGGCAATATTTGATCAAATAAATACGATTTCGGGCTTAAATGACCCCTTAAAAGCGGTACACTTTTCGCCTCATCACATATTTACACGAAAAGTAGTTCATGACTTAGCGAGACGTCAAAAATGTAGTTTTCGACGATAAACGTTATTTTCAAAACTAACGAGTGGTATCGTTAACATACGTAATTGCATGAGTAGAATTATTTCATTTGCTTACCTTAGATCATATCATTCACATTAGGTCGCGGTTAGAGACCGAGCCTCATTCCAGCATATTCACTGCTAGTATTGTGCTATCATATCAGGTGAGATTTCATAGCCCCTACTTTTATACGTTTTGAACTTTTGGGGGAGATACATGCTTAAATTACTTTTCTCGTTTATCTAATACATTTTGCATTGGTATGCAAGTCATCAATTCTATTTTGCATTGGTATGCAATTACGCTAATACATTTTGCATTGGTATGCAAGCACTCTGACACGTTTTGCATTGGTATGCAAGTTCTCTAATACATTTTGCATTGGTATGCAATTACGCTAATACATTTTGCATTGGTATGCAAGCACTCTGACACGTTTTGCATTGGTATGCAAGTACTCTAACCCATTTTGCATTGGTATGCAAGTACACTGATCATTTACGATATGATATGCTTTGATATACCTGTTCTAGACATACTATGTTGGCATTGGGTTGTAAACACACAGGTTGCAAGTCTTGGATGGGCGGGGCTTGGAACTGAGTGGATTTACAATGCCTATGCTGTGGAAACTTTCTCTAAACGCTTTTCAACTTATTTATAACAAACTCTATGAACTCACCAACCTCGTGTTGACACTTTAGCATGTATTTTCAGGAACCAAGCAATAGCACGCTACTGGAGGCTTTTGGCAGGGCATGGCATGGTCATAGAAGACTCTGATAAAACATTTGGGACCGCTTAACTTATTTTATGGGCCAACTTCCGCACCACTTTTCATAATGTAAATTAACACTTTTGACTTCTCAAATATATTCTAAATGATTGATGTGAAAACCGTTCTTTACACTTGTGTTGTGATACCAATTGAGTTGCACCCCAGCGATGTGTAAGCTTCCGCTGGACCCGATTTTGGGGGTGTGACAATCCGTTGATAATTTGGACAATGAACCCGAATACAGTCTAAGTAACTTTAATCTATATTTTGAGGACTACAAATATTAAGAATCTATAACCCATGAATTTAAAATTGAGACATACTAAACTACATACTTATCACACGATTTAAAAGTCTAGTCATAGACTCATAGGTCCAAAATAATTTAAATTTTTACACGACTTAAACCTAAAATATGTCTAGATACAAAGTGAGTTAAAATGGTAATTGATCTCCTTGTGACCCATTAAAATCGGCTGGAAATCTCAGCCCAATCCCTTATCCCTTCCATGATAAATAACGAATATTCACCACATAAAATAACACACCTTAAACCCTAGAAAACAAAAGCATTCGGCAGCCTGTGATCCATAGCATTCGAGTGGTGGAAAAGAAGCACATAGAAGGTGTAACAAAGGTAGATAAATCGTGGGTCATTATGTTACTCAAAGTAATGAATTATAGAACACATAAAATGATGAATTATTAGGTCGATATTAGGTCTTATTGTGCCTTCAAATCAGTATGTAAAAAGGCCTATGAACTTGGTTTTAAAATATGAAATCGATCTCCAAAGTATAAGGTAAAAACCTGGAAAAACTAGTACTTGAATGATGGGAATATACATGTCGATATAGGCAGATTTGTATGGCTGTTCGAAGCAATTTTTATTGAGTATAGAACTGGTAATTAAGCACTTGTAAGAACACCTAGTATACACTCTAAAAATGGGTATAAGTCACATGAATTAATAAGCCATGAATGCATGAATTCGATGTCAATGTCAGGTTAAATCTGCTTGTGAATCAATGTCTAAAATGGCTTAGGAATCTGGTTTGGAAAACACTTGTACGATCACTATAAGAACAACATGGAATCTGGTATTTTTGTCGTATAAAATGTTGGAATATGTAACTCATGATATGACGGACTTATATATGTCAACCTAGGATTTGAATAAGCTTTGCAAATCAGGATATAAAGGGATCTTGAACCTGAGATTTGGACTGGTGTTCGATCTCAAATAGATGTTATGAAACTAGGAAAAATTAACATATGAGATAATGAAAGAGATGGTACATATATGTGTGTTGAGGTATTGATTATAAGGCTTTTGAAATCAGATTTTATGCATGCTACAAAACCTATAATATACGTAATAAGTGATGAAGATTTGCATGTGTGTGTAGATACTAATAAGTCGAGTAATGGGCTGGTTGAATCTGTTAATATATGGATCGAATGGGACTGTTTGAAAATCAGGTTAATGCGTGTTATTAGGGTTCATATATGGGTGTCGAATGGGCTTTGTTTTGGGTATGTGTGTGCATGTAAATATAGGCTGATATGTGGTTTTAATCTGCCATTTGAACCAGTTATTAAGGAACATATGAGTATGGTGTTTGGATCGTATTTGATCGCTATATATAACCAGGACCTGGACCTTAAACTCAGGAAATGTAGAGGTATATATGTATGTCGACATTAGTAATAAAGGGCTTATGAAATCTGATCTTGAAACTTGTATTCGATCACTAAAGTAAGCTAGAAATCTGGAAATATTGTTGCATGAAAAGAATGGATATAGTCACATATGAAGGATGATATATACGTGTCGGTATATGGTATTATTTGGCGAATTAAATATGTAGTATACATGCATTGGTTGGATCTAATTTATATATATTAAACATGGATTGTATGCATATAAAAGAAATAGTAGGTTGCATGCATGTGGGTTGTAGTTAATAAGGCTGAACAAAAGGGAAAAACTAAGGTGGTTGGTCTTGTTATTTTATGTATGGAATCATGATGTTATGTGAAATAAAAAGGGTGTGTTGCATGTGAGTTCTAGTGTCGAGTTAAAGTGTAGCAACATGGGAAGAACATGGGTCGAATGGGTTAGTGCAAACAAGGGTTTTCTCAGGTGGTTTTAATGTCGAATTAGAGTCTAAATAAGGGAGCTAGGGTTTAGTTGCATGGGTATATTTAATGAGGTACATGAAATCTATAAATATGAGAATTTGTCGTATAATTATATAATTTACATTTTTGACCCTGGACTTGATAAAATGACAGTTTAAACCCAAACTATTATAAGTCGTCTGATTAAACCCTAAACTATAATGTTAATCATAAGAAGTCCTTTAAGTTACATAATTATCATTTATAACCTTAAAAGTCATTAATCGGGAAAAGTACTAATTATAGAAACTTACTAAATATGAAAACCTTCTAAAAATAGAAGTTGCTAAAAATAGAAAGTTACTAAAAATAGAACGTTGCTAGAAATAGAAAGTTACTAAAGATGGGAAGTTTCTAAAAATAGAAAGAAACCATAAATGTGAAACTTGAATAAATATAAGCAATAAACTTGTAAAATGAGCTTATAAGTAATACGTGATCACTAATTTGTATAGGTTCGGTGAAGAAGGAGTGATCCCTGTTTCGGTGTACTTTCTTATTTTGTTGGTTGCTTTGCATAAGGTACATATATTCTACCCTTTCTCAGTAAGGGTGTCTTCTCTCATGACTCTCGATCCTTGACTTGATTCGTTTGCTTTACTATGATATGAGCCTTTGCTATGATCCCTATCGAAATGAGTTTTGCTATGATCCTATTTATGTGATCCTTTGTTATGATTCAATGAATGAGCCATTGCTATGATTCCCTTTGATATGATTCTATGACCTAATATGATATGTTCTGTTAGTTGCCCGAGCTAACTAGCATGGAGGTACCATGGCCATGTCATTGAGGCACCAATGGCATGACACTTTCTGTGGAGGTGCGATTGATCTACGACGTTCCCTTATGTTATGATTATATGATTATGGTGCATGTGGCCATTCTGTTATATGTATGTATAGTCTCGTACTTGCATATGTATTCTGTTTTGCAGGGAGTGTATGGATGCATCCTAGGTATATGATTTGATATGGATATAAGATGATATGACTTAGTGACTGGTTGTACGTGCCATGTACCCCCTTTCACTTCTGGGAGCTAGCTACTCCATTTGGTACTTGAGAGGTCTCCCCTCTCCGTATACTTATGTTTTAATATGATATGTATATGTGATTATGTTGTCTATTCGAGTGTCTCATTTAGACAGGCTCGTGGCTGTCCTATGTGATTCTTTGGTCTATTCGAGTGTCTCGTTTAGACGCGTTCGTTGCCGTTCTTATTTGACTCTTTGATTCTTTATGCTTATCTGACTCATGATATATATGCTTTTGATTCGTATGATTCATCTTCTTTTACTTATGCTTGCTACCAATCAGTTTTGTATATATATCTGTTCACTGGGCTTTTTAAGCTCAGCCGTGTTTTCTTTTCCATGCGGTAGGTAATAAGCGGGATGCTGGGCAAGAGTGATGAGAGTAGGAGTTAGAGGACCTACCATGATTAGATTCCCCATTTGTTTTAGATATTAGTTAGACTTATAATTTGGATATTTTCTTCATTTCATTTTATGTTTAGTCTTGTTGGGAACTTGTAATTTGGAAGTCATGAGGTTCTTGACATTACCTTATTTATGAAGTCTTCTGATTGTGTTGGTTGCATATGTTCTGATAGACACCATACTATGAAACTTCGACCATGGGCGGGTTGGGGTGTTTCACCCCCAGTACCCAACTCGAGAGTTACTTCACTAATCAACAAGCTCCCTTCAGGTGGAGAAAACCGTACAACGTCGCTTATCCTTATTTCCGACACTAAGCTAAATGTCGAGTACTAATCTTAGCTAGTGCCAATCTACCACGATCCACACGATCTACCCGATCTACCCTTGATCCACTTGATCAATACACAAGCCACAAGCTACAAAAGATCTCCAAGATCTCAACAAGATCGCAATGATCTACACTCACTTGACTCAATCTACCCTCTCTACCCTTGATCAGCTTGATCAACACACTAGCTCACATGCTACAGAAGATATTCAAGATCTCTATAAGATCACAATGATCTTCTCTTACAAACTCTCAAAAGAAAAATGAACTTGATGTAACTACAACATCACTTTGTATCTTTGTGATACTATGTGTTCTTCTCTTGCACTAGTAGAGGAATGAAGGTGATCTCTAGGTTGGATGAAAAGATCACTCTCAAACAAACTAAGACTCTCTAAATGATCAAAGAAAGTGATATAAATAAGAAGGGATTAGACCAGAAAAAACTGACTGGAAAAATCAATTTGGAAGTGTAAAATGGTCCACTATTTATAGGCAAAGAGAAAACTAGCCGTTACAGAGGGACGGCACCACTAATTGTCAGACGGCACCACTAAATTTTGTGGTACCGTTGGTACTTTAGTGGTACCGTGGATGCTCCTCCATTTGTTTTTAGTGGGGAAGGTTTATTTGGGAACGTTTAGAGCTGTTTTGGGGGGAAAATAGCTGTTGCTATTTTTGAAATGATTTTCCCAAATAAAACATTTCTTTCTAATTCAAAAATAATTTGTAAAATATATTTTTGAAAAATGTTTTGTCACATTCATAAATGTGAAGTTTAGAACAAAAAATTTATTTCTTTGATCATCCGTCAAGTTTAAATTTGTTTGTTCATACCTTGAGTGATTTACGTCAGGATGAAAATCTACGACTCTATTGAAGCATACTTGAGACGTTGAGAGATGTTGATGTAAGTGTGCGTTGATGATTTGTTTTTACAAGTAACTTGCGCATTTTATGTTATGCATTACAAGTTACATGTTTGTTATTATTAAAACTGAAGAAACTGTTTAGTTTAAATATCATAATATTTGCACTAACAATCTCCCCCTTTTTGATGATGATAAAAATGTAAATCGTAACACACAGTAAAATGTAATAGTTAACTGTTTACCCTCCCTTCTCTCCCTTTTGTCAAAGCAAAAAGATAGTTGCCTCGAGCTCTCCCTTGAATTCACTCTCTACTCCCCCTTATTACACTAGTATCCTTTCTTCCCGAAAAGGCGAGCTTGCATCATCCCAGTGAAGTCTTCTATCACCACTTGTGAAGACGACTCTATGCTATGTATTCAAAAACCCCCGAGCTCCCCTATGGTAATTGAATCCCCTTGTTTATTCGCCTTAGTATCTAGCGGATCCATGGATCAAATTCTTACAAAGGCTTTTCCTACATCAAGGGTTAGCTTCGCGCAACATAATATATAAAAGAATAGGAGCAACATTATAGGGATATAATACACATAGCAAGACATGCAAGGGTTAAACTATGTTAAAACGTGAGTGTCACAGCCCAAAAGTGTGCTAAAAAGATAAAGACCAAAATGAAAGCCCAAGAAAGTTGAATGACAGAAAAAGATGAATGCATATTGCAGTTCAAAGACACTTGAGTGTCACAACCCGACCGACAACCTAAGGTCTAATTGTTCAATCAATCACACAAATCATGAACGAGATTCGTTAGTTGACTGAGACACAAAATGACTTCTTCCAAGTTGTCATTGGGAAGGTAAGTTCTAACAAACCTTTTGAATGACATAATCATCTACCTAAGATGATTGGTGTTAAGGATGGTTTGTTGATAAGACAGACTCTACATGAGGTAGATATATGTTATTACTATTACGACAAGTTATGCCATAAAGTAGACTCGATGGAGGTTTTAAAAAAAATAAGAATGAGAATGACACGCACTAATATTCGAATGGTTTAGATTAATAAATCGTTTGCACTGACAATGAGATGCATGATATATTTCAAAAGAGAAAAAGAAAATGTGCATGTGATCCTAACAGGATTGTGGGTGGATATCTCTAACGGGGTTGAGGTAAGGAAGTTCTAGATTTCTAGTTTGGATGATCCTAGTTGTGTGTTAGAGATAATTTGGTGCATGAAGGGTTTCGTGTGATTGTGAGGATTGAAGATTGTTGAACTAACTATCACTTATCCAAAGTGAGGAATAGTTGTAAGGTTTGAGTGGGATTGATATAAGGGTTGAAGGTTTTAAAACTAAATATCAATGTCAAGAGTGAAGTGTAGTTATAAGGGTTGAGTGTGAAGATGAGATGCAAGATAAGCTTGCAGTGGTGAGGCCTTGTATAGGCAAGAGTTGTGGGATTTGAATTAAAGTTGGTGGCAGTGTCCTATGGTGTAGTGATGGAATCTTAGGGTGTATGTGAGTTTGCAAAATTTTGCAGGTTTGATGTTAGGGATGTAGAGATTGAGAGGAAACAGTGAAAATTCATCAAACAAGGGCATGGTACCACTAAATACCGCACGGTACCGTGGCCTATTTAACGGTACTGTGACCTAGAAGTCACGAATTTTCCTGTGCAGCCTAGTTCTGGGCAGCTAAAGAGAAGTTTCCTAGGGAATAAGAACCACATTTGTGTGTTCTTGAGAGTGTTTGGTGAAAGACTATATGAGTGTGTTTTCGCTCCCCATTAATCTATGACCATCCGGACAAGATGTAAAAGATAAAGAGGAAAACAAACATTGATGGAAGCGATGAGCTTAGTAACGTCATGACAAGTGGTGGATAGCAAACAATAAACTTCACCTTTGAAGTTACGTAGCTCTTCTCAATCATTGTGAATATTCATAGAACACTCATATGAAGAGGCATGTAATTATGTGGAAATATGCTAAGGGTTAAGAAGATAAAAATATTCAAGGTTGTGGGGTTAGTGATAAGGTTCTAGTGGGGTTATCTATGTTGATGAAGAAGGGTTATCTCAACTTATCCTAGCGGTTCTTCGCTTGAAGTGTGTGGAAGATGAGTGGGATGCGGAAGCATTGGTAGTGTAAAACGAAGGTTGAAAAGTGTAGATAAGTTGAGAAGATAATGGATACGGAAGTAACCAAATATATGGTGTGTTTAGTACCATGCGGAAGTGAAAGGGAAAAAGCTAAGGAATCAGAAGATAGACAGAATCTATTCTGATAGGAGATGTTTCTGGTTCAAGACTACATCGAGTGGGTTTCGATAGTGCTTTTGAAACAGTGAGAGTTGAAAACAAGATAAACTATCTCAGCAGAAAACGGTCCGATGGTACCATTAAATTAAGCGGTACCGTCCCCTATTTAAAGGTACCGTGACCTGCTGAGGTCAGTTTTGACCCAGAATTAGATTTTTGACAAAGAAATTTCACATATGTTGTGATTTTTCTGGACCTTAGATAAAAGGAATTTCTACCGAATAAATTCATTTATGAATGAATCCAACGGGATTCGATGAACGTTGATCGAGAACGAGAGAAGACATTTAATTTCATTTCTCAAATTAAATACACTTTAAATATTTCGGATGAAATATTTAAGTTGTCATTAGAATTTAAGAGGATTTTACGAATAAATCTCGCTGATTTAGTGAGACTTTTCGACACGAGGAGAGAATTTATACCTAATAAATTCTTTTTACGAGATGAACGGTACTAGACGAGAAGAGATGACTTTTATATTTCTGAGAAAATACATAGGTAGTCATTAGAACGATGTGAAGGATGACTTAATATTTCCAGTGAAATATTTAAAAAGTCATGTGACGAGACACAAGATATGACTTCAATATTTCCAGTGAAATATTCAGATAGTCAAAAGAGGGATGTGAGGGATGACTTAATATTTCCAGTGAAATATTTAAAGAGTCATGAGACGAGACGCACAAGATGACTACAATATTTCCAGTGAAATATTCAAGTAGTCATAAGAGGGGTACGAGGGATGACTTTGATATTTCCAGTGAAATATTTAAATAGTCATAAGATTTATGGAATATGTTCCATCATTCCTAGACCTAGACGAAGATGGTTAGAGGATTCTTGTTTGAGAGGTTTGGTTTATTTACGGATTTCGATGGGCTTCACACGCGAATGTTTCACGTGGTTTTGAAAGACGTAAAGCAAAGCCTATGGTGCTGATTTGCAGCAGGTTTTGGGATCTTAAGAAGTGTATATTCACACGAGGATGAAAGAAACTACTAATCACTTATATAGTAACTCGTGAGTCCTTTGTTACCCAAAGGTTGATGTTAGCTTTTAGCTTTTGGATGAGCGTTTTAATATATGTTGTTAAAAGGCTTGAATATGATGTTTCGAATATGACATTTAACAATTGCGATCGCAAGTTAAACTTACTTGAATATTTCGGATGAAATATTTAAGTTGCCAAACCTACTCCGAGTTCTACTAGGTTTGTATCTAACCTTCCCATGACAAAAGGGTGTATTACTTGGAAGAAGGCGAAGTGATGACCAGGGAATTAGGACAACTTCGCGACTACTTTAACTTATAGGTTTTGACACTAGTGTATGACTATATGACTTCTAAGGGTTCATAGTTATAGGCATACCTAATTCCTAATGTGTTAAAAGGACATAGTGTGGGTGCAAAATTTACAAGCAAATCATGTAAAATGCACATAAGGAATAAATGCAAACATCATGCAAAACATGATAATTATTTAGCATTTAAGATCATGAAGACATTTAATTATATCTTACGAGAACATGTTGTCATTTTGAAACACCTATGTGGGATGCAAACAACCTAGGTTTGGTAAGGAAGATGCTAATTACTACTTGTTTCAAAATGAAATCCTAACAGGAGATAAAGTTTACCGATGTAAACTATCATTAGTCAAATGTAGGAATGAAGAATTTTCAAGTTCGAGAATGAGTATGAGACTATCACTAGTGGTGCTCAATTCAGGCTAAACACGACCATTTTTACGGGTTATACCATGAACCCAACTTCTCTCCTGGAAGCAATTCAATCATTAGGTCAAATTAAATTTCTAGTGTGATAGGTTCTCCAGTAGTCATTCTCATGTTAGAAAAATTCAAATTCCTGTATTTTCCTATCGAAGTATAGCAAAGATGATAATAGCTTATTTCACTAATACATGGCCTAATATGACTCAACTAACCATATTTTGAAAGTTGGTTAAGAAGATGACATGTCTTACACAACTTCTAACAATGGCAAACAGAATGTTTTAATATCGTGTTTGAGATTTAGAGGTTATTTGGTGAAGATGGTGCATTTTATGATCTCTTGGATAACATCTTTGTTTGTTGATTTGTTACATGATTTGGTTTCCTAGAACCAAGAGATACTCTAATGTGATACAATGCAGAATCTACTACATCGTGAGTGTTTCAAGAATGCTCTGCATATCTTGAGAAAAGAATCTAGTAAATTTTACTTACCTCAATAGATCTTGTGATTATTATATTTAAAATGAGACATATTTTATATTTCAACAAATATGCTTTTCTAATAGGAAACTTATCACTCTTACGAATGCTTAGTAAAACAAGTATTTTAGTGCATGACCAATATTGCTTGTTTATGCAATGACACATGTTGTATTGGGTTATTATTCAAATATAATATCCTATATTTGTTAACAAGAAGCAATGTACTTTCTAGTAACACAACCATTCATGTTACAAAGGGAATAAGATGCATAGGATATACGTTATCCTTTGTCAATCTTTTGATAAGAGAAATACATGTGATATTCTCAAAGATTGATGACTTACATAATAGTTAATAACATATTATGTGTGACACTTTTACTAGACATGTGATTTTGAGTGTTGAGTCGTTCATGAGCAAAATTTACATATGTTGTTTGTTTGCTCATGTTTGGTTTTTCGGAAATGGCACATTTACTACTTGCATTGCAATGTAAATTACTTGTATATTTCGGATGAAACATCCAAGTTGTCAATCCTACTTAGTTGTGTATTTTATGCATCTTTTAAACATATTAGTTTAATCTTTAGAACACAACCATTGGACAAGAAGACTCAATATGGCATCTTCAACACAAGTGTGAGTTATGATCCGATACATATTATTTTCGTCTTGAGAGGGCGTCATTATTTTCATAACAATCGAGTGTGATTGAGTATGTAGATTCAACATAATATATTTCATTATGTTTTGATGTTATCTTGAAGCTAGACAAATAATGACTTCAATTTCATGTCCATACTCGAAAACTTGTCAATTAGATTCGATAATGATATAAATCAAAATTTGAATAATGAATTGATATGTACTCGAAATCTTTCTTGACCCTCACGATCACTCATTTTAAAAAGAAAATAAAGATTTAGGGAATGTGTTCCATTTATTCTAATACTAGTTGTATGTGTGAGATTAATGACATATTAAGTTACTGCTTCGATATTGTCATTTAATTTTGTTTGAGAAAAACTATTTATATTATTAACTTTAATATTCTTAGTTTTTCGACACCTCATTAGTATAAAAATAATTATCTTAACTATTTTTATACAACATACGTAAAATACTAAATGTTTAAAACATTTTGTATGTGTGTTAAATCAATGCAAGTTTAATACATTTTCTTTTACTTAAATACTAATGTATTAATATGATCTTTTATCTTGTTTAGACAACCCATGGTCAAGCAAGACAAAATGATGTAACGTTTTAGAGATTATGTTATGGATTTTATGAGAGTGTTAAGTATTTTGAGGTGATATACCTTTTACACTTAAACCTTTGGAAAAATAATTGTGTAAGACAATATCTTTCGACACACATGATCAACCAACTTAGTTTCTATTCCTAAGAAGGTTACTAAAGCATCTTAAAACTTGCAATATGTCTAGAACACGTATGCAAGAAAAGTTGTCTATGCCTATATGCAATGCAAAATCAATTACGCAACTTAGTGCAAGAAGTCTAGTCTAAGTCCTATTGACGCATAAGCCGAAAAACTAATAATCAGCAAATAGCAACAAGGCATGTAAAACGCTTGTGATTATAGATATAATTTGCTCAACTAAGGATAACTATAAGCACAAAAAATATTAACAATGTATACTAAGCTTGATTTTATTTGAAAATGAATTGGTTTCCTCCCCATTTCAAAGATTTTTACCAAGTCACTTTGAAAATGCGTCAAGGTTTAAAAGTTGAAACGCCCTTTTTCAGTTTAACCAAAAATTTACGCAAACTGCATGACCAAAAAGACCTTTAGTTGAAAATCAAGGACTTTAACATACTTTCATTTAGAACTAATTCATAAAAGTATTTTTCAAATGAAAGTAGACTCAACTTCATTTAAAATGATGGGTGACGTGACTCCTACGGACTTATGGTTGATTTTATATGAATTTTTGAAAATAACCCAATACTGAAAACAGACAGACAGAGGCACGGTACCTTCAAATACCCCACGGTACCGTTAAATATAACGGTACCATCCTATATTTAGTGGTGTCGTGATCTATTTTCTGATTCATTTTACTATTTTAGTGCGGCGACTCGACGGAGAAATGTAAAATTTAATAAACTAGATACCGAACATATAAAATATATATTAAGCATCATTTTCACGTTTAGGACTAAGAAAGACATTTACAATAATACTTTTACTACAAAATAATTGTTTGTCCTAAACACTCCTTTCAAAACCGCATGACTCAACGACTCGTTCTAAAGACATGACCGAACAATTACAAACTATATTTTTTTATTGGTTGAAGAAAACCTTCAAGCTAGTATGACAAAGTATACTTAAAAACAAAATTTGTAAGTATTAAGCAACTAAATACTTTTCATATTTTATCACCTTCATGGGTAATTTGATACATGGATCGTACTCAATTTTGAAAACCACTTGTTTTAAAAATTTGAGCGACGTGTCTCTGGTACCAATTGTGGAAACCTTAGAGGAGGGGGGTGACTACGTTTCCATTTAAAAACTTAAAAACTTTTTGTATCAAACACCAGATCAAGTGTGACGTAATATGAAAAGTGTAAACAATGATCATATAACATCTAGAGATGGTATAAAGTAAACTACAACACAAGCACAATCAAAACATAAAATAAACATAATCAACATAACATAAGCAACAAGCCACACAAACATAAACGCAATGCAAATATAAATATAAAGTGATAAAGAATAAAATAAAACTGAAGAGATAAGTAAGAAGGCGCAAACCAGACACGATTATTTATAGTGGTTCGGTCACGAAGCTCCTCTTCGCCCTACTCTACTCCTCGAGTACCCAACTCAAGAGTTACTTCACTAATCAACAAGCCCCCTTCAGGCGGAGAAAACTGTACAACGTCGCTTATCCTTATTTCCGACACTAAGCTAAATGTCGAGTACTAATCTTAGCTAGTACCAATCTACCACGATCCACACGATCTACTCACGATCTACCCGATCTACCCTTGATCAACTTGATCAATACACAAGCCCACAAGCTACAAGAGATCTCCAAGATCTCAACATGATCACAATGATCTACTCCCACTTGACTCGATCTACCCTTGATCCAATTGATTAATACACAAGCCCACAACCTACAAGAGATCTCCAAAATCAAAAACGAGATTGCAATGATCACCTCTCACTTAACTCAATCTACCCTTGATCAACTTGATCAACACACTAGCTCACAAGCTACAAGAGATATTCAATATCTCTATAAGATCACAATGATCTTCTCTCACAAACTCTCAAAAGAAAAATGAACTTGATGTATACAAAGATACAACAAGTATGTAACAAGTGTTGCAAGTGCTCTAACTACATGTACAACACTTTGTATCTTTGTGATACTATGTGTTCTTCTTTTGCAATAGTAGAGGAATGATGGTGATCTCTTGGTTGGATGAAAGGATCACTCTTAAACAAACTAAGACTCTCTAAATGATCAAAGAAAGTGATCTAAATAAGAAGGGATTAGGCTAGAGAAAACTGACTGGAAAAATCCAGTTGGAAGTGTAAAATGGTCCACTATTTATATGCAAAGAGAAAACTAGCCGTTATAGAGGGACGGCACCACTAATTGTCAGACGGCACCACTAAATTTAGTGGTACCGTCGGTACTTTAGTGGTACCGTGGACGCTCCTCCGTTTGTTTTTAGTGGAGAAGGTTTATTTGGGAATGTTTGGAGCTGTTTTTGGGGGAAAAATAGCTGTTACTATTTTTGAAATGATTTTCCCAAATAAAACATTTCTTTCTAATTCAAAAATAATTTGTAAAATTTATTTTTGAAAAATGTTTTGTCACATTCATAAATGTGAAGTTTAGATCAAAAAATTTATTTCTTTGATCATCCGTCAAGTTTAAATTTGTTTGTTCATACCTTAAGTGATTTACGTCGGGATGAAAATCTACGACTCTGTTGAAGCATACTTGAGACGTTGAGAGATGTTGATGTAAGTATGCGTTGATGATTTGTGTTTACAAGTAACTTGCGCATTTTACGTTATGCATTACAAGTTACATGTTTGTCATTATTAAAACTAAAGAAACCGTTTAGTTTAAATATCTTAATATTTGCACTAACATTCCAGGTCACGGTACCATTAAATAGGCCACGGTACCGTTAAATTTAACGGCACCGTGTCGTATTTAGTGGTACCGTGCCCTTGTTTGACGAATTTTCACTGTTTTCCCTAGATCCCTGCATCCCTAACCTCAAACCTGCAAAATTTTGCAAACTCACATATACCCCAAGATTCCTTCACTAAACCATAGGACACTACCATCATCTTTAATTCAAATCCTACAACTCTTGCCTATATAAGGCCTCACCATTGCAAGTTTATCTTGCATCTCATCTTCAACCTCACACCACTCAATCACCATGTCTTCCATACAAGGATCAACAACCCACATCTCCAAGAAACCTAGATTAACCGTAAGACCACCATCCAAACCTCTCTTTGTTGATCTCACAAAAGATGATGAAGTCACAATACCACCTTCCCAAGCCACTCCTCACTCACCATCTCTACCTAATGCTCCTTCCAAAACATCTTCCACTAGAACCACATCTTCATCATCTCCCTCTCTCAACACCATGCCATCATCCATGGACTACACACTCTCACCAATCACTCCATTTGATTATACCATGCCAACCTCATCACCAACTAACTCACCACCACCTCCTTCTTCAATCATGAGGCAACCTATCCAACCTCATCCATTTGATCTACATAGTGTTAATTGCCTATGTTGCCTCCACAACCGTAACCTCATCTTCTCCTTGAGAGATGAGATACACTTCATGTTCTCCTATGTGGAACATATATTAACACCACCACCACCTCCAATCATGTCACCCTCTCCACCTCCTCCTAGCCCATATAACTAAACATGTTCATGTTTAGTTTCCAACAATAAACCTTTATGGCCCCTTTTGGAAATGAAGCTTGTCTTAGGGCCTCTTGTCACTAAGGATTTATTTATGCTTTTTGTTGTTTGTCTTTCTGTTTGTGATGTAGTCATACTTATATATGACATCTCTTTTAATGAATGGATGAGCATGTTATGTGGTTGTTGTATTTTTTTATTTTATTTTTTTTTTTTAATTTGTGTTTGGCTACTTAGCGAATTTTTTGTTTGTGGTTGGATATTTGTCATAATTGCTACATGTTAGATATTGTATATTTGCCATCTAACTTTGTTTTGTAGCAAGAATCATTGCTCGATTCTTTGGTGTCCTCCAAACGAGGGGGAGTATACATCAAGGGGGAGCCTTAGCAACCTTTTTGCTTCGACAAAAAGGGGGAGAAATGGGATGCAAACGCATTAAAAACTTGTTAAAATTAATTTTAACTTAAAATGAGTTTATGTTTTGTCATCATCAAAAAGGAGGAGATTATTGATGCAAATAATGCTCTAAAAACGTTATTTATATCTTTCGATAACTTCACGTTTTGAGGATAACAAAATGTGAAAACACCTTACGTTAAAATTAACGTAAACAAGTTTTTTAGTCGAAAGATCCCATTTCTACGCAAATCACTCTAGGTATGAACAAACAAATTTACAACTTGACAAATGATCAAAGAAGTGAATTTTTGTTTAAAACTTCACATTTTTAATGTGACAAAACATTTTTTCAAAAATATACCTTACAAGTTATTTTTGAATTATTAAGAAATTTTTAATTGTAAAAATAAGTTTAAATATCAAAACGGCTATTTCCCTCCCCCCCCCCCCCCCCAAATCAACTCCAAACTTCCTCAAATAAACTTTCACCACTAAAGACAAAAAGAGGAGCATTTTTTTCTAGCACGGTACCACTAAATTTAGTGGTACCGTGTGACATTTAGTGGTACCATGTCCTCATAACGGCTAGATTTCTTCTGCCTATAAATACTAGACCTCTTCACAGTTTTTGGGCATCCTTTTTCACACATATCTTTCTGAGTTCAATACTCTCACCACATCTTTTCTTCTTGATCATTTTGTTTAGTTTCTTTTGTTTAAAGAGTGATCCAATCATCCAACCAAGAGATCACCTTCAGTCCCCTATTAGTGCAAGAGATGAACACAAGGTATCAAAGAAGATACAAAGTGTTGTAGTTGTACTTAGTGCACTATTAACATTTGTTACACACTTGTTGTATTCTAGCATACATCAAGTTCATTTTTTCTTTTGAGAGTTTGTGAGAGTAGATCATTGTGATCTTGTAGAGATATTGAATATCTCTTGTAGCTTGTGAGCGTGTGAGTTGATCAAGTTGATCAAAGGTAGAGTAGGTAGATAGAGTCAAGTGAGAGTTGATCATTGTGATCTTGTTGAGATCTTAGAGATCTCTTGTAGCTTGTGGGCTTGTGTGTCGATCAAGTGGATCAAGGGTAGATCTGGTAGATCGAGTCAAGTGAGTTGATTGTGTGAAGTAGATAGGATCGTGTGGATCGTGGTAGATTGGTACTAGCTAAGATTAGTACTTGACATTTAGCTTAGTGTCGGAAATAAGGATAAGCTACGTTGTACGGTTTTCTCCGCCTGAAGGGAGCTTTGTTGACATAGTGCTTGAAACTCTCATGTGTGGTACTCGGGGAGTGGAGTAGGGCGAAGAAGAGCTTTGTGACCGAACCACTATAAATCTCTTTGACCCGGTTTGATCTTTCCATCTTTTCTCATTACATTTATTGTTTATACGAGAACGACAACTATCCGCCGCGTTGCGGGCGTGCCTGTTTTTTGGCGGAGGCGATTTTGCACAAATAAAGTAGAATATTTAGGTGCTATATGGATATAAGAATTCATTTTTGTAGGACTAACCTTTTAAGTTGTAGTGTTGGCGCGTACGCATACCGACCCATCCAGCAGTTGGTCACTACATTCAACAACAGGCAGTGCCTATTATTCGGCCAACAATTAGGGCCGTCATTTCACATCGTTGACAATCGATCCCTTTTTTTAGACAATTTTTTTAATAAAACGGGTTAGAATGGGCGCTATGAAAACAACTTTAAACCTTAGAGTAGTTACCTACCTGTGCAATCTGAAATGAATTCGTTGCAACAATTGTAAGGAACATCTATCACACTGACATTGCTTGGTACCTTAAGGCCTAAACAAAATTGAAATAGTTGAATGAATCTTAAACGCGACATTTTTGTTCGGACGAATAGCACCTTGAAAAAAGAAGTGAGGACCTCTTACTCTTCTTGGCACATTCTACTTGTAATGTATCAAAAAGTTACATTTAGGTACACATATTTCTAAATCACAAATCTCATATTGTCCATCACTTGGAAGCATGTCAATTATAAAAGCTATACTCCCACATACACTTAGGAAGGTATTGTCTCCTTAAATCAGATAAACATACATAAGAGTTTGGTTTTCAATAATAGAACAATTTAGAGAAGTTATTTTAGTTCATGGGCTTTTATCAGTGTCTTTGCTTTCCTTTTCTTTTGTTGTCTTGAACTTCATCTTCACCAGTACCTATCTTACACATAGAAACTTATATAAATGTATATAAAGTAACCTATAGTTTGGTTACACAAACAGATAAAAGCAAAGATAATTATTTCAGTATTTAATTAGATGTGGCAATTCTGAATCAAGGACCTAAAAATGGCCTGTTGTAAGCTGTTTTTTTTTTTTAATTGATAAAAGATGACTTCAATTGAGCCGTTTATAAGTTAATTTGTTAAGACGGCGGCCTCTATATAGTTTTAAAAAAAAACTTAGGACTTGTAAACATACTGGATCATAGGCTACCATCACGAAACCTGACTAACGATCCGGTGAAGGCTGCAACCACAGTTCTGGTAAACGAAGAACAGTAAAAATGCAACCATCATTGTATCCTTTAAAAGCAACACATAATTGAAGTGTAAGATACATAATTCTTGCTAGACTGCTATTGACTACATGTATCATCTGATATGCAATTGTGCTAAATAAAGAGTATGATGACAATTACCATCTTTCTTGTACCCAATTTCCAAGACTTCCTGGTCTTGGGTGCTAAATAAAGAGTACGAAAAAAATAAAAAAATCCGTGACTTTTATAATGATAATGTCATGCAAAAGTTGTTCAATTTGGAAGTACTCAGCTTTTTACCAAGAGAAATGGGCAGATCACATACCTCTTTATCCGACCTTGGCTTCTAAATACAAAGAACCGGGCAATTATCACAAGACAATCCAGGATCACATGTTCATTGAAAAACGCATAAAATTTAGGCAGTCCAGTCAATAGTGCTAATAATCACGGTATCACCATCTATTTTTATTGGTCTGCACAATGATGAATAATCATTACGTCATGGTTAAAGCGACTGCCAATACACAAAACTTCAGTTCAAAAGACGTTCAAGCTCACCTGATCCATTTAGAGTATCCTAACAGCCTATGCGTTAGTTAAACCATCAGATGTTAAGGCTTCACCTGATCCTGCAACTTTCTAAGTTTCTTGTTTACCTTGTCTCTTTTTAAATCGCGCTTGGACGCCAACTAATGAATTTTCAGATCATAGTGAATTCTACAACTTTTCTCAGGTCATACATTATTCCTGCAAAAAAATATAGCAGTGGCTTAGGTCTCAGCACTGGATCATTTTTTTTAGACCTAATCAATAAGCAAGTTTGCAAAAATAATAATAATAATAATAATAATAATAATAATAATAATAATAATAATAATAATAATAATAATAATAATAATAATAATAATAATAATAATAATAATAATAATAATAATAATAATAATAATAATAAACAAAAAAACAAAAATAAATAAATAACCTTTAAAACATCTGACCTTTTTTTTATCAAATAATCTGTTATCGCTATTCAAAACCGCTGCAGATACATTAGAAGGTCGTGTGGGCGCTAAAATGGAAACGGAAATATAGTTAGAAATATTGGCAACATTGTCTGTATGCACATTTTTTAAACAAATATTGGTTGAATACATTAGTGAAATATTACATGCAGCCTTCCGCTTGCCCTTTGTATTTGCTAAAAATAAGTTAAAATTTTTAAAAAGATGACCCAACAGCTGATACCTATTGTTTGCTGTATGGATTTTATATACTCGTTCAATATTGGAAAAAAAATGGTGAAACAAAAACAGTTATATCAATCCACACATCAAAGGACCTCATGATCCCCACCTTCACCCATTACAACGGAAAAAACGGGTATGTTCGGATGGGGTTTCCCACATAACTTTTCATCAGTAACTTTTCATCATTCAAAAAGGCTTGGGACAGATTGGCCTGAAACAATTTGGCGCATGTTTAATAAGTTTATCCCTTTTTTTTATTTCAGCCAGGTGACCCGTTTTCGATAAAAGTAATTTAAACAAACTGTTGGGCTAATAAGTTGACGTATTCTACTCCAATAGTGGTGAATACCACATACCTATAGGTTGCAAGAGATTCTAGAAGAAGCTCCTGGACTAACATCTCGTCGTTCAGAAACTTGATTATTGTCTCATCATATGTCTAATCTTCAAATTATATTTCATGGCCAACCTGAATTCATACAGCAAATTGGTTGGTCAAATGAGCAAATACTTTGAAAATCTTGTAAGTTTTACATATGATATTTACCTATAAACATTGTTGCAAAGATTGTAGGGATATTTACTAATCTAATCCTTTTTTATTGGTTGACAATACATACCTCGAGCCGAAGTTGGACTCCCATTTATCGAGAAACTGGGCAAGCAACAATTCTAACAGCGGTTTGTGTTGGCAGTGTACACACAGTCTGCATGATATAGAAAAAAATATACGTAAGACACTTGCAACCGCATACCGACTGAAGAAAATGATCAAATATAACTTTCCAGTTTCAGTGTATTTCTTGTTCAGCTGCTTTGGCCTCTGTCCCTTATCAGTCGGCAACAAATCATCAACCATTTATGTTTACTGGTATCTAAAACACATACAAAATAAAGTTTTATAAGGTTAAGCATTACATAACAACAGGAAAAAAAATCATTTAAAGGGGAGTGTTTGGATGTACATTTTAGTCATTGCAATTTAACAAATTCGTACTATCATAACCAATTAAATCAATCTTATATATTTTACATAACGAGTTCTCTGTAGTTATATGAATAATATAAATTTTTTTTCCATAATCCATATTTATATCATAAAAAGCATTAGTTGATACAGATTTACTTACACTTGGCTTTCTTTCTCGTATTCATGTCCAACTTCATGAACGTTCAGCATCACTTCCACTTCATGATGAAGCCAACACTGCAATGAATTCTCATTGCTCTGCAATAAAATTCTTGACTTTATAAAAGTACAAAGATGTCTGATGATAAAAAAAAATTATTAGTCTCGATATTTACCTGTACATTGGGTCCGTTCCCATTGCTAGTCACTGTGTTGTCACGGTTTGACTTGCGGGTCTCAAGCAATTCTTTGAGCGTCTTGGCAGCCATTGCAGCCTCTCCTGTGTTTCTTTGAAGAACCTAAAAGAAAATTTCAATATATAGGTCAATCATTGAAACTTTATGAGGTTGCATAACAGTAAACACTAAATATTTACAATATGAATCTCTATGAGAATTCTTTCATCCACGGACATGTAAAAATGTCAAACTTATAAATGTGACGCATTGGGTCTGTTACATCAAGTTGCATACAGCATGCTTAACGGCATATGGTGTATGTAACTTGATGTAACGGCATATGGTGTATGCAGCAAGCAAAAAACATAACTGAGCTCATTTATGTTTCGGATTATATTTCATAAGGTTCAAATTTGCGGCTTATTATGAGACTTGTGGGCTTATATAAGTTTATTACAATATGATACATGTCTAGTAAGAAAATGAGGCACACTGGTATTAGGATTTTTAATGAAAACCATACGTATGTGAGAATATGGACAACGCAAGAAAAAGTGTTTTTTTCTCCGCACTTTATATTTATTTTGCAGCAGCAGGTTTCTCCAATCTTCCTAACTTCATCGAACGCTGCATTTTTCATAGAAGAGCAACTAATTATAGAAATATTGTTTTTTACAAATAAGGTTACAATACAATAGGGAGTTCGGTAGTATACCATCCGAAGCTTCCCATTACAGAAGCCAATCTTCATTCCTTGTCTCCCATAATATTATCTGATCAAGAATTTCGATCTGCAGTTTATATGATACCTTCTATATAATATTGAGGAATAATAAGACCGTCCATCTGGTATATGCATATACATTTTTCGAGTGTGATATATGGGCAATCCCTGATCGTAACATGAAAACAAAGAAAGAGTCAACTTACAAAGTTGGTCTATAATATTCAGAAAAGATAAATAAACTCAAATGTATGATGAACAAATGGGATAGCAGAAAATGAAACAAACCTGGCAGCCAAACCGTTTCTCTTTCATGTCCAAATGAAAATCTTAAATAACATAAAGCCTCAAAACTACGACAAATAAGGCTCAGATCTGCCATGGCTGCAACCACAGCTCGTGTGTGGTTACCGTGGCAAGATATATTTCAGAAACCAATCGTCATCGCGTTAACAGACAAATCAATGGTCATCTGCAACCCATATCAGTCAATATGTAACTGATTATGGTAAACGACGTCGTTTACAAATGGTGTTTAACTGAAATCACAGGCTTTGATACGGATACAATCGAAAAAGAGGATACATCCGCCATGGCTGCAGAAGTAATAAACTACCTTGCCAAGATACAGACAATCTCAATTATATCGAACCCACTGACACTCAATTATATCAAACCCATTGACACTGCTTACAGCTTCATATATTGCATTTAAAAGGACAGCGTAACACTTACAGTATACACGGTGGCCTTTCTCAAGTTATAGCCCAAGCTTCAGCCCAAAAAAAAAAGACCCGGTTCCGTTAACAAAAGAAATAAACTGTTAATGTATATAATTGGACCAATCTTCCAACAGATACAATCGACAAAGAGGATACATCCGCCATGGCTGCAAAAGTAATAAATTGCCTGGCCAAGATACGGAGCATCTCAGTTTTATCGAACTCATACATGGTCAGCACAGCCACTTATCCAAGTACATTAAACCGCAGATTTCTCTCTCAATTCAACCTGTTCGATATTTGTGTTTTACATATAAGAAACAATATAAAAGTAAAAAGAGCCCAGGGACACATCATTAGAGCATGTGGTAAGTATCAACAACTCATGTTGTAAAAAGTCTCGATACCATTATATAAGGGGTTTACACAGGGAAACAATTGAAAAAAAGGACACATCCGAGATGGCTGCAAACATAATACATTGCCTCGCCAACATGCGGAGCATCTCAATTTGATCGAATATTTCATTTTTTTTCAAATTATAACAGTCATCATAGGCCTATAATATATATACATACCATTATCACCTGAATGGACCCTGTGCCTTGGCTGAGCAAATGGAGGTTGCTGAGACGATTGTGTATCGCACTCTACCATCCGTCCATGTTTTGCATCCAGGCAAATTGGGTCAGATTAATTCATGGCCTAGCTGCACACGTCGAGGTATCCGCCATGGCTGCAAACATAGCATGTTGCCCCGCCAAGACACGAACATTACTCAAGTTTTTACGAACACACAACCATTCATGCATAGTAAAAAAAAATCTATACTAATTAGGCACAAATCCAGCAGGTTAGAACAGAGCAACAAAGAAACGGTCACCAATATCTACAACGAACAAATAACCAACCACAGCCAATAACGAAAACCCAAAAATTAGGGTTTTCAACGAATCATTTTAAATCATCAATCAGCAGACAATCGGCAAGTAAACCCCATATAAATCAAAAGCCCTAAAGCCAAACGGCCACTAAACCCTATATAAATGAAAAGCCCCAAAGTTGCAGGCATCAACCCAAAAATTAGGGTTTTCAACCAATCATTTAATTAACAACAATTCTTACCACCGGAATCATGAGTCAGCAGCCAATCGGCGACTAAAAATAACCAACCATAGCCAATAACGAAAACCCAAAAATTAGGTTTTTCAACAAATCATTTTAAATCATCAATCAGCAAACAATCGGCAAGTAAACCCCATATAAATCAAAAGCCCTAAAGCCAAACGGCCACTAAACCCTATATAAATGAAAAGCCCCAAAGTTGCAGGCATCAACCCCAAAATTAGGGTTTTCAACCAATCATTTAATTAACAACAATTCTTACCACCGGAATCATGATTCATCAGCCAATCGGCAACAGCCGAAACTTGGAAACATCGATCCAAAAGATATTGGTGCGGCTCCAGAGATTCTCAGCGGTATCAAGGGCACCCTTTGTACTCATGAACTGGATTGGGCTAAGAAAGAAATGGATTAAGGTTTAGAGCAAAATGGGCTAAGGTTTGGGGCTAAATTTTGGCGGTAAAAAAGCTGATGAAACGGCACCATATTCGTTGTGGTTTAATATATATTATAATTAGATAGTATAGTTTTGTGTTCATATTGGTGTTGATTGATTACACATAAGATTCGAATCAAAGTTTTTCATAAGTAAAGTTTTGAAACAAATTAAAAACCGGTAAAACTATTCAACCCCCCTTCTAGTTTTCCACATAGTTTTAAGATCAAATGACGTTAAGACAATAAAAGTCAGAGAAAAAAATTAAACAACAAGAAAAGAATGAAGAAAAGAGTAAAACGCTCTCGTGTAATAATCGTAAAACAAATAATAAATCAATACTCACGCCAATACGAAAGGAAACCACAATGAAAGAATGAGCGACATCGAATGAGTAAAGAGAAAAGACAAGTCGACGGATGGGTTCGATGCTTACCCCGAATCCCAAAGGTATAATTTGTGTAAGTTTGAATAAAACCGTTTTATATAATCCTATATAAGACTTGTTTGATAAGTTTATAAGTTTATAAAGTTGCAAGGTTTTATAACTTTGGGCGTAACGCTTCAGCTTATATTATGTTTCTGAGTTAACGTAAATAATTGTAATCAAGTTTTTATTATCAAGTTTTCATAAGTTTTATTCAAGTTTTTATACCGTTATCACTCGCGTAATTATTAGATTCGGTTTATCGGATAATTTGTGTCCGTTCGGGTCCAAATATATTAAGCTCAACGAGTCTAGCATATTCTTTCGACTCTTATCTCAAATCATACAATAAATCCTACACTAATATCGTAAATCCAATAACAATTACAATGATTTTCCGAATAACTAATCTATTACAACAATTTTAAAAATAAATTAATTGGTGACAAAATCCCGGTATAACTCCAATAGCATCCAACATCATCATCGGTCACAAAAACAAAACAAAGATAAGTTAATTTATGAGTGAAAAAGGATGAAATAATGTATAAATTGAAAACACACACCATAAATAATAATGGACTCAAAATAGATTACTTATTGGGCTTATGGAGCCCAATAGACACAACTGATGGCCCAATGGGCTACATGGCCAATAACCAACACATAAACAGCCCCTTAATGAGCGTGTAGGTCCAACCCATTTAGACAATACAACTATTGGGATGTTAAGCCCATTACCAAGCCCAGTGGCTTAACCTGATACAAAATAATCAAATGCAACATATCGACTCCCACCAAATAACGCAACACTAGTTTTTACAAGCTTTTGACTAAAACAGTTTTAACGCAAGAGTTTTTGGGACTACAAACGATTTGTGACTCAAGTTAAGCGATAACGACACCTCCTTGGTGTTATAACTGTTGAACCATACGCACTTGTCACGGCTAACTTAGCCAAAACTATTTATAACAAGCACACCTGTTTGAAGTATCTCGTTAACCTACGCCTAGCCGTCCCCCATGGTGACGGCTCGCACAAACAACATTTACAACCAACAACAAAAGTTTCCCTACTCTAAAACTACGACAACATTAGTCACGGTAAGAAACCGTGACTCCTATTGAGTCGTTACAAACCCCAAGTGGGTTACCACAGTCGTACACAACCAAAACAATAACGAATGAAATAAAACTCAATGCGTCAATAATATAAACAGTAAATCAACACATTGTCACAGCTACATAAATCCAAACCAGTCAACTCAACCGAGTTGAGTTGACTCAGTCGAGTTGACTCAACTCACTGAGTTGAGTCGACCCGGCAATGAGTCAAGTGTTTTGTGATTAAAATGTTTTAGATCCACACGAGTTTAATAATGAAAACATTTGTTTATAAATTTTGACTATGAAAATCATTTAAGTTATATAGATCTGATTAGGGTTTGATGAAAATAAAAGAAGTAAAAGAGAAGGGGCAAGTGTGATTTTACCAACGAGAAAGAAAGGTGGGGAGGTGATGGTGTCACGGCGGAGAAATGGTGATGCGACTGTGGTGGTGGCAGTGCGTGGCAGCAGATGGCAGCGTCTAGGATATGGTGGTAATGCGTTGTGATGTGTCGATGGTGATGGTATATTTGTGTTGATGATGGTGGTCGTGGTGTTATGAGGGTGGTTGTGTCAGATGTGGCAGGTGGTCGGAGAGTAACCGGAGGCGGCTGAGTTTTTAGAGAGAGTAAGGGGGTGTTTATTTTTTGCTTAATATCCTAAATGGAGAAATTCCTTAACTCAACTAGGAAAATTTTTTGTTTCTTTTTTATTTATTACAAAAAGAAATCCTGTGTGTGAAGGGGTGTAAAAAGAGAGGTCTCCCCCATCTAGGACACACCTTTACAACTATACCCTCTTCATGTTCATTGTTTTTTAACCTTAAAAAAAAAACCTTATCTCTACACTGGATCTCCTATATACATAATCACAGATTCACAGACCTTATCGACGGCCACCACCGGCACTCACCTGCAACACCATCTCCCTCGTCCATCATCGCACCTCCACTACCCCACTCCAGGCACGTGAAATCTATGGTAACCCTTCTTTTTTGTTAAAATCTAACAATTTGTTTTCTTTATTCTTTACCTTCTTAATTGAGTTGTATTGTTTTTAATTGAATCAAGAAATTAATGTCTTGATGGGTAAAAACCTTACAGCCTATCAATTCTTAATTGAATCAAGAAATTAATGTCAAGGTTAAATGGGATAATTAGTAATAGTTTAGTGGGTTATGCTAGTAGTTTCATGAATGGAATAATTAGTACTAATAATTTGTGTATTAGATTCGAATTATAAGTTTTTGTTGTTGTTAAGATCGAATATTATGGTTAATAATATCATGGATTTTGTTATTGAAGTAGTTTTGTAAATACTGAGTATATGGGTAAATTTGTCAATTGCTATTAAAAATAAATGCAGCCAGGACAAAAAAGAAACAACTTTTGTTTATATTTTCCTTTTCCCAGGCAACCTGCATTTATCCAAACAGGATCTTTTCTAATCAGGAAAAAAAAAGAAACAGCACCCGGCTGAGTTTTTAGAGAGAGTAAGGTGGTAGAGAGAGGAGAAGAGGCGGATGATAATAAGCTATCACACAATCCTAGTTGCTATATGAAGGTGAGGGGTTGGTAGTGTAACTTCTATTACGGGGACCAAATGTGCAGTTTGCATAAAATTTTATAGAATTTAGGTTCGGGACACGTTAGGGCTCGATAACGATCTTTTCAAATTCACAAAAATTAGGCCATTGCGTTACAAATAATATTTCCAATAAAAACGAGTATTAATACGTATAACTTTCTCGGTGTTAATTTATTTAGTAAATCGATTTGTTTTCCGCATTTTAGGTTGTGCAAGCTCAATAAAGGAATAACGCTCATGTTAAACAAGATATCCACGGTTTTTCAAACCCAAACAAGTTCAAAGGAATTTAAAAGCTAAGGGAAATAAAAAATAATGGTTTTGGCTAGTAAAATAAGTTTAGGAAATTTACCGGGTGTTACACTAATATACTCTAGAAGGGTAATAAATGGCTTGTCCTTGGCTCCAACTATTTTACCATTAAAAACTTCACAAATGTTGTTGAGCAATATGTCTGTAATGGCTCTACCTACAAATCATAAATATGCAAGCATTAAATGCTATACATTCCTAACAATTGTAGCTTTTTCAAGGTAATAGTAAATGTCATTAACTGTAATTACTTTATTAATACAATAAATAAATAAATAAATAAATGTATTACTAGAAAAATGAGATCTTGCCCAATGTTCAGGTGGTATCTTGTTCAACAATTCATGTGCTTTAGGATTGAAGCTCTTCAATTGTTGTATACACATGTGAAAGTCATTAACAGTTGTAACATATGCACATCTCCACAGAGCATCCTTGTAGACTTGTCCACTCCAATCCTGCTACATATTTTCATGTATGTGCCTCAAGCAAAATCTGTGCTCTGCCATTAGGAACACAGATTTATTGGCTGAAATGAGGCCCTGCATAAACCAATTCAGTAATAAAATAATACTTCATATGATGTTGTATTTAATAATTCAACAAGTGAAGCATATTACTAACCTTTTGTCTATCACTGATGAATGTAAAATTTGAATTGGGTTGTAGATATATGTCATTACCCAAGCACATTAAGAACCATGACCATGAACTCTTACTTTTAGCTTCAACAAGGGCATAAGCCAATGGGTAAATTCCATGGTTTGGACTAAGTCCAACAGCTGTCAATACTTGGCCTGGAAATAGCCCCTTCATGAAAGCACCATCTAGGCCTAACAATTCTCTTTTGCAAGCCTTATTCCCCTCTTTCAATGCTCCCAAACAAACATATAATCTCTTAAACACCCTGGTAGGCAAATCAGGATTAGTATCCCTATCAACTGCAAGCTTGACAGTGGTATTGGGGTTTGTAGACTGCAATTCACCAATATAGTCTCTAAGCATAGCATACTGCAGTGTGTGATCACCTGCAATCTCTCTTTTAGCTTTAGCTTTAGCTCTGAATGCTTTGCTCATAGAGACCTGAAGCTCGAACTCGTGTTGTAGCTGGTCTTGAACTACCTTTGCAGGGATCTGTGGATTAACCTTAACTTGGTCACAGATCCACTTTGCCAAGAATTTATAAGTGTAGTGTTTGATTTCCCTTGATTAAGGCACCTGTGTGTCCTCACCACCAAATTATTTGTTTTTTGGTATTTGGCCGCATACAAGACCCAAGGGTAGAGATTCTCTTTATCATGTGAAGCAACATCTTCACTTTCATCACTAGTACCTATACTTTTCCTTTTTTTACTCCTACCTACTGGGCCACTTGAATCCACTAGGCCCAACACCAACTGTTTCATTGCTCCTGTTGCTCAACGGAATTTTGAGTCTATAAAGACTGGTAATTGGTTAACACATATTGCTCTAATCCTCTGGGCATCATTCTTTATTAGCTTCAAATATCATCTTGTTTCAATGGAGTGAAAATACATTCTCTCCTTCAACTCTTTTGCAGTACTAAATGTTTGACCAGTGTAAAATGAATATCGATTCACAACTTGTTTTTCTGACAAGCTACTTTCCATAAACCTTCTCATCTTCTTTAACATCTTCCTCATATCAGAACCTAGATCATCACCAGAGCCTGATACACTCTCAAAACCTTCTACATTGACCACTTCTGTTCCATCTCCTTCAATCAAGTCAACAGGTAGCAGATTGACTACTCCAATGTTGTCAAAAGCTTCATTCTTAGTTACATTAAACAAGTTCACTTCAACCTCAGGCTCTGTTATTTGATGTTCTTCATCAACCAAACTAGTCTCTTCTTCATCTGTATTTGATTCTGCATTATCACTGGAGCCTCCTTCATATTCAAAATCAGGAGCACCACCAGCCATGTCACCTTCATTCATACCTTCAACAAATGTTGCTTCTCCAGCAACATGAGCACTACCAGTCATGTCACCATATTGAGCATTTTGGGGAACATTTAGTTCACGGTTTAAATTTAAGTTTAAGTCCATGCCATCTACTCCAAAATGTTCATCATGACTTAAGCCAGAAGTACTGTCTACATTCATTGCTTCAAGATAACTAAACTCTGGATACCTATCCTGTAATACCCAAAATTTCAAAACATGCAAAATTACCAAATTGCCCTTGTAATCTAAAAAATACACTTATTAATTAATTAAAATACCAAATAAATCCTGAACTCTTGGAAATTTGTACCATATGAAGTAAAATAATTTTTACTTGAACATTATAGTATGTTACATGTTATAAAATATTTGTTACATTATTTAATTATATATAAACCGAATATATTTATTTATTAACATTATGTTATATTTTCTTAATTAAAACTAAAATAATAAGAGATAAATAGGAAACAAAATTTTTACCTTATCACAACTCATAAACCGACTTATCCATGCCCTCTCCTCTATTTATGGTTCGGCCTTTTATTTTCTTTTCCCATATACGATTCCTAAACAACCCTAAAAACCAATTACACCAACTAAAAACCCATTCGACACAATAAAAATTTCTGTAGCTGCAACAACAATTTTCCTGGGTTCTATTAAGTTAAAAGAAGGTTAGAAAAATAAGAGTTCGTGTGGTAGAAGCCTGGTTCGATCATTCTTGATTTTCTTGTTCGTTTTTCTTGCTACCGAGAGGTACAAATTCCTACTGCTTATTCGATCACTTTAATCCCTATCTAGTATTTTTCTGCACTTTTTTACATCACATATAATCTATATAAAATAGCTAAAATGATCCATGCATGTTTTATTAGTCGCTTGAAGTTTTCGAAGCATATAAACCCTAATAACGAAAATAAACCTTAAATCGACCATGAAGATTTTTCTAGGCTTTGAACATATTTTTAGTCGATCATATACAAGCCTAATAACACTTGAAAAATACTACTTGAATTTTTAGAAGCCTAGAACACCCTTGGTTAATTATTGTATAAATTGGATTTAAAGAAAAATAGGGTTTTTAAATAAAATCTAATTCGAAACAATTGGGGTTAGGGTTTTGGATGATTAATCTGAGTAATAAATGCACTTTTAAGGTATAATTAATGATTGGTAATGATTGGATAAATTAGGGTTAGGGTTTTGTAATTACCGAATAAAAATTAAAAACTATAGGGGTTATTTTGTAAATTATTAAACTTATGGGATATTTTTGTAACATGTATTTAACCAAGAATAATTCAAATAGAATATAATATAGGGGTCCTATGTGTAAATTTTGTAATTAAAAGGTTTAATTGGTAAGTTATTTAACTTATAATTCGAATTGTAAAATTAATATAATTAGAGGGGCTTGTTTTGTAATTTATGAAAATAGAGGGTAATTCGTATAACTTTTATTTGAGGGGTCTAATGTGTAACTTTGAGTAATTAAGGGCTTGATGTGTAAATATGAATATTGTAGGGGTTAAATTGTAATTTAATTAACTATAAGGTTTAAATTGTAATTTAATTTATTTAGAGGGTCTAAAGTGTAAAATTGATGTACATTGGAGGATTAGAGTTGTAATTATGTGAAACTTATGGGTTAAAAATAATAACTTATAATATTTGCATTTTAAACCTTTATCTTTGGGATATTTATATTTAAAACCCTAAAATATGGGAAGTTGTCATAATTAACCTTAAACTATTATAATTTGCTAAAATGAACCCTATTTCCATAATACTCCTTATTTAATGACATAACTTAAATTATAATATTTGAATCTTGCTAAATAAGGAAACTTTCTAAAAAAGGAAACTTACTTAAATGGAAAGATAACTAAAAACCATTTGTAATTCTGTCTTCTACTCCTTTAGGTTCGAGGAAGGAGTAACTTGATCCTTGTCAGCTTTCTATTCTTGTGTTTTGCTAATAAGGTACAGATATTCTTCCCTTTTCAGTAAGGTGTCTTCGTTTCTCTTGATTTCGTATTTTGATTCATTAGGATTTCCCAAGCCATTGCTATGTTCCCTTGAATCGTGAACCTTTGATATGATCCTATTGATTGAACCTTTGCTTTGAACCCTTGCTTTGATCTTTTGTTTTGAACCTTGTCTTGAACTTTGCTATGAACCTTGATAAGAACTTAGCCATCAACTTTGACTTGAACCTTGATACACTTGATATGGAACTTGAACTTGAACTTGAAACTTAAACTTGATATTTGACTTGGACCAGTTGACACATGATACTTCACACTTGATACTTGATACTTGGTCCACTTGATACTTGATACTTGACTCTTGACCCACAGTTTGAGACTACGAGCCACTACTAGGCATGAGGGTTTCAAGTCCATGTCATTCAAGCACCGATGGCATGACTCTAGGGTAGGAGAGTGATGTCCTATCCCGTCCCTGACTTGATTTGACTTGTTACGTAGAGGAAGACATTGTGGCCTACTGGGGCGTATGGATGCATCCTAGATTTGACTTGACTTGACTTGTTTGATTATATTACTTGTTATATTAGGTGACTGATGGGTGTGTGTGATACATGTCTTTCACCTCTTGGGAGCTCATGACTCCAACCCCTTGGAGGTATCCCCTCATATTATACTTGGTATACCGAGGTCACCCCTCCGTATACATGTATACTTGTTTACTTGATTTGACTTGGCTCGTGGAGGATTACTGTTCCTAACCTTTTTCTTTACTCTTGTCCTTTACTTATGCCTTATCTCTTATTGATCGTACTTCATTTACTTTACATAATTTCCTATTACTGCTTTGTTATCGTTATATCTGTTCACTGAGCTTTCGTAGCTCAGCCGCATTTCTTTTCCTGCGGCAGGTTTTAGTTTGGAAGCTGGGTATGAGTGGAGAGTACCTTGGATTTAGAAGACCTTACTAGCTATTGAAGATGATTAGAAGCAATTATAATTAGACTTAGAAATTATTGTATTGTAACCTTCTAGTTTCAGATTTTCCTTTGTAGCCATTGAAATTCTATTGTATTATTTATGTCATATGCTTGTGTTTGTTCTGATATGAAACCATGGTATTGTGACATCTCTACCCTTGTCTGGTCGGGGTGTTACAATTTATGGTATTAGAGAACAGGCTGACGACTTGTAATACATTTAACCTTGACCTGTGCGTTTAGGACCATTAGGCTTCCACTGTAAGAACATATGAGAACACCTTGAGAACTTGCTTTAGGATTTCTTAATACGAACTTAAGTTTTGACCAGTGAGGAATGGGTAGACTATAAGGCAATTGTTTAAGTATCTTTGTTTCCGCATCACTCTGATTCGTGCCTTGACTATGACATTGATTTTGTTGACCTTTAAAATTGTAGAAGTACTAGGTGGATTAAGGTAGGTTGTTCTGCTTATGACTCGAGATAAAGTATGATCATCATGAAGGCATATTTATATGATGCTAGTATTATGACGCCTGGCCAAAGTGATAATACTTACACCATATAACGTGCCCTCATTGTGGCCATAGGATATCTTGGGAAGCACCTAAGAAGTTTAGAAATTGATCTCCGTTGGATTATCCGTGATTAGTGAGACTTTAGGTTCATCCTACATGTTCGTATACTCTGCCCTTGTCCATTAGATGTCTGGACAAGTTTAGACTCTCGTTTTACGTTCTGTTGATTTTAGTTATAAATCTTGAACTCTTGTAGAGCTCTCTACGGTTGATACAGTTAAATTGATTTGAAATCTTGTTCACATTCCGTATGAGTTTCCGTTCTATTGCCTTTCCGCTTCCTTGCAAATTTCGAAGACGAAATTTTTTTTAGAGGGGAAGTTGTAATACCCAAAATTTCAAAACATGCAAAATTACCAAATTGCCCTTGTAATCTAAAAAATTCACTTATTAATTAATTAAAATACCAAATAAATCCCGAACTCTTGGAAATTTGTACCATATGAAGTAAAATAATTTTTACTTGAACATTATAGTATGTTACATGTTATAAAATATTTGTTACATTATTTAATTACCCTATATATAAACCGAATATATTTATTTATTTACATTATGTTATATTTTCTTAATTAAAACTAAAATAATTAGAGATAAATAGGAAACATAATTTTTACCTTATCACAACTCATAAACCGACTTATCCATGCCCTCTCCTCTATTTATGCCTTTTATTTTCTTTTCCCATATACGATTCCTAAACAACCCTAAAAACCGATTACACCAAATAAAAACCCATTCGACACAATAAAAATTTTTGGAGCTGCAACAACAATTTTCCTGGGTTCTATTAAGTTAAAAGAAGGTTAGAAAATAAGAGTTCGTGTGGTAGAAGCCTGGTTCGATCATTCTTGATTTTCTTGTTCGTTTTTCTTGCTACCGAGAGGTACAAATTCCTACTGCTTATTCGATCACTTTAATCCCTATCTAGTATTTTTCTGCACTTTTTTACATCACATATAATCTATATAAAATAGCTAAAACGATCCATGCATGTTTTGTTAGTCGCTTGAAGTTTTCGAAGCATATAAACCCTAATAACAAAAATAAACCTTAAATCGACCATGCATATTTTTCTAGGCTTTGAACATATTTTTAGTCGATCATATACAAGCCTAATAACACTCGAAAAATACTACTTGAATTTTTAGAAGCCTAGAACACCCTTGGTTAATTATTGTATAAATTGGATTCAAAGAAAAATAGGGTTTTTAAATAAGATCTAATTCGAAACAATTGGGGTTAGGGTTTTGGATGATTAATCTGAGTAATAAATGCACTTTTAAGGTATAATTAATGATTGGTAATGATTGGATAAATTAGGGTTAGGGTTTTGTAGGGTTTTGTAATTACCGAATTAAAATTAAAAACTATAGGGGTTATTTTGTAAATTTATTAAACTTATGGGATATTTTTGTAACATATATTTAACCAGTTATAATTCAAATAAAATATAATATAGGGGGTCCTATGTGTAAATTTTGTAAATAAAAGGTTTAATTGGTAAGTTATTTAACTTATAATTCGAATTGTAAAATTAATATAATTAGAGGGGCTTGTTTTGTAATTTATGAAAATAGAGGGTAATTCGTATAACTTTTATTTGAGTGGTCTAATGTGTAACTTTGAGTAATTAAGGGCTTGATGTGTAAATATGAATATTGTAGGGGTTAAATTGTAATTTAATTAACTATAAGGTTTAAATTGTAATTTAATTTATTTAGAGGGTCTAAAGTGTAAAATTGATGTACATTGGAGGATTAGAGTTGTAATTATGAGAAACTTATGGGTTAAAAATAATAACTTATAATATTTGCATTTTAAACCTTTATCTTTGGCATATTTATATTTAAAACCCTAAAATATGGGAAGTTGTCATAATTAACCTTAAACTATTATAATTTGCTAAAATGAACCCTATTTCCATAATACTCCTTATTTAATGACATAACTTAAATTATAATATTTGAATCTTGCTAAATAAGGAAACATTCTAAAAAAGGAAACTTACTTAAAATGGAAAGATAACTAAAAAACATTTGTAATTCTGTCTTCTACTCCTTTAGGTTCGAGGAAGGAGTAACTTGATCCTTGTCAGCTTTCTATTCTTGTGTTTTGCTAATAAGGTACAGATATTCTGCCCTTTTCAGTAAGGTGCCTTCGTTTCTCTTGATTTCGTATTTTGATTCATTAGGATTTCCCAAGCCGTTGATATGTTCCCTTGAATCGTGATCCTTTGATATGATCCTCTTGATTGAACCTTTGCTTTGAACCCTTGCTTTGATCTTTTGTTTTGAACCTTGCCTTGAACTTTGCTATGAACCTTGATATGAACTTAGCCATCAACTTTGCCTTGAACCTTGATACACTTGATATGGAACTTGAACTTGAACTTGAAACTTAAACTTGATATTTGACTTGGACCACTTGACACTTGATACTTGATTCTTTGTCCACTTGATACTTGATACTTGACCCTTGACCCACAGTTTGAGACTACGAGCCACTACTAGGCATGAGGGTTTCAAGTCCATGTCATTCATGCACCGATGGCTTGACTCCAGGGTAGGAGAGTGATGTCCTATCCCGTCCCTGACTTGATTTGACTTGTTACGTAGAGGAAGACATTGTGGCCTACTGGGGCGTATGGATGCATCCTAGATTTGACTTGACTTGACTTGTTTGATTATATTACTTGTTATATTAGGTGACTGATGGGTGTGTGTGATACATGTCTTTCACCTCTTGGGAGCTCATGACTCCAACCCCTTGGAGGTATCCCCTCATATTATACTTGGTATACCGAGGTCACCCCTCCGTATACATGTATACTTGTTTACTTGATTTGACTTGGCTCGTGGAGGATTACTGTTCCTAACCTTTTTCTTTACTCTTGTCCTTTACTTATGCCTTATCTCTTATTGATCGTACTTCATTTACTTTACATAATTTCCTATTACTGCTTTGTTATCATTATATCTGTTCACTGAGCTTTCGTAGCTCAGCCGCATTTCTTTTCCTGCGGCAGGTTTTAGTTTGAAAGCTGGGTATGAGTGGAGAGTACCTTGGATTTAGAAGACCTTACTAGCTATTGAAGATGATTAGAAGCAATTATAATTAGACTTAGAAATTATTGTATTGTAACCTTGTAGTTTCAGATTTTCCTTTGTAACCATTGAAATTCTATTGTATTATTTATGTCATATGCTTGTGTTTGTTCTGATATGAAACCATAGTATTGTGACATCTCTACCCTTGTCGGGTCGGGGTGTTACATGTCCAATTCATTATCATCAAAGTCTATACACCTATTCAGATCATCTAGCACATTATTTACCACAATATTTACCATATCATTAACCCTTGCTTCCATTGGGGTGAAAGTGAGGTTTATAGTGTCAAACTGGGAAAATATATGTGGAAGACTATTGATTTGGTTGTCATCAGATTCTATACCAGTCAATTGTGTAAATGTGATAGCAAATGAACTAGTAGGGATACCAAATACACCTTTAGGTATAGGCTTAGGTGGGCCAAAGTCAGGTGTACTACCATTTCTACTATCATGCCATGTCAACAACAACGTACATCCTCATCACATGCCAGTGCATACAACCCAACATCTAAATTACTTATGGGTCTTAAATAGTGATAAAACAGAGGCTCATTCTTACCTTTTTAGCCTAACAGTGTAACCATCTTGTCTACCTCAAACACCGAGAAAACTTCATCGTTAACACCATCAAATATATCTTCTTCACCACCAACATATTCTCTACTAGGAAACCTCCTAAATGAACCGCCATGGTGTATGCGTATGGTGAACAAATTGGGTGCACACACTGCATAAAAAAATTGCAATTACTTAGTAACTCAACAAAAATAAACACAAGATCATTGCAAAATATAGCTCAAACCAACCGGATTTCAAGTCATTACCATATGCCTTATCACATTCGATTTCCAAGTCCTTGGTTTTTATAGCTACTCTTTTTTTCCTCATCTTCCATGTTGTTAACCCCAATGTTAGCAAAGATTTGCGAACAAGATTATGAATGTGCAAATCATAGTTACAGAAATTACAGGATGAGTGATGTAAGATTAGATGGTTGATGTGAGCGAGAAAGTGGCAAGTAAACTTGTCAGGGACTTATGGGGAGTGATTACACTCAAATAGTTATTAAAGAATGGAGAGAAGGGTGAAATAACTAATGAATCGTGTCTTACACATCATTAAACCACCCTTTCTAACCATGGTTATGCATAACGGGGCAAAAGGGACAAAACGGGTCACCGTTTGCCAAAGCTTGGACCCCGTACGAGAGCAAAAGCAAACGGAGGACCAACTGTGAGAATGGGAGTGAGTTCAGGGACCATCGGTGGAATTTACCCTAAATTTTAATACTAGCTCTTTTGCTGACCATAGTTTTTATGAAGTGTTTTTGTAACTTGTGTGAGGGTGGCACAAGTTTGAATCATTATATTAACACATTTGTTTCCTTAAATTGTTTTATTTCTATATAAAATAATAATATATTTAGTAAATATTACAAATTTTGGAAATTAATAATATCAATTAACATATAAATATAATTTGAGTTTATTTAGTGTTTCAAAGCTTGTGCCACCATAACACAACTTAGAAAATCCCTTTTTATGAATTATCTTAAGCAAATTACAAATCAATTATTGGTGCAATAAATGTTGAAACAAAACCTATAACTTCTCATATCTACAAACACCGTTCTCTTTTCGCACTTTTCGAGCATGCTGGAATTCACACACATTATAGATCTTTAGTTAACTTACACATACATTGTCGATTACATACTAGCTAGTAGTATATAGTTACGTCAACCAACTTATTTTGTTTTACTATGATCATCAATTCAAAAAGAATGAATTTCTAAATGTAGGCAAACATTAATGATTTTAGTTGGTACCACAACTTGAAACAACCAAACCAAATTTCATGTATAAGATGCACACGATACGACACGTACAGAAACCCTACCCTACGTGTAATAACCTGTAAAACAAAATACAACTTGTTAGCTCACTAGTAATGTTTTTCTTATATGGCAAATTTGTCAGTTGTGTTGCTTTGTTAATTAATTTGGGAAAATGAACGTAAACTAGAACTTATGTTCGATGAAACATAAAAATGAATAATAAGGTATTACTAACAAGGGTGGCTAAAGGGTAAAGCAACTAAGCTAGGGCTTTAGGCCCCCAATTTTCTAAGCCCCCTGATTTTTCCCGGACCTTGTATATATATAGCGAGATAATAAGATGTTTTTTTGGCCGTTATCTTTAGAGATATTGATTATGTAACTCTTCAAATTAGCTGATAAATTTTAAATAATCAAAATTTTTGGCTCTCTTATGTTTCTACTTTTAAGCCTACAAGTTATAGAAACTTAAGTCCAATATATCAAGTCAAACAAATAAAAGATGCTTTATAAGCATTGAATAAAGTTTGTGTTGGAAAAGTGACTTTTGACCAACTTTGGACACAATTATTTATATGTATGTGTAATATATATAAGTAATAGTTTGTAGGTTTGCGTTCTTATTTAAGAGAGCTTCGCAATGAGCCTTTATGTGTCCAAAATAGAGTTGATGTGAATGAGATATCGGGTCTCAAAGTTAGTCATTCAGTACCATGACTAAAGTAGAAAAATAGTTTACTTTCTATCCCATATCGGTAGGAGGAGTAAACTAGGGTGGAGTCTATTGTGACACATCAAATCAATAAGTATTATTGATTTCCTACATAAGGAATACGCATCTCTTAAGATGAAATTCCTGGCAGTTTAGTTAAGTCGGACAGTACAACTTACTGTTTTGGCTATTGTACCCTCGAAAACAGACGGCGAATATGTTTTAAGGGAAGCGTGTCAAACACGTGCCTCGGCTTTTTAGTGCTTCGTTGTTGATCTATATTTGGTGATCAAGTAAGTCTTTTTGACTATTTTTTTGTTTTATTTAATTATCGTTTATTAGTATCTACATTCTGTTTGTAATTATTTTCTTTTATTTATTTTCTGCTAATTTTATTTATCGTAATTTGGATTTTATTAATAAAAGTATAACCGTTTCCCTACAATCTTAAAACAGATTATGTGTAACAGAATTAAAACACCTTTATTAAAATCGGATTACTATAATTAACAGATTTTATACAAACTGTTTTTCTGGTGAAACCAAGATTGTGTTTCTTAGAAAATTAGTTTTATAACTAAACATAATCTTAATTAACATATTTGGTATAACAGATTTATAAACGATTTTTAAAACAGTTTATTGAATAAGTTTATATTGAAACGATGATGAGTTTCTTTTCAAACTGATTTCTTTTAGTTTGTTTATTACATATGTTACTGTTTAAATCTGGATTTATTGAAACCAATTTCGTGTTTCTTTGAATCATATTTGGTACAAGTTTACATAAACCATGTCGAGTTTATTAGATACTATATTGTTTTAACAGTTTTTTTTAACTGTTTTTGTGTTTAAATATAAACAAGTTAACTGATGGTAACATGATTTGTGACCATAGTGAATCTTGCGAATGTAATTGGTGCGCCGATTACTAACATGGTTGCAAATCATGATGAATTCAGATTCATTGAAACCAAGTGGAGTTTCTTTGAAACATATCTCATAAAATACAAGTTGTTATTTTACTAGATTACTAGAACGTGTTTATTGAAACCAAGATGAGTTTGTTTGAAACAAAATATGATAATATACAAGATGTTATCATATTTTGGTGAAAAAGTTTCTTTGATTTGTTTAAACCAGGTTGAGTTTAAACTAAATATAGTTCTTGAAACTTTATGCATTTAAAAGTAGATCTATAGAAATCTTGTTGAGTTTCTTTGGAAGAGTAAATCTATTTTGAAACCTTGTCGAGTTTCATTGTAGAATTAGACCATGTGATACAGATCTATTAAGATGTTCTTAAAGAAGATTGACAAAATCATATTACAAATTTGGTTTTGTTTAAAACATTATGTAATATGCGATATTGTTTAATTTTTTTAATAGAAAGACTTCTTTAAAAGTGGTTTTGTATAATGGATCTAACAAAACAGTAGTGTTTTAAACAAAATTCGATGTAATCATTTTTGTTAAGAAACACTTTGTGATATAGCAAGTTTTTAATTATTCAAAATTTAGTTTTAGACTAATAACGGAATCTCGTATTAACAGAATGTTTGGAATGTCACGAGTGACACTTAAAGGATCTGCTCCCGAACTTGATGAAAGGGAGACCGATACTCGAGTTATGTATACGGTAGATGCTTTAAAGCATTCAAATTTTATTTGCCACAACTATGGGTTAAATGGCCTGAATGACATGAAAATTGTTGCCAAAGCGGGATCCGACCTTAGATAATGGTGGATTAACACTTAGGCATCATGTCATGAGTATGATGATAAGAGTTTGGTTAACTCTTTCAAAGCAGCAGAAAATGGAGCGATGCAATTTATAGGCAACTCTACATCTGCTAATAGCAAAGGAAAAAGAAATGTGATGTTGAAATTCACATGTGGAAAAGAGCTTAAGTGAACCAACACGTTGTATGTGCCATAGATTCATAGGAATCTTGTGTCTGGATGGTTGCTTAATAAATTTGACTTTCTTTTTATTTAATCAAATAAACTTGAGTTAACATTGAACAAAATTTTGGTCGGTACGGGTTATGCCCTTTATTAAATGTTTAAGCTAAATCCAATTTTTTTAATAGTTGTTTTAATAAAATGAGTATGAATTCAGCTTATTTGATTCTTTAAATGTATAGCATGGCCAACTCGGACATGTTAATTTTAACTCAATACATTGTTTAATTAAATAAACGAACGCGGATTACATAAGTAAAACTTGTGTTGAAGCCAAATTGACAAGATTGTCTTTTCACTCGGTTGACCGGAAATTAACTAAACCCATTGATTCACATGGTTTTATGTGATTTGGAATCGGTACCTACTAAGGTAGTAATTAGCGAGTACTTCATCATAATTGTTGATGGTAGTACAAAATATTCCTATTTATACTTACTTGAGAGTAAGGATATAGACAAGATTGATCTATACAAATAAGTTAAGAATCAACTTATTATCGAAAACAAGGCGTTTCGAAGTGATAACGGAGGTGAATATGTGTCTCCATTTCCAAATGTATGTGCTAAACATTGGAATAAGATATAAATTTATTGCTCCTTATATGCCTCAACAGAATTCTTGGATGAAAAGAATCGTGCCTTAAAAGATATGGTTATGTCATATTATTAAAGTCTTGGTTTAAACCATGGCATGTGGGGGGAAGCGATTCTATCAGCTACTTATCTTTTAGATAAGATCCCTTGTAAGGAAAAGAAGATAGTTCTATGAACTATGGATGGGATGATAACCATCCTATAAGTACTTACGAATGTGGGGGGTGTCTATCTGTCCCGACACCCAAGGTTCAAAATATTGGACCTAAAACTGTAGATTGCATATTTTTTGTGATATGCTCATTACAGTAGTACTTATCATTTATTTGTATATGATTCAGAAAATCTGAATATATACAAAGATACGATAATGGAATCAAGGAAAACTTTCATTGTTTGAAATTGTGTTTCCTTATTTATCCGAGACAAATGGATGTTCATCTAGATCGTGATAAGAGACAACACGGGATTGATTATGATCTCCATGATGTGAGACAAGATCAACCCAGAAGAATAGGTTGAACCTAGAAGAAGCAAACAGGCAAGAACCGAAAAATTGTTTGGATCTGATTTGTTTCTTTTATGGTAGAAAATGAACCTACTTCTTTGTAACACCCCCAAAATCTGGTTTAGCAGAAGCATACATGTTTGGGTGCTACTAAATTGGTATTACAACACAAGGTACAAAGAACGGTTTTACCTCATCCGTTTAAAAATAGATTTCATATTCTAAAGTGATTTGTTTACAACATTTCAAAAACGGTGCGAAAATATAAGCCCATAAAAGAAATCAAGCGGTCCCAAATACATCAGAGTCTTCTATGACCATGCCATGCCATGCCAAGAGCCTCCAATAGTGTGCTATCGCTTTACACCTGAAAATACATGCTAAAGTGTCAACACGAGGTTGGTAAGTTCATAGGTTTTAGTATTTGTAAATGTGGAACACCAGTTTATATTGTTTGATTAATCGGTATACTCGTAATGACCATTACACTCGGTAGTATGTCCGTTATACTTTGTAATGTGACCGTTACACCCTGTCATGTGACTGTTACACCCGATCCTGTCATATGTGTTCGTCCAGTACACCTGGTCTATGTGTGTGACATGTATACATATAACGCATTTGAGTAAACAATCTAGTATTTCAGTCAAACGGTCAAATATTGAGTAAACAGTTCAGTACACCTGGTCAATGTGTGTGTCATGTATACATATAACGCATTCGAGTAAACAATCTAGTATTTTAGCCAAACAGTCAAATCTTGAATAAACAGTTCGCATTTTCCAAATGAACAGTCATTGAGTTTAATTAAAACGAGCATGTATTCTCCCCCAAAAATAGTTTAAAAAAACCAGTAAAAGTAGGGGCCATGAATTCACCTTAGCATGCAGCAACGCAAAATATCACGATGGTCACAACTGGCATCAAGAGAAAAATACAACGATATCGAGGGTACAGGCACAGCGGTGCCGGATCGGCTCAACCTAATATACATAATTATCTCAGCATACGTCTCGTAAGGTAAAAGAGTTTTCAAAAGACAAGCGTTTTAGTTTTCATGGATTACTCTAATAAAAGTTTGTAAAAAGTTTAGTATCAACGTTTCGTGCGGTGGTAAGAAAACGTAGACTCAAATATACTCACGCCAAAAAGAAATAGAACATCGACACAATCGAGAAAAGTACGGATGAGAATTTGAGTTGATAAAGGAATGACAAAAGAAGTCAAAGAAAATAGCGACAAGGAAAACATCAATAAAACAAGTCAATTAGTAAGTTTCGGTATTTACACAATAATCCCCAATAGTTTGGAAAACGTCAATTAAGTTGGGAAATGTAATTTAAGTTTTATAAGAAACTCTAATTATTATATCATTTAGCCAAAACGTTTACAGACGGATAAACCATAAGTTTCGATTATTGTTGGGTTTTATAAGGAAAAAAGGTTTTTGAAGTAAAAAGTATAAGTTTAGAAAGTTTTATAAATTTTGGCATGATGCGTCCATTTATATAACGCTCCCAAGTCACCGTGACTTTAATGAAATCAATTTTCTCAAAAAAATATCTCTCGACAATTTATAGTCTAACACACTTATTCGTGTTTGTTAATCCAACACGACACAATAATAGACTAACTAAATTATTTAGTAGTTATTGGGTTTTACAACTCATTAGTAGTTCAATAAGTGTTAATTGAATGTTTAGTTCCGTTACGAGTTTAATATATTGTATTTGTTTCAAGTGCAATAAGTCCAAATTGTCCAATGTCTAATAGATGTCAATACCTGTCCAATAGTTATCCAAATTATCCAAGTCATCATCCGATATTCAAGTGTTCGTTAAATATTTATATTGTCCAAGTAACTAATGAGCACCACACCCCACATGGGTTTTGTGGCTAACCCGTAACAAGACAAAACAATTATGCAACTTGACTATATCTGTTATTGCCTATTATCAATCCTAACATACAACTTATTACAAGATAAGATTAAAGATAAGAGTGGAACTTGAACTTGAACTTTTATTAATCACACACTAACTCCTTAATACAATACCTAGAACACCTTGAGCACCAACCTTCCAAATGGGATGGAAGGGTGCTATTTATAGTTTACATCACATGGGTGGGCTTGGATTAAACTTGGGCTTATACATGGGCTATTTAATCATAACATTTAATCTATTATGTTTAATCCAAGCCCATTAACTAAATTAACTAACTTACACAACGACACATTTAATATAAATATTACAACGACGATAACCATCACTTTTATAATCCTAACAGTCTCCCCTAAGGGATGGTCATAGAAATGATGCCCCGTGTGATTTGGTCTTTCGTCTTCTTAGTCTTGTGCCTTGTGTGTCGTTGTATAATAGTCTTTGTTCTTGTTCCTTCATGCACTGTGATCTTCAAAGTATCATCTTTTTGTGGTCCTTTCCTTGATCAATATCTTCTTTACTTTGGCGTCGTGTCCTCCAACATACTCATACCTCATGATCTTCGTACAAGTCATCCTTTCATGATTAAAGAATTTGTTCTTGATGAATTGATTAGCTTCTTGACTTTGTTATGACACTTTGTCTTTCACATGATCTTTTGGTCTTTTAGTTTTACACTTGTACTTTGTTGAGGATGATTTTTGTACGTATGAGTATGCGGAGGTGAAGATGTTGGATATAGATGATGATTGATGGACTTTCTTCAGTACATGCATAAAACAGTTAGCAATAATTCGTCCATCGCTTACATGTTCAAACTTTGAGATTGTCATCAGCATAGTGGGAAGACTTTCTCTAATCCTAACCCTGGCCGTTCTGAACTGGATACCCCCGAAAGGGCTTACACGGACACACCGAAGTGCACCCACGATTCAATGAGTCGCTGGAGATCACCCCACGACTGTAGACCGTTTGAAGCATGTAACCATCAAGAACTGAGTGGCAAGATCCTTAGATCTCATTAAGACTCTTGTACACCATGTGTCCTTATTGGTGAACACTGGTGTATTATATGAAAAGTGTTCTAAGAGATTTTTGATGAATCTCATTGGCATTAGACTCTATTGTGCATTTTAGTTTTAGTAGTTGGAGGCATGGAGCAGAGTGCCACCTTTTCAATATCAACATATCTCGGAATGAGAGGCCGATAGATTATGCTGTGTTCTCCGGGAGAAATGAAACAAATTTCTTTTAAGAGATATTTGAGTGGCTAGGAGGGGCGGTGCAGTGCGTCACTGGGTCCATGACGTCTTGTCTTCAATATCAGTATCAACTTGTGATAACCGATAGCAGATGTATTGACCCGGTTTCTTCCCTAAGTTTTCATGGAGGGCTATTTCTTTTCACCCTTTCATTCAACTTTTATTTTTAATTCTTCAACCCCTTCTTTCCCTTTCTCTTTTACTCCTTTTTTTTCAATCTTTCCTAAGGACTTCTAATTCTAATCTATTGGAATTGTCTTTGGGTAGATCCCTCCGGCTCTGGCGGATCATTGGACATAACCTAACCATAATCACCTTATTACTCCATGATTATCCTAGATTATTGATCACATGCCATAAAACCTTTTGTGAAAATCTCTCAAAATATGTTTATGAATAAATATATTTTAGTTAACACTTCAAGAATTTTACATTTTCTGAAATACTCCCCATTTACATGTGCTCTTGCTTTTATAATATAAATTTTGCACATGTTGGGTAGAGTTCGCACATTTGAATTTATCGATTTTCAATTAATAGGACCTTCGCGAGACACGTTTACATCACTAGTTAGACTAGCTTGAAATTATTACCCATCCCGGTCCTATCAAAAGCGAATCTCTCGGATTGATACATTCTACTCAGACAAGTCCTTTGCGAGACACGTTTACATCACTGGATAACCAGCTTGAAATTATTACCCGTCCCGGACAATTCTTTTCGATTACGGACATTTACTTTTAGTCAATTCGAGGGTTCAGATCTGAGTCTTTTTGTAGAGATCTTTTGAGATTAAATCCCCGATCTTTAAACTTTTGATCACATTTTAATCACGACTTCTCCCGTTCTAAAATAGCATGTAGTGATATTTTTTATATCAACTGATTAAATGAGAGCTTTTTGGAGAGAAAGACGGATCATTGTAGCAAGATTTGGAACAATTTGTTTTTCTTTTTATACTCCCCCTTAAATAAAGTATATTTTTAAACATTTGAGTTTAAGAGGGAGTTTTCTTGAGCACAGATTTTTGAGAAAGATTTTGAAAAATCTTTTTGAAAAATCTTGATCATGTGCTCAAGGGTTTTTTTTTTTGCCATTAACATTACGAGTCCTGATCTGAAATAATCAGAAGTCATCAATGTAGTGCGGGTTTCGTACTGAAATATACGAAAGCCGTAATGAAGAAATTTTGAGAAACGACATGTTTTAGAAAAAAATTAAATGAACTCTCGCTCAAGTATCTGTACATGTCCGTATCATTGTTGAATGACATTTCTAGATACGCACAGAATATCGATTATACAAGAGACATGTCGTGAGAAGAATATTTTTTGTTTTTATATTTTTTACTGTTTTTGTATTATTGAAATTTTTCTATTTTTGTTTTGTTTTTGTTGGTTTTTCAAATTTTGTATTTTCTTTTTGTTTGTTTTTCAAATTTTGTATTTTGTTTTTTTTTCAAAACTATTTACAGCGAAGCTTTCTGAGATAAAATTCAAGAAGTTTCGAGAAGACTTTCTAACTCTTCAGGAGTTAGGCTTCGCATGCCAATTTGTCGAACTAAGTTATCAAACCTCTCTTTTGGGAGGGCTTTAGTAAATAGATTGGCGGGTTGGTATGCAGTCTTCACGAAGAATAATTCAATAGTACCCTCTTCTACGTGTTCCTTTAAGAAGTGATAGCGGACTCTAATATGCTTGGTCTTCGAGTCTTGCACTAGATTGCACGAGATGGCTATGGCACTTTTCGAATCACAATAGATAGGAATGCGGTCGAAAGGGAAACCATAATCTGTGAGCTGTGTCCGTATCCATAGAACTTGGGCACAACACGCAGATAGAGACACATACTAGGCTTTAGTGGTTGATAATACCGTACAGTCTTGTTTCCTTGATGACCAGCCTACTAGCTTTTCTCCCAAAAATTGTGCTCCCCCGGATGTACTTTTTGCGGTAACTTGGCAACCAGCATGGTCGGCATCTGAAAAGGCTGTTAGTTTAAACTCTGAATCCTTCGGATACCAAAGTCGCATATTAATGGTTCTTCGTAGGTACCGGAAGATCCGTTTAACCTCTTAGAGGTGAAGTTCGGTAGGCCTTGCCTGAAACCTTGCTAATAAACAGACAGCAAAATGAATATCGGGTCGACTAGCTGTTAGACACATGAGAGAACCAATCATGCTCTGATATTTCTTCGGATCTATGGGTTTCCCATATAAATCAGCTCTAATTTTGGGTGAAGTGACCATTGGAGTACCAACAGAGTCACAATTTTCCATTCCATGTTTCTTTAAAATCTCAATTGTATATTTAGCCTGATTAATGAAAATGCCACGATGGGATTGATGGATTTGAAGTCCAAGAAAGAATTTTAATTCCCCCGTCAATGACATTTCAAATTTACTTTTCATGAGATTTTCAAAATGTTTTGAGTGTTTCGGAATAGTGGACCCAAAGATTATGTCGTCCACGTAAATCTGAACAATCAAAATGTCATCTTTGAATTTTCTGGTAAACAAGGTCAGGTCAATTGTTCCTTTGGTAAAATTGTTTTGAAGTAGGAAGGATGATAACTCGTCATACCACGCCCTTGGGGCTTGTTTCAAACCATAGATAGCTTTCTTTAGCTTGTAGATGTAGTCAGGATGATCTTTGTCAACGAATCCATCTGGCTGACTCACGTACACCTCTTCTTTCAGAGTTCCATTCAAGAAAGTTGTCTTGATATCCATCTGATAGATCATGATGTTTTTGTGAGCTGCATATGCTAAGAAAATCCTGACCGCCTCAAGTCTTGCTACTGGCGCGAATTACTCATCAAAATCTATTCCCTCTTCCTGTCTGAATCCCTTGGCCACTAGACGAGCTTTGTTGCTAATGACAGTCATCTCTTCATCCTTTTTGTTCTTCTATAACCACTTAAGATCAATGACAAGTTTGTATATTGGTCTTGGCACTAAATTGCAAGTGTCATGTAGCTTGTATTGGAGAAGTTCTTCCTGCATCGCTTCAATCCAAGCATTGTCTGCCATCGCCTCCCGAATGTTCTTTGGCTCTTTTAGACTGACTGAGCAGACGTAGATGCACATGTCGCAATCGGTGGCGAGTTGTCTTCTTGTCTGTACTGGCCTTGAAGGTTCACTAATAACGTGATCTATTGGATGGTCTTTAGTCCACTGTAATGTTGATGGGTACCTTGGATTTGACGAATGCATGTTAGATGGTTTATGTAACCTTGAAGATGATTCAGCAGAATCCGATGCAAATGGGTTTTTGAATGGTTCTTCTTCTAACACAACATCGTTTTGTTGTTGTTCTTCTTGAATTGGTGTGGTTTGGTTTTGCTCATCAACTCTTGGTAACACAATCTCAATAACTGGAGTTGTTGGAGTAGATGTTGATGACGTTGAAGGAGTTGGTACGTCAGCTTCGATTGTTGTTGATGCATCTTGTGGTGGTGGTGGTGGCGGTTGATGATTTTGAGTGGGTGCAGCGGAACGTTGTTGTGATGAATTTGTCAAAGCTCTACCATAGTATTCATCGTACATATACTCGAAGAAAGTGTCTAGTTCTTGATTTTTTGGTTTGCCAGTAGTAGTTGACTGAGCTCCTTGGGGTACGAGTCCTGAACTAATATGTCCAGAAGTCTGACTGTTTGGTGCGGGTCCTAATCTGGTATGATTAGAAGCCATTGGGTTAAGCGCGGGTTCTAGAGCGAGTCTCTCAGAAGCCATTTGTGAAATCTCGTCAAACTTCACATTCATCGTCTCCATTATCCTTCTAGTCCTTCTATTATACACCCTGAATGCCCTCGAGTTGTCTGAATACCCAATGAAGATTCCAATATCACCCTAGCTTTCAGCTTTCCCAAATCTTCTCTGTCATTAGTAGGATAGCACAAAGGGCCAAATACATTAAGGTAAGAGATGTCGGGTTTTCTGCTGTTCACTAGCTCATATAGGGTTTTATTGAATCTTGGATGGATTAGGGATCAGTTATGAGTGAAACAATCAGTGGCAACAGCATCAGCCCATAAGAATAATGGTGCACTAGAATAAATTAGCATCATGCAAGCAGCTTCTAGAAGAGTTCTATTTCTTCTTTCAACTACCCCGTTCTGATGTGGAGTTCTAACAGCTGATGTCTGGTGAGTGATTCCAGTCTCTTTAAAATATGTTCTTAACTACTGATTCGTGAATTCCGTGCCATTATCGGTTCTTACTATCCTTACTGGAGCTTGAAGTATGACTTGTATTCGCTTCAGAAAGGTGATGATGATGCTTGGTGCTTCATCTTTTGATCTCAGAAACTTTACCCATGTATATCTTGAATAACCGTCGACGATAACAAGGATATACTTCTTCCCATTGATACATTCAACTCTCATTGGGCCACGTAAGTCCATATGTAACAAATGTAACCTATCGACCGAACTGGGTACGGTTTTGGGTTTGTATGTTGCCCGTTTGCTTTTGCCTTGCTCACAGGATGGACATAAGTGTTCTTTGGTGTATTTGAACTTTGGGAGACTGGTGACGATGTCGTCTTTGGCAAGTTTGGTTAAGGTGTCGAAGTTGAGATGGGATAAACGTCTGTACCACAACCAGGACTTAGTTTCGTCAGCTCTTGTCATGAGACAAATTGGTGATGAAGAGGCCATTTGGTTAATATCGATAGCATAGAGATTGGTGCCACGATTTTCGGTTAAGAGATCATCTCCAATAAAATTCCTAACGAAGCAAGTATTTCTTCTAAATGCAACCTCTAAATCGGCATCACAAAACTGCCCAACTGAAAACAGATTGTGTCCCAACCCTTCGACATAGTAAACCCGAGTGATTAAAAAAATTCCAAACTGAAGATCTCCATAACCCAGAATAGCTGCTACATAATCATTTTCAAACCGAACAGTTCCCATGAACTTCCATACAAAGTTGATCAGCAGCTTCAGATTCCTAGTCATGTGCTTGGAGCAACCCGAGTCGACGATCCAAAGTCATATTTCGATAACCTACCAATAATAGATGATTGTGCGTTTGGAAACCGTTTATCATTCGGTTCCATTGGGTTAGGGGTAACAGACAAATCACATTCATAGACGGTTTTTACTGGTTCTTTCTTAGCCTTTTTTATTCTACCATTTTCTAGAATGAATTCTCTACCCGTTGAAATCCATACGCACAACTTAAGATAGTTCCAAGGTAGTATACTACTAGTGGTGGACCTAGCTGCTTTAATGATTCTTTTAACATATCTATATTTAGCACTAGTTCTTGGAGGAACATCTTTCTGTTTAGGCATTCCATTCACATTCACAGATTTAGAAACAATATCATCACAAACATTTTCAGACAAAGATTTCTCACACATTAAACAAACAGAGTCATTACATGCACTTGAATCAGTACTTTTAACATAACATTTAGATGAAATATGTTTCTTATTCGAAAGCGGTAAATTCCTGGGGTGTTCTTCTACTTCTTCAGTTTTATTCTTGCATTCACTCTTAGAGGCTGGCGAGACTCTATTCTTCCTTGTATTGATCCTAGGCTTTAGTCTGCTGCTCTTAGAGGTGCTTTCTAATCCTGTAGAAGGTAAGGCACACACATTAGAATTTATATTGTTGTCCTGAGATGTTGTGGTAGCATTCCTAGAATCTTTTGGATTATCTTTGTTACTCTTGTCTATCTCCCTATATGTTTGAGATGTAGAGGTAGACGCAGTAGTGGGATTAATCCTATAAAGGCCAGGTGCTATCACATTCGATGTTTTGAAAACCGCTTTCTCTTTTCCTTTTTCACTTTGTTTAGGCAAGGGTGTTGGAGTGACTGGAACACTTTGAGAGATTGACATTTTTTGTTTTGCACACTTAGTTTCCTCACCCTTCCTATTTTGACTTTCAAGCTGAGACTTCAAATGATCATTTTTCTCTTTCATGTTTTTGTATGCATGCTTATATGACAATTTGTCATACTTACATTCTTCCTTTTCCGATCAAGTTGTTTAAAATATGTTACATTTTCCTTTTCAAGCTTAGCAAGCGCATTTTCATATTTTAAAACAATTTTAGAAGTCTCAGCTCTCAGTCATTCATCATCTTCCACAGAATATGTTTGATAAATAATGGACATAATTTCGGTCGATAGAACTGCCTCGAAGAGAGTATCATTGTGGGTTTCCAAAACTTTGATGCGTTCAATGTTTTCATTTGCTTCCTTTACCAGGGATTGGTGGTCCTTAACAAAGTCAGTTGTTTCTTTTAAAATTGCATTTTCAACATGAATTACTCTCGCACTAATGTTATAGAGTGGAGTAGTAATTTCTGTTTCAAACACCTTTTTCATTTCATTATGAAAACTTGAATGCCAGTTGCTGATGCTAAGATTTGTTTTTGAGTCAACAATACTTTGAAGTGTTTTTACTTTGTCTTTCAGATCATCCAAATATCGTCTAGCTTCACTTGTGTTAAAAGGGTTGCTAGAGGACATCTGTACCAGATTTGAAAGATTTTTTGAAACAACTTTTGGTTTTGTTGAGAAAACTGGTCTTTTGAAAACCTTTGTTGGTTGTTTTTGTTTAACAAAATTTACCCCAGAAAGTATATTAAGCTTATTATAATCAATTGGTTTGATTTCTAGGTTCATTTTTCTCATTTTGATTCTACTCTCCTCGGCAAGCTCAATCGTTTCATCAGAATCTTGAACTTCGGGAGGATCATGTTTATCAAATAGCACATTACCATTATATAACACATTCTGTTCTTTCTGAGCTTTCTTTATGTATAAGGGTTTTCGTAACCGATAGCCATTTTTTTCATACTCTGCAAAATCGGGTTTGGATCTTTAATAATCATATGAATTGTTTGTGCAGAATGACCCGTTTTGACAAGCAAATCTTCCAATTTCTTAATTGTTTCTTGTTTCTCACTGATTTCATCAAGAAGTTCATTTTTTTTGCGTTTTGAAAACTTTGCTTTCAACTCTTTCTTTTCTTTTTCAAGATCAGAACAAGTTGATTTTTGTTTAGAAAGTTGGTTTTGTAAATCAGAAACTTCCGTGTTTAAGGATCTTATTTGCTTAAGTAAACATCAAGGGTGTCATACTTAATTTGCAATTGTTTTTCTCTTGAAACGAAGTTTTTGTAACCATCTTCTAATTCTGACTGTCGGGTTAGATTAATTTCAAAAACTTTTTCATTCACCTTATATCTCTCAAGCTCAGCGGTCAATTTTTCATTCGTGTCCTTAACATCGTGATTTACTTTTTTGACCTTTTCAATTTCAATACTACAATTTTGCAATAATGATTCAAATAACGCACGTGTTTCCTCATCATTCTCAGTATGCTGTGACTCGAAGCCTCCATTAGGATCCATAACTGGAGTAGCCAACTTAGTATTGCTACAACTTGGAGAGTCCATATATGTATCGTAAGTGGTTGTAGGAGTCGCAGGATGCTGTTCATTCTGAGGTGACATATCAAATATTTCATTATTGTGACATGTAGCATATGGTGGTACCTCAGAGACTCCATTGATATCATAAGCAGGAGGTGCTACAGAATATGTGTCATATTTAACCTCCTGAAGATTTTCCATGAAAATGCAGTTGGTATCAATGTCTTCAAGGTCTTCCATGTCATCCATAAGAGACATGAAATCATTCTCTTCTGCACTCAACTGTAACCCAGCCGTTTCTTTTTGTGCCAACAGCAATGCTTTCTGTAGATAAGCTGGATCTTTCCTTTTTGGCTTGGTGGGACAGTTCCTTGCCATATGACCAATTCCTTGACAGTTGAAACACTTTAGCAAATTACCCATCTGATTACCCTGATTCACATTTCCAATATTCCCAGCAAATGGAGCAGCAACATTCCCAAACTGATTCCCAACATTTTGACCCCTCTGGTTTCCAACAAATTGACCCATCTGATTTCCAACATACGGCCCTGCATTCTGATTACCCATCTGGTATCGAGGAGCATATCCCTGCTGATTCCCATAATCTCCAACCATTTGTCCTTGTTGACCGATGTTGAAACTCGGTTGTGCAATCTGCCTGTACCAAGTGTTTGATGAGATTCTTTGCTTGTTGTTGGTGGGTGTAGAGAAACGTCCTTGGAATGCCTTTATTAGGTAAGCAAATGCTTGAGTCAAAGCAGTAGTGGACTCATCATTTTCATTGAACTCTGGTTCTAGATATTGTGGGTAATGTTGTTGTGGAATGACTTGTTGTTGTTGTGGGTAGGATGGTTGTTGTGGTATGACAGCAGTTTTTGGAACATATGGTTGTTGTATGTAGTTCTGAGTAGGTGATGATGATGATGGTTGTGTATTCACTGTTACAGGTGTTGGTGTCTGAGCAACGAGTGCAAGAGGATCATGTTGCTTAGCTAACTTTACTTTCCTTACTTCATCTGCCTCTTTCTGATTCTGCTTTAGAAAGTCATAGAGCTGATCATAGTTCACCTCATGAAGGTTCTTTGTTTGGTAAACAATCGTGACATATCGCCCCCATTCTTCTGGTAAGTTGTTGATGAACTTGATGTTTTGAACAATTTGTCTTGGTTCCAGCTTGTTTCTGATCAGCTCATTCATTAGAGTGCAAAACCTTGTATAGTAAGATTCAATTGGTTCCGCTGGAGTTGATGTAAACTTCACCCATTCAGTAAGCAGCTTGTTTTCAACATCTTGTTGTCCAATCTCAGTTCCATGACAAAGCCTTCGAACTCGTTCCCACATATCATAAGCAGTTTCACAACTGTCCACAGCAGCAAATATTTCTCGTTGTAAACCAAGTTGAATTAAGAGCATTGCCAAGTCATCAGCTGCAATTTTGCTTCCAATCCTCTGGTGTGTAATCATTTTCTGTTTGTAAATAAAGGAATGGTCGGGTAGGAGGTGTGTCATTTGGATTTCTAGGGTCTTGAATCTGACGAGGCTTGAATGGTCCATTCTTGATGGAATGAAGTAGGAGTTTGCCATTTTCTTTGGTTTTGATATAGCGAAGCATACGGATTATCCATGGAAGGTATCTACCTTTTTCAAGCAACGGAGGACGGTTTTCGGCACATGCTGCATGGATTTCTTGTTGAGTCGTCATTGATCTAGTTGTATGGTTAAGATGATGTTGGATCGGTTCAAAGAAATAGGAGTGGGTTGGTTAAGGTTCACAAACTTGAGAAACTTGAGCAAACTTGAGAAACTTGAGCAAACTTCCGAAACTTGAGCAAACTTGAGAAACTTGAGCAAACTTCAAAAACTTGAGCAAACTTGAGAAACTTGAGAAAACTTCAGAAACTTGAGCAAACTTCAGAAACTTGAGCAAACTTCGGAAACTTGAGCAAACTTGAGAAACTTGAGCAAACTTCAGGAACTTGAGCAAATCTAGAAACTCGAGCAAACCAAGAAACTTGAGAAACTCGACTAACTTGCCAGAAACTCGACTAACTTGCCCGAAACCCGATTAACTTGCTAGAAACTCGACTATCTTGCCAGAAACTCGACTAACTTGCCAGAAACTCGACTAACTTGCCAGAAATTCGACTAACTTGCTAGAAACTCGACTAACTTGCCAGAAACTAGACTAACTTGCCAGAAACTCGACTATAATTTCAGAAACTCGATTAGATTTGAAAGAAACTCGAGTAGACTTTCAGAAACTCGACTAGATTTGAAAGAAACTCGAGTAGACTTTCAGAAACTCAACTAGATTTGAAAGAAACTGGAGTAGACTTTCAGAAACTCGACTAGATTTGAAAGACACTCGAGTAGATTCTAGCCACAGACTTTCTAACTCGAGAGAAAGTGACAGAAACTCGGTGGATCTTATGAAACTCGATCAAGTGTCCAGAAAGTTGATAAACTCGACTGGTGAACAGTAACTCGCCCAAAAAAAATCCTAGATCTTTGTTTTTTGCTCTTGATACCACTTGTTATTGCCTATTTTCAATCCTAACATACAACTTATTACTAGATAAGATTAAAGAGAAGAGTGGAACTTAAACTTGAACTTTTATTAATCACACACTAACTCCTTAATACAATACCTAGAACACCTTGAGCACCAACCTTCCAAATGGGATGGAAGGGTGCTATTTATAGTTTACATGACATGGGTGGGCTTGGATTAAACTTGGGCTTATACATGGGCTATTTAATCATAACATTTAATCTATTAGGTTTAATCCAAGCCCATTGACTAAATTAACTAACTTACACAACGACACATTTAATACAAATATTATAAAGACGATGGCCATTACTTTTATAAATACTAACAATATCCACACACAAAATAAGTATAATATCAAAACAAATGAATTTACATCTAAACCAAACTCGGACCGCGACTAACATCTACAAAACAAGCACAAACGAATTCAAAAGAGAGTGAACAAATCAAACCTGAAACCCACACAGGTTTAACCCTACTCGTACCACCACTGAACCAAACGAACACTCATTTAATCAAAGATTTACCACACGAAGGGATATCAAACATGTTTTTAACCCGGATTTTAACCACGAAAACATAATAATTTATTTTGTAATCGGTTTAAACAAAAGAAATGATAAACAAATATGTTATACATCGACATACCACTAACGAAAGGAAGAAGAGGTGGGAGACGGTGGAGGCGGATGACGGCCGTGTAACTGTGGTGATTCACGAATCAAGACTAAACCCAAACCAACTCCAAAATGATCGATCTAAACACAAAAACCTTTGCAGTACACGAATCTTCAAATGATGATGTGACAACTCGTAATTTCAGGCCATTTTTCCGAACCTCGACAATTTACTATTCACAAGTTACTATTCATTTTTACTATTCATCGATCACTATTCACTTTTACTATTCATCATTTTCGAGTTCAGTTTGAGATTTTGAGAAACTTTCGGAAAATTTTACTATTCATGAAACACTATTCATTCCTGGAGGGAAATCACTATTCATAATCATCATTCATCTTTTCGTAAACTAGGTTTACGGGTATTCAAATTCGCGTAACCAGTTTGGTTTAGCTGCGAAATTCATGCATCATCAGTAAGGACATGTCATATAAACTAGAGTAGTCTACATATTATCAGTAACATCATTATCATGTTAAGTCATGCACGGGTTTGTGTGTTTTTCATTTACGTATGTTTGTTTATTTGTTAAACGTTACCACTCAATCATTACTACTAATATTATACCCAAATACTCCCGACTATGATCCTAATATAGTTTCATGCTAATTTTAATGATATAAAATTTATATTATTAAATTACCCGGTGTTTTGAAACCTTTTGCTATATTTTATGTTAAGAGCTTATAACTCCATCGGTTTACGATATTTCATCACGATCACTATTTTAACCCCCGATTCTTATCAGTAACATGATTTCATAATTTTCACGACTTCGTCGTATTTTATTTTTATTCGTCACGTTTTATTTTCAGTTAACCCGGTACCCGATAACGCCGAAATTACACACTAATCTAACTAGAACTTATCTAAAATATCTTTATACAAAAAAATTTCATCATGAGGCTTCCCCATGAAGCTTTGCCGCCCCCCCTTATTCCTTAATAAGCCAAAGTTCTTTTAAAGCTAAGTTTCCTTAAAGTCTTGATTTATTTTTACAAGTTCATAACACCATTTCACTTGCCTAAAAATAACACAAACACTCTCTCCCTCTCCTCTCTATCCCACGGCCAAACAAGGAGCAAGAAGAGGATCCCATTTTTTTTTGAAGATCAAGTTATATTCTTGTCCCAAATACCTTCCTTGTTAGAGTTTTGCAATAAAAACTCCAAGGTTGTGGTCATTTTTCATCCTAGTTCACCAATCATCAAGTAAGCTCAAGAACACCATTTTTGATCATTTCATACTTCCTTTGTTCTTATATTGTTGTATCTCCTATTTATTTTGAGAGCTATCCATGCAAAACTTATGTTATATATACCACTTGGTTCATTTTTCACTAAAACTATCTCAAACATTAGATCGGTACGTTTCATTAACATCCCCGCGAAGCCCACTATTTTTAGCGATGTTTAGGACCCATGACACCCTAAGAAGGTGTATGGTAGGATGTGTGTATTTGTGGAGTTGTTTTGTAGTAGTTTGATCAAGCCGCGAACCAAGAAAACGAGTTTCTAACGTATATATATACCCGCTGTCCAAAAATACAAACTCTGGAAAAATCAGTAAACATGGCGTTATTTTAGCTTTCATATTTAGAAAATACTCTCAAACACGAAAACGTGGGGCGCTTGAATCACTAAAAACCGAGTTATAACGAAAGAGATACGAAGTTTTAAAGTTAGGCGACAAAAACTATTATTTTCAGAAAATGCGTGTTGTTGGCCGAATTTCAAGGGACAGAACGAGGCATTAGCCGTAGTCTAGCTGAGCCGAGCCACTGAAAATATGTTAGTTCATGTTATGACGAACGCGTGGATATAATGAACGTTGAAAACGGACTTGTAACAACCGAGATATGAATTTTTGAAAATCCGACTAACAACACTCATTTTGACAGCCTCACTATAACTCAAATATTTTCTAAGTGTAAACAGTTTTTGCGAGGCACCATCTTACGAGCCATTTTCCCGTTGAACGAGTCGGATTGGGCCATAAACTCCTTCGGGTGAAACGAAGTATTCCCGGCCTATTTTCCAAATCAATCAACCGTTTGTTGATCGGACTTATAATGAGTAAGATATGATTTTCCTAGTATCGCCAAAAACAACCATTATAAGAAAATATTTCTAAGTATAGAAATTGTTTTGCAAGACACCATATTCAAAGCCGATTTTCTTTATGATCGAGACGCGTATGATCAAAACTCAAAAGAGACGACATTGAGATCTTGTTGCAAGGATTTCAAAAACGTCAAGTTCTATTACTAACTCTTAACGTACAATATTTTACGACTAGTTTTGCGAGGCCGTTTGGTCATATTTTCACCAGTTGTAAAAGTGATATTTTGCGACGAAACTATTTTATTTGACAATAAAACACCAAATAAGGATCGTGGAGTATTATTCCAACATTTTTACACGAAATATAGTATATGACTTGCCGAGATGTCAAAAATATATTTTTCGACAATAAACGTTATTTTCAAAAATAACGAGTGGTATCGTTAACATACGTATTTGCATGTGTAGCATTATTTCATTGCTTACAATAGATCATATCATTCATGTTAGGTCGCGGTTAGAGACCGAGCCTCATTTCAGCATATTCATATCTGTCATTGTTGCTATCGCATCAGGTGAGTTCCATAGCCCCTACCTTTATACGTTTTGGATTACGTTTTGGGGGAGAATACATGCTCAATTATTTTTTCACATGCACTTTAATCTTTTAAGGATTAACGTGAGTATCATAGCCCCTCCTTTTATACGTTTTATAATCGTTTTGGGGGAGGATACATGCTCATTTTCATCTAAATGTATATTTGATCTACTTGAATTTGCCAATTGTTCAGTCAAACCATTAATTTCTCTACTCATGAAGTAGTTATTCATTTGAATGTATTGTATATTCACATGTATCACGCTTAATTCTTTTTACTCATGGACCTAAGCACTTTAAATGAACATGCATACTTAACCGAATGGACTGGCCCCACCACTATGTACATACACGACAGAATGAATGGGTCACATAACCGGATGTACGGGTAACATGACAGAATGAACGGGTCACATAACCAAATGAATTGGTCATGTAAACGAATGTATCGATCAAACTAAATGTATTTTAAATATTGGTCCACATATTATTTGATGTTCACATAAACCAAATCATATTTGGCAATGGGTTGTAAACACACAGGTTGCAAGTCTTGTTATGGGCGGGACTTGGAACTGGGTGGATTTACAATGCCTTTGCTGGGAAAATCTTCATTCAAAGGCATTACATTTTACAATAAACTCTATGAACTCACCAACCTCGTGTTGACACTTTTAGCATGTATTTTCAGGTATTAATCAACAGCACGCTACTGAAGGCTCTTGGCAGGGCATGGCATGGTTATAGGATACTCTGATAAACAAATGGGGACCGTTTTATTTATTTTAAAGGGCCTATTTCCGCACTACTTTTAACAATGTAAATTCAACGTTTTTGTTAAACAATTTTATTCTAAATGGTTGAGAAGAAAACCGTTCCTTGCTCTTGTGTCATGATACCAATTGAGTTGCACCCCAGCGATGTAAAAGCATCCGCTGAACCCGATTTTGGGGGTGTGACAGATTGGTATCAGAGCCTTGGCTATAGAGAACTGGGTGATTTTAAAACCTAGACTATAGCTGCATTTACAAAAACTTAACCCTATGACCGCCACGTGCCTGCCTGCCAAGCTGATGCCTCAATTGTGGTTTGTTGCTGACATATTTAATAAGATTTGTGTCTTATTATCAAATCATTTATACCCACTTATTATAGTTGATTACTATAGTTGTCTTTCATATAAGCATGCATACATATCGTATACGTTTCAGCGTTACGCCTTTTTCTTACATAGTTTCATCATTCGACCACGAGTTTGGTCCTTTGCCTTAGCCTATCAGAACATCTCTTCAAATGTGAAGGACCTAGTATTACTATAACTGAGCTGAGTATTTTAAACTTCATTGAACCTCGGTGGAATATAGACTCGTCACCTATATTCAACCCGGGACAGTTGGATATAGGCTGACTACCTATGCCCCGCTCAGAGATGAATTTTGCAATACTGAGAGCAGTTATAATAAAATTATGTCCGGTTTGCATTCCTACTCGATCTCTAAAGGTTTCAAAACTTCTTGTGTGTGTACACAATCGTTGCAAGAACATCCACACCTGAATCACCTTATGAACCGCAGTCTAGAAGCACGTCAGCTAACCATAACCCAACCTCAAGCCGTTGAGAGTCAGATCATTGGGAATGACAATCATTTCACCTTTACCATCACGAATCCTCGAGACTCAAGTTGAGGCACTCAAGGAAGGAAACCGACAGAATGATAAAACCCTATGGTATGCCAAAGAATGCAAATGGGTTAGTAAAGAGGTCAGACAGAGTATTGTGCTTCAAGGATAGAAACTGGATATCTCTCTATGGTGGAATACGAGAGTTGATTATGCACGAGTCGCACAAGTCGAAGTACTTCATTCATCCAAGTTCTGGTAAGATGTATCAGGATCTCACGAAACTTTATTGGTGGCCGAATATGAAAGCAGACATAGCCTTGTATGTTAGAAAATGCCTTACTTGCGCTAAAGTAAAAGCCGAGTACCAGAAACCATTAGGATTACTTCAGCAACCAGAAATTCCTCAGTGGAAATGAGAACGCATTACAATAGATATTTTCATTAAACTCCCCAAGACATCAGGCAGTTTCGAAGCTATTTGGGTGATCATCGATCGTCACACCAAATCAGTCCATTCCATTCCAATCGGAGAGACTTATACTATGGAACAGCTTACCATACTTTACGTCAAGGAAATAGTTTCAAGGCACGGTGAACTAATTTCCATCATTTCTGACAGAGATAGTCGCTTTACTTCAAACTCCTAACAATCCCTTTAAGCTATTCTTACCCAATCAGATGTATGCACGATCTACCATCCTCAGACCAACGAATATTGAAGAGAATTATCCAATCCCTATAGGACATGCTCAGCACCATAGAATTAACCTTAAATTGTTTGGAGTAAACCTTTGACATTGACAGATTTCACCTTCAACAATAGCCATCACACCAATACAAAGACTATACCCTTTAAGACACCCTGTGATGGAAGTACCAATTACCTACTGACAGACCAAAATCGGAAAGTCCAATTCACTAGTCTAGAACCCAATCGTGAAACAACAAAGGAAATTGTACAAGTCAAGAATCAGTTACAAGCAACAAGAGAACAATAGAAAAGTTAGGTCAACTCAGGATGCAAAATCATTGGGATTAGGTATCCCTAAGCAGCAAATCATTAGAATTCTAACTGTGGAACGAGTTATGTTGAAAACCTTGCCTTGGAAAAGCATGATACAATTGTGGGAACACGGGAAAGTGAACCCTAGGTACCTTGGACCATTAAAGACTGTAACTGTAATCGGCCGACTGGCATACAGACTAGAGCTTCCGTCAGAGCTCAACAACATACATAACACGTTTCATGTCTCAAACCTCAAGAAATGTTTTTTCAAACGAAACGCCCGAAATTCCATTGGAAGAAATTCAGCTCGACAATAAGCACAATTACGTGAAGGAAACAACAGAAATCATAGACCATGAGGTCAAACAGTTGAAGCAGAGTCAAATTCCTATCGTTAAGGTTCGCTAGAATTCTCGCAGAGGTCCTAAGTTTACTTGGGAGCGGGAAGACCAGATGCGGCTCAAATATCTACACCTTTCATCGAATCCACCCCGGAGACCAACACTAACTGAATTCAGGGACTGAATTCCCGTAACGGGTGGAGACTGTGACAACTCGTGATTTCAGGCCATTTTTTCGAACCTCGACAATTTACTATTCATGAGTTACTATTCATTTTTACTATTCATCGATCACTATTCACTTTTACTATTCATCATTTTCGAGGTCAGTTTGAGATTTTGAGAAACTTTCGGAAAATTTTACTATTCATGAAACACTATTCATTCCTGGAGGGAAATCACTATTCATAATCATCATTCATCTTTTCGTAAACTAGGTTTACGGGTATTCAAATTCGCGTAACCAGTTTGGTTTAGCTGCGAAATTCATGCATCATCAGTAAGGACATGTCATATAGACTAGAGTAGTCTACATATTATCAGTAACATCATTATCATGTTAAGTCATGCACGGGTTTGTGTGTTTTTTATTTACGTATGTTTGTTTATTTGTTAAACGTTACCACTCAATCATTACTACTAATATTATACCCAAATACTCCCGACTATGATCCTAATATAGTTTCATGCTAATTTTAATGATATAAAATTTATATTATTAAATTACTCGGTGTTTTGAAACCTTTTGCTATATTTTACGTTAAGAGCTTATAACTCCATCGGTTTACGATATTTCATCACGATCACTATTTTAACACCCGATTCTTATCAGTAACATGATTTCATAATTTTCACGACTTCGTCGTATTTTATTTTTATTCGTCACGTTTTATTTTCAGTTAACCCGGTACCCGATAACGCCGAAATTACACACTAATCTAACTAGAACTTATCTAAAATATCTTTATACAAAAAAATTTCATCATGAGGCTTCCCCATGAAGCTTTGCCGCCCCCCCCCCCCCCCCCTTATTCCCTAATAAGCCAAAGTTCTTTTAAAGCTAAGTTTCCTTAAAGTCTTGATTTATTTTTACAAGTTCATAACACCATTTCACTAGCCTAAAAATAACACAAACACTCTCTCCCTCTCCTCTCTATCCCACGGCCAAACAAGGAGCAAGAAGAGGATCCCATGTTTTTTTGAAGATCAAGTTATATTCTTGTCCCAAATACCTTCCTTGTTAGAGTTTTGCAATAAAAACTCCAAGGTTGTGGTCATTTTTCATCCTAGTTCACCAATCATCAAGTAAGCTCAAGAACACCATTTTTGATCATTTCATACTTCCTTTGTTCTTATATTGTTGTATCTCCTATTTATTTTGAGAGCTATCCATGCAAAACTTATGTTATATATACCACTTGGTTCATTTTTCACTAAAACTATCTCAAACATTAGATCGGTACGTTTCATTAACATCCCCGCGAAGCCCACTATTTTTAGCGATGTTTAGGACCCATGACACCCTAAGAAGGTGTATGGTAGGATGTGTGTATTTGTGGAGTTGTTTTGTAGTAGTTTGATCAAGCCGCGAACCAAGAAAACGAGTTTCTAACGTATATATATACCCGCTGTCCAAAAATACAAACTCTGGAAAAATCAGTAAACATGGCGTTATTTTAGCTTTCATATTTAGAAAATAATCTCAAACACGAAAACGTGGGGCGCTTGAATCACTAAAAACCGAGTTATAACGAAAGAGATACGAAGTTTTAAAGTTAGGCGACAAAAACTATTATTTTCAGAAAATGCGTGCTGTTGGCCGAACTTCAAGGGACAGAACGAGGCATTAGCCGTAGTCTAGCTGAGCCGAGCCACTGAAAATATGTTAGTTCATGTTATGACGAACGCGTGGATATAATGAACGTTGAAAACGGACTTGTAACAACCGAGATATGAATTTTTGAAAAGCCGACTAACAACACTCATTTTGACAGCCTCACTATAACTCAAATATTTTCTAAGTGTAAACAGTTTTTGCGAGGCACCATCTTACGAGCCATTTTCCCGTTGAACGAGTCGGATTGGGCCATAAACTCCTTCGGGTGAAACGAAGTATTCCCGGCCTATTTTCCAAATCAATCAACCGTTTGTTGATCGGACTTATAATGAGTAAGATATGATTTTCCTAGTATCGCCAAAAACAACCATTATAAGAAAATATTTCTAAGTATAGAAATTGTTTTGCAAGACACCATATTCAAAGCCGATTTTCTTTATGATCGAGACGCGTATGATCAAAACTCAAAAGAGACGACATTGAGATCTTGTTGCAAGGATTTCAAAAACGTCAAGTTCTATTACTAACTCTTAACGTACAATATTTTACGACTAGTTTTGCGAGGCCGTTTGGTCATATTTTCACCAGTTGTAAAAGTGATATTTTGCGACGAAACTATTTTATTTGACAATAAAACACCAAATAAGGATCGTGGAGTATTATTCCAACATTTTTACACGAAATATAGTATATGACTTGCCGAGATGTCAAAAATATATTTTTCGACAATAAACGTTATTTTCAAAAATAACGAGTGGTATCGTTAACATACGTATTTGCATGTGTAGCATTATTTCATTGCTTACAATAGATCATATCATTCATGTTAGGTCGCGGTTAGAGACCGAGCCTCATTTCAGCATATTCATATCTGTCATTGTTGCTATCGCATCAGGTGAGTTCCATAGCCCCTACCTTTATACGTTTTGGGGGAGAATACATGCTCAATTATTTTTTCACAAGCACTTTAATCTTTTAAGGATTTACGTGAGTAGCATAGCCCCTCCTTTTATACGTTTTATAATCGTTTTGGGGGAGGATACATGCTCATTTTCATCTAAATGTATATTTGATCTACTTGAATTTGCCAATTGTTCAGTCAAACCATTAATTTCTCTACTCATGAAGTAGTTATTCATTTGAATGTATTGTATATTCACATGTATCACGCTTAATTCTTTTTACTCATGGACCTAAGCACTTTAAATGAACATGCATACTTAACCGAATGGACTGGCCCCACCACTATGTACATACACGACAGAATGAATGGGTCACATAACCGGATGTACGGGTAACATGACAGAATGAACGGGTCACATAACCAAATGAATTGGTCATGTAAACGAATGTATCGATCAAACTAAATGTATTTTAAATATTGGTCCACATATTATTTGATGTTCACATAAACCAAATCATATTTGGCAATGGGTTGTAAACACACAGGTTGCAAGTCTTGTTATGGGCGGGACTTGGAACTGGGTGGATTTACAATGCCTTTGCTGGGAAAATCTTCATTCAAAGGCATTACATTTTACAATAAACTCTATGAACTCACCAACCTCGTGTTGACACTTTTAGCATGTATTTTCAGGTATTAATCAACAGCACGCTACTGAAGGCTCTTGGCAGGGCATGGCATGGTTATAGGAGACTCTGATAAACAAATGGGGACCGTTTAATTTATTTCAAAGGGCCTATTTCCGCACTACTTTTAACAATGTAAATTCAACATTTTTGTTAAACAATTTTATTCTAAATGGTTGAGAAGAAAACCGTTCCTTGCTCTTGTGTCATGATACCAATTGAGTTGCACCCTAGCGATGTTAAAGCTTCCGCTGAACCCGATTTTGGGGGTGTGACAGATGATGACGAGGATGGGCGCGGCGGCGTCGAGATATGGTGGTGGCGTGGCTGCTGCTGTAGTGATGGCAGTCGTAATGTGGTGATGGTGGTTGTGATGTGGTGCTGGTGGCGGCTGGCCGGAGATTGGCCGGATGTAGGGAGGGTGCCGGCGGCTACACTAGAGAGAACAAGGAGCAAGTGTTTTGGTTATGACATAAAAATGAAAATGGAAACCCTAGTGCTATCTTATATAGATGAAATAAACTATAGGGGTCGAATTGTAAATTCTACAAAGTTAAGGGCAGCGGGTGAAATTTTAATTCAGGGACCATAACTGTAATTTATTAAATCTTTCACAAAATGAGGTTAGGGGCTCGTTCAGACTAGCAAACGGTCGATTGGAAGCTCGAAATTTATACTGTTGCGTTCAAAATTGTTAGCCTTTAAAGTTATGTTATAGTCGGGAATTGCAATAGCATTTAAGTGCAAGGGCTAGTTTAGACAATAGTGCTAAGTTTGGCTTGTATTCTTGTAATAAATACCTTCCTAGTCACAACTAGGAAGGTGGGATTCTCATTGTAACCTTGAGGTGTGTATGTTTTCTTTACTTTCTCTCTCTAGAAAACATACACACCTCCCCATTCAATAATCTAATTCTACCATGTTTAACCTTTATTTCGAGTTTACCCGACCTCCTGAACATGATCTTGGTCTCTACAATTGGTATCAGAGCTAACCAGGGGTGAATGGTGGTGTTTTGCGGTGAGAAAAACGTGATTTGTGGTGTGTTTAGCTCAGTTACTGTTCATCAGCCGAGTTTTGGTTGTTTTTTCATCGAATCTTATCTTCAAAAATCTAGTGTTATTGCGGTAAAAGGTTAGATCTTGTATCAAAAAATATTTAAAAATAAAAATAGGCGATAAAGGTTCGATGTTTACCAGTTATTACGGGTTTTTGAAGTGTTTTGATCGTGAAAAAAAAGGGATTGAAAGATTGTTAGTGACTCACTTTTGGGATCTTCATCGAACTGCTACTACATCGAAATTCTTGTATAAGAATTTAGATAAGAGTGGTTGGATCTCAATTATTGGCTCAATTATTGGAGTGTCAAAAAGTCAAGAGTGGTTGGATCTATCGCAATTGTGGACCATATCAAAATTGTGGGAAAGCAATTTCATCGCAATTGTCAAAGCTGCTTTCCATCGCAAGTGTTCAACCTTCATCGCAATTGTCCCAGATTCCATCGCAATTGTTCGAGTTTTATCGCAATTGTCCGAGCAAAGTTCCATCGCAATTGTCACAAGCTTTATCGCAATTGTCACGAGGTCCATCGCAATTGTCCCAGCTCCTTATCGCAATTGTGGCAGAACTTTCGCAAATTGGTAGAAACAGTCCTTCATCGCAATTGTTTAAAGACTTTTCGCAATTGACAAAACCAGTCTCTTATCGCAATTCTCAAAACTCTATCGCAATTGTAAAAAAAAAAAAAAAAAAAAAAAAAAAAAAAAAAAAAAAAAAGAGTAAAATTTAGTTTTGAGGAGTGACTTAACAGTCAATTTTTACGCGAAATTCAAATTCTGGTACAATAGTGAAAATTTTGGACCAAAATTCAAACTTTTAGGTCAAAATTCAAATTTTTTCGGTGAAATTTGGCGTAAAAATTTTTAAAACTCAAATTTTTCCAGCATCCTTAGAATTGCATTTTATGGCATATTTCACACCAAAATCACAAATGAAATTATTGGCCTACACCTTCAACATCACCACGTATAGCTTAAAAGATCCTGATCAAGATTCTCAATCAAATGACAATGGCTAAATGTTGAATGTTATCAACTGTGACTACAAGGATGATTCATTATTACTTATTTGAAGTTGAAGTGGAATATCACAGGTACGTGTACTTAGTATCTTGAAGAAATCGGGGTTGGTTGGATGCATGATTCTTCGAGATACTTGTTTGGGCACTCACGGATATAATGATTAAGTCTTGGTTTATCTAGTTTTCATACGTCAAGGGGTGGATGGACGAAGACCTAGTTAGCTATCACTTAAAGGAGATACGTTGTAGTACTCAGTGTTACACAAAGATGTGGATAATTCAATAGAGGTTCATATATAATTAAGGAAGGTTGGATGGGTATATGAAACGACCTATGATTTAAGGAGTTACATTGTAGTGCTCAGTATAGGTTCTTAGTCAGAAAATACTGCAAGTTTAAGTCACAAGTTTGGGTTATTTTACTTCAGTCTCAAGTTCGTCATAGTGGGTTTTCTCCATCAGTAGTCACTACAAAAAGCCGTTGTTTTTGATACAGGGGGTTGATAAAGAGTTAGACATTTTAGATGGTATTATTAGTAGATTGGGTCTATCGACATGTTCTCACATACTATATGTTTAATGATAAAGTGCTTCCAGTTAATACTTCACGTACACAACATTATGCTCATTTCGATAAATCGTAACCAGCAGGGGAGAGAAATGTGTAAAATCCCGAGATGATTGAACTATCCTGGCGAAACAAAAGTGCATTTCCGGATCTTAATTGATCCTGGTGCTACGGTTTCTGGAGAAAGAAAAGTGCATTTTCGGATCTTAATTGATCCTGGTGCTATGGTTTCTGGAGAAAGAAAAGTGTATTTCCGGATCTTAATTGATTATGGTGTTACAGTTTCAAATTCGACGGAGAGAAATGTGTACGTTACGGACTAATTTCTCATATGAAATATAATTGGGATGCATTTGGTGAAGATGAAGATGTTGATACTCTAATCCCCCGAACGAATAATATTGAAGAAGGTCGAGTCTACAGTCTGTTCTTCATTTTCCGCTGCGTATTAGAAGACTAAAGACGGAATGCATTTAATTATCAAAAGACTTCTTCAGATTCATGAAAATCATCAGAAACGTTGTCAGTTTGGGGGAGAGCACTAATTAGGGGAAAGTGAAAAAAGTCATAATTGATGCCTAATTAGATTTGCTCACATTGTTCTTCTGCAAGTAAAGAAATGGCAGCTGAGAAGATTCTGTAAGCTGAACAAAGTAATGAAGTTTGAAGACCATTCTCATGTTTTGTATTGAATTTTAGTTGTTGGGAACGTTGTAAGAAATTCCCGTATAACATCACTTTGGGGAGAGATTGTTAGCCTTTAAAGTTATGTTATAGTTGGGAATTGCAATAGCATTTAAGTGCAAGGGCTAGTTTAGACAATAATGCTAATTTAGGCTTGTATTCTTGTAATAAATACCTTCCTAGTCACAACTAGGAAGGTGGGATTCTCATTGTAACCTTGAGGTGTGTATGTTTTCTTTACTTTCTCTCTCTAGAAAACATACACACCTCCCCATTCAATAATCTAATTCTACCATATTTAACCTTTATTTCGAGTTTCCCCGACCTCCTGAACATGATCTTGGTCTCTACAAAAATAATTTTTCCATGAAAAACGATTATTTACACGACTATTTTCTCATAAATAGTATCAAAATCATCATGAAATGTTTGTCGAGTTATGGTTGTGTCGCTACGCGTTGTGTGTCAGTTTTCACGTTTCACGAGATACCTTATCGTTTTCGATTCAAATAAATTAGGAAACGTCCAAAAGTGAAACTTAGGAAATAATAAATATAATTTATTAATTAAGAATCAGTCTGGAAAATTACAGGTGGTAACAGTCTACCCTCCTTAAAGCAAAATCCATCCTGGATTTTAGTTTATGTTATCCGATAAATTGGTGTATGGGAAAAGATGTTGGTACTCACAGCAGATTTAGGTCTCACCAGGCTATTTATGGGTTTCTCTTTGTTTGTGGGAGAGTACTTAGGTTGTCTTGCCATTGGTTTTCCCTTGGTTGTAATCTGGTAAAATACGATGATTTCTCACAATGTTTCACAGCCTTGTTAGTGCGGCTCTTCTAAATTTTCTTGGTCTTAATTCCACATATGATTCCATATCTTAGTGACACAAAATTCTAACCTGATAGATGTAAAATGGTTAGAATGACCTGATTATTGGTCCTCAAGATTTGTCCCGAAATTGTGTGTTTTCCTTCTCGGAGGAATAAATAAAGATCTTGTTCAAAAACTTTATTTGAGTGGGTCTTTATACGAATTTGACCAAAATAACTTTCCAAGTATTACACATTTCTTTGTTAGGGATTAATAGGTACGTAGGGTGACACGGTTTCAGAAGATTTAAAATTTTGTAACATGGTTCTTGGTCATGGTGTCGGTGGGATAATTTTCACGAAAATTGACATCTGACATTCCTTAACAAAAGTTTGATTAAGTTTGAGCAGAAAAATTGTACGCATCAAAATGAGTGTTTTAGAAGGATATCACTACGGATTCCATAAACATAAGTATTCAATTTACTTTAACAGTACCAAGAGGTAGTAATATAAATGCTTTCCAGGTGCGTGGATAGTTCACCGGGTGATTAGAAAATAGTTTATAAAGCGATTTGTAAAACAGTTTATAGAGTAATGGGAAACAATTTATCATTTACAAAATAATAGAAAACTGCAGTTTAGTTTGTGATATAGTAGCAAGGCAACAAATTGGGTTATAAAATAAATTGTGAAATGAATTGTAAAATAGTTTATAGAACGAGAACCATTCATTGTTTACAAAATGGTTGTAGGGTCAGAATTTTTGATTTCATAAAGTTACGGTAAAACATTTGTAGGGTGACCGCAATGTGGTCTGTAGAATAATCGAAAACAGTCTGTATGGTATTAGTGACATGGTTTATTATTTTATGAGAGGGTAGCTAAAATAACTGATATTCCCGAGAGACGAGAGGAGGATTAGGTGATTGTCCCAAGGAACGCGGTTCAGGTTACTCCTTAAGGTCATAAGTTTTTTTTCGGGTGTAGAATCTTTGCCGAATGGGGAGTTTAGCAGGTTCAGAGTACGACTCTGAAGGAGAGTGTTTATTGCTACTAGCAATCAGTTGGCCGTCTCAGTAGTGTACTTAGTCCTTAACGCGGAAGGTACCACATTGGTTGAGTGTAAGGTTGGAGGTGGAGGCAACTGTAACAAAACCATAACAAAACAAAGTTGAATAGCAAATCCAAATCCAGAATGAGGTCCAAATTCAAACATAGCCAAAACCAATCCCAAACGTAGCAAAATTCAAATTCAAATGAAACTAGAATCAAATCCGAACGCTCCAATAAGCTCAACTAGCTTATTACCATCTCGAGGAGTTACAAATAAGTAACTCGGATTCAAACGGTGCTAATCAGGTCTAACCCGACCCGATGCAAATTACGGTCAGACGACGACAATAAAAAATTTCATATAAATGGAGAAGTATAGTGGTGCTAGATGTATTACGGTTTGTGAGGTGTTGTGATGCCAGTGTGTTACATGTAAATGTGAATGCTCATGTTAGGCAATGACTATGTACACACACAAAAATTCTAAAACTTTCAGAAGTCAAGTAGAAAATCAATCTTGACATAATTCTAGTTTAACTACTCTCAGTATCACAAAATTTACCTCTGAGTTGGACATAGGTGATCAGGCTATGTCCCACTGTCCCTGGTCGAATATAGGTGATCAGTCTATATTCCACCGAGGTTCAATAAATTTTGAAATACTCAACTAAGTTACACCAGTAATATGTCCCTTACTTTTAAAAACTGCTTAAATAATTAAGGCGAATGTCCACACTCGAGGACGATTGATGAGATTGCGTAGAGAAAAGGAAAAACGCCACAACGAGTATGATGCGTGGGTATAAGTATGTCGAAGATATTTATAGTAGATAGCGAAAGTAGATGGATATACTTATCCAATAACTGTGCGCACATCTCATCAATTGTATTAGCAATAAAATCACAAATGAGGCATCAGTGTGAAGGATTATACAAACACTTGAGATGTTGATCTTAATAATGTGTTTGGTATCTTTAGGAATGAATGTGATGTAGTACGCGGAATTTACTATATCACACTTAAAGGAACAAAGGTGGTAAACATGCAAACGTGAGTTATAATGAACAATGAACACAACTTGAATAACACAAAACGATTCAATATTATTTATAAGATAATACGGGTGATCTAAGCTATCACCAGGATTACAAAGGTAACCTTGAATCTTTGATTTATAAAAGGATTTGTGAATCAGTAACTAAGTTACTAGAGAGGTTTTGGTGTTTGAGGATATTACAAAGTTATTAGTTAAAGAGATATTTGAAAGGTGGTGACTAAGGGTTCCTTTTATAGGATAAGGACCCCTTATTACATGTTGTCAAGTTGTGTATTATAATAAGATACTTGGACTTTTCTAACCTACTAATTACAACTTCCAATGTAAACTACTCAGTATTATCTACTGCACAACATAGAAGACTGAACTACTTTTACTTAACGTGTTACATTGTACAAAGACTAATAATACAACTAAAATATCTACAATTAAAATATCTATCAACTTGACATCGAAACTGGCAGGACCTTCTTTAACTAGCAGTACCTTCTCACCCAGAAGGTACTGTTAGTATATCTTCAACTTCTTCAAAAAGAACTAGCAGGCTTAATACTTCATTTGGCAGGCTCTTTGACTTGAACATTTTATTCCCAACAATCCTCCCCTAAACTTGTTATTCCCTTTAAAATACACAAGTTTCTTATGAATAAAATCCATACCTTGAGGATCTGAGGGAACTCTTCCAAAAACTTTACTCTCTATTCATCCTTTTTCCTTCATATTGTTCAAAAATGTTCATCAACAAACTTTGAACAACTTCTGACTTTTCTTCATCTTTATCACATCTTAACCTCTTGGAAATCATGGTTGAGAGAACTTTATAGCTCAGTGGATACTCTTTTTCAGCTAACATAAAGTGCTCAATCCCACTTTGTGTGAAAAGATGATGCACACTGCTAAGACTTAGGAATTCCCATGTGGTGGTAGGATCATGATATGGAAACTTCCAATGAACATCTTGTGGATCAGGATCATACATCCTATTGAACTCTACCCAAAGTTCTTGTTCCTTAACATCAGTCTTATGCTTAGTGTTTAGCCTGATTTGAACTAGATTCCACAACTCTTCTAAATCAGCTCTATCACATGCCCTTATTAGATTTTCAAAATTTTTGAAAATGGCAGTTTGATTCCCAACCCTGGTTATCTTCCATGCCTTTCCTGATCTATCATAGTGAATCTCCCAATCTATAATAGGGTGTCTAGACCTAATTGGATCAGCATGTATAATTGTTGGTAAAGCAATTATCATTTTACTTACTTGTTCTGGATCCAATTCTGCTTCTTGTTCCTTTTGAGCACCATTCTTTTTCTTTGAAGGTTTAGCATCAGATGGGATCTTGAAGTACAATTGCTTGTAGGCATTAAGATAAAGGAAGTTGATTTCTTCATGAGATTTCTTCTTCAGTTGAGATTCAGTCCAATTAGCTTGACTTCTTAGAAACTTCTTCATGAACATCACTTGATCTTTCTTAGATGAGCCCACCTTAAAACCTCTCTTCTGGCTTTCATGAATCTTTTGAAAAATATCATCCAGAGCTGCTTATTTATATTTGTTGTTGATAAAAGTTTCAAGCTCTGCTGTTTTCTCTTCAGTGTTAAGATTCTTGTCATCCAAAATTAAGTTAGCTTGACCTCTCACAATTGGATCATTGGCAATAATCCATTGCATCTGAGCATCAAATGTTTCCTGATCAGCTTGAGTGTCAAGAAGAGTTTGAGCAGCATCCTTTTGTTCTTGCATTTCTGCAAGCAGTCTTGAAGCTTCTAAAGCTTTTTGCATTTCTTCTTCATGAAGCTTTTTGGAGACTTCCTCATCTAAGGCCATCTGCACTTGCTCTCTTTTCTTCAACCTTTTGGGCTTAGGTTCATCTTCAACCATAATATTCTTGCCCTTATCTTTTGGTGTTGGTTCTTGACTTGGAGCAGCAGATTGCTCATCAGCAATGAATAACCTTCCTTGAACAAACAACCCCCCCTGAGGATGTGATTCCCTCTTTCTTTTGTAAACATTGTCAGCAGAACCTCTATAATCCATAGCCAACAGCCTCTCAATCCTAGCAGGCTCTTGCTCTGCTTCAGCAGGCTCTTTTGTTCTAACAGGCTCTTGCCCTGCACCAGCAGGCTCTTCATCATATACTTGAGTTCCTTCATGAAATTGAAATTGAGCCTCCTCTTCACCTTCAGAACTACCCATCCTCCCCTTTTTGGAAGAGAGACCCAAGCTTTCTGCATCAGAACAGGAAGAACTAGATAAAACCAACTTTGAAGATCTTTTACGTTGCAGCATCTTTACTTTAGTCTCCAATTTCTTTACCCTCTTAACTAGCTTGGTGTTGATCTTAGAAAATTTTGTGTTCTGACTTTGAAGAGCATTTTCCAAGAGCTGCACTTTCTCCTTTAGTTCCTTCAAAGTCTGAGAATCCAGACTTTGATGTTGAGGTGATTGGGATGGTGATTCATGATATGATGGTGATGGTGTTGTTACAGATGGTACTGGAGATTGGATTGGTTATGGATGATGAGATGGTGATATGTAACCAGGTGAAGAAATTGATGATGGTGATTCAGATGATGTGGATGGTTCTTCAGCATGTTGTGGTAACATTTCCTCAAAAAGTGGTATTTCTTCCCCATTAAAACCAATTTTCATATTTGAAAACACCTTGTGTGAAAGTTTTGGAGTTTCATAAGGAGAGTGTGGGGGAAGTAACAAATGTTTTGATTTTGTGATGATGCATTGAATAAATCTGGGATACATCAAAAACTTTGTTTGGCTATCCACATTTTTAACCAATCCTTCAAAAATATGTTTTGAAAAGTTGAATTTTCTGTTTGTTGCCAAGCAAATGAGAGCTGTAGCCATGTTACCACTAAACTGCTCCCATGAGGTTTTCTTTTGACTTAAACAATGAAGGATTGTATGGATCAAAAATCTCCATTGTGGGGTAAAATGCTTTTTAAGAAAAGTGAGTTTATTAGAATCTACATTATACCCAATTCTTTCCAAATTTTCAAAAATTTCAGTATCAGGCAATTGACTGATACCATCTGAATCATCCAAATGAAGATGTCTTCGAATGGATGACTCGGTAAGAGTCAGGGTTCTGCCATCCACTTTGGCTTTTAACTTTTGGTCCCCATTTTCAAGAGTTTCAACTTTAGCCGTTTTGCAAAATTGTAAAATTTGTGATTCATAAATAGTGGGATTTACAAGTAAAGCAAACCTGATGTAAGAATCATTTAGAAAGTCCACTATTTGATGAAAAGATTCATTATCCTTAGACTTTTCCAAAAATGCTAACTGATTGTAACGTTTAACAAAAGTTAGATTAGCCATGGTGAAAGTTAAGGAAAAACTTGATTAGGATGGTGGGATTTGAGTGTGGTACTGGTAGAAGATGAAAGGTGAGTGTGAATTGTGATAAGGACTGATGAAAGATATTATGAGAGATTTACTTTTAACCGACAATAAGAAAATTTATAATAAGTAAATGAAGAGGCGGTTAAAAAGATCTTTTATATGAGAAATATAATATAATATAATCATCAAAAATTTACAGAATTACCCCAACGACTAATTTTAACTACCAGACGTAACGGATATAATTTTAACTGACAGACTCAACGGTTATCTAGTAGTACCATTTTACTCTACCAGTACCAAAATTTGAACTACTAGTAGCTTTGAAAGAAAATTTTACTTAGCAGTATCTTTGAAATTTTAGCAAAAATCCCTTATAGTTTTTAGCAAACTATCAGCTATCAATGGATTTGACTTATCTTTACCAAAAGCCGTTTGCTTATGGACTAGTCAACTATTTACTGTAAAGTATGGTTAGTTAAATACCATATAGTTTTTGGTAAACTATCAACCATCAATGGATTTGATGTGTCTTTACCAAAAGCTGTTTGCTTATAGACTAGCCAGCTCTTAAGTTTGTAAAACTTGGTGAACTGAATACCATTTCCACATTGACCTAAAGATGGTGCAATTTCCTTGGATGGAGGAATTATAAGAGGCAATGATGCTGTGTATCTTGGATGCTTGTTTCAACAAGTGAAATCATCTATCAGCATGCCTTTTGCAAGGGATTTGAAACTTTCCTTCATTTGATCTAGATAGAACTTTCTCCTTTAGGAATGCTTCATCCCTTCTGAATATATGATCTAGTCTTATCATTTTCAACCTCTACATCATCTTGTATGCTCTTGTCGTCTCCTTTCTTTTATTAGATTATCTTCCTTTTCTGGGCTATTATGTCCTCCCCTGAGATTATTACCTCCCCTGAGATATAAATAACTTTTATTTCCCCCTTTGTTTGGAAGATCTCTTGTTTTGTTATCAACCTGAAATTTGTTAGTTGCAGACCAAAAGAACAGAGTGCAAAGCACTTGTTTTATAGCATTGTAAACATTTAATTATCAAGATGAATAAAACAGAGCAAACTTTACACTAGCAGGACCAATTATGAACTGACAGTACCTTTTTGACTAACTAGCAGTACCATGTTTAAGAGCCAGTACCATTTTATTTTATGTACAAAAACACATGTTTTTCAAAGATTAATCATTCCAATACCTGATACCAGGTATTTAAATCTACCTAAATCAAAAGCTTTGGTGAGAAGGTCTGCAAAATTCTTTTCAGAATCAATTTTGACAACTTGTATTAACCTTTTCTCATTGCAATCTCTTATGAAATGGTGTCTGATTTCAATGTGTTTTGTTTTTGAATGTTGAACTGGATTTTTAATGATACAAATAGTGCTGCTATTGTCAATGTAAATAATGGTGTTAAGAAAATTGTACCCATAGTCAAGCAATTGATTTTGGATCCAAAGCACTTGCCCACAAAAACTTTCACCAGCAACATATTCTGCTTCAGTTGTAGAGTTGGCCACCATTGTTTGCTTCTTGCATTGCCATGATATGAGTCTGCAGCCAAGAAATTGACATCCACCAGTTGTGGATTTTCTGTCTAGGGTTGCACCAGCATAGTCACTATCAGAATAAGCCACCAAGTCAAAAGATGATTCCCTTGGATACCATAGACCCAACCTAGGTTGACCCTTGAGATATCTAAAGATTCTTTTAACTGCTGTGAGATGAGAAACTTTGGGATTTACTTGAAACCTTGCACATACACACACTGGGAACATGATATCTGGTCTTGATGATGTAAGGTACATCAAGGACCCAATCATTGATCTGTAATTGTGTAAATCCACATCTTCACCCTCAGCATCCTTGAGTAACCCCTTTTCTGAATCCATTGGTGTACTTGCAACCTTAGAATCTGCAAACTGAAACTTCCTCAGAATCTCTGCTACATACTTATCTTGGCTGATAAATATTCCTTCATTTGATTGTTTCACTTGGAGACCCAGAAAGAAAGTAAGTTCCCCCATGGAACTCATTTCAAACTTACTATGCATAAGTTTTTCAAACTCTACACACAACTCTTGGTTTGTGGATCCAAAGATAATGTCATCAACATAAATTTGCACCAGCAAGATGTCTTTCTTGGTTCTTTTGATGAACAAAGTTGGATCAATCTTGCCTCTTTGAAATCCATTTTCTAATAAATAGAAAGCCAATGTTTCATACCATGCCCTAGGAGCTTGGAGTAAACCATAAAGAGCCTTGGTAACCCTATACACCTTGTTTGGATATTCTGCATCAATGAAGCCTAGAGGTTGAGAAACATACACTTATTCTCCAATAGTACCATACAGGAAGGCACTCTTGACATCCATTTGGTAAACAGTGAAGCCTATGAAAGAAGCATAGGCCAAGAATAGCCTAATTGCTTCAAGTCTTGCAACTGGAGCAAAAACCTCTTCATAATCCACCCCTTCTTCTTGAGTATACCCTTGGGCCACCAATCTTGCCTTGTTTCTGATCACAATCCCCCTTTCATCTTTCTTATTTCTGAACACCCATTTGGTTCCAATTGCCTAGTGACCTTTAAGCAAATCAACCAATTTCCAAACCTTCTGAAGCTTGAATTGAAGAAGCTCTTCTTGCATTGCTTCAACCCAACTTGGATCATCTAAGGCTTTGTTAATGTTTTTAGGTTTAGCCTGTGAGAGAAACATGAAAACAGGCATATGTTGGCAACTTCATGATTCTTTTCTTCATAGATAGATGAGATAAACCCTTCTTGGTCTGAAGTCAAGACTTGAGTTCTTGTTCTAACACTAGAATCAATGCTACCAATCACATTATCAATACAGTGATCTTTAAGAATTCTTGTGTTGTGTGTTGTAGGAACTTCATAGGTAAGTGGAAGATTGCCAATCCCCACATCTTCTGGTAAAGAATCATCTGATTGAACATTTAATGGTTCAGCAGTACCAACTTGTGAACTGGCAGTACCATCTGGTGAACTAGCAGTACCATTTTCATTTGCACCACTTTCTTGATTCTCTTGACCCTGAGTTCAATGATCATCTTCAACACCTTCATTTGTTGTATTTGAAGGTTCTTCATGACTTGAAGATAAATCCAATCCTTTCCAAATTGGCATCAAGATGTAATTTTGATCTTCAGCTGTTTCAACATTGTCTTCAAAACCTGCATTATCATTAGTATTTGTACCTGCAACAGGCACATAATTCATAGATTCTAAAAGCCTATCAATGTCAAACATCTAATCTGGCCCAATGCATTTAATATTTGGTAGTTTCTCTTAAAACTCTATGTGCAGATTTTCTTCCACTTGCCTAGTGCAACTATTGTACACCCTATAGGCCTTACTTTGCAAAGAATACCCTATCATGTAGCCTTCATCCGCTTTTCCTTCAAACTTTCCTAGATGATCTTTGGTATTGAGAATAGTGACATGACATCCAAAAGGTCTCATAAAACATAAAGATGGTGTTCTACCAAAGAAAAGTCCATAAGGAGTCTTTTTATGGGGTTTAATCACAAGAACCCTATTCTGCACATAAAAAGCAGTACCTGCAGCTTCAGCCCAAAATGAAATAGGCAACTTAGAGTCTACTAACATTGTTCTAGCAGCCTCTATTAGTGTTCTATTTTTCCTTTCTGCTACTCCATTTTGCTGTGGGGTTCTAGCTACACTAAATTCTCTTTTTATTCCTTTTTCTTTGCAAAATTCATCCATAACCCTATTCTTAAATTCTGTCCCATTGTCACATCTAATTACTTTCACTTTCTTATCAGCTTGGTTTTCTACCTCACTTATATAAGATTTAAGGGTCTCACTAGTTTCATGCTTAGATCTTAAAAAGAAAACCCAAGAAAATCTACTGTAATCATCAATAACTACAAGACAATATTTTTTACCATTTAAGCTACTCACATTAGTAGGACCAAAAAGGTCCATATGAAGCATATACAAAGCTTGAGAAATTGAGTTATGGGTCTTGGGCTTACAAGAAGCTCTATGTTGTTTGCCTTTTAGACAATCAACACAGGTTTGGTCATTTTGAAAAATCTTTTTGGGTAAATCTCTAACCAAATCCTATTTTGCAATTGTATTGATTGATTTAAAGTTTATATGAGCAAGCCTTCTATGCCAAAGCATAGATTCATTCAATGAGGTTTTGCTACTAGACAAGTTAAACTCTCCTTAGGAACAATGTTCTTTAAATCAACACTATACATATTGTTCTGTCTTGGGATTATAAGAAGAATCTGACATTCATCAGGAATTTTAAAATCAGGAGAAAGAACCATACATTCATTGTCAGTAAAGAGAACATTGTTCTTTTTGTCACACATTTGTGAGACACTGATGAGATTAAACTGAAGCTCTTTCACAAAGTACACATTTTCAAAATCTAATTTACTGGTTTTGATTGTACCTTTACCAGTAATCTTTCCTTTGATTCCTCCCCCAAAGGTAACATATCCTCCATCAAATGATTTGAAGTTTGTGAGGTAAGACATGTTGCCTGTCATGTGCCTTGAACATCCACTATCTACATATCCTTGATCAGTAATAGCATTTGAATGTTCCTGCACATATATAAACATATTAGTTTCCTTGGGGTACCCAAGCCATAACTGACTTGGGTTTGCCTTTTGCATCAATGTAATCAAACCTCTTTAGGACTGTTGATGCAACTTTTGATTGGAGTGGTCTCCATATCCAACATGCTGAGGACTTAACAACATTTTCCCTTTTAACCCATTTTGTGGTCCTTGGTCTGATAGTATTAATTTTGGCAGTACCATTTGGTCTAGCAGGACCTTTTGGTTTTGGTCTCCAATCTTGTGTTTTAACCATATATTTCTTTTCAATGGGACTTTTCACAACTCTTGGTGCATGTTTGAAAGTATTTCTTGCACCCTTAGCAGTTGGTTTTGAGTTAACAGGCTTATTTTGTCTAACAGTATGATTAACTTTTGGTGTGTTAGACTTCACAAAACTTTTTCTGGGGTTTGTTCCATTTGTTTTAGACCTTGATGTACTCCCAGAAACCCAATTGTTACAATAAGCATGAGTATGATTAAAACTACCACAGTAATAGCAGGCCTTATTGTACATAACAAAATCATCACCAAGTTGGTGTGACTTAAGATTGTTCCAATTTCTCTGGCTACCTCTAGGTTTGCTATTACACTTAGCACAACATTCAACTGTTTTCAGAACAGTTTTAGCCTTTGTCTTAATCTCTACACTTTTAGGACTGGGTGGTCCTACTTTGTTTCCTTTGTTTGAAACAGTCTCTTTTTCCTCATCATCAGATGTCCAATCTTCAATAATTGGAGCACCTTTTTGTTAGAGAGTGAAGCAATACTAGTACTCTCAAAAGGTTCACTTTTCTCTACAGGTTTCTCATTTTCTAGTGGTTTATTGGTGAATTCATGTAAACCTGATTCTGCAAGATCTAAACCTGGGGGACAAGGAATTCCTCTGTAAGGAGGTGGACAAGACTTATATCCAATCCCAGATTTGATTCTCTTGTTCATTTGATTTTCAACTATGCTTCTAGTACAGTCAGAAGCAGTTTCTAATGTGGTAACAGTTAGTTGAATATTATCCTTTGCCAATTTCACTTTAGCAAACTCAGTTCTTAACAGATTTATTTCAGCATCTTTCAAAAATATTTCCCTATTAAGAATGTTTTTTGTGTCAGAAAAAGTGAGTTCATTTTCCCTAAAGTGGATTATCTGCTTCTCAAGTTTGGCCATACCACACTTATGATTAACTAGGTCTTGATGAGTTTTTCTTTGTTCTACTTTCAGTTCATCATAAAGTTTTATTAAAGTTTCTAATTCTTCAAAAACTTTACAAGTATTAGAACATTTAGTAATTTGCACCTCAGGATTGGAGAAGGCCATTAAAGCCATTTCATCTGAAGTTGACTCCTCTTCACCCATAAAGATCCAATCAAAACCCAGCCCATCAATAGCTACCATAGCTTTAGGCTCAGTGATTTCCACAGCCTTGCTCTTGTTCTCAAAGCTTCCCTTGTTCTTGTTCTCATAACCTCTTCCCTTATCATCCTGCTTCTTTGGTCTTCTACACTCTCTTGAGTAGTGACCCTTCATGTGGCAGTTGTAGCACTCCACTTTAGACTTGTCATACCCAGCAGGCTCATTACCATTTATGGCAATCTTCTTTCCAGTGCTCATCAGTAATTTCTTAGCCCTTATGCTAAGAAGTGAAAGTTGCCACTTTATGTCCATTTCCTCAAGATCATCATCATTGATCTCTTGAATATCTTCAAAAGTCAATATGGAACCATTGTGTTGTGATGTCAGGAAAGCACAACCAATTGTTTCATCTAGAATTGTTTTGGTACTGCTAGAAGTATTGGCAGTACCAAAATTTGTGTTGGCAGTACCTTCTTCTCTACCATCTTTTTCTTCATCTACTATCCTTGAGGTGCTGGGAGATGATACAAAAGCCATATTCCCTGAGCTTGAACTAGTAGACTTCTTCACTTCATGCTCTACTATCTTGAAGTTGCTGTAAAGATCATTAAGACTCATCTGATCAATATCTGGTTTGTTTTTCCAGACAATGACATGCATGGCCCATTCAGAGGGCAAACTCCTAAGGAATTTGGAGTTTAAGTCTTCTTGAGATATCAGCACTTCATGAATGGCTAACTGACTTGAAAGCTTTTGTAGTCTATTGAACATGCTGTCCAAAGACTCATTTGTTGTGGCTGTAAAGTTTTCAAACTGTTGTTTGAGGAGAGTTTTCTGAGTTTTCTTGGTGGCATCATTTCCACCAAATCTAGCCACAATAGCTTGAAAAAGGGTTTTAGCACATTTGTACTTGTTAAAGATCAAAAGCTGGTCATTTGGAATAGTCTCCACATATCAAACTCATTCTGTTTGAGTAATGGAAGTTTTGTAGCCACATTGGTTTGAATGTGTTCAACGTTCATTGTTCTTTTAAATCGTAAATATCAGCCTAGCTCTGATACCACTTGTGAAGGATTATACAAACACTTGGGATGTTAATCTTAATAATGTGTTTGGGATATTTAGGAATGAATGTGATTTAGTACGCGGAATTTACTATAACACACTTAAAGGAACAAAGGTGGTAAACATGCAAACGTGAGTTATAATGAACAATGAACACAACTTGAATAACACGAAACGATTCAATATTATTTATAAGATAATACGGGTGATCTAAGCTATCATCAGGATTACAAAGGTAACCTTGAATCTTTGATTTGTAAAAGGATTTGTGAATCAGTAACTAAGTTACTAGAGAGGTTTTGTTGTTTGAGGATATTACAAAGTTATTAGTTAAAGAGATATTTGAAAGGTGGTGACTAAGGGTTCCTTTTATAGGATAAGGACCCATTATTACATGTTGTCAAGTTGTGTATTATAATAAGATAATTGGACTTTTCTAACCTACTAATTACGACTTCCAATGTAAACTACTCAGTATTATCTATTGAACAACATAGAAGACTGAACTACTTTTACTTAACGTGTTACATTGTACAAAGACTAATAATACAACTAAAATATCTACAATAAAAATATCTATCAACTTGACATCGAAACTGGCAGGACCTTTGTTGATGCAAATAATGTTCTAAAAACGTTATTTATATCTTTCGATTACTTCACGTTTTGAGGATGACAAAATGTGAAATCACGATACGTTAAAATTAACGTAAACAAGTCTTTAATCGGAAGATCCCGTTTCTACGTAAATCACTCTTGAACAAAGTTACAACTTGAACTAGTGATCAAAGAAGTGAATTTATGTTTTGAAAATTCACATTTTAAATGGGACAAAATATTTTTTCAAAAATACACATGACAAATTGTTTTTTAAATATTCAGAAATGTTTTAATGGAAAAATAATTTTGAAAAAATCACAACAGCTATTTTTTCTCCCAAAATTAGCTCCAACCTTCCCCAAATTAGTTTTCACTAGAAAAGACAAAATTTTGAGCGTCCTAGTCTACCACGGCTCCACGGTACCGTTAAATTTAAAGGAGCCGTGGTGTATTTAAAGGAGCCGTCCGTACCATTTTTTCTGTAACGTTAAGATTTTCATTGCCTATAAATACCCACCCCTTTCACAGTTTTTAAGCATCCTTTCACACACAAAAACTTTCTGAGTTGAATACTCTCTTCACATTTTCTTTCTTAGATCATTTAGGTTAGTTTTTCTTTCATTCAAGAGTGATCCAATCATCCTTCAAGTGATCCTCTTCATTCTTCTTCACTTGCAAGAGAAGAACACAAGTATCCAAGTTGATACAAGGTGTTATCATTCCTCTTCATTAGCAAGAGAAGAACACAAGTATCCAAGTAGATACAAGGTGTTGTCATCCCTCTTCATTAGCAAGAGAAGAACACAAGTATCCAAGTAGATACAAGGTGTTGTCATCCCTCTTCATTAGCAAGAGAAGAACTCAAGATCTTCAAGAAGACAAGATTTGTAGTGGTTAGGTTTTGTAACACTTGTTACATCCTTGTTGTATCTTAGCATACATCAAGATTATCTTTCTTTTATGAGAGTGTGAGTGAAGATCATTGTGATCTTAAGAGATAGTGAAGATCTCTTGAAGCCATTGGGCTTGTGTGTGAGTAGTCAAAGGATCTAGAGTAGTTAGATTGAGTAGAGTGAAGTGAGAGTTGATCTTAGTGATCGTGTTGAGATCGTGGTGATCTCTTGTAGCCATTAGGGCTTGTGTGATTGGTCACGTGGACCTTGGTAGATTGGTGCTAGCTAAGATTAGCACTAGACATTTAGCTTAGTGTCGGTAATAGGATAAGCGACGTGTACGGTTTTCTCCGCCTGAAGGGAGGTTGTTGACATAGTGCTTGAAACTCTCGAGTGTGGTACTCGGGGAGTGGAGTAGGGCGAAGAAGAGCTTCGTAGCCGAACCACTATAAATCCTTTGTCTCGGTTTGATCTTTCCAACTCTACTCTTTACTTTCATTATTTTATATTTGTTAGTTTAGTGTGTAGTTCATATTGGTGTTGATTGATTACATATATAGTTCGAATCAAAGTTTCCAATAACCAACTTTTAAAACAAGATTTTTGAAAGAATTTTAAACCGGTAAACTATTCAATCCCCCTTCTAGTTTTCCACAATTGGTATCAGAAGCCACGTCAGTCAAGATTTTAAAGTATATTGTATTTTAAAACTTGAATCGATCAATGGATTCCGAAAAATATCTAGAAGGGCAATCTATGCAAAGACCACCACTTTTCGAAACCGATTGTTTTATTTATTGGAAAACAAGATTCGAAACGTATGTGAAAACAAAAGACATTGATCTTTGGCATGTTATTACCGAGGGTGACTTTCAACCTATTCAAATGAATCCGGAAACTAAAAAGGATGAAATAGTTTCTTATGATAAACAAAGTGATGAACTTAAAAGGAAATTAGCCAAAAATAATGAGGCTAAAATGATGATTTATAATGCTTTGCCTAAAAAGGAATTTGAAAGAATTTTCATGTGTAATACGGAAAAAGATATTTGGAAAACTTTGTTAGTCACTCACCAAGGTAATAACCAAGTCAAAGAGAACAAGGTAGATCTTCTTATTCAACAATATGAACAATTTTCCATTACGGAAGATGAATCTATAGATAATGCTTTTGCTAGATTCAATACTATTATTACTAGTCTTAAAGCTCTTGATGAAGGTTACTCTAGCAAGAATTATGTTAGGAAGTTCCTTAGGGCTCAACATCCTAAATGGAGAGCAAAGGTTACCGCCATTGAAGAGTCAAAGGACTTGGCGATGTTGTCACTCGATGAACTTATAGGAAACTTGAAAGTTCACGAGATGATAATTAAGAAAGACTCCGATATAGTCAAAGGCAAAAGCGAGAGAGTTAGATCTCTAGCATTGAAAGCCAAGAAGGAGTCTAGTGATGAGGAATGTTCGAGTTCCGATAGTGAAGATGAGGAATATGCATTAGCGGTTAGGGACTTTAAAAAGTTCTTTAGGAGAAGAGGTAGGTTCGTTAGGCAACCTCGTGATGAGAAGAAGACATCACAAAAGAACCATGCTGAAAAGAAAGGGACAAGTGATAGGAAATGCTTTAGATAGCGGTGATGATGAAGAAAAGAAGCCCAAGGACGAAACATGTCTAATGGCTCATGCTTCTAATGAGGTACGTTACGACTACCCTAATTTCATAGATGACAACTCGTCAATAGATGATAACATACTACATGACGAACATAATAATCTATGCAAAATTGTTTCAAAAATGTTAAGTAGAAACAAATCACTAAAGTCAAAATTGCATGAACTCGAAGTGAAAATCTTAGAACTAAAGGATCAAGTCAAAGGACTTGAAAGAAACAAAGAAATAGACGTAGGATGTGATTCATGCATAAGTCTTCGATTAGAAAATGAAAAACTTAAGGAAAATGCAATTAGGATAACTAGGTTCAAAAAGAATACAAAAAATGTTTCGACAGATAAAACAAATCTTGAAAAATCTGTCAAACCTACTGATTCTGTCAAATCCCAAGACGGCACCATTAAAGGTACCAACGGTACCATTAAATTTAATGGAACCGTGGTACCGTCTGGTGGTGGGGACAGAACTGAGTCGAATCTCAAAAACAAATCAAGTCCTAAACCAACTCACATAGTTGTTAATGGCACAAAGGTCTCAATTGCTAGTATAGAGGAAGTTAAGAGATTTTACAAACCCATGTCAAAACCCAAACCTGGATTTGTAAAACCTAACACAAGGCCTAAGACTCCTCCACCAAGAAAAACAAACACTCCCAAACCTCGGTCAATAACTCCTTTACCGAGACATAACTATAGAAGACAAAGCTTTCCAAGTAACTATCTCGTAACTTGGAATGACTGTCAACTGCAAAGTTACTTGCCATGGGAAATTTGTCCTCCATTTAAACATCCTAACCACATGCAAGAAATGCATGGGATGTTTAATGCTAACCACTTTGGACCCATGAGATATTGGAGACCAAATGTTTGAATGTTTCTCTCATGCAATAGATATGCTTAGGAATTGACTTGGAGCCTGATGAATGGGTCTAGGATAGTGGATGCACTAACCACATGACGGGCAACCGAAGTTTATTCTCATCATACAAGGCATACAACGGAGGTAATGTCACTTTCGGTAGCAAACTTAAGGGCAACATTATAGGCAAAGGTACGATTTCTCAAGACTCTCTCATTATTAGAAATGTTGAGCACGTAGATAACTTAGGTTTTAACTTACTTAGCATTAGTCAAATGGTAGATAATAAGTGTAGAGTCATATTCTTTGAAGAGGGTAGTGAGATCATTAAGAATGGGAAAACCATAGGCAAAGGAGTTAGGAAAAACGGCTTATTTGTCATGAAGATAGGAAATAAGCCTGAAGATAAGATTTGTCTAGCAACTATAGATGATCATACCACTCTGTGGCATAGGAGACTAGGTCATGCCAATATGCGTCTTATACAATCATTGGCATCTAAGGAACTAGTTAGAAACCTACCTAAGATTAAGTTCGACTCACACTTTTGTGACGCTTGTAAAGTTGGAAAACAAGCTCATTCTAGTCACAAAGCTAGGAATATGGTCTCGACCTCTAGATGCCTAGAACTACTTCACATGGACTTATTCGGTCCATCCGCCGTATGGAGCTACGGAGGAAATCTCTACACCTTAGTAATAGTTGATAACTACTCTAGGTATACTTGGACTAGATTTATTAAGAATAAGACTCAAGCCTTTGAGGAATTTGAAATCTTTAGTAAGAAATTCCAAAATCAACTAGGATGTACAATAGTTTCTATTAGGACGGATCATGGTCGGGAATTTGATAATGAAGTGCAATTTAGAGTATATTGTGATGTTAATGGTATTACTCACAATTTCTCGGCTCCACGCACTCCTCAATCAAATGGGGTAGTTGAGCGGAAAAATCGTACTCTACAAGAAATGAGTAGAACGATGTTGAATGAACAATCAATTCCGCAAAAGTTTTGGTGTAATGCGGTGGACACCTCAACTTACATTCTAAATAGGATTCTAATTAGACCTATCCTAGGAAAAACCCCATATGAAATCATGAAAGGAAGAAAACCTTCTCTTGATTACTTTAGAGTGTTTGGAAGCAAATGCTTCATACTAAACACTAAAGATTACCTCACCAAGTTTGACCCAAAGTCTTACGAAGGTGTATTCCTAGGTTACTCCCAAAATAGTAAAGCCTACGTTGTCCTAAATAGAGAAACCTCGAAAGTCGAAGAATCACTCAACGTGACATTCGATGAAAGTCCTCCGCAATCTAAGACATCACCATTGGTTGATGATGACTTAGATGAGGATGAATCCATTAAGGTTAATGGCAAGAAAACCCTAGAAGATGACATTGAGGATGAAATAGTTGAATTTGACGAAATTGTCAACATTAAGGAATCCAAAAACCATCCTATTGAGAATGTCATAGGTAACCTAAACCAAAGAACCCTTAGGTCACAAGCACAAAACAAAAGTAACTTCTTTTGTTTCATATCTACCGTAGAACCTAAGAATGTAGGTGAAGCAATTAAGGATGAAAGTTGGATAGTTGCCATGCAGGAGGAACTAAATCAATTCACCGCAAACCAAGTTTGGGATTTAGTACCTCTTCCTAGAAATCAAACTATCATAGGAACTAAATGGGTGTTTAGAAACAAACTCGACGAAAATGGCATTGTAGTTAGGAATAAGGCAAGGTTGGTAGCACAAGGCTACAACCAACAAGAGGGAATAGATTATGATGAAACCTATGCACCCGTAGCTAGATTAGAATCAATTAGAATACTCCTCGCCTATGCATGTGCCTTAGACTTTAAGCTATACCAAATGGACGTGAAGAGTGCGTTCCTTAATGGTTATATCAACGAGGAGGTGTATGTTGCGCAACCTCCGGGATTCGTTGATTTCAAATGTCCGAATCATGTTTATAAACTCAAGAAAGAACTCTATGGTCTTAAACAAACTCCTAAAGCTTGGTATGATAGACTAAAAGCCTTCTTGATTGAACATGAATATACCATGGGAAAGGTTGATAACACACTCTTCAGAAAGAAAAGAAATTCTCATCTCATCATTGTTCAAATATATGTCGACGACATTACATTCCGATCAACTTGTCAAGAGATGTGCGATGATTTCTCAAAAATCATGCACGACGAGTTTGAGATGAGCATGATGGGTGAATTAAATTTCTTCCTTGGTTTACAAATTAAACAAATGAAAGATGGCATCTTCTTTAATCAAGCTAAGTATAGTAAAGAGATGCTTAAGAAGTTTAGTTTAGAAGAGTCTAAGCCAATGAAAACTCCCATGTCCACTGTTGATACAAAAGTTGGGTGTTCCTTGATTCCATACCAATCAGATCTTAATGCTCGAGACCTACGCACTAAGAAAACAAAAAGACACCGTTAGGCTTATCGTGGGATTGTCTCCCACGATTATCCTCCGGTGTGAGAGTAAGTAATCGATTTAGGGTTTGTCGAAGAGTTAGGGTTTTGTAAGTCATACCTTTAATGAGAGTCGAAGGACTCTTTATATACACACGAAACCCTAGTTGGTTTCGTGTCCTTCACTCCTCAGCATATCCCGCATAGGGCGGTTATATGATATATATCCATAAATAAGGGATATCTATATCAAAACCATAAATAGCTTTGGGTTTGGGCCATCGTGAGCCCAAACCGCTATTGTGATAGCCCATTCGTAATGGGCTTGAGTCCATTCGTGATGAACCTGAGTATGGGCCGGGTTCGTGACCCGAATACGGACTATACGTCATCTTGTCCCCCCAGTCTAGTGTGCGTAATGTGTAATTGCGGATACTAGACTAACAACTTTAGCGAAAAAACATTCCTCGATGCGTAGTGGGGAAGTTGCAAATATTTCCCGCCTAAATAATAAAATTAATTCGGTCCAAATACATCCGTATCTTCATTGGAAATCGTGAGTGGTAGGTAAAAAGTGCTTCGCCTTTTTGGATCCCAGCCACACGATTGGGCAAGTGGGGTACACTTGGCATCCATCTATGGATATGTGTAACCCTATATAAAATCAAGCCATCCTTTCACTGTGACTGCCACAGTAAAAATCATCATTTGCCACCATTGATAAAACTTCGAATAGCAATCAAGAACTCAACGAAACCTAAGGTAAAAACGCTTGCGCTTCAGATTCCTTCTTATTCTAACCATGGTTCAGCAGCTATCCGATTTTCACTCCAATTTATCTGAGGACGATCTGCGGCAATTCGCCTCTGATTATTACATCCCTGGCTTTTTGCACCCGGTTGTTCCGGTTGATAATGCGTCCATCGCGAACTTCCCTCAAGGGAAGGTGGGGGTTTACACACGTTTCTTCGAATTTGCGAACCAACGTGCGCCCATTTCCCTATTTTTATGCGATATTCTCAATCACTATCGCCTTCATATTTCTCAGCTGCACTGCATAGGTGCAGTAAAAATAACTAATTTCGAAGTAAATTGTCGCCTTTTGGGGATTGAACCCACAGTTCATCTATTCCGCGCGTTCTACCACACAACGTGGTCGAATGGCTGGGTGTCTTTTGCTAAGCGCGCCGGGACATGGCAATGCTATACGGATAAATTAGATGCGCTGAGGGTTTGGAGGGAAAAGTTCTTTTGGGTAGATAGTGCCTTCTTTCCATGGGATTTCGAGTTTTATACCAAAGAATCATTGCCGAAGGATGAGCGCCCAGACCCCAGGTTGTATAATGAGGCTGATGCGGACACGATAAATACTAATCGCATTTCGATACAAGCATATCCAGAAGAGTTTTTGGTGCACATGGGCATCAGTCGCAACTTCTTCGGTAGTCCAGAAGAAGTGCCAACTTTTTTTGATGAAAATAGCCGGGGTGGGTGCTCGTCCTTCCTCCCTTTTCGATTATTATTTGTAAGCGCTCCTCCCTTTGTAAATTATCTAACTTAGTTTTGTGTTTGTTTGTTGCTTGTTGCGCAGAAATGGACCTATTTAGCGTTGTTCGTTTGGAGAAGCCAAAACAAGTGATTGTAGGGGTGCGCCCTTTGAGGGATGACGAAGAGCCGATTTTACAGGCTACTGCAGGGCGCACAATGGTTATTGAGCAGGAAGAGCCAGAGGAGACAGATGAGACAGGGGAGATCCCCCCAGGTGTTACTTTGGCTACTCCTCTGCGTAGCGTTCCCGCTTCTGGGTCGCAGATCCCTGTGGAGGTATTACACATAGACTCGTCGGGGAGTGCCATGGATGTGTCTGAGGAAGAGGAGGAGGAGAGCCAAAAGTTAAAGCGCAAGAGATCGGCTGGTGATGATGGCGCAAGTACTTCAAGTAAGCGTCCTACTATCTTTGTCAGGCAATCATCTGAGGAGGGTGCATCGCAGAAGGATGCTTCTGGAACTCCTCCCTTCATGTAAGTACTGAAACTATTCTCTTTAGATTTTTACTCCGTGTTGATATTGTTGTCATTTGTTGACTTTTTGTTACTTGCGCGCAGTTTGGAGGCTGTTATTGATGAGGGTGCGCAAGTTGGGAATTCACCACCCAAGGCTGGTTCTGGTGAGTTTATGCCCAAGGGTCCAGTGGGTGAGGAGAAGTCTGCCGAAGATGCGCCAACAGGTCGTCTTATAGAGGAGTTGGCTTCATTGGTTGAGCGGCTACAGACACAATATAGTGGTGAAGGTAGCTTGGTTGCGCAGAAGGACAGAGAAATTGACATTCTGAGGGCGCAATTGGCTGAAGCGCAGGCTGAAGTGAGGGCTTCTGGTGTGTACGCCCAGAAAGTTGCTGATGAGAAGATGTTGCTCATGGCTGAGCTGGCTCAAGAGCGTAATGGAGCAAGAGAATACAAGGCCTCCTGCCTTTGGGCCTTGAGATATATGGAGCTGAACAAGGGTAAACTCGTCTTGAACATGGATGGTTTCCGCAAGACTGTGGAGAGTTTGCTGGAGAACCAGGAGCGCAAGCTGCGTAAGCTCAGCATCGAATATGATGAGGAGCTGTACCCTCATTTGGTGTCCACCATTGCTGAGCGCAGATGGCTCATTAGCCATGGGTTACGCCTTGCCGCCATGGGTACTTTGGAGTCCCAAGAGGTGCGAGAGGCCTTTGGAGAGGTTGTGGAATGCACGCTTGCACGTGGCAAGGCGCAAGCTGTAGAGGAGCTCTCTGAGAGCGGACTGCTGAAGGTGCCTGCCGCACAAGTGCCTAATTACAATGCTAATGCTTTTGATGAGCTTGTTGCGGCTATGGAGAAGATGAAGCTGCTGGATCTTCCTCATATCGCTCAACTTGAGCGCGACCAGGATTACCCCATAAGTGTAATCATGGAGGGGTTGACCTTGGCCAAGCATTCAGCGGAGGGCGCAGAGGAAGAAGCTGACTATTTCCTCAAGCCGGACGTGTCACAGCTGCAGGTACCTATTTTTGTCCATCCTCGCAACGTCCAGGATCCATTTGCCCTTGAGACGGAAATCCCCTTGAAGCAATCCTTAGAGGCTCATGCTATGAGGTTGGCGAAGAAGCAGGGCGTGAAGGGGAAGGCCATCCTCTGCGGTGTTGGTGCTGCGCATCTCCCAAGGTCTGATGGGGTACCTGTCAGCGTACCGACAGTCTCGCCCCAAGGTGGTGTTAGCAGTTCTAGGCTCAAGCGTACTCGTAGCCTTTAGATCTTTTTTGTCTTGGTAGTTTTTTGTAATAGATTAACATTTTGGTTGCACATGTGCATGTTAAGTCTATCCTTTGTGTGAATTCGTAATCCATAAAGTGTTGGTTTTGGAATATACGATTGTACGCATATTGTACCAAATTTGATTGTGGTTATAATGATTTTGTTTAGTTTATGTTCTCTTTTCGTGAAAGATGTCTAAGAATCAAACCGTTTATATAAACACATTTAAAGAGTTTATAATCACTTGTATCATAATCGTGTATGAGATTTGTGACATAAGCGTGTATAAATTTATGACCTAGTCGTATATGGTATTATCGTGTATAACATAATTGTATATGAAATGCACAAGTTGTTGTGTATCCATCGTGGGATGCACAAGTGTATGGATTGCAGCGTACTGCGAATACCATGTTAAGGGGATAATTGTCTTAACTCCTAATTTGTTAAACGCGCACAGTATGCATAGTTGCGCATCCGTCGTGAGATGCGCATCGAACTTACTCCAACGTCTTGAGAGTGAGGTGTTTAACAAGGATTCGTGATCCGATGTTGATGGGTTTGCAACCCTCTTACTCAACGAGTCATTTATTAGGTTTACTCATCCTTTTACCATCGTGGGTTTTTAATTAGTGCATGCACGCCATGTAGGCAAAAGATAATATAACAAACAATATTGAGACATAAATTATATGTAAGCAATAAAGTAAAGTGTGTCACGGAGTTAGCTAGAAACCGTAACGTTTTATTAATACTTGCAAGTTTTTGTAAAAAAGGTAAAAAACATTTGTCTAAATGAAACAAAGAATGTAAATACACGGATATTTATTTGGCACTTACTAAAGTGCGTATGTGTCCATGCCTTGGGTCGTAACCTTTCCTAAAGATAGCATCTCTTGAGATTGCGGATATTCCATGTGCGTTGTAGCTCACGGCCTTCCATGTCGCGCAGCTTGTACGCGCCTTGTCCTAGTGCTTCAATGACCTCATAGGGTCCTTCCCACTTTGGTCCAAGTTTACCTGTGTCTTCTGCATGGCTTGCATCATTAGCGCGGTACACAAAGTCGCCAGGTCTGAATGAGGTGCTTCGAACTTTAGCATCGTAGTATCCCTTCATCTTTGACTTGGTTCTTGCCTCTCGTATGGCTGCGCGCTCGCGCCTTTCCTCCAGCAGGTCCAAATCTATCCGTCGTTCATCGTCATTAGCCGCGACATTGACTTCCGCTGTGCGGATAGTTGGCATCCCAATTTCAGCTGGTATAACAGCTTCTGTCCCGTAGACAAGGGAAAAAGGAGTGTCTCCATTGCTAACTTTGATCGTCGTGCGATGCGCCCATAAGACATGAGATAATTCGTCCACCCATCTTCCTTTGTGTTTGTCCAGGCGTGCTTTAATTCCTTCGCCTAAACTGCGATTTGCGCGCTCAACTAAACCATTGGTTTGTGGGTGTTTAACTGATGCGAAGTGTTGTGTGATATTTAACTCCGCGCACCAGTCTTTGAACGGGTTATCACGGAATTGTTTTCCGTTGTCCGAAACGATTTCCCCAGGTAATCCAAAGCGGCATACAATATTTTCCCAAACAAATCGTTTTACTTGGTTTCCTATGATTGTCGCAACTGCTTTTGCCTCAATCCACTTGGTAAAGTAATCTATTGCCACAATAAGGAATTTCAGTCCTCCTGCTGCGACGGGGAAGGGACCCGCAATGTCGATGCCCCATTTATAGAATGGCCATGGAGAAGTAATAGGCGTTAGCTCTTGTTGTGGTCTGCGCGGGATGGGTCTATGAACTTGGCAGTCATTGCATTTCCTTATCACATCGCGCGCATCCCGGTGCATAGTAGGCTAGTAGTATCCTGAGCGCAATGCGCGTGCTACAACGGATCGTGGTCCTGAATGCATACTGCATGAACCAGCGTGGATCTCTCGGAGCACGTAATCTGCCTGAAGAGGTCCAACGCACCGAAGCCATGGTTGTAGGAATGAGCGACGATATAGGATACCATCTCTAAGTTCGAACCTCTGCGTCGTGCGCCGTATCCATCGAGCGTCTTTTTGCTCTTCGGGCAATTTGCCCTTGTTTATAAAATCGATAATAGGGGTCATCCATGTAGGATCCTGTTCTTCTATCACCGTAGATATTTTCATCTCCGAGATGGACTTGTTCTTTAGAATCTCCACCAGTACTTGTTTTGACAGGTGCGCAAATCTTGTAGATGCAATCTTGCTCAGTGCATCTGCTTTTTTGTTTTCCCCTCTAGGAACTTGTTTGATGGTAAACCTATCAAAACTTTGAATTAGTGACTTTGTCTTTTCAAGGTATTGAACCATGTTGTCCTCTTTAGCCACGTATTCTCCCAACACATGGTTGGCTACTAATCGAGAATCCATGTTTGCTTCTAGGTTGCGTACACCCATTCGAGTTGCAATGCGCAATCCAGCGATTAGGGCCTCATATTCTGCTTCGTTGTTCGTGGCTGTGAATTCAAAACGCAGTGCGTAAGTGAACTCCATTCCTTCTGGATTAGTGAGTATAAGGCCAGCGCTCGACCCATCCACGCATGAAGATCCATCCGTGAATAAGATCCATGGTTCTTGTAGTTCTACCTTGTTTTGTGGAGCTGCGACATCGGTGTCTGGCTTTTCGATGATGAAATCTGCTAGTATTTGGCCCTTGACCGCAGTGCGTGGCCTATAGGAAATGTTATATTCGCCTAGCAGCACACTCCATTTTTGTAATCGCCCCGATGCGTCATGTTTAGAGATAACTTGTTTGATTGGTTGGTCTGTGATTACCGCTATTGGATGCGCTTGAAAGTATCTGCGCAATCTTTTGGCGGCGAACACTAATGCTAAGACCAACTTTTCCATTGGGCTGTAGTTAATCTCTGTCTTCTTGAGCGCTTTGCTTACGAAGTATACCGGTGTTTGTACAGAGTTCCTCTCTATCAGTAGTACTGCGCTGACTGCTCCATGAGTTGCTGATAAGTAAACGATTAATTCCTCCCCTGGTCGGGGTGCGGCAAGCTTAGGAAGCGCTGCTATATGTTGCTTAAGCTGTGTAAAAGCCTCTTTCGCTTCCGCAGTCCAACGGAAGTCTCCCTTTTTTGTACACTTCTTGAGTGTTTTAAAGAGAGGGAGTGACTTATCCGCTGATTTGGACAGGAACCTGTTCAAACCGGCTAGTTTCCCATTTAGAGACTGAACTTCCTTCAGCGTGCGTGGTGAAGGAAGTTGGATGACAGCATCTATTTTTTCTGGGCATGGCTTAATGCCATCTGGTTCTATCAGATATCCCAAGAACATGCCTTCTATAGCACCGAAAGTGCACTTCTTGGGATTTAGCTTCATGTTGATCGCCCGTAGCGTTCTAAATGTTTCTTCTATATCGCGCACCACTTCGTCTTCAGTGTGGCTTTTTATGACAAGATCATCCACATAAACTTCTAAGTTGCGGCCCACTTGCTTTTCAAATGCATTATCTACCAATCGCTGGTAGGTGGCGCCTGCATTCTTCAAGCCAAAAGGCATCTTTGTGTAACAGTAGACCCCTTGGCTAGTGTGGAAAGCTGTTTTTTCCTCGTCTTCCTTGGCCATTTGGATTTGGTGGTATCCTTTGTATGCGTCTAAGAAACATTTAAATGGATATCTACACAGAGATTCTACCTTCCAGTCTATCTCTGGTAGCGGATAGCAGTCCTGTGGACATGCTTTGTTGAGATCAGTGAAATCCACACACATCCGCCAACTGCCATCACCCTTCTTGACCATGACTGGATTAGAGAGCCAGTCATGGTAATAGACTTCACGCATGATTCCTGCGTCCACAAGTTTGTGTACTTCCTCCAGAATGGCTTTTGCGCGCTCTGGAGCTTGGCCGCGCTTTTTCTGCCGCACTGGGGAATATCCTTGTCGGATTTTTAGCTTGTGTTCTGCGATCGAGCGTGGCACACCAGTCATGTGCTTTGGTTCCCAGGCAAAGATATCTAGATTCCTCTGTAAGAGTGCGCACACGGCCGCTCTGCCTTTGTCAGACAGCGATCCTCCGATTGATACTTCTTGCTCTGGGTAATCGGGGTGAATTGCGACCTTCAAGTTTGGAACTTTCGCTGCGCTCTGTTCTGGGACGTGCGTCGTCTCACATGTAATCGTGTTACATTCTTATGGTGGCGCAGCGTTGTTATAAATGGTGACGATGCCGCCTTCTACTGGGAATTTGAGCATTCCATGCGCTGTGGATGGTACTGCGCGCAACGCCGAGATTCCTGACCTTCCAATAATGCCGTTGTATGGCGAAGGAGACTTGATCACCATGAAGTTCATCCAGGCTGTCGTGGAGTGTTCCTTATTACCGACAGCGACTAGTAGGCGCAATTGCCCCATAGGCCATATCTTTTCTCCTGTAAAGCCAGTAAGCGCAGTCGTGGCTGGACTTAACTGTCTTTGTATTTCAGGACGCAATCTCTTGAAGCAATGTTCATACATTATATCCGCTGATGCGCCCCCATCGACATACATGCGGTGGATGTCGTGACCCCCCGCCTTTATTTCAATGGTAAGTGGTTCTGCCGCTGCGTTGTCCGCAGTCAAGGTGGGGAAGGAGATTTCGCTTCCCTGAGAGAATTTCTGGCTCACCTTTTGCCTAGTCTTTCGCTGCCATGATTGTATCATGTAGATAGTATCGGCCTTTTCCTTAGGCGCTTCTTTCTTGCCTCCGGTTCTCTGCTTGTCTTTCCCCTCCTTAATATTCTTAATGAGGTGGTCCAATCTGCCTTCTTTCACTAGTTTCTCGATTAGCTGGCGTAACTGGACACACTCATTAGTGGTATGACCCTTTTGTGCGTGATACTCGCAGTATCCGTTCCCTACGCGCCGATCCTCCGGGGTGCGCATGGGTGGGGGTCTTGGAAAGTTCGCACCCTCCATCGCGAATATCTCCTTTGGAGTTTTTGTTAATGGGGTGTACTTATCGTTTCCCCTTCCGCTTCCTTGGGTGCGATAACTTTTGTTACGATTGCCACTCTGTTCATTGGATGGTCTCCTTGACTCTTCTTGTGACCTATGGTTCGAGTAGCCTTTTTTGCTATCCGCAGCGGCTGCTTCTCCTTGGACGAAGGACCTCGTGCGCTTCATGAGTTCATCAAAGGTGTGGGGAACCCTATCGTTTAACTTTTTTATCAAATCTGGTTTATTGATTGCGTTCATAAAACCTGATATTTTTAGTATCTCTGGGCACGCTTTGACTTGCATGCATTCGTCCTTATAGCGCTCCATGAAAGCGCTTGTGGATTCCCCTTGTCGCTGTTTTACCCTAGCGAGCTCAACAGGGTTTTTGGCGCACTTTTTTCTTTGAGTAAAGTTTAAACGAAACGCCTTTCGCAACTCTTCAAACCCACCGATGCTTCTGCGTGGAAGCTTATTGAACCAATTGCGCGCGTTCCCTACTAATGTAGAGTTAAACATATGGCACCACACAGGTTGTGGCCAATTTTCGATAGTAGCTGCTGACTCTAAAATTTTTAGGTGATCATCAGGGTCACCTGTCCCATCATATGTTTTGACATTAGCAGGCATGCGCCTTCTCTTATTTTCCGAAAAATCGCTGATGCGCCTAGTAAACGCATCAACTTTTTGACGGCGCCAGGGAAGAGACATGTCTTCATCTTCCTGGTCGCGGTATTTTCCTCTTGATTTCCAGTGTCCAGTTTCTTTGTCCTCGTTGTCCGAGGAATCACTTGAGGATGGGCTTACTCTTTTGCGACGCTTGCGTCGACTATCATCGGAATCTGAGCTTGCTCCTTTGCGGCGCTTGCGCCGACTATCCTCGGAATCAGAGCTTGAAGGGCTTTCACTTGGGGAGCACCGTCGCCCAAGCCTATCCTGAATCCTGCGACTGCCAAGCCTAGCGTGAAAGTCGGCTGTTTCATCATCCACAACCTTCCTTCCAATCCTGGTAAACACTGGGTGTTTGCGGCTATCCCTCTCGCGTTTTTCCTTTTGGTAGCGCGGTGGGGATGCTTCATACTCAGGGTCGAAGTTGAGCCTGGCGTGCAGACTTTGGCTTGACCTCTTCTTTGCCTCCTCTCGCATGAGCGCAGCCAAGGCTTCGTAATTTTGAGATACGAAGTCACTTGGCGCCAATTCAGGAGTGACTCCTTCTAGCGCGATGGAGTCTGTTTCCAAAACAAGATCCTTGTTTCGGATAGGCGCATTGGGAGGCTCAGTGAAGTTCACCTCTGGCATGGCAAGAGGAGTGCGCTCCAGTTCTATCGTGCTAGTACTTGTTGTAATAGAGGGAGTAGTCCTGGTAAGTGATTCCACCGTAGGAAAGACCAGATCTGAGTGCGCTCCTAAGCTTCTAGGCGTGCTGGTTGTCCCAGACGCTTGCTTAGAGGCCGCGTCAGTTTGCTGCTTCTTCCCTAGTAGGTCGTCATGCGTTTTCTTCGCATGCGGACTCTTGTGACTTCCGTGTTTCGTCATTCTAGTTCTTGGCAAAGTTCTTAGTGTAGGGTCCCACGGATGGCGCCACTTGTTGATACAAAAGTTGGGCGTTCGTTGATTCCGTACCAATCAGATCTTAATGCTCGAGACCTGCGCACTAAGAAAACAAAAAGACACCGTTAGGCTTATCGTGGGATTGTCTCCCACGATTATCCTCCGGCGTGAGAGTAAGTAATCGATTTATGGTTTGTCGAAGAGTTAGGGTTTTGTAAGTCGTACCTTTAATGAGAGTCGAAGGACTCTTTATATACACACGAAACCCTAGTTGGTTTCGTGTCCTTCACTCCTCAGCATATCCCACATAGGGCGGTTATATGATATATATCCATAAATAAGGGATATCTATATCAAAACCATAAATAGCTTTGGGTTTGGGCCATCGTGAGCCCAAACTGCTATTGTGATAGCCCATTCGTAATGGGCTTGAGTCCATTCGTGATGAACCTGAGTATGGGCCGGGTTCATGACCCGAATACGGACTATACGTCATCATCCACAGAAATAAAACTCACGAAATATGAAGAAGGTGAGTCCGTGGATAGCACTAAGTATAGAGGTATGATAGGAAGTTTACTATACCTCACGGCAAGTAGGCCCGACATCATGTTTAGTGTCTGCCTTTGTGCTCGCTTCCAAGAGGATCCCAAAACCTCTCACCTTGAAGCGGTTAAGCGTATCTTCTGATATATTAAAGGCACTATACACTTGGGATTATTTTATCCCAAGGGGACTGGTGTAGAAACTGTTGTCTATGCCGACTCTGATCATGCGAGAGATTATGTGGATTGAAAGAGTACGAGTGGAATTTGTACCTTCATGGGTTGTTGTATAACTTCTTGCTTCTCCAAGAAACAAACGGCTCTTGCTATCTCCACGACCGAAGCCGAGTACGTAAGCGCCAGAAAGGCATGTCAACAAGCACAATGGATGAAACAAGCTCTTATAGACTATGACATCCATCTAGATGACGTTCCCATTATGTGTAATAATAAAGGTGCTATTGACTTGAACAAAAACCCCGTTCAACACTCCCGTACCAAACACATCGAAATCCGCCACCACTTCCTTCGTGATAATGTTCAGAAAGGAAACATTTCCATTGAGAAAGTTCCTTCTCAGGACAACATCGCAGACATCCTAACCAAACCTCTCAAACGAGAATCCTTCAATTATCTCCGTCTAGGTCTAGGAATGATGGAACATATTCCATAAGTCTCATGACTCTTGAAGTCATCTCGTGAGTCTCATGTAGTTTAGTTTAGGTCTCCCTAGTCAAAAGAATTTGTTGGGTACAAATTCTTTCCTCGTGACAATAGGTCTCACTAAAATAGCGAGACTTGTTCGTCAAAAATCAAAATGGGACAGAAAACAGTCCCAGCAGATCACGGCTCCACTAAATGTGGCACGACACCGTTAAAGTTAACGGTACCGTGGAACCGTGCATCTGGAACATTCCGTATTCCAGTTCCCCTTTTCCACACTACTCATTCCAAACCCTCATAACCTCAGCAACTGCTGTCATAACTTAACCTCACACCCAACACTTAATTACATCCCTTCAAGATCATATTCAAGACATTGAGTTTCAAGATCCTAAATCATTCTCACCTTTTTTCAACAAAAATTGTAAGTCACCTTACTCCAATTTTTTTAATTTTGGGTCTAGGGTTTATGCATTGATAAAAATTGAATTGGGGTTTTTTCAATTCTCTCTAGGAAATTTTCAATTCGAAGTCATCAACACCAAAACATTTCAAAATCTTTGGTACCAAAAACATTGAGGTTACCAAAATACCTCAATTCCATCATTTTCAAAATCTCACGAAACTAGGACCATGAAATTGTTCTTTTCATGTATTGTTGATGCAAACTAAAAATATCTTTTCATGCATACATGATCTCACGAATATTGATCGAATTACATAATCAATATGTATTTTTCGACATATTTGTTTGAGCAAAAAGTAAAATTAGGAGTGTTAGGGTCATCTCATTATTATTTTTTTTTTGTCGAGATTACCGCACCTCCACAGAGTTTGCATTTAGGTACACACTAGGCATGTGCATAATGCAACTATTCTTCACTCTAATTTTTCCTTAAAATTTTTTTTAGGAAACAAAAATGTCTCATGAATATGATTTTGATCATCTCCTAACCGATACCTACATACCCGAAATTTCACAAGAACCCACAACTCTCGGTAACCACATTCGTGCCTATGTTAATCTTGAAACCCGTCGGTTTCATGAAGGCCGTTTCATTGATTCGTCCCTAATTTACCATCGGGACATCAACACTTCCTTTAGAGCTATAGGATTCGATTGTCTACTTCACATTAACGAGAACATTTGTCCTCGTTTTGTGTTGGAGTTCTTTCGACAAGTTGAACTCGTACGTAACGAGGATCAATCCTTGTCACTTTGGTTTTGGGTCCAAAACTTCAAATTCATCCTAACTCTTGAGCAATTTGCTCAGATCCTTCGAATACCCAATCATGGGCAATGTGCCTATACTGAAGATTGGTGTCATGAGTCTCTCTTTCACTATCGTGAGGAGAATAGTCCATATTGTTCGTACATACCCTCTCCATCCGAACTAACCAAACTCATCTGTACTTATAAGTACCCCTCTTACCCTAATCCAACGAAAATTCGTTTGGAAGAGGTTCGTCATGAACTACTTTCTTGGGCAGTCATCCTGCGAGAAAATGTTCTAAGTCTCACAGGAAATCGTGAGCAACTCCCGGCGTGTTGTGCTCATATGATTTACTGTCTCCTAACCCAACAACCATACAACCTCGCTTACTTCTTCGCTAAGCGAATTGTCCATCTCAAGGGTAACAAAAATAAATTGATACCCTATGGGATGTTCCTAACCCGTCTCTATCACCATCTCATGAACCTACACCCTTACCTCAACGGTCCTCAATACTCCCTTGTCAAACCCATCATGCAACCCATAAACGAGTCACATGTTTCATCAATCCTCATTTCCGAATCCTCCACCCATTATGCTTTGATGATCCAAATCATGAAAATGATACTCATGCTCAAGACAAGAGTATGCCAAGAATGAGGGAATGCTCAAGTCATAAGTGTTGAAGAAATCTATGTTTCTTATTAGGATTTATCTTTGAATGAATTCTAATTGATTTATTGCATGCTTAACTATCTCCTTTCCTAATCAATCTATGTGATATTTGGATGATAGCTTATTTTGTCCCTTCTTATTGCATGCTTATCATTATCTTAGGAAACTACATGATAGCCTTTATGTGCTAGTTGTAGATTAAATGGGACACTTTAGGAAAACAAGTACCTAGTGAGTTGAGGCACTATCATTTCCAGGAATTAGTTTTCCTAGAAAACATCTCCCTAGCTGCCCAGAACTAACCTGCACAGAAATCTTCTTGCAAACAGTGGCACGGTACCATTAAATATGGACGATACCGTTAAATTTAACGGTACCGTTAAATTTAACGGTACCGTGGGTCATTTAAAGGAACCGTATCCCTGTTTGACAAATTTTTACTGTTCCTACCAAAAACCCTACACCCCTAACCTCAAACCTGCAAATCTTTGCAAACCTAACACACCCTAGGATTCCCTTCCTACACCATAGGATCAACTTTAATTCAAATTTCACCTAACTTGCCTATTTAAGGCCTCACCCTTGCAAGCTTATCTTGCACTTCACCTTTAACCTCCCATCACACAAACACCATGTCCTCCACACATGGTTCAACCTCTCAAATCTCCAAGAAACCTAGGATAACCGTAAAACCACCCTCAAAACCACTCTTTGTGGATCTCACAAAAGATGATGAAGCTATGACACCACCTTCCCAAGCCACTCCATACTCACCATCACCACCTTATGCACCATCTAAAACATCATCTACCTACACAACATCTTCATCATCCTACTACACTACATCATCAATGGAGTACACACCATCCCCCTTAACTCCATTGGACAATGCCATGCCAATTTCACCTCCAACAAACCTACCACAATCAGCATCTCCTATCATGGCACAACCCAATCAACCACATCCCTTTGATTTATATAGTGCTAATTGCCTATGTTGTCTCCATAACCATAACCTCATCTATTTCTTAAGAGACGAGATTCATTTCATGTTCTACTTTATAGAACATCTCTTAACACCACCACCACCCCAAATGGGGCCCCAATCTCCACCACCTCCCAACCCACAATAGGTCTTTAGGAGCCCTCTTGGAAATGAAACATGCCTCTAGTCATTAGGGATTTATGCTTATCATTGTCTCTTTTATGTTTCCATGAAGTCATATCCATGTATGACATTTATTTTCTTTTAATGAATGAATGGGTTTTTATGAGGGTTGTTCATTATCATTTTTAGCTCCTAGCTAATTTTTTTTTCTTATGTGGTTGGATATTTGTCATAATGTGCTACTTGTTACATATTATATATGTATCTTCTAACTTTGTTTTGTAGCAAGAATCATTGCTCGATTCCTTTGTGTTCTCCAAATGAGGGGGAGTACACATCAAGGGGGAGCCTTTGTCACCTTTTTTATTAGACAAAAAGGAGGAGAAATGGGAGTAAACTCATTAAAAACTTGTTAAAACTAATTTTAACCTAACATGAGTTTATATTTTGTCATCATCAAAAAAGGGAGAGATTGTTGATGCAAATAATGTTCTAAAAACGTTATTTATATCTTTCGATTACTTCACGTTTTGAGGATGACAAAATGTGAAATCACGATACGTTAAAATTAACGTAAACAAGTCTTTAATCGGAAGATCCCGTTTCTACGCAAATCACTCTTGAACAAAGTTACAACTTGAACTAGTGATCAAAGAAGTGAATTTATGTTTTGAAAATTCACATTGTAAATGGGACAAAACATTTTTTCAAAAATACACATGACAAATTATTTTTGAAATATTAAGAAATGTTTTAATGGAAAAATAAGTTTGAAAATCACAACAACTATTTTTCCCCCCAAAATCTGCTCCAACCTTCCCCAAATAAGTTTTCACCAGAAAAGACAAAATTTTGAGCGTCCTAGTCTACCACGGCTCCACGGTACCGTTAAATTTAACGGAGCCGTGGTGTATTTAAAGGAGCCGTCCGTACCATTTTTTCTGTAACGTTCAGATTTTCTTTGCCTATAAATATCCACCCCTTTCACAGTTTTTAGGCATCCTTTCACACACAAAAACTTTCTGAGTTGAATACTCTCTTCACACTTTCTTTCTTAGATCATTTAGGTTAGTTTTTCTTTTGTTCAAGAGTGATCCAATCATCCTTCAAGTGATCCTCTTCATTCCTCTTCACTTGCAAGAGAAGAACACAAGTATCCAAGTTGATACAAGGTGTTATCATTCTTCTTCATTAGCAAGAGAAGAACACAAGTATCCAAGTAGATACAAGGTGTTGTCATCCCTCTTCATTAGCAAGAGAAGAACACAAGTATCCAAGTAGATACAAGGTGTTGTCATCCCTCTTCATTAGCAAGAGAAGAACTCAAAATCTTCAAGAAGACAAGAGTTGTAGTGGTTAGGTTTTGTAACACTTGTTACATCCTTGTTGTATCTTAGCATACATCAAGATTATCTTTCTTTTGTGAGAGTGTGAGTGAAGATCATTGTGATCTTAAGAGATAGTGAAGATCTCTTGAAGCCATTGGGCTTGTGTGTGAGTAGTCAAAGGATCTAGAGTAGTTAGATTGAGTAGAGTGAAGTGAGAGTTGATCTTAGTGATCGTGTTGAGATCGTGGTGATCTCTTGTAGCCATTAGGGCTTGTGTGATTGGTCATGTGGACCTTGGTAGATTGGTGCTAGCTAAGATTAGCACTCGAAATTTAGCTTAGTGTCGGTAATAGGATAAGCGACGTGTACGGTTTTCTCCGCCTGAAGGGAGGTTCTTGACATAGTGCTTGAAACTCTCGAGTGTGGTACTCGGGAAGTGGAGTAGGGCGAAGAAGATCTTCGTAGCCGAACCACTATAAATCCTTTGTCTCTGTTTGATCTTTCCAACTCTACTATTTACTTTCACTATTTTATATTTGTTAGTTTAGTGTGTAGTTCATATTGGTGTTGATTGATTACATATAGAGTTCGAATCAAAGTTTCCAATAACCAACTTTTAAAACAAGATTTTTAAAAGAATTTTAAACCGGTAAACTATTCAACCCCCCTTCTAGTTTTCCACAACCTTCTTTAACTAGCAGTACCTTCTCACCCAGAAGGTACTGTTAGTATATCTTCAACTTCTTCAAAAAGAACTAGCAGGCTTAATACTTCATTTGGCAGGCTCTTTGACTTGAACATTTTATTCCCAACAATCAGCTTGGCAGGCAGGCATGTGGCAGTCATAGGGTTAAGTTTTCATAAAAACAGTTATACTCTAGGTTTTATAAATACCCATTTCTCTATATCCAAGGCTCTGATACCAATCTGTAACACCTCCAAAATCTGGTTTAGCGGAAGCATACATGTTTGGGTGCTACTAAATTGGAATTACAACACAAGGTACAAAGAACGGTTTTACCTCAACTGTTTAAAAATTGATTTCATATTCAAAAGTGATTTGTTTACAACATTCAAAACCGGTGCGAAAATATAAGCCCATAAAAGAAATCAAGCGGTCCTAAATACATCAGAGTCTTCTATGACAATGCCATGCCATGCTAAGAACCTCCAATAGTGTGCTATCGCTTTACACCTGAAGATACATGCCAAAGTGTCAACACGAGGTTGGTGAGTTCATAGGTTTTAGTATTTGTAAATGTGGAACACCAGTTTATATTGTTTGGTTAATCGATACACTCATAATGACCATTAAACTCGGTAGTATGTCCGTTACACTCTGTAATGTTCCCGTTACACCCGGTCATGTGACCGTTACACCCGGTCCTGTTATATGTGCTCGTCCAGTACACGTGGTCTATTTGTGTGTCATGTATACATATAACGCATTCAAGTAAACAATCTAGTATTTCATCCAAACAGTCAAATATTGAGTAAACAGTTCAGTACACCTGGTCAATGTGTGTCTCATGTATACATATAACGTATTCGAGTAGACAATCTAGTACTTTAGCTAAACAGTCAAATCTTGAACAAACAGTTCGCATTTTCCAAATGAACAGTCATTGAGTTTAATTAAAAGGAGCTTGTATTCTCCTCCAAAAATAGTTTTAAAAAAACAGTAAAAGTAGGGGCCATGAACTCACCTTAGCATGCAGCAACGCAAAATATCACGATGGTCACAACTGGCATCAAGAGAAAAATACAACGATATCGAGGGTACAGGCACAACTGTGCCGGATCGGCTCAACAACTGAGAAATTTCAAGTCATTACTTTTACTAATTTTATTTGCTTATTATGTTATTTTAAGTAAATTGGCTTTTGTCGGGAATGTCGACCGCGTACGTCGTGACACATACATTGAAATTCGTAAATTGACTCAGGCTATGCTCAGTTTATCCGTTAACATGATTTATATTCCCCCACGTACTTGTTTTCATATGGAATGATGTAATTTTCCATTTCTATGTGAAGTGTGCACATTTTACGTTTTATGCGTTTTCAGCTCGCGGTTTGAGCTTTAAAGATATTATAACACTCCGGAAGGCTCGGGAAATATATGAAACATCAAGTCAGGCCATTTTAAGTTAAATGTGATATTTTTATGAAAATATTATCCTTGTGACATTTATTTTTACAAACTATGCATAAAAGTACCCGATTTAGCGATTTTTGCGTTTCTAGCTATTCATGAGCAGTGCTTAGGATTTCTATCCGTTTTCATGTCATTAGTGGTTTAATATTCCATCATATGCTTCTAGTATTCAAAAAAAATTATATATATTTCACATTTTCTGTCTCGTTTCACGATTTTGTCAAATTTTGGTAACAACTCGCGTTTTGAGCCTGCGTTTTTGATTTTTAGTTTCGTTTTAACACTCCGGAAAACCCAAGGATCCCATGAAATATTAAAATTATCCATTTTAACACTTCATAACAATTTCATAATGTTTTGATAACACTTTTCTAAAATTCACATTTTCAGTTCACCCGGTACTGTGTAATTCGCGTTTTTAAGACCGTACGCTTGATTTAAACCCCACAAACACACTAATGCTTCAAATATTAATACAATAAGAATAAAATTCAGATTATTTCTTGCCTTGGGACCACAAAACCGTCCATGCCCTCCCCTCCCATGCTCATTATATCTTTTCTTCATTTCAAGAAATACTCATCACTTTATTTACATGCAAACTTCTAACTCTCTCTCTAAGAAATCATCCAACTTCAAAAGTCCCTCTCCTTGCCCCTCTTTCTGCTGTACCATCAACACCAACACCACCTTCATCATCATCTTTTCTTGCATCAAATCTTGTGCTAACTAGTTACCCTTTCATCCTTGTAAGTTTCTTTAATTTATTTCACCTCATTTTCTTTGGTTTCTTATGGTTATTAGTGATTATTTTTAAGACAAAGCAAGCTTCTATTGCATGTGTCATTTTAGTTGATTAGAGTTAAGATCTTATGGGAAATAGGTGGTTTGATAATTGGTTAGTGTTGATAGGTAAAAGTTATGCAAGAGATTAATGGATCTTATTGAGTTTTTGGCTAGTTATGGATGTTTATCTTGGATGTTTGTTATTAAAAACTGAAGTTAAAACTAAAGATAATCTTTCATCTCCTGGAAATATTGAGTTATTGGATGAATAAAAGAGAAGGAATCATTGGTCTTGAGCATGCATGTGTATTAGAGGTAATAAATGTACAAAAGTAGCCATTTTGATTGGTCAATAATCTGTCCCAGATTTGATGCTTCAAGATCCGTTCACCATTTTGTACCCAGAAGGTTTTATAAAAACATAAAAATATTGGGAGATAGCTACATGTCTTAGGATCATTTCCCCGAAAACCTTACCTCTTAATTCGTCCTAGAGATTTTTAAAGAAAATCCACACTAAAACTGGTCCAGGAATGCATGTCAGATTTGATGGGCTATTTACCCCAAAATGTTGCAAAGAATACTAGGATGGTGTAAACATGAAAGTCGTAGCCAAGACCTGTAGAAAACTTTTCCCACAGGCCATGTGTCTATTAGACCTGTAGTTAAAGAGATACACCCTTTTTTCTAAACTCATTTGGATGCTGAGTATAACTATTTAGAGATACAGGGGTAAATTGGTAATTTTATCCATGTTCTATAGTTCTTAGTAATGTAAAGCCTTTATTTTCAAATAGTAAAGAGTCATACCTTTATAAGCATATAAAGTTCATAATTTTAGCCTTCACGGTTTAGAAATGGCGACCAAATTAGTGTGGCAATTTTATAAAATTTCCATCAGCTTTGCATTTTAAACCGAATAAGTTTTTGCAAACGTCTTTTCGACCCATAACTTGCTATAATACTTTTAAATAAATGACCACATGATATTTTGAGTTCAAGTACTGAGTTAAATCATAAATATAAAGTATTAGACCTTAATCCCCGAGCCTAAGTCGTGTTATATTTTATTTAGGTCACTTGTGATCTTGCGGTTTTCTCGACGTGCACACTTCTCTGATTTTCGTTGCTACTTCATCATTGGTGAGTTCATAGCCCCAAGTTTTACTTTAATTGTTTTATAAACTCCGTGGGGGAGATACATGCTATAAATATTTATGATCACAGTTGTTTTGAAATTGGATGCTATCATGTTATTATTATTGCCTAAGTTTCCCATAGCCAAAAGTCCCTTTATCGTGAACCGTTAATCACTTGCGAGTGAACGCGAATACAGTGAATAGATCTATTGGAACTAACAATCCCCACCAGAAAGAACGTGCCTATATGGCAGTCGTGTATTGTATTCGTCCAAAAATGATAGGTGTGGCTATTACCTATGTATAAGGGCTGATTCGAAATTAGATACGTAGTGTCGGGGTCACGAGCTTAGGGCAATAATAACTGAATCAGACTCTGCATTTGTTGCTTATTCGTTTTTATAAACTGAATTATATTGTGATCAACTGCTCATTTACTAAACTCTATGGATTCACTCAACCTTTGTGTTGACGTTTTAGCATGTTTTATCTCAGGTTTAAAGGCATGAAGGTTTTGGATGGAGTCGCACGGATATATTTTGAGGACTCGGCATATTTTCACGTTTGAAGAAACTATATTTTAAAGATTTATGTTATGCTTAAAACATTTGCAATCTTTTGAAAACATTGTGATTTACGAAAACTGTTGGGACCTTTGTAAACTCTGAGGTTTTAATGTATCAAATGTGAAACACTTTTAAAACGTCTCTTTTAAAGGGTCGTTTTCTATGACTTGTACTTTGTGCTAGGAAGTAATACCCCAGTGATCTATCTTCCGCTGCTATAATTTTGGGGGTGTTACAGGCACAACGGTGCCGGATCGGCTCAACCTAATATATATAATTATCTCAGCATACGTCTCGTAAGGTAAAAGAGTTTTCAAAAGACAAGCGTCTTAGTTTTCGTGGATTACTCGTATCAAAGTTTGTAAAAAGTTTAGTATCAACGTTTCATGTGGTGGTAAGAAAACATAGACTAAAAAATACTCACGCCAAAAAGAAATAGAACATCGACACAGTCGAGAAAAGTACGGAAAAGAATTTGAGTCGATAAAGGAATGACAAAAGAAGTCAAGGAAAATAGTGACAAGGAAAACGTCAATAAAACAAGTCAATTAGTAAGTTTCGGTATTTACACAATAATCCCCAATAGTTTGGAAAACGTCAATTAAGTTGGGAAATGTAATTTAAGTTTTATAAGATAAACCATAAGTTTCGATTATTGTTTGGTTTTATAAGGATAAAAGGTTTTTGAAGTAAAAAGTATAAGTTTAGACAGTTTTATAAATTTCGGCATGATGCGTCCATTTATACAACGTTCCCAAGTCACCGTGACTTTAATGAAATCAATTTTCTCAAAACAATAACTCCCGACAATTTATAGTCTAACACACTTATTCGTGTTTGTTAATCCAACACGAAACAGTAATATACTAACTAAATTGTTTATTAGTTATTGGGTTTTACAACTCGTTAGTAGTTTAATAAGTGTTAATTGAGTATTTTGTTCCGTTACGAGTCTAATATATTATATTTGTTTCAATTGCAATAAGTCCAAGTTGTCCAATGTCTAATAGATGTCAATACATGTCCAACAGTTAACCACATTAACCAAGTCATCATCCGATATTCAAGTATCCGTTAAATATTTATATTGTCCAAGTAACCAATGAGCACCACACCCCACATAGGGTTTGTGGCTAACCCGTAACAAGACCAAACAATTATGTAAGTTGACTATATCCACACACAAAATAAGTATAATATCAAAACGAATGAATTTACACCTAAACCAAACTCGGACCGCGACTAACATCCACAAAACAAGCATAAACGAATTCAAAAGAGAGTGAAGAAATCGAACCCCAAACCCACACAGGTTTAACCCGACTCGTACCACTACTGAACCAAACGAACACTCGTTTAATCAAAGATTTACTACACGAAGGGATTTCAAAACATGTTTTTAACCCGGATTTTAACCACGAAATCATAATAATTCGTTTTGTAATCGGTTTAAACAAAAGAAATGATAAACAAATATGTTATACGTCGACATACCACTAACGAAAGGAAGAAGAGGTGAGAGACGGTGGAGACGGATGACGGTCGTGTAACTGTGGTGATTCACGAACCAAGACTAAACCCAAAACAACTCCAAAACGTTCGATCTAAACACAAACACCTTAGTAGTACACGGATCTTCAAATGATAATGATGAGGATGGGCAAGGCGGCGCCGAGATATGGTGGTGGTGTGGCTGCTGCTGTAGTGATGGCAGTCGTGATGTGGTGATGGTGGTTGTGATGTGGTGGTGGCGGCGGCTGGCCGGAGATTGGCCGGATGGGGGGGGGGGTGTCGGCGGCTGCACTAGAGAGAACAAGAAGCTAGGGTTTTGGTTATGACATAAAAATGAAAATGGAAACCCTAATGCTATCTTATATAGATGAGATAAACTACAGGGGTCGAATTGTAAATTCTCTAAAGTTAAGGGCAGCGGGTGAAAGTTTAATTCAGGGACCATAACTATAATTTATCAAATCTTTCACAAAATGAGGTCAGGGGCTCGTTCGAACTAGTAAAGGGTCGATTAGAAGCTCAAAATTTATACCTTTGCGTTCAAAATAATTTTTCCACAAAAAAAGAGTATTTACACGACTATTTTCTCATAAATAGTATCAAAATCATCTTGAAATGTTCGTCGAGTTATGGTTGTGTCGGTACGCTTTGTGTGTCGGTTTTTATGTTTCACGAGATACCTTCTCGTTTGCGATTCAAATAAGTTCGGAAAAGTCCGAAAGTGAAACTTAGGAAATAATAAATATAATTTATTAATTAGGAATCAGTCTGGAAAACTACAGGTGGTTACATTCTTACAAAGAAATGGTAACTTCCTCAAGAGGGGCTCAATGGAAAGAAGCCATCAAATGTGAAATAGATCCTATTTTACAAAAATGATACATTATAGCTCATGGATTTACCTCCTGGTGGTATACCACTAGTCTAAAAATGGTTTATACCTAACAACTACAAAAGGTTGTCGATAAAACCATTGATAAGTATAAAGCAAGTTTGATAATTAAATGGTTTAGACAATAAGAAGGTCTAGCTTACTTTGTTACATATTCTTCAGTTACACGAATAACCTCTATTAGGATGGTACTTGCTATTGCTGTTTTAAGAAATTTGGAAGTTTACCAAAATGTATGTGAAGATGGATTTTCTAAACAGGGATTTAGAAGAAGAGATCTACATGAACCAACCTGACGGTTTCATGGCTCCAAGAAAAGAGAGCAAAGTTTGTAGACTTGTTAAGTTACTATACGAATTAGAAAAAGCTCCCAAACAATGACATCCAAATTTCCTACCACGTCATGTCAGAACGTGGAATCAAAATTAATGGATGTATGTGGAAAAAAAATAGATCACAGGTATATATGTAATTGTGTGTTTATACATAGATGGTATACTTATCACTCGAAGTGATAACAAGATGAACAAATCCACTAATAAAATGTTGGAGTCAAGATTTGACATGAACTACATTGGTTGTTCGACATGGTTCTTGGAACTAAGATCATATGAAACCAGATGGATTTGTTTTGAAGTTAAAAACTCTATAAGGACAATATTCTTGAGAGGTTCAATGTGGGGGATTCCTGCCTAGCTAGAACTCCAATGACATCTTTAGAAATCTATTTAAATAGAGGTAGAGGTGTTGCCTATTTTGAATACTCAAAGAATATTGTGCGTCTTATGTGTCTATAACTTGTATGAGACCTGATCTATAAATTATGATCAGGTTTAGTAAATATACCAGTAATTTAAGTGATGACCACTTGAATAGTATTACACGAGTATTATGATACTTATGATATTGCATTTTGGAAGATATCCAACTGCTATATAATGGTAGTGTAATGCAAATATGGATTCTTACATAAAAGAATCTAGATCCACTAGAGCGGATGTATGGACTCTACATAGGAAGCTATGTCTTGGAAATCTTGAAAGTATTTCAAACAGACTTTTATAGCGAAATCTATGATGGAATTTAAATTTATTTTTGAGATAAATTTATAGAATCTTCGGGATATCTACGTTTATTCGTAGAGGACATACCAAGATGGTGTAAACCGGTAATGAACATCTGTATAAAGTGTGATAGTCAATTAGAAATTGACATAGCTCATATCACAATGTAAAACGGTATGTCGAGACATATCCATCATAGACATTGATTGGTACGACAACTACTCTCAACTAGAGTTATCACAATTGACTATGTAAAGTCAATAGATAATGTCGCGGATCCACTTACGAAAGGCTTAGTAGAGAGTTATTTAGTAAGTCATCTATAGGAATTGGACTAAAGCCCTTAAAGGAATGAGTTTATATGAAGGAAAACCTAACCCAGTTAACTAGAGATCCCAAGATCTGGGTTCATTAGGACAACTTAATCATATAAATGTGGGGGAAGTCACGTCACTATGGGGGAGTTACTTAACATTGTAACTTCCTAGTCCATTCCTATAATAAATGTGACTTGTTGAGAGGTTAAACATATGGCTTGTATGATTCGAGATGAAATCATAAAGCATAATGATTCAAGATGAAATCACAAGCATATGTTTTTAATGATTCAAGATGAAATCACCTATGTGAGAGAGAAGTGGGGTCGCTTTGAAGGGAATTGTAGGGGGAGCAAATCCGAAGAGCTCTTGCAGAACCAGGTAAATGCTCAGGACCATAATGAACATGACTATGAGGAATTAACAATGTTAGGGAGAGTCTTGTGTGAAGTGTATTGTCGTCTACATAAACAGCAGCTCAATTCAAAGACATCGCGTCTACTGACAGCTAGGAGGCTAAGTGCATTTCACAAGGGAAGGTTCAAAGGGTCACACCTACCTATCCTTTGCAAGATTCAACTATTGGAATTTCATCTTAATTTTTGTATTACGACCGATCTCCATTCATGTGGGGGATTGTTGGAAAATTGGTTGGCAAAAGTGACGTTTGACCAACTTTGGACACAATTATTTATATGTATGTGTCATATATATATAAGTAATAGTTTGTAGGTTTGCGTTCTCCTCGAAGAGAGCTTCGCAATGAGCCTTTATGTGTCCAAAATAGAGTTGATGTGAATGAGATATCGGGTCTCAAAGTTAGTCATTCGGTACCATGACTAAAATGGAAAAATCGTTTACTTTCTATCCCACATCGGTAGGAGGAGTAAACTAGCGTGGAGTCTATTGTGTATAAATAGACGCCCTAATTCCATAGGTTTTTGAAACATCAAATCAATAAGTATTATTGATTTCCAACATAAGGAATACGCATCTCTTAAGATGCAATTCCTGGCAGTTTAGTTAAGTCCGACAGTACAACTTACTGTTTTGGTTGTTGTACCCTGGGAAACAGACAGCGAATCTGTTTTAAGGGAAGCTTGTCATACACGTGCCTCGGCTTTTTAGTGCTTTGTTGTTGATCTATATTTGGTGATCAAGTAAGTCTTTTTGACTATTTTATTGTTTTATTTAATTACCGTTTATTAGTATCTATATTCTCTTTGTAATTATTTTCTGTTATTTATTTTCTGTAAATTTTATTTATCGTAATTTGGATTTTATTAATAAAGGTGTAACCATTTCCCTATAGTTTGCACCGTAACTAAAGCATATGATTCAAAGACTCTAGCTAAACATGAACTATGTAATTTTGATTTTCTGTTAGGAATGGTTAATTGGTATGAAGTGTTGTTTGCAATCAATTATGTTAGCAAAAAATCACAATCAAAAGACATTTGTATTAGTGATGTTATTAAACAATATGAAGATCTTGCACTCTTCTCTTAAAAAATATAGAGATAATGGACTGGATGCCTTAATTTTTGCCAAGCAAATTGCTAAAGAAATAATGTAGAACTTAAGTTCGAAGAAAAAGGAACTATAATGATTATAATGTTGACAATGAAATTATAAAAACCCCCTAAGATATTTCTTGAACTGGTTTTTTGTTATACATTAAATATCATGCTATTTCAATATTTATCTATATTATAAATCTAAATTATTTCCCTATAGTTAGCTACAATTTCCGTTTCGGTGACAACTGCCACTGCACAAAGAAGTTTCTCAAAACTAAAGTTAGCTAAAAATTATCTAAGATCAAAAATTTCACAAGAAAGATTAAATGCATTAGCTCATTTTTTGATTGAAAATGAATTATAATACCATATTGATTCTAAAAACTGAATAAGGATTTCGCATAAAAAAAATAACTATCTTTATAATATAAACAATTTTTCGGTAAGTAACTTTGATAAAAGGCTCATTTTGAAGCTTCGTTTTAGGTTTCCATGAAGGCTGAGCAGACCCTGATTACTAGTAATACTTTTAAGTTGAAAGAGATAATAAAGCTGGTGGTAGGGATGGCAATGGGTCGGGTAATTTCGGGGATCGTATTCCCATCCCCATCCCCGTTTCCCACTCTCATCCCCATCCCCTCCCCCATCCCCATCGGGGATTAGTTTTACATCCCCATCCTCGTCCCCAATAGGGATCGGGGATCCCCATGGGGATTCGGGGATTCTCCATCATTATTAAGTAAACATAAAAATAAACAAACTCATCTAAAATATAAAGAATTTGACCCATAAAGTGTCTTAAGGAATTTACATCACTCATACTTAAATTAGTTACATTGTTTATCTAACATTAAAGCATAGTAGACACTAAGACAACACATATAATATAAGACTAACGTGCATTGTATGTGTGTATTACAAAACAATGGTTAAATAATATATAGTAATTAGTGCTTAGTTTTTTATACTTTTAAAGCTATTTGATCATTTATATATCACACTTTCATATACATTACATATAAATGCTCATAAAAAATATATACATATAAAAGTAAATGTTATATGGATATATATAATTTTCATATATTTAAACACTAAAACAATCGGGGTCGGGTTCGGGTTCGGTGGTTGATGCTATCCCCATCCCCGCCCCATACCCGGTTACAAAATTCGAGGATTCCCCATCCCCGGTGAAATAGGGTTTGGGGATCGGGTCTCCATCAGGTACGGGTTTTATTGCCATCCCTAGCTGGTGTGTTTCATGGTCAATACTTAAAAGAAAAGGGGGATTAGTTACTTATATTAATTTCTAATTTGAAAGAGTAGTATAGCTTGTTACTTTTATCGGATCTATATAGGGAATTTGACCCACAGTTATACATAGTATGACCAATTGGCTATTAAGAGCAAACGGAACCATAACCTGGGAGTTGCGTTAGTGCCTCCATGGCATGCGTTAACTTGCGTTTCCCACTCCGTGAAGATTGCGTTGGCGTTGAAACTTGTGTTGGTATACCAACGTGAGTTGAAACGTAGCATGGAAAAAAAAATCACTTTTGGTTGCAACGGATAGATTTTCAAATTCAAAATATTTTCAAAACACCCCCTTTGGGGTTAACGGTAAGATTTCCATTTTTATTTTTATTTTTATTTTTTATTTTTGTAATTAAATTTTAACTCCTCTATAAATACAACACCCCTTTACCAAATATTTTCACACTTAACTCATTTTCACACTTTACAATTATTGCTTGTCGTCTCCCCTATTTCGTCAAAAAAATGGAAGTGTATATTAAAAAACAATGCGATCAAGACGATGCCACTCGACAACAGGCTATTGTCGACGTGACCAAGTAGTTTCAGCTCGCAAAGGCAAAGAAAGTCGTTTGAGACAACGATACGCAAAATGCAAAGACATTTCTGTGGAAAGACATTCAGATTAAGATATGTTTATGTATTTCATATCGTAGGTTTTTTTGCTTCGTATCGTATTTCTTATCGTATCGTATTTCGTATTTCGCATCGTATTTCATATTATATTTTATGTAATGTTTATTTAATGTTTATGTAATGTTTATGGTTATGAATGAAATATTAGTGAAGGATTTATTTAATGATTGAAATATTAGTTAAGGGGTTAAGTTGTAAATTGTATTTTTCTTTTTTTAAATGGTGGTTCCCAAAAGGTGGTGTTATGATAACGGGAGATTTTTTTGGTGTTATGTTATTTGGTGTTGAAATGATGTGGCACTGACGTGGCGAGGAAAATGGTGTTAACTTGAGTTATGATCCTTATGCTCTAATAAACAACTACGAACGGCATAAAAAAGATGATTTCATTATGGTCTTCGAGTAGCATTGTGGTGTTGTTTAAAGGAGCCCTTGTTTAGAGGAGAAGTAAAACCATACTATGATATATGAGGTGAGTTTTATGTGTTTATAAATTGGGTTGCATTTTTTTTAATTTAAAATACCATTATACAGACTTGTTTAAATTATCATAAATTTGCGACAGGTTTTAAATGTAGTATCATTAATATATGTTGAACTGTTGGAATAGTTATAAATTTTACATGATAAGAGCGAACAAGGTCAAGTTTGTCACATTAAAAGATGGATATATTGTAAGAACAAACAAGGTCGGGTTTTCCATTTATATATAAAAGAGAAATATTGTAAGAGCAAACAAGGTCGTTAAACATATAGTAAAAGAAAATAAAAATATTGTAAGAGCAAATAAGGTCGAATTTGCCATGTAAAAAGAGGAAAAATATTGTAAGAGCAGACAAGGTTAGGTTTGCTATGAAAAGTGGTTACTATATTAAGAGTTAATTACATTTTTGGTCCTTGTGGTTTACCGGGTATAACAGTTTTGGTCAAATAGTTTAAAAAGTGACGGATCCTGTCCAGAATCCGACAACTCGTAACGGGTTTGGTCCATTTTCGCTAACACCGTTAGTTTGACTTATGTTGACCGTTAAAAATGAGGATATATTTGACTTTTCATATATTTTGCTAAATAAAAAAGTGGCTTAAATAGATGCAAACTAAAACACACTTTTTTTTTCTCATTTAAACCAAACACTATCACTTTTCTTTCTTTTCTCTATCTTTTTATCTCATTATCATCATCCACCATCAAACCACCACCACCAAAAACCACCACACAAGAACCACCGACCGTCCTACCATATATTTTACTCGTGTGAGTTTATTCTTCAATTTAAACAAAATCCAAAAATCCCTAAATTCTACCAATATCAAAAACTCTAACCCTAGAATTTCAACACAAATCACAAAAACCCTATCCCCCTCTCTAAAATCATAATCGTCGTCCAACAGCACCTCCGGGCTCACGCCACTGCTCACCTGATGCCGACGCCGCCGCTGCTCCGCCATAACTACTAAACACCACAAACCCGCCACTGATCCGCCACTACGACTAAACACCACAAACTCGCCACCTCTTGGCTCAGGCCACTGCTCACCGGGCTCGAGCCGCTGCTCCGCCACCATAACTCAAAATGACTAGACCAAAAAAAAAGCACTCTTTATCTTCTTGAATCCCATAAACCCGTACATCAGCCACCACCAAAACTTCTTTTTCCAAATGTGTGACCACTACCAACTCTTCCTTTTCCAGATCTGTTTCTTATTTGTTGATATATCATGGTAGTTGACTAGTGGTTGTGGACTAGTGGTTGTAGGGTGGTGTTTGGTATAGCTAAGGTTTGGTATAGTTAAGGTTTGGATAAATGAATGGGTAAACACAATAAAATAACAATCTACTTTTCCAATTTGCCGAGTTGAAACACTTACTTTTTTATTACCATACTTCACCAACGTACTTTCAAATTTTAATCTGACTTCACCCATATGACTAAAATAAACTTGCGTCGTTAGTCCTTTATACTAACAACCGTTAGAAAATAACTTAAAATTAGGTTTTCTTACGTTTTCATCTATTTTTACACATTTTCGCCGGTTTTTACACGTTTTTGTCCATTTTTGCACGATTTCGTCCGTTTTCACATGTTTTCGTCCGTTTTTCCACCTTTTTGCCTGTTTTTACATGTTTTCGCCCGTTTTTGCACGTTTTCGTTCGTTTTTACCCGTTTTTGTCTGTTTTTGCACATTTTCGTTCGTTTTTCGTTTTCATCCGTTTTACACGTTTTAGTCCGTATTTGCATGTTTTCGTCTATTTTTACACGTTTTCGTCCGTTTTTAAATGTTTTCGTCCGTTTTACACGTTTTGTCCATTTTTGCACATTTTTGTTTGTTTTTTGCACGTTTTCGTCTATTTTGCCCGTTTTCGTCTGTTTTTGCATGTTTTCGTCCATTTTTACACGTTTTTATCCAATTTTTCAAGCTTTCGTTTTGATTTTACACGCATAAAAACTGTTTTTACACATTTTCGTCCATTTTTATACGTTTTTATATGTGTAAAATTGAATGTGTAAAAACGGTTTTTAAACGTGCAAAATTGAACGTGCAAAAACGGACGAAAACATGTAAAATAGACAAAAACGTTCAAAAACAAACGAAAACGTGCAGAAATGGACGAAAATGTGTAAAAACAGACAAAAATGTGTAAAAACAGGCAAACGTGCAAAAACGGATGAAAACGTGCAAAAACAAACAAAAACGTGTAAACATGGACGAAAACGGGTAAAAACGGTTTTATACGTGCAATAACATGTAAAACGCATGAAGACGTGCAAAAACGGACGAAAATGTGTAAAAACAAACAAAAACGTACAAAAACGGATGAAATTGTGCAAAAACAGACGAAAACATGCAAAAACGGACTAAAACGTGTAAAAACCGACAAAAACCTAAGAATACTAAATTTTAAGTTATTTGCTAACGGCCGTTAATATAAAGGACTAACGATGCAAGTTTATTTTAGTCATATGGGTGAAGTCAGATCAAAATTTGAAAGTACGTTAGTGAAGTAGGGTAATAAAAAAGTGTTTTGACTTGGCAAATTGGAGAAAGTAGGTTGTTATTTTTTGGCGTTTACCCTAAATGAAATAATATAGAGTTTCAAAGTGTTGGTGGGTGGAGTTGATGTTGCTGGAAAAAAATTAGAGAGATGAAGATGATGTATATAGATTGGGATTATTTTTTTTTTACAGACAAGTGATAAAATAGTTAGTAAATAGGATTAAAAAGAAAGATTGAAGAGAGGATATCCAGGTCATTTCACAATATTAAGTTGAGGGTATTTTAGTCATTTTGCATTTTTTTAACTAGTCAAACTAACAGTCAACGAAAAATGGACCAAAAGTGTTATGGGTAGTCCAAAACTGGACAGGATCCGTTACTTTTTAAACTATTTGACTAAAATCGTTATACCTTATAAACCACATGGACCAAAAATGTAGTTAACTCCTATATTAATAAAGAAAGTTGGTATATGTTGAATTGTTGGTATATTTTGTATTGTGCTATATGTCGAATTGTTGGTTTAACTTGAATTGTTGAATAGTTGATCACTTGTTGAGTTGAATGAGAATATTGGATGATCAAAGTACTCATATGATATTGAACAAATTGCATGAGTGTTTTGGATATCACGTTGTTATTGAAATAAGTGTTTGGAATTATATGAATTGTTTTGTACGTGAAACCCATGAATTATCTGTTAGAGTTTATGGACAAATATTAAATCGTGTATGACTAAAATCGAACTTGGGACTGAGGGATTGCACACTTTACGTATGAATGATTAATGTATAATAATTAATATATATATATATATATATATATATATATATATATATATATATATATATATATATATATATATATATATAAAACAGTTATATATTTAATTAATTGAACACGAAATAACGACTAACGGACGTTAAGTAATTAACGGGAATTGACTAACGACCGTTAGTGAATAAAGGAAGGACCGTAGGTGAAAATTGAGGATCAAGGATGAATCTAGAACCCCTTGGGAAGGGTGGGCCGATCGGCCAAGGGTTCTCAAACCCAATTCGAATCAAACTTGTTCTCCAAGATTGTTTCCCTATAAATACAAAGGATAAGGTCATTGGTTTTCTACATTATGCACTCTTGCTATAACCCTAAACCTTGTTTCTTCTTCTTGTCTCCAAAACTGGTCGATCAAACAATCCCTTGGGATTGATCGATTCACTTTTTATTAAACAAAGTTAGTTTGGTTTAATCTTGTGTTCGTTACTAGCATAAAACATTAATTGGTTATAGTACATGTATACAAAACCTTGGTATAAACTCACTATAGTTTATACATCTTGGATTGTGAAACAAAAAAGTAAGGGGTTTCTCGCTAATCCACTTATTAATTAAAGAAGAAGAATTTGAAGTTTAGATCTTTGTTCTTGCTAGGATAAAAGGTACGTATGTTTAATATTCGGTTAATCCTTTACGTGTTAAATATGATTCTTTGCTTCCGCTATGTGCTTTGATGATGTAGAATTATTTATATAATTGTTATGGTATTTAAATTCTAACAGTGGCATCACGTGCCGTTTAACATGTAATTGTATTACCGAAACACATAAAAATCGAATCTTTGATTAGGATTAACATGTTAGTCGAATTTTTTAGGGTTTTAGAACATTAAAAATTTCGAACCCTAATTTTTTAGGGGGGGGGGGGGCGAGCCCTCTTTAATTAAAAATTAGTTTTGTAACCCTAAAATTAGGAACATGTGTGTTTATGTGTGTAAAGGGTTATGTTCCTTGACATGTAAATTAATCCATGATGAAACATGCATGTTTATCATGGATTAGGGTTTGTAATTAATTGTTAAGTTGTTTGCTACATGTAAAAAGATAGATCTAAAATTAGGGAAGACCTAATTAATTAAATTAATGAATCTTTTATGTGCAACGTTGTATATGTTTGCTAAGACTTACGCAACCAAATTGTTTGGTGTATGTGGTCCATTGGTACCTTTTGTGCGAAAACCAATGGGAGTCTTAGTTAAATATATGCATATTAAACATAGATAGATTATTAATATGATTTTATCAAAAGGTTTGCATGTGGCTTTATGATTTAATTGTTAAGATTATATGTGTTATTATTTGGTTATTTATTTTTATTAAATTACGTGGTTTTTTTGTTTAAATTATATGTCAAATTGTAAGCAAAAAGAGGGTAATTTTTTGAATAGAAAATAAATTGACCTAATAACTGTGAAACCTTGATGTGATAAATTATATATTGCAAAGTCTTATGTGCCGACAGTGTTTCGCTTTGCACGGTAATTTGCTCCCAGGCGAGACTAGCAATATTATTGTTTATAACATATTTTTTTAAGACTTAGAATCATAAACTTTTGATTGAGTGATGATTTTTGTACCAATAGTGTGAACGGCTCACCCAGTTTAGACAAACTATAAGAGGGGTATAAGGAGGCTTGACATTAAATTGTCATCCGAAAGGGACACGTTTTTAATTAGCCTTCGGGCAGACGTTTGTCTCTCCGCTCCTTTGTGCGTCTAATTAGAGCAACCAAGTAATGCTATTTATTTGTGCAAATCATCTTAAGGTTGAATTGACCTCAATTCCACGCACCACTTTTGTGGTAATTATCCGAATAACTTGAGTCTTTTGACTCATGTAGCAGTAGGGTATAGTGGGCGATAATTGTAGGTAATTCTTTGATTGGTGAACCCAATACCTCAATTAAAACTTTGTAGATTTAACTCTTAGCCTAATTGGTAAATAAAATGATTTTCAAAACTTATGATATGAAGTTGTGTGCATGCTTCTTCGTACATATTTTGATTGGCACATCAATATAAATACCCTAACATTTAAGTCCATGCTATCTAATTATAAGAGACACTTGGAGTTAATATTTAGCGTAAGTGAGACCTTGCCTAGATATTAATGACAAGGTAAATTTGCATGGCGTGAGACCGTGACATGGAGAATTTGCAATTTCTAAATTAGATGACTTAATTAAGTTGTAAGTGAGACTTTGAAACTTAAGGCATGAGATGGGAAAAAACATGCTTACATTGCAAGTTGTTTTTGGCAAATGTTATTCCCATAATGATCTAGGAGTCGGAAATTGTTTGCCGATTATTGTACGACAGATTACCATCTTTTGTACTTTCGCTACTAGCAGATCAACTGATGTAGTAAAACTATGAAAATTTGGATCCTAGTTTTCAAGAAGATTAAATGGTTATATGAATATTTCCAGGGTAATTTTCTTTTCTTGAAAAATTGTATTATTAGAATAGTAATATTTGAACTTTTTCTGTAGAAATGGCTCCACCCAATAACGCTATACTAAGTTCCGCTTTCAAAAGTCACTTTGAAAGGGAAAAATTGACTGGCCCAAATTTCAATGACTGGCATAGGTCACTCAGGATTGGCTTGAGAGTGTCCAAAAGGATGGAATATTTGACAAAACCTTGTCCCAAAGAACCAGCTGAAACTGAATCTGATGATGTCAAAGAAGCTTGGAGATTGGAGTTCGAAAAGCACAATGAAGTTGCGTGCTTAATGCTCGGAAGTATGGTTCCCAAGTTGCAAAAGCAGTTTAAGAACTATTTTCCTAAAGATATGCTGGAAGAACTCAAAAAGACTTATGAAAAGCCACCAGTTGTTGAACTGTATGATTTGATCGATCAATTACACAGCTTTAGGCAAGGGGAAGGTAAACCTGTTCGTGATCATGTGTTGGAAATGAAAATGTACATGCACCAACTACATCAGCTGAACTATGTCTATGCTGAGAATGTGTGTGTGAACCTTATCAATAGGTCAATGAACAAGGATTTTAAGGGTTTTGTTCAGAACTACAACATGCATTGCTCGGGGAAGACAGTCACGAAATTGCTCACAATGCTCGTGGATTATGAAAAAGGTTTACCAAGCAAGGGGCCTACTCCTCAGGTATTAGCTATACAAGGAGGTAGCATTCAAAAGCCAAAACCGCTGGCGAATAAGAAGGGTAAAGGTAAGGTTGACAAGGGTAAACAGGTTATGGCCTATCAACCTATGCCTAAGCAGTATAACCCTCAGAAGAACAAGGTGAATCCGAAAAAGAAGGATCAGGCTTGTCACCACTGCCATGAGGTAGGACACTGGTGAGTAGTAAGAGGATGAAATGGTAAGCCCAGGTCGTTCACTGGGATTTGTTTAGTTTTTGGGACGTGAGTTTTAAATATAATATCAATCTTGTTCAACGATTCTAAAAGCAAGAAAATAATGATGATTTAAATTCAATATATTGAAGCTACACTTGCCTATACTAGTTTTGCACAATTCTCTTGATATGATTATGACAATTGTTAGGATTCGACACACGGTTAAGGTGGTTAAACCTTTTGTACTTTGTGTGTATGATATATTGAGTGAATATGATTAAGAATGCGGAATCTACTTAATCACACTTAGAAGGTTATTTGTGTTATGGAAAAGGAACAGTTGTGTTTGTTATATGACAATGAACAAAAAGAAAGATTATCACCAAACGATTCAATATTATTAAGATAATAATGCGAGTGATCTTGAGATATCACTAGGGTTACAACCTTGAATCTTAAGTTTCTATTTCTTGTGATATTGTTTTTGTTCTAAGTTGTTGAGAGATATATTTTTTTGTTCTAAGTTTAACACACACTTTTATCTCTAGACTAAGATCTTTCTTTTATAACATAAGAAAGATCTTTACATTAATTTTAAGTCTTGTCAAACAACTTGCTAGCTTATCTTATTTGTGTCAGTACATAAGATACAACATGTATCTGTGTACACAACTTGTTAACTAAGAGAATAAGATAAAGACTAAGCACATGGGGTAAGATATTATCTACCGTGTATTATTGACTTTTAGTCAACCAGACTTAATATCTTCATCAACCAGAATTAACTCTGATAGTCACCAGAATTAACACTTGACTTAACCACCAGGCTTAACTTCAATGACCAGACTTTAACCAGTAGATAAATAGCAGACTTAACTTTGGAATTCACCAGACTTAACTCTACTGCTACCAGATTTAATCACTTTAGAGATTTTCCCGATACTTAAACTTCAGAATATTTAATTCCCAACAATCCTCCCCTAAACATGTGAATCCATTTCAATATGTTTCTGAATTAAATTATGGATTGTAAAGATCTTTCAAACACTTCATAGTCAGACCCTTGGACTGAACTTTCTTCTATTCTGAAAGATTAATATCTATCTCAGTAACTCATCTGTTTTCTGATCTTTGACTTCAACAATATCATACACACATCTTTAGACTTCAAACATTGACCTAAAAGATGGTGCAATTTCCTTGGATGGAGGAATTATAAGAGGCAATGGTGTTGTGTATCTTGGATGCTTGTTTCAACAAGTGAAATCATCTATCAGCATGTCTTTGCAAGTTATGAACAGACGTGGTAAATTGAAATTGAAACTTTTCTTCGTTTGACCTAGATAGAACTTTCTCCTTTGGAATGTTCTTGTCATTTTCAACCTCCATGTCATCATCTTGTATGCTCTAGTCTTTTCCTCCTTTACACTGGGTTTGTCTTCCTTTCTTGAGCTTTTATTTCCTCACCTGAAGCAAATAAAATTTTATCCTCCCCTGTTTGGAAGATCTCTCACCATCTTCCTTTGTTGGGAATTAAATATTCTGAAGTTTAAGTATCGGGAAAATCTCTAAAGTGATTAAATCTGGTAGCAGTAGAGTTAAGTTTGGTAAATTCCAAAGTTAAGTCTGCTGGTTAAAGTCTAGTCGTTGAAGTTAAGTCTGGTGGTTAAGTCAAGTGTTTATTCTGGTGACTATCAGAGTTAATTCTGGTTGATGAAGATATTAAGTCTGGTTGACTAAAAGTCAATAATACACGGTAGATAATATCTTACCCCATGTGCTCAGTCTTTATCTTATTCTCTTATGCATTATACTACTTACTGAAACAGGTCCAAATAAGTCCATATGCAGCATAAACAATGATTGATTGATATAGTTAAAAATCTTGGGCTTACAAGTGGCTTTGTGTTGTTTGCCTTTAAGACAAGCAATATATGTTTGATCATTTTCAAGTCTTTTGTAAGGTAAACCTCTTACCAAACCATTCTTAACAATTTTATTTATGGTTTTGAAGTTAATATGACCAAGCCTTCTATGCCATTTCATTGATTCATCCAATGTGGCCTTTGCAACAAGACAAGTTAAATCCTTTTTAGGAACAATGTTCTTCATGTCAACACTGTACATATTGCCCTTTCTAGGAATTCTAAGAAGTACTTGACTTTCATCAGGTATCTTAAAATCAGAAGAAAGTACAAGACATTCAGTCTCACAGAAAAGAACATTTTTCTTTTTGTCACACATTTGTGAGACACTAAAAAGATTATAATTTAGCTCTTTTACATAGAACACATCTTCAAAATCTAAATTTCCAGTTTTAATGGTACCTTTACTGGAAATTTTACCACCAACACCTCCTCCAAAGGTAACATAGCCTCCATCTATTGATTGAAAATCTGAGAGATAAGACTTGTTGCCTGTCATGTGCCTTGAACATCCAGTATCTGAGTATCCTTGATCCTCTTGCTGATCATTTGAATGTTCCTGCACATAAATGAGAAGTATTAGTTTCTTTTGGGGACCCAAGCCATTACTGACTTGGATCTGCCTCTTGCATCAATGTAATTTAATCTTTTTAGAATAGTTGATGCAACATTGGATTTAGTTGAATTCCAAACCCAACATGCTGAGGCCTTAACAACATTATCCCTCTTTGCCCAAGCAGCAGACTTAACTACTTACCTACCAGAATTAACTGTTGGCTTAGCAGAATTAACTGCTGACTTTGTAGTTGTCCCCTTTTGTTTCCAAACTTGTTTTTGGACCACTGCTTTTGTTTGAATGGGCCTTTAAACAGTCTTTGGTGCATGTTTGTAAGATGTTTTTGCACCCTTAGCTGTTGATTTTGGGTAAACAGTCATAGATGGTCTAGCAGAATTAACTTTATTGAAGCCAGACTTAACAGAGACTCTTGTGGGTTTAGTTCTTTTAACCTTAGAACTAGAGTGAAAATGAGATTTAGGTGTTTGCCTTTTGTGGTTCACTCTATTGTTTTCATACCCAGATACCCAATGGTTGCAGAAAGCTGCAAGATGGTCAAAACTACCACATGTGTAACAAGCTTTGTTTGAAAAAGCAAAGTCATCACCTAATTGGTTAGACTTGAGGTTATTCCAATTTCTTTGGTTACCTCTGGGCTTGCTAGTGGATCTGTATTGTTCACAATATCTAACTGGTTGCCTAACATGTTTAATGTTTGATTTAGGCTTATCAGTATTGTGTTTGACTATCTTAGGAACACTTGTTCCTACTTTCTTAACCACTTCAGGTTTAGACATAACCTGTTCTTCTTCATCACTATAACTTGTACTATCCTCAACAACTATAGCATCTCCTTTCTTAACAAAGGACACCTTGTCCTGATAAAGTAAAGTTTTATCTAAACTTTCACTTACTTTTTCTATCTTAAGACTCTTAGTGGCCTTAGAACCATATTCCATTATTGGTTCTTGAAACTCAGCAAAACCTGTGTGTGCTAGGTCAACACCTGGAGGTGAAGGAACACCTCTATATGGTGGAGGAACAGATTTGTATCCTAAACCAGACTTAGCTTTATCGATTACTTGAGCTTCCCAAATCTTATTCATTCCTTCTGAGGCATGAGCTAAAGCATCTACAGTTATCTTAACATTTTCAGTTTTATTATTGGCTTCAGCTAACTGTTTACTTTGACCAGTAAGTAATTCATCTCTAAATGCTATTCCTCTTTTTAGAGCATTTAAGTCATCAGTAAACCTAGATTCATTACCTTGAAAGTGTGCAATTTGTTTTTCAAGCACACCTATAGCTCTTTTATGATTACTTAAATTAGCTAAGGCAATAATTAGTTCTTCTCGCCTATTATCAGCTTTTCTTTTAAGTTCTTCATTTTCTTTAAGAGCGGAACATGATTCAAAACATTTGGTTATGGAATTTACCTCTGAATCAGAGAAGGCCATTAGAGCAGTCTCAGTGGCCACAAGAGCAGCATTTGTTGGTGCTTCCTCTTCATCATCCATGAAGCTCCAGTCATAGTTAACCCCATCTATGGCTAGCATAGCCCTTGGTTCTTCAACTGTGACTTCCTTCTTCTTCTCTTGCCTATACCATGTGCTTCTATTATCCTGCTTCCTTGGATTTCTACATTCTTTAGCAAAGTGTCCTAACCTATGACAGTTGAAACACTCCACTTTCTTCTTATCAAACCCAGCAGTTTCATTACCGTCAATGGTAATCTGCTTACCAGTTCTCTGCCAGAACTTCTTAGCCCTCATGCTAAGCAAAGCAACCTGCCATTTGATCTCCATCTCTTCCAAATCATTATCATCCAACTGATCAAGATCTTCATGAGTTAGAGAAGAACCACTAGTTTAACTAGACATGAATACATAGAATGCCGGATCTCCAAGTCCTGCAACATTCTTCTGTGAACTAGTAGAAGGACCACCATATGTAGCAATAGAAACACCTTCAGCTTCATCTACCTCTTCTGATTTACTAATACTAGGAGATGACAAGAGTGCCACATTCCCAGAGCTAGTACTATAGATTCCAGACTTCTTTAGACTTTGTTCAACAATTTTGAAGTTATTGAACAAATCATTGAGTTTCATGGTTTCAATATCTGGCTTGTTCATCCAGACAACCACATGAGTATGGAACTCATCAGGTAGACTTCTCAAAAACTTCATGTTGAGATCTTCCTTTGCTATCTCAACACTCAATACACTTAGCTGACTGACAAGCTTGTGTAATCTAGAAAACAACTTATCAAGAGATTCATTTCTATTTGAACTGAAAATTTCAAATTGTTGTTTCAGCAATGTCTTTTGTATTTTATTGGTAGTTTCATTACCACCAAACCATGCACAAATCTCTTCAAAAAGAGTTTTTGCATCTGAATACTTGCTAAAGGATAGCATCTGTTCACCAGGAATGGTCATAAGCAACAAGTTTCTTGATTTTTGAACATTTCTCTTCTGTATCCTTTCTTCATTTGAAACTGGTCCAGTATTTCTTTGTCTTACTGATTTGCCATCAATGATAGCATCTGAATAGCCTAGTGAAAAAGAGTCACCATATGTAATGATATCCCAGAGAGCATAATCGTGGACCATAAAATATTGCTCAATTCTTAACCTCCATAGCTCAAACTCATTTTGTTTGATCATGGGCAACTTTGCAGCAACATTTATAGCAGTATTGTAACACCCCAACCTGACAAGGGTAGAGATGTCACAATAAGGGTTTCACATCAGAACAAACACAAGCATATGACATAAATAATACAATAGAATTTCAATGGTTACAATGGAAAATCCGAAACTACAAGGTTACAAATGAGAAATACAATAATTACTAAGTCCGAGTATATGCTCTTCTAGTCATCTCTAATCCAAATAGCTAATAAGGTCTTCTAAGTCCAAGGTACTCTCCACTCATACCCAGCTTCCAACTAAACCTGCCGCAGGAAAAGAAATGCGGCTGAGCTACGAAAGCTCAGTGAACAGATATAACGATAACAAAACAATAATGATGGAATAGTGAAGTAAGTGAAACAATGCAAGGTATCACAAGAGTTAGGAAAGAATATAAAGGTTATGCAGAGATATCAGGAATTAAGAAACAGCTACAATAGATAAGAGTAAAGGGAAATAGTAATCCCAACCCGAACCCAAGTCATATCAAGTCAAGTCATGTATCAAGTCAAGTATGTATTCGGATGGGTGACCTCGGAATACTAAGTACTAGTTTATAAGGTAAAGTAAACAGAAATCCACTACGATCCCAAATCAAATCAAATATCAAATCAAATAGGTGTACGGAGGGGAGACCTCGGTACCAAACGCAATATGAGGGGATACCTCCAAAGGGTGGAGTAGCTAGCTCCCAAATATGTGAAAGACGTGTATCGCACACACCATCAGTCACCAAATATAACAAATAATATAATGGCAAAGCCCAAATAACAAATCTAGGATGCATCCATACGCCCCAGGTGGCCAAAGTCTGCCTCTACGTAACAAATCAAATCAAATCAGGGACGGGACAGGTCATCACTCTCCTGCCCTAGAGTCATGCCATTGGTGCATCAATGACATGGACATGAAACCCTCATGCCTAGTGAATGGCTCGTAGTCTCAAACTGTGGGTCAAGGGTCAAGTATCAAATGTCCAAGTATCCAAGTTCAAATTTCATATCAAGTGGTTCAAGTCAAATTTCCATTTCAATTATATCATAAGGTTCATATCAAATGGTTCATATCAAATGTCTCATCTCAAATGGTTCATATCAAATGTCTCATATCAAACGATTCATATCAAATGTCTCATATCAAATGGTTCATATCAAATGGTCAAAACAAAAGGAATCATAGCAAAGGGTTTATATCAAAGGTTTATAAAGCAAAGTTTCATAGCAACAGTTCATTTAAAAAGGTTTCTATTAAAAGTCCATTTAAAGCAGTCTTTCAATAATGGTTTTCATAAAAATGATCTTGCAAAATAGTTTTCATAAAAACTCTAAGTAACTTTCATTTAAAAGTAGTATCGCATCTTTTTAAAATAGCTTTTCTCAAACATTTTCACATATAATTAAGAAAGGTTTTCACATCCAGTTACCAAAATCAAATGAACCTTCAAAGTATCAAATGATTCAAATATTCATGTTACAGGGTGACGAACGAGTCATATCAAGTATCAAGGGAACATGCAAGGTTCCATTATCAAGGTTCACAAATCAAGGGAAACATAGCAAAGGCATAGATTAAATAAGAAAGCCCCAAATAAAAAGGCTCAGATCATAATCAAACCAATATAGACAGATGTAAGTGAAACATGAAGAACGAATCAAAGTATAAGGGAACATAGCAATGGCTTAGGGAACCCTATAGTGAATCAAGATCAAAAGTCATGAGAAGGACACCCTTACTGAGAAAGGGTAGAATATCGGTACCTTATACCGCAAGGGAAAACACATCTAGAAATACAAAGATCGAAAACAAACTCCATCTTCAGCGAATCTACACGAATACATGGTCGTCTTATTATTAATATCTTCTTTAAATCAGATTTCTCATTTTAGTCGGCTTTCCATTTTTAGCAGGTTTCCTCAATTAGTAAGTTTCCATTTTTAGAAAGTTTCCTTATTTAGCAAGTTTCCAAAAATAGAAATTTTCCATAATCAGACAAATTCCATAAAGTAAGTAGGTTAAGTCATTTATTAATTATTATTATGGAAATAGGGTTCATTTTAGCAAGTCATGATAGTTTAGGGTTCATTATGACAACTTTCCATATTTTAGGGTTTTAAATGTAAATATGCCAAAGTTAAGGTCCAAAATGCAAATATTACAAGTTATTCATTTTAATCCATAAGTTTACCGTAATTACAATTTCCATCCTTTAATTTCTACAATTTTACAAATTAAACCCTTTAATTAATTAGATTACAAATTAAACCTTATAATTAATCAAATTACAATTTAATCCTTACAATATTCATATCTACACATTAAGCCTTCAATTATCAAAAATTACTCATTAAACCCCTTACATAATGTTTATACGAAATACCCTTTATTTTTCATAATTTACAAAACAAGCCCCTCTATTTAATTAATTTCAAATTCGATTTAATAATATAAACAATTTACCATTTAAACCTTTTAATTACAAAATTTACCCATAACACCCCCATATAATAATTTTTACGAATTGCCCCTGGTCTAAATCACCTTAGAAAAATATCCCCCATGTTTATAAAATTACAAAACACACCCTTTACTTTTAAAAATCCAATCGGTATACCTTTTTCATGCATAAACTCTAACCCTAAATTTCCCAATAATTTCCAATCATTAACACTAAAACACATTAATTTATCAGATCTATCATCAAAAATTCAGACCCTAACCCGTTTGATTTTATTTTCATCTTTAACCCTTTTTCTTTATGATCCGGTTTCAACAAAAACTCACCAAAGTTGATTTAAGCTTCAAAAATACCAAGAATTATTTTTATAGTGTTATTTAGCATGAATAGGACCTGAGAAAAATAGTCTTGGTGGACACAAAATTCATAATAGCCGATTTACAATTTACTTTGTTTTTAGGGTTTCGCTTCATATTTTAATTCAAACGACTTGAGTAGCATGCATGGATTGTTATAGTCATTTTATTTATATCATATATGATGTAAAAAGAGTCACAAAAATACCAGATAGCTTATAGAAGGATCGCATGGGTTGTGGAAAAATCTTACCTCTCGGCAAGAATGGAATCGAACAAAAACTAAAACTGAGTTAACCAAGCCTTCAAAAAATGAACTCCCATTTTTCTACACTTCCTCTAGCACCAAGGAACTCAGGAAAAATGATAAGAACTCGTGGAAAATTGGTGGTGGCCGATTTGGAGTTTTAGTTTGGATTTAGGGTTTTTAGAGTGAAATAAAAGGAAGATAATTAACAAACCGTGTATTATGGAGGAGGAGGGAGGTGATTTCGGCCCAATACTTATTTTGATGATATAATTCTGATTTTTCCAAAGTTTCCATATTTAATTTGATGTTTATCCTTGATTTTATACCTTTTAAATATTTAACAAATAATTAAATTAACATAAGTATGTATTTCGGCCTATAATGTATTTTTATGGGTGACAAGTAATTTTTTTGGACATTGTAAAATATTAAAATGTTGCAACAAAAATTATCTTACTTCATATGTTGCTCATTTCCAAGAGTTTGGGATTTATTTGGTGTTTTATGTACTTATTAATTGAAATTTAAAGTTACAAGGGTATTTTGGTAATTTTGCATGTTTTGAAATTTTGGGTATTACAACTTCTTCCCCTCTAAAATAAAAATTTCGTCCTTGAAATTTGAAATCGTAAGATTAGACAACGTCGTAGCAAGTCGCAAAAGATCGTCACAAACATTCTCACGCCTGGAAGGTTCTTCTAAAAAGTATCTTCAGACCAAATAGTTTCTCATGACTCAATCAAAACGAGGTGGGTTCAAATTTCTCATAAGGAAACAAAATAGGTTGATTTCGATCAAAAGGTTCATGCAACATAAATGGATAATAGGTGAATCTTCTGGAAAGCTCATATGGAAAACGAACAAGATTTCAAATCAATTTAACTGTATCAACAGTAGATAGTTCTAAAATGAGCTCAGGATTTATAACTGAGGTCAAACAGAATGCAAAACGAGAGTCCAAATTCATCCAGATATCCAATGAACGAAGGTGGAGTATACGCATAGGTAGAATGAACCTAACGTCTCACTAATCACGGATAATCCAACGGAGATCAAATTCTAAACTTCTTAGGTACTCCCCAAGATATCCTATGGCCACAATGAGTGCACGTTATATGGTGTAAGTATTATCACGTTGATCAGGCGTCATAATACCAGCACCACATAAATATACCTTCATGATGATCATACTTTATCTCGAGTCGTAAGCAAAACAACCTATCTTAATCCACCTAGTACTTCTACAGTCTCAGAGGTCAACAAGGTCAAATGCCATAGTCAAGAGGGAAAACAAAACTACTCGCAAGAGTATCGGAATCCCAGATTGCCTAGCAGAAGTAAGGTACGCCGTCCACAAGCACAATTTGCCAAAATTCCCAAAACAAGGCCATCATCGAACACACGAAAATAAACACGGAACTGAATTGCTTCTAGGGGACTTAAATCATTAAAGGATCTTATTACTATATAACGAAGCTTAAGCGAGTCAACGAAAGTGAAAGTTAGTTGCCAATAACTTCGGCCTTCACAGAATCAATTCTTCCAAACATAAAAGGTCTGCTTCGAAAATCCGTTCATTCAAAACATTCAATCTCTTCAAGTCCGGTTAATCTGTCTTCGTTTGTCCATCAATCTGGAAGTGAAACAAAATCGTGAACTTGTGTCTGGTTCATCAAGCCTCCTGTAGTTCTTCTTGGAAAGTGATGGAGCAATGTGAATTTCTGGCACGATCTTCAAATACCTTCGTCGTCCAGTCTGCTTCCGTTCTCAATTCATCTTAGTACAACCAAGATGAATAGGGAAGTGAGGCTGCACGTCTTCATCAGTTCCTGGTTCGCCGTCTTGACTAGATTTCCTCTGCATCGCCAACACTTCTGTCTTGTAAGGACTGTCTTCACTCTTTAGGGTAGCCACCGTTGTTGTCAACTCCAGGTCATGCAGTGAAGTAATTCTTCTGCAAGGTTCAAATGATTTCAGTTCTCCACTCGGTTATCGGTCTTGACCAATTTGTGATAGTTTCAAAACTTGCAGGATTTAAAGAGATACCCTCAATTAAGAACGCCGATGTCTCAACAAATATCAAATTTCCAGAATGCACAAATGATCGACAAATTTCTAACAAAGTGCAAAAATGATTTTCATGCTCTTCCTCGTCTCCGAATGTACTATTAAGTCATACAATGACCATTTGCCCAAGTACTCACGAGAAAACATCATTTATCAAATTCACAAAACAGTCAGAGCTTTAGCTAATACTATTAGTGTCACTAACCGTCATAGCAGTCGTTACGAATACGGAAGGCGATTCTAAGAATAACCTCAATTCATACTTCCATCTGAAGGGAACTTCGCGCTCTGAAATTGAACACACACATAGTCGTTTCAAGGTGGAGAAATAATGGTTCCTAATAGCAATACGGTTCAGCTTCCAGTAATTAATACATATCTCCTGTCACCATCCTCTTTATCGCGAATGAAACTGAAACACGCCCAAAAGATACACTAAGCAAACTCACTTCTTGGTCTTCGGTTGCTGCTCTTCCCGGTTGCTCAATCAACTGGTATGATCCCGGACACATCTTCGTTTGGTGACTAGACAATCTCTCGGCATCATGTCAAATCCTACTTCACACTCCAGCGGAAATCTTGGTGGTTCAAGCAGGAATCATATTAAGAAAACTCATGGTGCCAAATAACTCTCAAGATAAGGTTCATTCATTGGTGTACGAAATGGGTTCTAGGAAAACTTCATAACCGCGAAAGTAACACACGAGTCTCCAGAGTAATAGCGATAGCCAAAAGTTTAACAATCGGTAATCATGGTAGGGAGTTCAAAATTGTTTCAAGCGCCAAAGGTGAGACATAGGAGGATAGTTGTCAATATTTTGAATGCTCAATCAACCAATCCCTTATCAGAATAAAATCGAAGTTAACTATCCAAAGAAAGCTAGATCAACAAAGTAAATCTTATCATTCAAAAGCGAGAGGGAAACATTCTTACACTCGTGGTTAAACACCACAAGACTTATCATAGGGACAGAGATGGGTAAGACGAAATCAGATAGCGTCGGAAGATTCATAGATGCTTATCAAAACAAGAGACAAATCACATAATGTATCAAGTACGTCATCGCCATGGAGATTCTCAGAATGCCCGAAGAGGCATCAAAATGATTAGCAAAAGGATCAGAGGTCAGAGTCGGAATCTGAAGATAAGGATCAAATAGTGTCAGCCAATTATTATGCAATTTTCAATGCCTTCAAGGTTTATTTAGGTTTCAAATTTTAGGTGGTGCAAAGCATAAGATTTCAATCTCCAAAAGTGATCTCAACAGGCTTTAACCAAAAGAAAGGAACGAATCAGAGTAATGCGGACGCAATGCTACTTAAACCAATGCCTTAAAGTCTACCCATTCCTCACCGGTCAAAACTTAAGTTCTTATGAGGAAATCCTAAAGCAATTTCTCAAGGTGTTCTCCTATGTTCTTACAGTTGAAGCCTAATGGTCCAAAACTCACAGGCCAAGGGTAAATGTATTACGAGTCGCAACCTGTTCTCTGATACCATAAATTGTAACACCCCAACCCGACAAGGGTAGAGATGTCACAATAATGGTTTCACATAAGAACAAATACAAGCATATGACATAAATAATACAATAGAATTTCAATGGTTACAATCGAAAATCCGAAACTACAAGGTTACAAATGAGAAATACAATAATTACTAAGTCCGAGTATAAGCTCTTCTAGTCATCTCTAATCCAAATAGCTAATAAGGTCTTCTAAGTCCAAGGTACTCTCCACTCATACCCAGCTTCCAACTAAACCTGCCACAGGAAAAGAAATGCGGCTGAGCTACGAAAGCTCAGTGAACAGATATAACGATAACAAAACAGTAATGATGGAATAGTGAAGTAAGTGAAACAATGCAAGGTATCACAAGAGTTAGGAAAGAATATAAAGGTTATGCAGAGATATCAGGAATTAAGAAACAGTTACAATAGATAAGAGTAAAGGGAAATAGTAATCCCAACCCGAGCCCAAGTCATATCAAGTCAAGTCATGTATCAAGTCATGTATGTATTTGGAGGGGTGACCTCGGAATACTAAGTACAAGGTTATAAGGTAAAGTAAACAGAAATCCACTACGAGCCCAAATCAAATCAAATATCAAATCAAATAGGTGTACGGAGGGGAGACCTCGGTACCAAACGCAATATGAGGGGATACCTCCAAAGGGTGGAGTAGCTAGCTCCCAAATATGTGAAAGACGTGTATCGCACGCACCATCAGTCACCAAATATAACAAATAATATAATGGCAATGCCCAAATAACAAATATAGGATGCATCCATACGCCCCAGGTGGCCAAAGTCTGCCTCTACGTAACAAATCAAATCAAATCAGGGACGGGACAGGTCATCACTCTCCTGCCCTAGAGTCATGCCATCGGTGCATCAATGACATGGACATGAAACCCTCATGCCTAGTGAATGGCTCGTAGTCTCAAATTGTGGGTCAAGGGTCAAGTATCAAATGTCCAAGTATCCAAGTTCAAATTTCATATCAAGTGGTTCAAGTCAAATTTCCATTTCAATTATATCATAAGGTTCATATCAAATGTATCATATCAAATGGTTCATATCAAATGTCTCATATCAAACGATTCATATCAAATGTCTCATATCAAATGGTTCATATCAAATGGTCAAAACAAAAGGAATCATAGCAAAGGGTTTATATCAAAGGTTTATAAAGCAAAGTTTCATAGCAACAGTTCATTTAAAAAGGTTTCTATTAAAAGTCCATTTAAAGCAGTCTTTCAATAATGGTTTTCATAAAAATGATCTTACAAAATAGTTTTCATAAAAACTCTAAGTAACTTTCATTTAAAAGTAGTATCGCATCTTTTTAAAATAGCTTTTCTCAAACATTTTCATATATAATTAAGAAAGGTTTTCACATCCAGTTAACAAAATCAAATGAACCTTCAAAGTATCAAGTGATTCAAATATTCATGTTACAGGGTGACGAACGAGTCATATCAAGTATCAAGGGAACATGCAAGGTTCCATTATCAAGGTTCACAAATCAAGGGAAACATTGCAAAGGCATAGATTAAATAAGAAAGCCCCAAATAAAAAGGCTCAGATCATAATCAAACCAATATAGACAGATGTAAGTGAAACATGAAGAACGAATCAAAGTATAAGGGAACATAGCAATGGCTTAGGGAACCCTATAGTGAATCATGATCAAAAGTCATGAGAAGGACACCCTTACTGAGAAAGGGTAGAATATCTATACCTTATACCGCAAGTGAAAACACATCTAGAAATATAAAGATCGGAAACAAACTCCATCTTCAGCGAATCTACACGAATAGATGGTCGTCTTATTATTAATATCTTCTTTAAATCAGATTTCTCATTTTAGTCAGCTTTCCATTTTTAGCAGGTTTCCTCAATTAGTAAGTTTCCATTTTTAGAAAGTTTCCTTATTTAGCAAGTTTCCAAAAATAGCAATTTTCCATAATCAGACAAATTCCATAAAGTAATTAGGTTAAGTAATTTATTAATTATTATTATGGAAATAGGGTTCATTTTAGCAAGTCATGATAGTTTAGGGTTCATTATGACCACTTTCCATATTTTAGGGTTTTAAATGTAAATATGCCAAAGTTAAGGTCCAAAATGCAAATATTACAAGTTATTCATTTTAATCCATAAGTTTACCATACTTACAATTTCCATCCTTTAATTTCAACAATTTTACAAATTAAACCCTTTAATTAATTAGATTACAAATTAAACCTTATAATTAATCAAATTACAATTTAATCCTTACAATATTCATATCTACACATTAAGCCTTCAATTATCAAAAATTACTCATTACACACCTTACATAATGTTTATACGAAGTACCCTTTATTTTTCATAATTTACAAAACAAGCCCCTCTATTTAATTAATTTCCAATTCGATTTAATAATATAAACAATTTACCATTTAAACCTTTTAATTACAAAATTTACATGTAACACCCCCATATAATAATTTTTACGAATTGCCCCTGGTCCAAATCACCTTAGAAAAATAACCCCTATGTTTATAAAATTACAAAACACACCCTTTACTTTTAAAAATCCAATCGGTATACCTTTTTCATGCATAAACTCTAACCCTAAATTTCCCAATCATTTCCAAGAGTTTGGGATTTATTTGGTGTTTTATGTACTTATTAATTGAAATTTAAAGTTACAAGGGTATTTTGGTAATTTTGCATGTTTTGAAATTTTGGTTATTACATGTATCTTGAACATCCATTTCTCAAGCTTCTTCTTCTAAATCAATAATATCAACCTGGCTCTGATACCACTTGTTAGGATTCGACACACGGTTAAGGTTATTTGTGTTATGGAAATGGAACAGTTGTGTTTGTTATATGACAATGAACAAAAAGAAAGATTATCACCAAACGATTCAATATTATTAAGATAATAATATGAGTGATCTTGAGATATCACTAGGGTTACAACCTTGAATCTTAAGTTTCTATTTCTTGTGATATTGTTTTTGTTCTATGTTGTTGAGAGATATATTTTTTTGTTCTAAGTTTAACACACACTTTTATCTCTAGACTATGATCTTTCTTTTATAACATACGAAAGATCTTTACATTAATGTTAATTCTTGTCAAACAACTTGCTAGCTTATCTTATTTGTGTCAGTACATAAGATACAACATGTATCTGTGTACACAACTTGTTAACTAAGAGAATAAGATAAAGACTGAGCACATGAGGTAAGATATTATCTACCGTATATTATTGACTTTTAGTCAACCAGACTTAATATCTTCATCAACCAGAATTAACACTAATAGTCACCAGAATTAACACTTGACTTAACCACCAGACTTAACTTCAATGACCAGACTTTAACCAGCAGATAACCAACAGACTTAACTTTGGAATTCACTAGACTTAACTCTACTGCTACCAGATTTAATCACTTTAGAGATTTTCCCGATACTTAAACTTCAGAATATTTAATTCCCAACAACAATGATTCCATTTGATTATGATCAATGAATTAGGTGGTGTTCTAATTCGATTAGTGGGTATACTAATCCTATTGCTTCCAACACTTTCAATCCTCGTCAAGATTTTAAGATGACAAAAACAATATTTAAGATTTGATCAACCAAGACTAACACAACTCAATCACTTGATTCGCTTTCATTTCACAAGCAATTGACAACCACACTATTTTAGTTTTCCAAGTTTAACCAAGTTACTTATGAAATGGTCAATACATAAGGTAACACCCTCATAGACAAAGGTTTACAACTAATTGACTAACAATGTCTTTTTCAACCCATTACACTATTAGCAATTAACCAAACTTGACAACTTTTTGGTGGAGAAAACTCTTAATAGCACAATTCGATCTTAGTATTAGCTTTTTGTTTAACTAGAACCATGGAGTCATAATCAATCAAGAATCATGTCACAAACATCATCTAGGCAAGTGCTCAAGGCACTTAGCCACTCATGACAAACAAAGAAATAACCACAAGAAAATTATCACTTAAAAATATAATTAAAAAGTCTTACAAAAGTTGTAATGATGATTACAAGAATTAGGAACACTTGTGAGATGATCAACAAAGATTCCTTGAATGATTAAATTGATGATTGATGAATGTAAGCTTCTTCTTTTTCCTTCGTTTTTCTTCCTTGTCGCCCTTTGAGAGAGTACAAAATGAGTATAAGATTAGTTGTAGTAGTTGTTGATGTTTAGATAGTAGATTTCTTGATAATTGTCCCCCTTTCTCTCTTGGCCAAGCCTTCTTATTAATAAGATCACTCCCCTTGTTCACCAAGCAAAGTACTTGAGCCCAAAGTGTCATAAAAATTATGCACTTGGAGTAATTATGGAGTAATGACATCCCACATGAAGAGTTAGTTCATTAAAGATAGTCATTAAGTGTGCCAGCAATTGTATGAACCTAAGGTTGAAGTCTCATCCTGAAGTTCATATTCTAGCCCAAGGTTTTGAGTAAGGTTGGCATGACTTTGTTGAACCATGGGTTTAACTTAAGCCTTCAATGTATTTCTTGAACCTTTAGTTGATGAAGCAAGCCATAATTCTTTACATATAACTTTTCATTCATTTCATCAATTCTTGATCTTTTCTTGTACTTGGAAATCATTGTATTCTTGATTCTTTATCTTTAACGATCTTTCCAAAGCCTTTATTGTGAGAAGAAACTCTTGTTTGTGCAAAAGCTCTTGATTTAGCATCTTTTTCACATCTTTCTAGCCATTTACTGGAACTTGATTGTACCAGGACTTGAATACATCTTTTGTACCTTTTTAAGCATAATATGTTCACAAATACAACCAAATACAATGCATAAACATAGAAATAAGGACTAAAACATGTACGAAATGAGTGTTATCAAATCCCCCACACTTACACTTTGCTTGCCCCCAAGCAAATCTGGCTTTTAGAAATAAATCCACATGATATAAGTTATAATGATTCTAAAAATGAGATGCAAATCCATCTAGTACAAGTACAAGATAAGATCCATCTCTTTAAGCTTATAGGTGAAAAGTCAAGATGTTTGACAATACCTTAATGATTCTCTTGCTTGATAACATGTTAAAACACCTCACGAAAAAGAAATGAATTATAATTCACTCAACACTCATTTATTTAGTGGGTGAGTATATAAGAAAATAACACTCATTGCTCAGTCATGATCTAAATATTACCATAAGCTTGTACAAGAAACAAAACTCCATCGACGTAGCGTAAGCACCAAGTGTAAACATTTAAGAGGAATTTTTTTTTGGGTTTAAGGCTTCAAGGGTTATATAAGACTTATGTGCAACTATCTCATGCAAAACATAATAGCTCGCTAACAACGAATCCTTGCATCATTAAATAACGAATGGTCACTAGATCATACCTTGGTTCGCTAACAACGTTACTTGCATAACGGATGGTCACCAAAACACGCTCTAGCTCGCTAGCAACGTTACCTAATTCCTCAAGAAATCGGATGGTCACTACATGTCAATACACTTGATAATTTCCACAAAATCAAATAGGTAGGGAAAAGACATGGGATATATTTATGAAATTGGTTTAAAATAAAAATTCTACAAATAGTCAAAGTCTACAACCAATTGCTACTAGCTACGCTAACCACTTTCTTTTGAATTCGAGAATTCATCCTTGATCGATATCATACTCACATAGCTCATTGGCTATTCTTGTCACCAAACAATTGCGATGACTTATTTTATTTGATCTCTTTTTCCTTTTTTTTTTTTTTTTTTTTTTTTTTTTATTTTTTATATCAACCATCGATCATAATACAAATAGATCATCCATGAGATTATCATGGAGTTCGCAACTTTCTCATTTTCAAGGATTTCCACATAACAACCATCTTTCCAAGTAGCTAGTAACCAACCAAGACTTGACTATGGGTAAGGTTAAGGCTAAAAGTATAAAATATTTTTCTGGTGTAACAAAATGAAAAGGATGGCTCAGAGGGTGTACTAATGGTATCTAGCACTAAAATTGAGTGCTAACAAATAGGTTTATATAAGTTGTTAACTAACCGATCTGGCTAGCTAATATATCATTAGATGTAAAATGGAAGGCCATTTGGTTTAATTCCTAAGGTTGCCTCTTATCACACGAATACACTTATATCACACAAAGTGATCTCACTGCGGTCTGGTAATGATTTGCATGCACAAGTTTTAGAATAAATAAGATCACCGGCACACTCATAGCAAAGAGATCAAGCATAAAAGATGTATGCTATATAAAAATAGGCTCAAATCCTCACAATTTAGTGGAATGGGCTATAATTGTGCTAGCGATGTTATCAATCCTAAAAATGGATCGCAATGTCAATCAGGACACATCTCGAATTTTCAAATTACATGTTTTATCAGTGGATTGATCTAGTTATTCTAATATAAATTATCCTATATGTGCGAAAACAACTAGATTATAAGGGCAAACAAATTAAAAACTAGGCTCAAAAATATAGAAAATTTTAAAATCCAGTTTCATTTCCCTATTTCCTCCCCCCACACTTAAGTTTGACATTGTCCTCAATGGAAAGAACGATGAACCATAAAAAAATAGGGAAATGGAACATAAAAGAAATGATACTGTATGAACTTCGGAATCTTTATCAAGCTCAAAATCAGATATTGAGATCGAATGATTCCACATCTTCAAGATCAAGCATCCTAACCTGCATTAATCATCAAAAACAAAAACACACAAAATGAAAAATATTTTTGGATTTTCTATTATAAATTTTATGCGATGCCCCCACACTTATGGTAAAACCATTGGGGCATAAAAATAAACAAACAATTTAAAAACGCACGGGTTGCCTCCCGAGAAGCGCTAAATTTATTAATGAGTCATCAGCCTGACTCAATCTTTCTTACTTTCGTGGTTTATATTCAGAATTCTTTCCTGATTTCTTTGGAATATACACCACATTGCCTTTTACTATTCCTTTTCCGATTTTATCAATATCATGTAACTTTACGGTATTGCAAGTTCTAGGGAGAACATCCCAGATGTAACCAGTTTGAGCAGCCCATGGTATTACTTTTTTATAATCAGCTGAAAAAGGTGTCATAAATGGAATAGCAGTGTATTTCTTTTCATCGAGCAATTCGAGTGGGATTTCTTCACTTGATAATTTATTCAATTGCTCTTCATTATGGTAGAGTTTGATACGATGTCCATTAACAATGAAAGTTCCACCATGCTTGTCATATAATTCGACATATCCGGATGGAAAACCATGTTTTACCATGAATGGACCAAACCATTTGGTTATGAGCTTAGGAGCTTTGAATTTGTACTTAGAATTGAACAAAAGAACTTTGTCTCCGGCCTTGAATTCTTTCCAGATTCTTAGTTTTCTATCATGATAAGCTTTTGTTCGAGCTTTGTACAACTTGGAATTCTCATACACCTGGAGTCTTAATTCATCGAGTTCATGCAATTGCAAGAATCGTTTTTCTCCAGTGATTTTTAGATCGGGGTTACATTTCCTTAATGCCCAGTAGGCGTGGTGTTCTATTTCAAATGGCAGATGACAAGTTTTTCCATATGTGAGTCTATACGGAGTTGTACCGATTGGAGTTTTATATGCCGTTCTAAACGCCCATAGAGCATCATCGAGTTTCCTTGACCAAACAAAAGGATTATCCTTAACCATTTTTTCAAGTATTCTTTTCAAAGCTCTATTGGTGGTTTCAACATGACCACTGGTTTGAGGATGGTATGCTGTTGAGAAACGATGGTGAACTCCATATCGTTTCATAGCTTTCTCCATTTGACGGTTACATAAATGAGTTCCTCTGTCACTTATTAAAGCTTTTGGAATTTCGAATCGAGAGAAAAGCTTTTTTAGAAAAATTACAACCACTCGTGCATCATTAGTGGATAAAGCTTCCGCTTCTGCCCATTTAGAGACATAATCAATTGCAACGAGGATATATTCGAATTTATGAGATTTAGGAAAAGGACCCATAAAATCAATTCCCCAAATATCAAAGATTTCAGAAACTTGTATGCTCTTTTTTGGCATTTCGTCTCTACGAGTAAGACTACCAGACTTCTGGCATGCATCACAATTCTGCACAAGCATATGTGCTTCTTTAAAATTGTTGGCCAATAAAATCCCACATCAAAAACTTTTTTCACGGTTGTGGAAGGACCGTAATGTCCTCCAGTTGGACCGTGAATACATTCATCAAGAATTTTTCGGGTCTCTGAACCATACACGCATCTTCTAATTATCCCATCGGGATACATTTTAAATAGATACGGTTCATCCCAAAAATAGTATTTCAGGTTTGCAAAAAGTTTACTACGCACGACGTAAGTTACACCTTTTTGTAATATTCCTCCGGCTAAATAATTTGCATAATCTGCAAACCATGGGACTTCTTCTTCATCAATTCCCATAAGAGTTTCATCGGGAAAATTATCATCAATCTCGTCTTCACCGAGTTCCTCTAAATTAGGATTTTCTAATCTAGATAAATGATCTGCTGCCACATTTTCTGCACCTTTCTTATTCTGGATTTCTATGTCAAATTCTTGAAGCAATAAAATCCATTGAATAAGACGTGGTTTGGCATCTTGTTTGGCAAACAGATATTTGAGAGCTGAATGATCGGTGAATACAATTGTCTTTGACAAAACAAGATAAGAACGAAATTTGTCAAATGCAAAAACTACAGCCAAAAGTTCCTTTTCAGTTACTGTGTAGTTTTGTTGGGCACTATTCAAGGTTTTGCTAGCAAAGTAAATAGGACGAAAATGTTTTCCTTCTCGTTGTCCTAATACTGCCCCAACAGCATAATCGCTTGCATCGCACATAAGTTCAAATGGCAGCGACCAATCTGGTGAAACCATAATCGGTGCATTTGTTAACTTATTTTTGAGTGTTTCGAATGCCTTGATGCACTCTTCATTGAAATCAAAGACTGAATCTTTCTCAAGAAGCTTCGTCATAGGACGAGATATTTTTGAAAAATCTTTGATGAATCTGCGGTAGAATCCCGCATGCCCCAAGAAACTCCTAACGCCTTTGACGTTAGTCGGGGGTGGTAACTTAGCAATAGCATCAATTTTTGCTTTGTCAACTTCAATTCCCTTGCTTGAAATCTTGTGACCAAGCACAATGCCTTCTGTCACCATAAAGTGACATTTTTCCCAATTTAGTACGAGATGAGAAGTTTTGCATCTTTCAAGCTTTTTGTCAAGATTGGAAAGGCATGACTCGAATGAGTCTCCAAATACCGAGAAATTGTCCATGAAAACTTCCATGGAGGTTTCAAGCATATCTTGAAAAATAGCAATCATGCATCTTTGAAATGTTGCTGGTGCATTACAAAGACCAAAAGGCATACGCCTATATGCATATGTGCCAAAAGGACACGTGAATGTGGTCATTTCTTGATCAGCTGGATTAATTAGAATTTGGAAATAGCCAGAAAATCCATCGAGAAAACAAAAGAATTTGTTCCCCGCAAGTCTTTCCAACATTTGATCCATGAATGGTAAAGGAAAATGATCTTTTCTGGTGGCGTCATTTAATTTGCGATAATCAATGCACACTCACCAACCAGTTATGGTTCTGGTAGGAACAAGTTCATTACGTTCATTAGTCACGACAGTTGTTCCTCCTTTCTTAGGAATACAGTGAACAGGACTCACCCATGAACTATCCTCAATGGGATAAATAATTCCAGCGTCAAGAAGTTTGATTATCTCCTTCTTAACAACTTCTTTCATGTTTGGGTTGATTCTTCGTTGTCTTTGAACAATGGGTTTCGAATCGTTTTCAATATTTATTTTGTGTTTGCAAAAGTTTGGACTTATTCCATGAATGACAGAAGTTTTCCAAGCGAAAGCTTCTTTATGATGTTTGAGCACAGAAACAAGACGTTCTTTTTCATCGGGTTTGAGTGCTGAAGATATGAAAATTGGAAGAAGAGAATTTTCTTCAAAAAATGCATATTCCAAATGAATAGGAAGAGGTTTCAAGACTAGATCTACTGGCGGATCTTCAATTGAAGTTTTGATTCTCATATCATTATTGAATTCCAACTCCTCAAAGTTGGTGTTTTCTTCCTCAGGAATTTCTTCGGCGTCTATCTGCATAAATTCAGCGAATTCTCTGTCGAGATCTTCATCACTGATTTGTCCAGATGTTTTATGAGTCGTAATTCTTTCATCAAGCAACTCATCAAATGTTTCCTCTGTTATTTCATCGATAACATCAATGCTATAACAAGTGTCATCATTCGCATGAGAATATTTCATGGCTTGATTAATCGAGAAAGAGATTCTTTCATCCCCAACCCCAAGGTTGAGTTCTTTATTTTTTACTCGAATGATAGCATCTACTGTGTTTAGGAAAGGTATTCCTAAGATCAATGGAACTTTGCTATCTTCCTCCATCTCAAGGATCACAAAATCAACAGGAAAAATGAATTTCCCAACTTGAACAAGCATGTTTTCAGCTATTCCAACAGGATATTGGATAGTATGATTTGCTAAACGTATACTCATTCTTGTGGGTTTCAACGTATCGATCGAAAGCTTCGGATACAATGAGTATGATATAAGATTGATACTTGCACCGAGATCGGCTAAAGCATCACAAGTGATTGAATTTCCCAATGTACATGGGATAAGAAAACTTCCAGGATCACCGAGTTTTTTCGATAGTTTATTTTCAATAATGGCTGAGCAATCTTCATTCAAGAAGGTAGCGGAAATGTTTTCCATTTTACTTTTGTTGCTCACAAGTTCTTTTAAAAACTTCCCATAGTTGGGCATTCCCGCTAGGACATCAACAAGAGGAACGTTGATCCTAACTTCTTTGATTAAGTCAATGAACTTGCCATATTGCTCTTCCATCTTTTCTTTCCTCAAACGTTGAGGATATGGAATTCTTGGTTTATACGGTTTAAGAGGTGGAGTGGGTTTAACAACTGGTGTAGGAATTTGTTCGTTCTCTTTTGGTTCTTCATCCTCACTATCATCATGAACGATAGTGGTTGTTTGGGTTGGGTTGGGTGGTGGATCATAAGATAGACCACTACGAGTATATACAAGATTTACATGCTCATTCCTTGTTTGAGGTGGACGATAAGATCTAGATGATGATGGTTTTGGGTTGGATTGAGTATTGCTTGGCAAAGTACCAGATGGTCTTGCAGCTAGTTGATCCGAAAGACGACCAAATTTGGTTTCAAGATCTTGGATAGAAGCTTGATGATTCTTTTTCCCTTGTTCGACTTTGCTTTTGAGAATGAAGAATTGATTTTTCATGAATTCATTCCTTTGCTTTTGAGCATGCACGAATTCACGCATGGTTTTTTCGAATTCAGATTCTTCATTTTTTGTTTCACGTGATTGTGATGATGAACGGTTATCATCACGAGAAGATGTCTGATGATTGTCATCACGAGTTTGGGAATTACGGTTCTCATCCCTTGTTGGACGATCTTGCCAATCTCTAGAATTTCTACCATAGTAGTTTCCATGATATCCTCCTCCTCGATATCCTCCATAGACATAATTGGCTTCGGCTTCGGGACCTCCCATGGGTTTATCATCACACTTGGATGATGAGTGATTTCCACCGCAATGGGTACATCCCTCACGCATTTCTTTGATTTCTTTTTGGATACTTTGGAATTTAGAATCAATTTTAGAGGTGAGATCTTTCATCATTTCCATGATTTTGGAATTTTCATTTGCTCCATTGGCGAATGCAACAGATTTTCGTTGAGGTTTTATTTTTGCATCCTTAGACCAATCGAGCTTAAGAAGTACACGGTCTTCTAATAAAGTGTAAGCTTCGTTAGGGGTCTTATAAAGGAAAATTCCTCCGGCATCAAGTATGCCTTGAGTTGTGTCATCGAGACCAGGGTAAAGATTTGAATGATATTACCACGAGACAATCCATGCCCATGACAACTTCAGAGCATATTTTGCATTCGAAGCCAAGCTTCGACAAAATTTTCTCCTTCTTTTTGAGTAAAGCTATGAATTTCACCTAAAAGATGATCAAACATGGCTGGTGGAAAGAAACGTCCAACAAATGCTTCTCTCATTTGGTCCCAAGTTGTGATCACTCCGGGGCTTAATTCATTATACCAAATTTTCACTTCTCCGGTGAGAGACGAAGGAAAGAGTTTGAGTCGGATTTCATTTGCATTGGTATTTCTATAACGAAACATGTCACAAATTTCAAGAAATTCGGCGATATGTTTGTGTCGATCGGATTTAACTCGACCATCAAATTGGTTGTCTTTAATCATCGAGAGATGATGACCTTTGATAGTAAAATTATCTCCAAGATTAACGGGAACAATGGCGGTGGTATGTGCTTAAACAAATACCTTTTCTTGACCAAAACCGGACCCAAAATAACCAAAAACCCGACCAAAATGCCAAAAGATATTGTGTTTTTGTGTTTTTGCATGTGCAGGGATGGATATCGTGAAAATTGACAAAAGACACAAGAAATCCGGGAAAACGAGCACGAGATACGGAATAGGCTCAGAACCGGAACCGGGAACAAAGAAAATGGTCAAAAAGGCATCCGAGGTCCTCCCGCTATCAAAGTTTGTCAACTCCAACCCTTAGATCATCTTTAAAAAAATGGCAGCTTGGTCCCTTAGTTTTCAGCTTCTACACATATGGTCCCTTTAATTCCTAAAACCTTAAATCCTTAAAACTATACTATACTTGGATTTTAAACAAACTAACCCAATTAATTCACTACACAACCCACCAAATATCACTACCCACACCGGATCCCACTTTAGAATAACCCCAAAGCCCAATTCACATCCTAAACCCACCACATTTACCTTACACAAATAAACCAGCCCAGCCCACCATTAATCTCTAACCCGAACCAAAAACCAAACCCGGTCAGACCCAGTATCCCATTCCCAGTCAACACAAACCCACAATCTAAAAAAAATAAATACTCACACACGCGCACCTAAACACTCATCCCCAATTTTGACTGCTATGAACCCTAGTTACTGAATCACCAAATTACCTCGTACCTAAAATTATTACCCAATGATTAAAAGCTTCTGGAAGCACCTGACACTGCCAGGGACACGTGGGTGATGCTGATTGGAGGTACCACCTCACTAAATTTAATCCAACGGCCAAGATCAAGCGTGGAAAGAAAGCAAGTGATCTAAGGGTGGATTGGAGATCAAACGCACACGGATTGCCAAGGTGGCATGCCCTAGAAGGTTCAGCCGAGCTCTATAAATACGAGGATTTCTCTTCATTGAAGGCAGTTAGTATTTTGAGTTTTTTTTATTGTAATTTTTCTGTCTTGTTCATTGTTTTCAGTTATCATCTCCTAGTTTGTAGTGGGTTTAAAGCATACTTCGAATTTGTAGTGTTACTTTGTAATCTTTAAATTTTTATTAATGAAAGTTAATTTTAGCTTATTTGGATTCTGCTATTCTGAGTTTATGTTTTTAATCCTAGCTTATTATTTTCATCAGTAGCATATACAAGGATTATTTAGATCAGTAGTTGTTATTTTGATACTTTGTTCAAAATTCCAAAAATACTCTATAAAAAATAAAAACAAAAAAAAAATATAGTAGTTTAGTAAAACAAGCTTCAATAAGCTTATTTTCTGTTTCTAAGGTTTCATATAAGCTTTACATAGCTTTTGTGAGATTTTATTTTTAGCACTTAATCAGTTATTCTCAAAATCAACAAAGTCAACAAAAAAGTCAAACATCAGCTTATTCAATTAGCTGAGCTTATCCGAGATTGAATTGGTAGTCCAAACTGAGAAAGGGAAGCAGATTGGCCTATCTAAAGATAGGCTTGGTTGAAGTAAAACCTCTGTTCAGCTGAGGTACTCCTGTAAGTTCAAAAATCCCATTTCATTTGCTTTTTACCTATTTTTCTGCATAAGCTATTTCAAGCTTGTTTTCATGTTTGTTGCTTATTGTTCTGTGCTATTTAGTTGTTAATTTGATTAAGTAGTCATAAATTAGAGATAGTTTAAGCTTATTTCAGTTGTTGTTAGTTGGATTAGTGCATCAGTTGGTAAGATAAGCCACATTTAGGACTGTTTTTGAAGCTTAGATTAAAGCACTGTGTATTGGTTTTGTTTGAAGCTTTGATTGACCAAAGTTGAAGGTATTAGTGGCTGTTGAGATTAAATGTGAATGATGTTGTAGTGAGTTGAGGATTTTTGATCATTAGTTGCATAAGTAAGTAATTAACTGCCATTATAAGCTTCTTTATAAGATAGATAAGATCTGAGATTAATAGATGTTCTTGTGGTGAGATTGCTGTTTTCAAGAGGTAATTTAGTGTTGAATCAGATTTCAAAGTTTTGCGCCAATTTCATGCACTGCTGTTACAGACCTTTTGTGCAGACTTACGCTTTGTAGGCTACTGTTCTAGCTCTCATTGTGGCTTATTGAATTAATCTGGAACTCCCATTTTTGGTTTGTGGGTAGTTGGTACAGTAGGTTAAAGGTAGAACATCTGGTATCTCAAAAATCAGCTTATTTAGAGCTTAATTTTTGGTCTGCAATTTTGCTACTCAACTTACCTGTCTGCTGCATCAGTCTTTGTGTGCCTAACCACTGCTGATCTGAGTACTTTTTAAATAAGCTAGACATCTTAAAAATTGGGCATATTGGATTTTAAGATAGATTTCCACCTAGGCTATAAGCTTATCATCTGGGATTTGACAAATTGGCTTATTAGAGTGCTTATTCAGAGCTGCAAAGTAGACACTGAAGGCTAATCTCATTCTTTTTTAAAATTAAGCTATGCAGCTTATTTAAGGCTTATTGTTTGTGCTTATCTGATCTTTTTCATTTGATTTAAGCTTCCAGTAGTTAGATTTACATGTCTTTAGCTTTTCATAGTTTTTGGCTTATTTTTGCTTATTTTTAGCTTATTTACTATTTGCTTATTAACTGTTTTAGCTTAATCAGTCATATTTAGCTTCTAAAAATATTTTTATTAAATTTCTCATTAAAAATTAAAATTCCTCAAAAATTTTCAGAATTTTTTATTCAGTTTTACTATTTTTTAAGAATTTAATTAGTTTTAACTAGTTTTAATTCATAAAAAATTATTAAAAAGCCAAAAAAATATTTTTCTTTTTCCAAAAATTTTCTTTTATCATTATTAATATAGGAAAAATTATTTTGCATTTTTAGAGTTTAAAATTTTAAAATTTCACTTTTATTTACGTTTTTAAATTACGTCGCGTTCGTCTTTAAAATTCAAATTTCGTTTAAAATGTTTGGTTTCATTTTTTCTATTAGCTTAGTTTAATTCTTAATCTTGATTGTTATTTTAAATTTAGTAGTGTAGTCAAAAATCAATCACTCTTATTCACATTCACTTCACATTTTCACGACACCGAATCGACTTAAACGCCGTCAAACCTTCGTTGGGAGAACGACCCGGGGAAATATTTTCACAAGTATTTCTTTGGTAAAAATCGTACTTAAAAATATTACATCAAATAAAATGGCGCCGCTGCCGGGGAAGGCTTGAAACGAGTGCGTCGATTTCGTCCGTTGTTTTGTGATTTGAAGATCCTTCCTTGGAAGTTATCGTTTTATAAAAAATAAAAATACAAAAATATAATAAATAAAACCCTTTTCCTAAAGTATTTTCATTAATACATCTTAATAAACATCCTCGGTCTTCCGTTGAAGGAGGGCGGTTGTAAACCATTCCGAATAAACAACAAAACAAATCGTGAAATTGATCGTTATCGGATTACTTTATTACTACAACCTAATTACGGGGTTTAAGGAAGCTTGACATTAAATTGTCGAGCTGAAGAAGGCGGGTTTTTAAGCATCTTCGGAGCTACCTTTGCCTTCCCGCCACGCTGCGCGTATTTTTAAAGGAAACGGTTACGGTTAACGTAACGGTTACCAAAAAGAAAATAAAGTCTTTTGTTTTTCAATATATTAAAAAAACCAAAAATAATTCCCAACCAAAAATACAAAAAGATTTTTGATTTTTATTTTAGTTTCCTTTTTGGTGTATGCACACCCGTTCTTCTTCTTCTAATCCTCTTCTTTCACCACTTTCAAATCCCGAGAGGATTATCCGTCAAAACAACCGTGTTCATTTCTCAACCGTTGAAGAAATGGCCAACAACCAACACAATCAACCCCCGCCGGTGGGTGTTGACAATCACAATCAAGGGCAAGCTCCCGATCTCCGCACTATGCAAGAGTTACTCCAATGTCCCACCGTGGGATACGGAGATGCTATTGTCATACCCCCGATTCGAAACACAAATTTTAAACTCGAGACCGGTTTAATCCAACTTGTCACGGGAAATCAATTTCATGGTTTTGATCGGGAGGATCCTCACAATCACATCCGATGGTTCAATAAATTAACCTCAACACACTACCATAAGGATGTTCCTCACGAAACAATCAAATTGATGTTATTCCCATTTTCGATCGAGGGGGCGGCCCAAATTTGGCTCGAGAAAGAACCTCCTCAATCAATCCATACTTGGGAAGATCTCGTCCATAAATTCGTGAACTATTTCTTTCCTCCGTCTAAAATGACCAATGCTAGGAATGAAATCACAAATTTCCAGCAACGATTTGATGAGAATTTCGGTGAGGCATGGGAACGATTCAAGGATCTCCTACGGAAATGCCCACATCACGGATTCTCGGAATTGCATCAAATCGATACGTTCTACAATGCCTTAACTCAATCAGATCAGGATTCACTCAATGCAGCCGCCGGTGGCAATATCATGAGTCGAATGCCGAGAGAAATTCTTTCAATTATTGAGAACAAATCTAAGGTACCTACCTCAAGGAACAAACCGATTGTTTCTAAGGTGAGTACCCAAGCTTCTAGCAGTGATGCTAAGATCGACAAGCTTGCAGATATGTTCCAAGCTTTCATTCTCTCAGAACAAAAGAAACAATCTTCTCCGCCCGCACAAGTTAAAGCGGTGCAAGAGAATTGCGTTATTTATGGTGGTCCTCATCCTTATTATGATTGTCAAGCTACCGACAGCCAAGTTTGCAATGCTACTGCAGCAGCTGCAAACTACAATCAAAATCAAGGATTCCGTCCTCAAGGTGAAGTTAACTACCGAGTTAGCAACCAAATGGGACCACCCGGTTTTACACCCGTTCAAAACAACCAAAACCGTTTACCTCAAATCAATCAAGGTTACAATCAAAATCAAAACTACAACCAAAATCGTGGAAACAATTATCAAGCTCAACCGCAACAAGTCTATCAACCTCCTCCTCCCCAAGTTCCACTTCCTCCCGACTTTGTGAGTTATATGAAAGCAACTGATGCTAGCATACGAACTATGCAAGGTCAAATCAACAATATGAGAGCTGACTTTCGGAAGGAGATTGATACGACGATTAATCGACAAACAAACGACCTTAAGCAAATGATGAGTGGATTTTTTCAGATGAATCAACCCTCAACCTCGGGTACTTCTTCTCTTCCTAGCAACACAATTGCTAACCCGAGGGGCGATGCTAAGGCAATCACGACTCGGAGCGGTGTTTCATATGATGGACCCACGGCTCCGGCTACCGCTTCTTCGCTACCTCCCAAGGTAGCCGTCCGTGAACCCGAGGCGACCAAGGACATGGAACCTCCTACTAACAACGGAGGAACCAAAGACGTCCAACCTCCGGTCATCCATCCATATGAACCAAAGAATGTTGAGCCAAAAGAAATTCCCGTCAAAGCAAACCTTCCGTATCCTTCGAGATTGAATGATCAAAAGCTCCGCGATAAAGCTTCAAATCAAATGGAAAAATTTTTCCAAATTTTTCAAGAGTTACATTTTGATATAAGCTTCGCGGATGCTTTACTTTTGATGCCTAAGTTTGTTTCGACTCTCAAAAGTTTGTTGAATAACAAAGAAAAATTAATTCAGTTAGCAAAAACTCATCTGAATGAAAACTGCTCAGCGGTAATTCTCAAAAAGCTTCCGGAAAAGCTTGGAGATCCCGGAAAATTCCTTATTCCATGTGAATTTCCGGGAATGGTTGAATGCTCCGCCTTGGCCGATCTCGGTGCTAGCATCAACCTAATGCCGTTGTCATTATGGCAAAAGCTTTCTCTGCCCAAACTTACCCCCACTTGTATGACTCTCGAGCTTGCGGATCGTTCCGTAACCCGTCCCGAAGGTATAGCTGAGGATGTCTTTGTCAAGGTGGGGAAGTTTCATTTCCCTGCCGATTTTGTGGTTGTTAATTTTGACGCCGACCCCCGGGTTCCTCTCATTCTCGGAAGATCATTTTTGAGGACCGGGCGGGCTTTGATTGACGTATACGGAGAAGAAATAACTCTGCGAGTTGATAATGAAAAAGTCACATTTCAAATTAATCCGAACTCGAAACCTCGAACCGACAAATGCAATGTCGCTACGGTTGATCAAAAGTCCGATCCCGTAATTGCTCCTAAAAGAGTTGATCCAAACCTTTCAAGATTCACGGTCAAGAGTATGTCAGAAAAACGTGCTGAACTCAAGGCCATGAAAATTAATCCTGGATCGAGCAAATGGTTTGAGTGTTGTGCTGCAAATACTAAGAGTATTCTTGATGATGATGAATCGGATTCGGAGACCACAACGGAAGAGGTGGAAAATGCTAGCTCTAAGAGCACACCTCTTGTCCCACCTCCGGAGACGGTTTATCGTGTAGAGATGGTTGATTCTGCTCTTTCCGACTCTTCCCATCCTTCTCCTCCGATTGAGGGAAGTGAAATCTCAAGGGAAGAGTTCGAGGTGTTGTCTGTTAATACTCCAATTTCGCCGGAAATTGTTGAGACCAATAGTAATCCAGGGGAAGATATCTTGAAATTTAATGAACCATTATTTCCCCTGGAAGATGTTAAGGAAAAACCGCCTAAGTCCGTTCCAGATGTTGATTCAAAATCAGAAGAGCACAGTAGTGGCAGTACCACTTCTAGTATTGATTCTCTTCTTGAGGAGTTCGCCGATGAACTCGCTCACATCGATCCAATCCCACCGGGGGATGAGGACGATGAGTTTGATTTTGAATCTGACTTAAGAAAATTGGAATCTTTGATGAACCATGATCCGTCTAAATATGATTCTGATCCCGAGGAGTTCGCCGATGAACTCGCTCACGATGATCCACTTCCATCATATGATGATGATCTCTTTGACGTTCATGCTGATTATAAAGAAGTTGAAAATATTTTGTACCATGCCCCATCATCTGACTCTTACACTGAGCTGAAAGATTTACAAGATGATGATGACCTCTTCGATTTTAGGGCCGATCAAACCGAATGGAGAAATCTTTTATATGGCAAACCTACTGAAAAAGGCCCTAAAATTGAATCTATAACCGAGGATGCTTCAATTGTCTCTAATGACTTAGCTCCTCATTCTCCCGAGGATGATTTCTTTATTGAGTCCTCCATCGAGTACCCTGCTAAGTTTTCTTGTGAGGACAAAGTATTTAAGCCAGGCTTACTCAATGATGGTGAAATTCATCCTTTGATGAAATTGACTCGTGCTAAGAATTTAAAGTTTCCTGCCTCATCAAAGGAACTCTTAATTCTGGAGAAAAATGATTCTTCTCTGCTTCTTTCTACTCAAAAACTCCCATTCTGTCCGGAGTCATCTCTGCTTGAAACTTTACTATCGTTTCCAGCCGGAAACGAAGACAAAGTTTTTGACCCCGGCATCACCGCTTTCATCTTCTAAAGCCGTGGGTATCTCAATCGGAGTGGAACTTTCGTGTGCTTCAATGTTTATCCAAACATCTTGAACGAAAGTCCGATTGAGATTATCTCTTCCACTTGCTCCCCCAAGGACAAATAAATTCGGGGTCGAGTCAAGCTCATGTGACTCGGTTACCAAAAACAAGCGCTTCGTGGGAGGCACCCCATGCTTATCCATCTATTCTCTTATCTTATTTCTAATAAAACATGAGGAGGGATCCCTCTTCCGTATCTTGTGTTTCATTGTTTTCTGTGCTGTGTCCAGGAATGCCCGATGATGAAGACTCTCGTGCTCGTAGTTTCCTTCACGCTACTCGAGTTTCATCATTCGCTGCTTATCAATATCCTAAAATCTTATCGTTTTACATCTATCTTTTGGCATAATTAATAAACGGCCTTAGATTTTTGTAGGAGAACCCTTACCTTTAAGACATTGAGGACAATGTCTCGTTTTAGTCTGGGGGGGTAATCTTTCGATTTGATTTTTGCCTTGCATTTTTGCCGTTTACTCATGCAACCCCGTTTTTCCTCCAAAAATTGAAAAAATCCAAAAAATGAGAAAATTTTAAAAATTTTTTGCAAAAATATAATAAATTTTGACATTTTTGTTGACTTTCCGCTGGAGAGAGTAGGAATAAAATTCTGACTTGACCGGGCGTGTTGAGCCCTAGCTTGTTCCCTTAACCATTTATGATCCATAAGCTCGTGCTAGTCTTGTACACAAGGAGCTAGAAAACGCGAATTCTTTTTAAGAATTTGCAAGTTCCCGTATTTGACTTTATATATGCATGGCTTGATTATAAGGCTAAGCATTCGCGGATCTTATTATTTAAGATTTTAAATTTGCGAAGAACGAGAAATGATAGAGTTGTTTATAAGTTAGATTGCTAAACGTGGAGTAGTTGGATCTCTTTAGAGCTCATCGAAGTTATTTGTGGCTTTTTGTTCCCATAAGCTTGTTTCACTCAAAAATAGATAAATAGGAATAATTAAAGATATTTTGGTTTTGGCGAAATTTAGTTTTTATTTCTTCCTTAGAGAATCCTTGCTTATGGAAGTTGGGTACGCATCAAGGTACTGCCAGTGTTACGGTGTAATAGACTATTCCATCTTGCCGGCTCGCAACCGATGTTGGGATTGTTATAAAAGCCGTAGGACTCGGGATTTGGCAAAATATATAATGAATAATGAATAATAATAATAATCCAAAGCCATAAAAAGTTTTCTGCATCTTGCCGGTTCGCAGCCGATGTTGTAGACTTCTAATAAAGGCAGAGGAAAAAAATTCCAAGGTCATAATAGACTATCACATCTTGCCGGTTCGCAGCCGATGTTGTGATTGTTATAAAGGGCCAAGGATTAATAATATGTGCTTAATAATGTTAAAAATGCCAAATTTCGACTCCGGGGGTGTCCTAATAAAGGCTTCCGTCTCTGGACTCGTAGATGAGTTGTTTCGGTCGCAAATAAAAGGGATATCCTCAAAATCGTGTTAAATCAGAGACCTTGATGTGGACCTCATTTTTGTATGCAACGGTTTTCGAGGGAAGATTTGAAAACTACTTAGCGTCTAAACTAGGTATCTTTATCGGATTAAAAATTATCGAAACGAGAATTTGAAGAAATTCATTTCTCACCAAAAATAAAATAAATAGAGGAAAATAGGAATTTGGGAACGAAAAGTCTACAATTAGCTTTCTGAGTAGTGTTGGCAATCTAACTTGTAAATAACAATGATTTCGTTTTTAAGCTTAGTTTGGGGACTCGTGAAAAATCAGGGACGACGAATTTTATCCGTATGGTCACTTCTTCATGAGTCGTGTTTCCAGCTCGAAGACCCTAAAAGTTATCGTGAGATAATGATTGTCAACAAAAGCCGTCACATGAATAATGAGAAATATATAAAAATACAAAAAATAGAATAAAAAGGAAAATCGGGGAGTTTTTATAACATTGCATGAGGACATTGCAATAGCTTAGTCTGGGGGAATTTGGTATGTGCTTAAACACATACCTTTTCTTGACCAAAACCGGACCCAAAATGACCAAAAACCCGACCAAAATGCCAAAAGATATTGTGTTTTTGTGTTTTTGTATGTGCAGGGATGGATATCGTGAAAATTGACAAAAGACACAAGAAAATCAAGAAAACGAGCACGAGATACGGAATAGGCTCAGAACCGGAACCGGGAACAAAGAAAATGGTCAAAAAGGCATCCGAGGTCCTCCCGCTATCAAAGTTTGTCAACTCCAACCCTTAGATCATCTTTATAAAAATGGCAGCTTGGTCCCTTAGTTTTCAGCTTCTACACATATGGTCCCTTTAATTCCTAAAACCTTAAATCCTTAAAACTATACTATACTTGGATTTTAAACAAACTAACCCAATTAATTCACTACACAACCCACCAAATATCACTACCCACACCGGATCCCACTTTAGAATAACCCCACAAGCCCAATTCACATCCTAAACCCACCACATTTACCTTACACAAATAAACCAGCCCAGCCCACCATTAATCTCTAACCCGAACCAAAAACCAAACCCGGTCAGACCCAGTATCCCATTCCCAGTCAACACAAACCCACAATCTAAAAAAAATAAATACTCACACACGCGCACCTAAACACTCATCCCCAATTTTGACTGCTATGAACCCTAGTTACTGAATCACCAAATTACCTCGTACCTAAAATTATTACCCAATGATTAAAAGCTTCTGGAAGCACCTGACACTGCCAGGGACACGTGGGTGATGCTGATTGGAGGTACCACCTCACTAAATTTAATCCAACGGCCAAGATCAAGCGTGGAAAGAAAGCAAGTGATCTAAGGGTGGATTGGAGATCAAACGCACACGGATTGCCAAGGTGGCATGCCCTAGAAGGTTCAGCCGAGCTCTATAAATACGAGGATTTCTCTTCATTGAAGGCAGTTAGTATTTTGAGTTTTTTTTATTGTAATTTTTCTGTCTTGTTCATTGTTTTCAGTTATCATCTCCTAGTTTGTAGTGGGTTTAAAGCATACTTCGAATTTGTAGTGTCACTTTGTAATCATTAAATTTTTATTAATGAAAGTTAATTTTAGCTTATTTGGATTCTGCTATTCTGAGTTTATGTTTTTAATCCTAGCTTATTATTTTCATCAGTAGCATATACAAGGATTATTTAGATCAGTAGTTGTTATTTTGATACTTTGTTCAAAATTCCAAAAATACTCTATAAAAAATAAAAACAAAAAAAAATATAGTAGTTTAGTAAAACAAGCTTCAATTAGCTTATTTTCTGTTTCTAAGGTTTCATATAAGCTTTACATAGCTTTTGTGAGATTTTATTTTTAGCACTTAATCAGTTATTCTCAAAATCAACAAAGTCAACAAAAAAGTCAAACATCAGCTTATTCAATTAGCTGAGCTTATCCGAGATTGAATTGGTAGTCTAAACTGAGAAAGGGAAGCAGATTGGCCTATCTAAAGATAGGCTTGGTTGAAGTAAAACCTCTGTTCAGCTGAGGTACTCCTGTAAGTTCAAAAATCCCATTTCATTTGCTTTTTACCTATTTTTCTGCATAAGCTATTTCAAGCTTGTTTTCATGTTTGTTGCTTATTGTTCTGTGCTATTTAGTTGTTAATTTGATTAAGTAGTCATAAATTAGAGATAGTTTAAGCTTATTTCAGTTGTTGTTAGTTGGATTAGTGCATCAGTTGGTAAGATAAGCCACATTTAGGACTGTTTTTGAAGCTTAGATTAAAGCACTGTGTATTGGTTTTGTTTGAAGCTTTGATTGACCAAAGTTGAAGGTATTAGTGGCTGTTAAGATTAAATATGAATGATGTTGTAGTGAGTTAAGGATTTTTGATCATTAGTTGCATAAGTAAGTAATTGTCTGCCATTATAAGCTTCTTTATAAGATAGATAAAATCTGAGATTAATAGATGTTCTTGTGGTGAGATTGCTGTTTTCAAGAGGTAATTTAGTGTTGAATCAGATTTCAAAGTTTTGCGCCAATTTCATGCACTGCTGTTACAGACCTTTTGTGCAGACTTACGCTTTGTAGGCTACTGTTCTAGCTCTCATTGTGGCTTATTGAATTAATCTGGAACTCCCATTTTTGGTTTGTGGGTAGTTGGTACAGTAGGTTAAAGGTAGAACATCTGGTATCTCAGAAATCAGCTTATTTAGAGCTTAATTTTTGGTCTGAAATTTTGCTACTCAACTTACCTGTCTGCTGCATCAGTCTTTGTGTGCCTAACCACTGCTGATCTGAGTACTTTTTAAATAAGCTAGACATCTTAAAAATTGGGCATATTGGATTTTAAGATAGATTTCCACCTAGGCTATAAGCTTATCATCTGGGATTTGACAAATTGGCTTATTAGAGTGCTTATTCAGAGCTGCAAAGTAGACACTGAAGGCTAATCTCATTCTTTTTTAAAATTAAGCTATGCAGCTTATTTAAGGCTTATTGTTTGTGCTTATCTGATCTTTTTCATTTGATTTAAGCTTCCAGTAGTTAGATTTACATGTCTTTAGCTTTTCATAGTTTTTGGCTTATTTTTGCTTATTTTTAGCTTATTTACTATTTTCTTATTAACTGTTTTAGCTTAATCAGTCATATTTAGCTTCTAAAAATATTTTTATTAAATTTCTCATTAAAAATTAAAATTCCTCAAAAATTTTCAGAATTTTTTATTCAGTTTTACTATTTTTTAAGAATTTAATTAGTTTTAACTAGTTTTAATTCATAAAAAATTATTAAAAAGCCAAAAAAATATTTTTCTTTTTCCAAAAATTTTCTTTTATCATTATTAATATAGGAAAAATTATTTTGCATTTTTAGAGTTTAAAATTTTAAAATTTCACTTTTATTTACGTTTTTAAATTACGTCGCGTTCGTCTTTAAAATTCAAATTTCGTTTAAAATGTTTGGTTTCATTTTTTCTATTAGCTTAGTTTAATTCTTAATCTTGATTGTTATTTTAAATTTAGTAGTGTAGTCAAAAATCAATCACTCTTATTCACATTCACTTCACATTTTCACGACACCGAATCGACTTAAACGCCGTCAAACCTTCGTTGGGAGAACGACCCGGGGAAATATTTTCACAAGTATTTCTTTGGTAAAAATCGTACTTAAAAATATTACATTAGGCGGCAGCGGGTGTAGGAGCTACAACCCTATTGGTATCCCACATGGGTTGATCGTCGGCCATTGGAAATGGTAATTCAAGAAAAAGATTAATGATTGGATGAACTTCGGAAAGGTTTTCAAATGGTGGGTTAACGGTTTTTGGACTTCTTTGATCGGGTGGAAAGAATGGTGCTTTCTTTTTGCGAAATAATCTTTTGGGATTAGACAATGGTGTACTCAACTCGTCGCTTGAAGAGCGAGTGGTCATACACGAGAAAAACGAGCCCTATCGAAAAGGATTTAAAAACTAAAATATAATATATATATATATATATATATATATATATATATATATATATATATATATATATATATATATATATATATATATATATATATATATATATATATTTTAGGTAAATCGGCGGTTGGACTAATGAACCGGACGGTTTGGAGAAATGAAGGGTTACAGAGAGGATGAACCGGATGGTTGGAAAATTGAACCGGGGGCAACGAATTTTTTTTTTTTTATCGAAAGTTGAACCGCCGCGGTCGAGCTTTGGACCGGCGGTTCGGATCATTTTAATTTTTACCGAGAGATTTAGACCGGTGGTTTGGTCCGTTTTTAGATTTACCGCGAGGTGAACCGGCGCGGTTTGGGTATAAACTGACGGTTTGCAGAGAAAAGGAAAACAAAAATTTAGAGCTTAACAAATGCGATTACGAATACAAATATGAATACGAATTAAACAAGAAAATTATAAACTAAAACTTCAAAAAAAACGTTATCAAATCCTCGGCAGCGGCGCCAAAAACTTGATGCGCCCGTTAGAGTGCAAGTTTTAAATTTATAACACGATCTACCAATGATTCAAACGCAATACATACGAGCAAGTATACTCGTCCGTGTGTAGTAAGAGATGAAATAGTAAGCCGAGGTCGTTCACTGGGATTTGTTTAGTTTTTGGGATATGATTTTTGAATATAATATCAATCTTATTCAACGATTCTAAAAGCAAGTAAATAATGATGATTTAAATTCAATATATTAAAGCTACACTTGCCTAGACTAGTTTTGCACAATTCTCTTGATATGATTATGACAATGGTTCCATTTGATTATGATCAATGAATTAGGTGGTGTTCTAATTCGATTAGTGGGTATACTAATCCTATTACTTCCAACACTTTCAATCCTCGTCAAGATTCTAAGATGACTAAAACAATATTTAAGATTTGATCAACCAAGACTAACACAACTCAATCACTTGATTCGCTTTCGTTTCACAAGCAATTGACAACAAACTATTTTAGTTTTCCAAGTTTAACCAAGTTACTTATGAAATGGTCAATACATAAGGTAACACCCTCATAGACAAAGGTTTACAACTAATTGACTAACAATGTCTTTTTAAACCCATTACACTATTAGCAATTAACCAAACTTGACAACTTTTTGGTGGACAAAACTCTTAATAGCAAAATTCGATCTTAGTATTAGCTTTTCGTTTAACTAGAACCATGGAGTCATAATCAATCAAGAATCATGTCACAAACATCATCTAGGCAAGTGCTCAAGGCACTTAGCCACTCATGGCAAACAAAGAAATAACCACAAGAAAATTATCACTTGAAAACATAATTAAAAAGTCTTACAAAAGTTGTAATGATGATTACAAGAATTAGGAACACTTGTGAGATGATCAACAAAGATTCCTTGAATGATTAAATTGATGATTGATGAATGTAAGCTTCTTCTTTTCCTGCGTTTTTCTTCCTTGTCGCCCTTTGAGAGAGTACAAAATGAGTATAAGATTAGTTGTAGTAGTTGTTGATGTGTAGATAGTAAATTTCTTGATAATTGTCCCCCTTTCTCTCTTGGCCAAGCCTTCTTATTAATAAGATGACTCCCCTTGGTCACCAAGCAAAATACTTGAGCCCAAAGTGTCATAAAAATTCTGCACTTGGAGTAATTATGGAGTAATGACATCCCACATGAAGAGTTAGTTCATTAATGATAGTCATTAAGTGTGCCAGCAATTGTATGAACCCAAGGTTGAAGTCTCATCCTGAAGTTCATATTCTAGCCCAAGGTTTGGAGTAAGGTTGGCATGACTTTTTTGAACCTTGGGTTGAACTTAAGCCAATGTATTTCTTCAACCTTTGGTTGAAGAAGCAAGCCATAATTCTTTACATATAACTTTTCATTCATTTCATCAATTCTTGATCTTTTCTTGAACTTGGAAATTATTGTAATCTTGATTCTTTATCTTTAACGATCTTTCCACTGCCTTTATTGTGAGAAGAAACTCTTGTTTGTGCAAAAGCTCTTGATTTAGCATCTTTTTCACATCTTTCTAGCCATTTACTTGAACTTGATTGTACCTGAACCTGAATACATCTTTTGTACCTTTTTAAGCATAATATGTTCACAAATACAACCAAATACAATGCATAAACATAGAAATAATGCGACTAAAACATGTACAAAATGAGCGTTATCTGTATACAATACTGGATGTGGTATTCATATTTGCAATACACTACAGGGGTTTAGAGTTGAAAGGAGACTGGCTTATGGAGTACAATATCTGCACGTGGGCAATGGAGCATAAGCAATTGTTGAAGCCATAGGAATATTTAAATTAGTTTTGCCTTCGAGCTTAGTACTGTATTTGAATAATTGTCATTATGCACCTTCAATTGTTAGGGGTGTAGTTTCCTTTTCGTGTTTACTGAATATTGGTTTTCAACATACTGTTTCAAGAAATGGAATTTCTGTTTCGTTAAATAATGTTTTTTATTTTAATGCTATTGCTGTGAATGGTGTATTTGAAATTGATATGAATGAATGCAATGATTATAATTCAATGTATAGCATTAATAATAAGAGAGTCAAGAATGTCTTGGATTCATCTTATCTTTGGCATTGTCGACTTGCTCACATAGGAAAGACTCGCATGCAAAAGCCACAACGTGATGGGCTTTTGAAAGAGATCAATGATGAATCATTTGATAAATGCGAATCTTGTATATCTGGGAAGATGACAAAGAAACCTTTCAATAATTGTATGGAAAGGGCTAATGATCTACTTGGTTTGATACATACTGATGTATGTGGACCACTTAGACATGTGTCAAAGAGAGGTGCTAGCTACTTCTTAACCTTTACTGATGATTTCAGCCGTTATGGATATGTTTATTTACTTAAACATAAACATGAAATGTTTGGAACATTTAAGGTTTTCAAAGAAGAAGTAGAATTGCAACTTTGAAAGAAGATTAAATCACTTCGATCCAACAGAGGTGGTGAATACCTTTGTCAAGAGTTTAAAGATTATCTAGCTGAGAATGGAATTGTCCAGCATCTCACATCTCCATATACTCCACAACAAAATGGTGTATCTGAGAGAAGGAATCATACATTGTTAGACATGGTGCAATCATTGTGTTATCTTACAACTCTTCTTTTATCCTTTTGGGATTATGCCTTGGAATCTGTGATTCGCATATTAAATATGGTTCCGACCAAAAAGGTTGATAAGACACCTTATGAGTTATGGTTTGGGAAAACGCCTAACTTGTATTATTTAAAGGTCTGGGGTTGCGAGGCGTTTGTTAAACGTGACTCAGCAGATAAACTCCAACAGAGATCTGTAAAGTGTATCTTTGTAGGATACCCAACAGAAACGATGGGTTACTACTTTTACTACCCACCTGAAAACAAAGTAATTGTTACTAGGTATGGAGATTTTCTTGAAAAAATCTCATATCTCAAGAATTCGGTGGGAGGGTATATGATCTGGAAGATGATCAAGAAGATACATTACCTTCTGAAAACACTAGCGAACTTCCTGTGGAACTTGAAAGTCTGGGTCCTCCACCTAAAGTGGTTCCCATTCACTGATATGTAAGGACTGTGAAAACACCTGAACGTCTATGTCTTAACGTAGAGGTTGAGGAAACTATATTAGGGGATCTTGGAGAACCTGCTAATTATAGAGCTGCCATGAATGATCCTGAAAAGGATAAACTGCAGATTGCTATGAATGGGGAAATGCAATCCATGAGAGATAATCAAGTCTGGATTGAAGTAGACCTTCCTCCCAATGCCAAGGTAGTTGGAAGTAAGTGGCTCTTCAAGAAGAAAACTGACATGGATGGCAATGTACACACCTATAAGGCCCGTTTGGTAGCTAAAGGCTTTACCCGAACATATGGTGTTGACTATGAGGAGACCTTTTCTCATGTAGCTGACATTCAGGCTATTAGGATTCTCATGGCCATAGCAGCGTACTATGATTATGAGATTTTACAAATGGATGTCAAAACCGCCTTCTTAAATGGTCGCCTAGATGAAGGCATCTATATGGCGCAACCTGAGGGGTTTGTGAATCCAGAATTTCCAAACCATGTATGCAAACTTCAAAGATCCATTTATGGATTGAACCAAGCATCACGACAATGGGATAAGAGATTTGATGAAGAAATCAAAAGGTTTTGATTTACTCAGAATCTTGATGAGCTATGTGAATATCACAAAGCTAGTGGGAGATGTGATTTTCCTAGTCCTATATGTTGATGACATATTAATCATGGGTAAAAATATTCCAAGATTGAAAGAGGTGAAAGCCTATCTTGGGAAATGTTTTTCCATGAAGGATCTAGGAGAAGTAGCATACATTTTGGGAATCAAGATCTATAGAGATAGATCAAGTCGGTTGATTGGATTAAGCCAAAGTGCTTATATTGATAAAATATTGAAGAGATTCGATATGCAAAATTCCAACAAGGGATATTTGCCAATGCAAGAACAACATGGCTTAAGTAGCAAAGCTTGGGCTTCAACTCCTGAAGAGGTGGCACGCATGAAGAGAGTCCCTTATGCTTTGGCTGTGGGATTTATTATGTATGCGGTGAGATGTACAAGGCCTGATGTGGCGTTTGCTCAAAACATTACCAGTCGATATCAGCAGAATCCAGGTGAACTCCACTGGACTGTTGTTAAATATATTCTCAAGTATTTGAGAGCTACGAGAGATATGTTTTTAGTATACGGGGGAAATCCATATGCATAACTGTGTGTTACAGGTTACTGCGATGCTTCCTGGAAGTGTGATAAAGATGATACAAAGTCTTAGACGGGTTATGTCTTTGTCATTAATGGAGGCGCTGTGGATTGGAAGAGCAAGAAGCAGAGTACTATAGCGATGTATGCAATAGAAAGTGAGTATATTGCTGCCTCAGAAGCTGCAATGGAGGCTATCTGGATTAGGAAGTTCATTTCAGGGCTTGGAGTTATGCCCTCAATCGAAAGACCTATAAAGATGTATTGTGACAATTCAGCCGCAATTACATTTGCCAATGAACCTGGAATCATGAAGGGCACCAGACATTTCCCAATTAAATATCACTATATTAGAGAACAAGTGGAGATAGGTGAAATCGAATTACTCAAAGTTCACACAGATAATAACGTAGCTGATCCGTTAATGAAGGCTTTACCTGGTGGAAAGGTTAATCAACATATTGAAGGCATATGACTTCGTTTAGCTAGTAGTTTCATGCCCATCTGTGATTAGTGTTTGGATAATGGGATGTTATGAACAGTTAATATTTTAATGAAATAAAATACTTTTTATGTTTAATTATCATTTTCTTAATAATATATCCTGTATTTGCATGTTTAATCCATGAATATATTGACTATTCTAAATTGTCCGTTGTTGCTTAATGATATGGGAATATCATTAAATTAAGACAAATCTGAGTATTGGTAGAATATACTTGAAAGTATATTGATGCGTTGTCATACCAATTTCACATGATATTCAATGAATTGAATATAGGACTTATCCCAACTTCACGAGTTTACTTTATGGATCTTGTCATTAAGTAAATCATTTTTATATAGTTATCCTCAGACTTGAGATGCCAGATAACTGTCATGGATGTAGTGCATTTATGTGAAGCAATTTACCGCTATACGTAACTGGTAGCTATAAGGATTGTTTTCAGGAGTGTTGCAAAGTTAATGGGTTATGCTCGTAGTCAAGAGAGAATTTGTTCCTTCAAATTTGTTTGGAGTTTAATACTGCTGGGCCCCTCGTAGGGTTGGCAAGATGTATGTGTGGTCACACCCAAGATCTCCCCTGAATAGGTTCCGAAGATTTGCTAATCTTGCCCAATCAAAAACAACGAGAAACAGAATGGTTAATAAAGAATGACTTAGATTCATATCTTTATTAATGTAGTACAAGAAACAAAAGGATGAGCATGATGATGAATCATCAAATATTTTTTCCAGGAGACCACCACCCGAGTTGTACTAGGGGCATTGGCGTGTTGCTAGACGTTAACCAATGTCATTACACTATTAATAGATGTCCAAGTGGGAGCTGTTAGAGTATATGGACAAATATTAAATCGTGTATGACTAGAATCAAACTTGGACCGAGGGATTGCACACTTTACGTATGAATGATTAATGTATAAGAATTAATATATATAAACCATTATATATTTAATTATTTGAACATGAAATAACGACTAACGGACGTTAAGTAATTAACGTGAATTGACTAACGACCGTTAGTGAATAAAGGAAGGACCGTAGGTGAAATTAGAGGATCAAGGATGATTCTAGAACCCCTGGGGAAGCGTGGGCCGATCGGCCAAGGGTTCTCAAACACAATTCGAATCAAACTTGTTCTCCAAGATAGTTTCCCTATAAATACAAAGGCTAGGGTAATTGGTTTTCTACCTTGTGCACTCTTGCAATAACCCTAAACATTGTTTCTTCTTCTTGTCTTCAAAACCGGTCGATCAAACATTCCCTTGGGATTGATCAATTCACTTTTTATTAAACAAAGTTAGTTTGGTTTAATTGTAATACCTGAAATTTTGAAAGCATGTAAATGACCAAAATACCCCTCTAATTTTGAAAATTTAAATAAAATATAAATCACACATAAGACACACAATTTGAACCTAATTTAAACCTTAAGTTACCTAATAAGTTTTAACCAAGAAAAACTATACCTTATAATTTTATATCACAAAACAAATATTCCTATCAAGCTAGTCGAATTTTTCTTTGTGTATAAGTTCCTTATTTTCGGTTCATATAAAATAAAAAGAAGAGTTTTGGGAGGCATTAAAATTTGAAGATAGCTATTCCACTAATTTTGGCCCAATCCCTAATTGACCCATCTAAAACACTCGGTCCTCCTTATCCTTATGTAACCGAACAATATAAAAAGAAAAAAAAAAGAACCCAAAAACCCTAAAATACAAAGATCGACTGCCTCCATGGTTCTCTTCTTCCTATCGATCTGAAATAGCAGCCAAGGGTCGAATTGTTGCTGCTTCCTTGGTGGTTCCATCGTGCTTTGTTTCTGGTCCAAAGTGAGGTTTTAATCGAGGGTTCTTAAAGGCTGCTCGAATGGGTTTTAGAGGGTTCGGCTGGAAACCTCTTGGTGATCGATCCACAACTCTTCTTCCTCCTTTGTCACGCTACGAGGGTATCGTATTCTCCTTGTTCTATAACTCTCTTGTTTGAATCATGCTTGTTTTCTTGTTTGATATGTCGACTTATGATCATTACAAACTAATAAGAACAAGAGACTAAAACTTACAGGTTACATAAAATAATGGAAAGTAAAACATTAATTTGGATCGACTAGAGTGATGATATGGTTTGACGATTTTGTGAACGTGTTAAGATCACTTTTGAATCGACCTAAATCTGTTTCAAATCGTTCATATTCACCTCGTAAGAATATATGGGTCACGGGAATGGAAAACCTAAAACGGGTCACATAAAATCATAAAACTGGTTGCTGATAGAATTTTGTGTCGAATCGAACTGAGCATATCTTGATGATGGTAACGTGTTTTTGAGCGTTTATTGGGTCTAAAAGTAAGTTTAAGAAAATAGCTTTCTGGAAAACTAAATCATGTAATTTTTGGAGGCCTGGAAGTCTTACTTTTTGATTTTACCAGTTAGAAGGTCAAAACTGTTTCTGGGTAGCTGGAAAATTCGTCCTAGTTCTTGATTTTTCATTCTCAAACTATTTGGAGTTAGAAGCTAAAAACCTGCAGATTTAATATTTGGTATGATAGGTAATTACTGGAATTTTTATAGATTTTTCTAAAGTGTTTTGATAGGGTTGGTAATCACAAACTTTTTGTAAGTAAAATCTGGGTAGAAATCTGTACAAGTCTACTTGTTGGATTTTTGAGGCATAGTTATACTTGTTTAAAAATTCTGGAAAAATTCCAGGATGTTTTCAAGACCTATAGGTACCTGGGTAAAATTTTGGGAATTTTAGTTCTGAGTCTTTAGGGGGATTTAAAATTCGACAAGATGAGTTCTGTTTACTAGTACATGCTGAGTAAAAGGGGTAAAAAGGACTTATAATGAAAGGTTAAGTAAACTAAAGGGTTGAAGTGGTAATTATACAAACTGATGGGTTGAATATATAAAATCTTATAACTTATGATAAGTACACCTTGCACCATAATCTTTTTAATGATGGCATAAATGCACCCTAAAACTTATAACTTCTATAATTACCCTTGAACTTATGAAATATCATAATAATACCCTGAATTATATTTATGTAACACTAGTAATATTTAAGTCTGATAAATCTTGGATAAGTCTAATATGGAAACTTACTAATAAAAGAAAGTATACTAAAAGGAGTAAGTTAATACACTTGAACCTAAAGTAATAAGTAATTATTAATCCGTATAGGTTCCGAGAAGCGGGAGTAATCTTTTGCCTTGTGATTCATCTCTTCCGGTTTGTCTTTGTTATCGAATAAGGTACAGATATTCTGCCCTCTTTCAGTAAGGGTTTTTCATTTCCCTTTTCTTTCAGTCCTCGTTTTCTTATTAGGATTTCCTATACCATTGCTATGTTCCCTGCTTGTTTGTAAACCTTTCATGTGACTTCTTATTTGTGAACCTTCCATATGATCTTTTGTTTTGTGAACTTTCATGAACCTTGTATTTGATCTCTTGTCCCGAACCCTGATCTGTGAACCTTGTTTGAATCTTAATCTAATGTACTTGCTATAAAACTAAATTGATTTTGATATAAACCTTAATCTGTTAAATCCTTATTTAAACCTAACTGATTTTGAACCGTTCTTAGATTACATATGAAACGTTTTGGGGATAAACTACTTTTAAATAAGTAATGGCACTTTTAACGAAAGTTACTAAAAGTTTTGGAAGACCATTTTGCAGAAAATTATTTTGAAAGATCAGTTGTTATGAAAACCATTTTTTTGAAGGATTGTTTAAATGGACTTTTAAATGGAAACCTTTAGAGATAAATTGTTGATATGAAACTTTGATTATAAACTTTTGTTATTCTCTTTTGAACCATATGATATAGTTCTTTTAATCTGAACTTAAACTTTGATATAAAACTTAACCTGATAAATTTTAAGTTGAACCTATGATATATAATCCTGAACTGGTTGACATGAATCTTTTGCCATGTACCCTTAAGATATGATTTTGATTATTTGATAGTACGCCCGACCGTTGATCTACAGTTTGATATTACGAGCCAATCACTAGGCATGAGGGTTTCATGTCCATGCCATTGACGCACCTCTGACATGACTCTAGGGCAGGAGAGTGATGACCTGTTCCGTCCCTTATTTATTATTTGCTATGGCCATTATGTTTATGATTATTGATTTGTCTGTGGGGCGTATGGGTGCACTCTAGATTTGACCTGTTATCTGTTATCTGTTTATATTTTATGATTATTATTATTTGTTTATTTTATCCGGTGACTGATGGTGTGTGCGATACACGTCTTTCACATTATATGGGAGCTGATCACTCTACATAGGTTTGTTTATTATTTGTATGCTATGTTATCTGGGCTCGTGATAGATTCCTGTGTTCCTGTTTTCTTAAATCTTATTCACTTTTGTTCTTTTCTTTTATTCATGATCCATTTCTCATTCCTTTCATTTTGACTTCGTAGTGGTACGATTTTGTATTCCTGATTTGCTTTTGTATTTGCTACTTGCTAGTTGTTTCCGTTATCTATATATCTGTTCACTGAGCTCTCGTAGCTCAGCCGCATTTTTTTCCTGCGGCAGGTTTTAGTAGGAAGCTGGGAATGAGAGAAGAGTGTACCTTTGGACTTAGAAGATTGGATAGCTATGCTGGATTAGAGTTGACTAGAAGATAATATATTTTAGAATTAGTATTTTGGGAGTTCTCATTTGTAACCTTGTTGATTCAGTATTTCATTTGTAATCCTTTGAGATTTTTGTATTACTGAAGATGTATGCTTTGTTTTGATCTGATGTGAATCCATTATTGTGATATCTTTACCCTTGTCGGGTCGGGATGTTACAATTTATGGTATCAGAGAATACAGGCTGCGACTCGTAATACATTTACCCTTGACCTGCGAATTCTGGACCACTAAGTTTCCACTGTAGGCTCTCGTAGGACAACCTTTGAGAATTTGCTTTAGGAATTCCCTATAGGAACTTAAATTCTGACCAGTGAGGAATGGGTAGATTATAAGGCATTTTGTTTAAGTAGCATTGCTTCCGCATCACTCCGATTCGTGCCTTGCCTATGGTCAAAGACTATTGAAATCACACTTAGAAATTTAGAGCTTATGCCTTGCACCACCTAAGAATTGAAACCTAAATAAATCCCGAAGCATTGAAAATTGCATAGTAGTCATCCGACACTATTTAATCCTTGCTTTCCGATTCCGACTCCAACCTCCGAACCTTTTGTTAATCATCCTGATGCCTATTCGGGCATTCTAAGTATTCCCTTGACGACGACGTACTTGATGCATTCAGTTAATAGTTTCTGGTTTCTATTAACCATCTAGGAATCTTATGCGATATTTAAATTTCGTCTTAACCATCCCCGTTTCTATAAGAAGTCTGGTGTTCTTATAAGGGTTGATTGATTGATCATTTAATAGTGATGACTATCCTCCTATTTCTCAACTCAATGATGAACCATGTACTTGACTTTGACATATGAACTAACCGTCTCGCTTGACGACCGTATTCAATTCACGAATCCATTTACTTTTGATATACTTGATTTTGGAGATCTTTGGTTATTGATGGGCTGGCTCTTCGTGAAAGCTACCATAAGACTACCGTATTTGAAATGCGATTCTTAACAATCTGCTCCACCCTGCTTTTGTTATGATAACCTCTAATCGCTCAAATCCGTTAAGTTTAAGACTGCTATGGAAATACTTACCCTGATCTCTTTTTGTAAAACCTGCAAATTAATATAATCTGAAAAGACTAAAATACCCCCTGAATTTGAACTTTTAAGAACTTATAACATTATATAAGTATCATCATTCGTAACTTAACCTAAGTATCTGACACGTCAATGTTTGAACATATGAACATAATACGAATCTAAAACTTATGATATACACAATTAAAATACGGTTACACATTTTATTTAACCTAGTCGATTCACATGTATGTACACAAAACGAATATGGTCGCGTATGTAGTCCGGGTACGTGATGGAGGTAATTCTGGAAGTAAATAATCACCATAACTCCCTACCCAAAATTTGGCCCAATCATACCCTAAAAAGTCTCACAAAACCGTGTAACTTTCCCCCTCTATCTCACAAATACACGGCATTATATTTTTCATAAGAACCGGTCTTTGCAAAAACAAAAAAAAAAAACCCAAATTCATTAAAAACTTTCGGCTGCCCTCTTTTGCCTGCTGCTGTCGATCTAATCACAACCAAAAGGGAGAGTCTTTGATCTTGTTCTTGTTCTAAGGTAACCACGTAATACATATATTAATCATACGAATTTGTGAACCAAGAAACTAATCAAAACCATGTGTTCTTGCTGTCTTGTTTGCTGCTGTACGAATCAGAAGGGAAGGAAGGAAGATTCGTGGTGATTCCATCTTGTGTTGTTCGTGTTCTTCGTCTTGCCATCAAGGGTACTCGTATCACTCATTTTGATTCAATCCTTATTCGAAAATCTTGGGTTCTAGTCGAGTTATGATCAAAAGATAATAAGAAAAACTGTTACATAAAATCATAAAACCTAAAAACCCTAGAATCCGTATGTATGGGTCGACTGGATTTTTGGTGATGAATAATTCGAATTGAATGTGTCTAAATCTGTTATATATTGACCTAAGCATGTAATAATCTCATCTATAATGGTTGTATGTCAAGAATTAAGGATTGGATATGAAAACCCTAAGTATGTGTATGAAAACAGAAAAACTGCTACTGACCCAGAATTTTATCCGACTTTAAACGCATGTAATTAATTGATAACGAGGTTTTTTGGGAAACTATTGAATCTAGATTGTAGTTCAATGAAATAGCTACCTGGAGAAATTTAGTTTGTAATTTTTAGATGCTTGTAAGGTCACTTTTTGATTTTTGGAAAATCATGTGTCCAGTCGTATTTAAAAGTCTGGAAAATCCGTTCGGGTTTTTGAATTTTAATTTCCAAACCGTGTCGAGTTAGAAAGAGCCCTTTGACCTGGGTAAACTTTGGGATGTTTATTAGTAACTGGAATTTTTTTATATTTTTTTGAATTTTTCTGAAGGGGTAATGAAGTGATAACTTATCGAGTGTTCCATCAGACATGTTTCTGGGACAGGTTGTAAAAATGGATTTTTCATTCGTACCAAACCAAATCAATAAAATATGGAAAAATTATGATAAATACTAGGAATATTGAGGTAGCTCTGTGAATTTTTGTAGATTTTAATTCAGAGTTCTACTATGATTCTATAATTATATAAAACAGTTCCAGAACATGATTAAAATCTGAAAAAGTGCATTTTGTTGTTTTAAAAGTGTTAAGTGTTTACATTCAAACATTGAGGGTCTATATGGTTATTTTGATTATACTAGAGGAATAAACTTGTAAGAACCTGTAACTTGACAATAATTACATTTTGTACCCTAACCGTATGATAATTACACAATTGGTCCTTCAACTTCTCCTAAATACTTAATAAACCCTTAAAGGATTAAAACTACCATAATAACCTTATGAACCTTGAACTACCTAAAATGAAAAGACAAACTAAACATGAAGTTAAGAATCATTTGTAATTCTCTTCCAATCCTTTAGGTGTGAAGAAGGAGAGACCTTGAGCCGTTCCTTGTTTCTGTGCTTTGTTCTATTTGTGCTTTCGTCATAAGGTACAGATACTCTGCCTTTTTCAGTAAGGGTTCTTATATTCTATACATTGATTTTGAGTTATGATTCAGTTAAGATTTCCCAAGCCATTGCTATGTTCCCTTCGAGTGAACCTTTGATATTCCTATTGATTATGATCTGAGCTTCGTATATCTGACCTATGCCTTTGCCAAGTTGCTCTAAAGTTCTGAACTATCCTTGTGAGAAACTAAGATGTTGAAATGGTTTACTAAACTAAGGTTTTGAACTACTTGTTTTGAACTATCTTTTACGAAGACTATTTTAATGATTATCTTTATGAAGCCAATTTAAAGACCATTTTAGTTAAATAACTTAATTAAGTTTTCTAAAATGAATCTGTTGAATAAAGACTGTGAAGATGGACCCTTTGATACAAACTTTGAACTTTAATTATGGTTCCCTCTGTTTTTTAAAACTATGATATGAACTTTGGAAGACCTTGGTGAACCACTCTATTATGAACTATTCGATATGAACCCTTTTCTATGGACCTTGTGATATGACTTTGAGATGCACCTTTCGATATATGATCTTTTGTGATGACTTTGAGACCTGACTCTTAGTTTGATACCCGAGCCAAATTTCTGTGTACCTAGCCAGGAAGGTAACCTGGCCATGTCTGTGATGCACCACTGGCATGACTCCCGTGTGGGGGAGTGATTTCTCACACCGTCCCTTTTATGATTATCTGCCATGGCTACTATGATTTTGGGATGACTTTGAGTTTGGGGGCGTATGGGTTGCAATCCTAGATTTGTATGTTTAGTGGATTTAACTATGACTTTGAGTATGACTTTGAGGTGACTGGTGCTGTGTGCAATACACGCCTTTCACACCCCTGGGAGCTGATCACTCCACTATTATGATACATGAGGACACCCCTCATATTATCTGGTTGCCTAAGAGGTATCCCCTCTGATTGTGAGGTTATGATGTTGAGATTATGACTTTGAGTTCTGGGCTCGTGGTAAATGACTATCCTATATTCCCTTTATTACTCTTTTGCTTTGATTATACCTTATGACATTCCCAGTACTTCACTATATTCTGTTTCGTTATCTTTGCTTGTATTATGTATCTGTTCACTGAGCTTTGTAAGCTCAGCCGCACGTTTTCTTTTCGTGTGCGGCAGGTTTTAGTTGGAAGATGGGTATGAGTGAAGAGACTTTTGGACTTAGAAGACTTGATAATTATTTTGGCCTAGAGACGATTGGAAGTTACTTCATTGTTAGAATTTGTATTCGCTTTTGTAACCTTGTAATTTCAGTATTTCTTCTGTAACCTTTGGGAACCTTTGTATTACTTTTGAATGTATGCTTTGTTATATCTGATATGAAACCATTTGCGTGACATCTTTACCCTTGTCGGGTTGGGGTGTTACAATTATGGTATCAGAGAGACAGGCTGCGATTTCGTAATACATTTACCCTTGACCTGTGTAAGTTAGGACTACTAAGCTTTCCCTGTAGGCGCTCGTAAGTCAACCTTTGAAAATTGCTTTGGGATTTCCCATAGGAACCTAAGTTTTGACCGGTGAGAAATGGGTAGATAATAAGGCATTCGTATAAGCACTTTTGCTTCCGCATCACTCTGATTCGTGCCTTGCTTTTGGTTAGATCCTGTTGATACCACTTCTGGAAAGTGAAAGCTTATGTTTTGCACCACCTAAGTTTTGAACCTGATTAAATCTTGAAGAGATTGAGAATTACATAATGGCCTGACACTAATTGATCCTTATCTTCAAATCCCTTTTGTTAATCACTCTGATAATGACCCGCATTTCACTCTGATTCTTTTGTTAATCACTTTGACGCCTCTTCAGGCATTCCGAGAACCTCTAGGGCGATGACGTACTGGATATGTTTTGTTGATTGTCTTTTGTTTTGATAAGTAACTATGAATCTCCCGATCCTATTTGAGTTTGTTCCACCCATCCATGTCCTTGCGAGAAGTCTTGTAGTTCATAACTACGAGTATAAGGATATTCTCATCTCATTTCCGAATAATAAGATTTGCGTTGCCGATCTGCTTGATTGGAGGATTAATTTTGACCGATCGCTCATTCGATGATATTTTACGTGAATTTCTTGAGTTTCGAGTAAATTTTGACACCTACCGAGTTCTAATACCTAGTATCGTTTATGTCATTTTCAGCATGGTACCTCCAGCACGCCGCAGATATCGTTGGACAACTAGGTTCGCCATCGGCCGAAAGAGGATCGGAAAATTGAGGAGGATTGCCAAGAGGATATTGATCCCCACTAGGATGTGGCCGGGCCGGATCGAAGAAAGGAGGACCGTCATGAATATAAGTGGGACGGAAGAACAGCTGCACGTGACGGAAATAACAGATGGAGGGGGCATTGTAACTAGATACCAGGGAAGATGCCCCAGGTTTTCAGAAGAAGGAGGAGTGGTGCGAGTTGAACCTCGCAATTTGTACGGATTTGTGGACCGCATAGAAGATGAAAGAAGAGACACTTTTGAGGGTTTTGCAAGCCAGCCACTTCCCCAGCCAGAAGGGAACCGGAACGGATGGATCAGCGAGGAAGAGGAGGAGGATTCAGACTTGGAATCTACTGCAAGTAAACCAATCTAAGCATGGAGTTAAGAGTCTGGTAGCTGTATTGTTTAGAATTTTATCTCGAATTTCCTTGGCATTAACGTTTCGCGTACCTCCGTTGAATTATGAGAACTTTCCCGAATAAGATTTGAGAAATGTTTGAAATAAATTTTGTGCGATGTGTGCTTCACCTTTGTAAATATGTTAGGACTCATCTCGGCTATATAAGCCAGAACTTTAATTTTCCACATTTGTTTTGGCATCCCTTAAAGATATGTTGTTTCGAGTACTGAAGTTTTCCTAGAAACCATTTCGTATTTCAACGACTAAACATTATCTTAGAAGCTTTTGGCGCTTGAACTCTCTGAACATGAGCATTGTATTGAACATTGTTTAGCATCCTGGACTTTTTGAATTTGATTCCTGATGGACCACCAAGTTTTGCACCGGAGTAGGAAGTAAGATTTGACATGATTGTCTGGGCATCTAACAAAGACGTCTGTCGGATCATACCTATTGATTTGAAACAAAAAGGGAAGAGCATGGAGGTTATTTTGCACCTTGTTAGAAATCTGATGATCATTTGTGCAATTTGGGAGTTGGATATTGTTGAGACAACGGTGTTCCTTGCCTGACCTGGAGTTAACAACAACAGAGGCTACCCTTAAGAGTGAAGACATCCCTTCGATGCAGAGGTGTGGGCGGTGCAGAAGATCTAGTCAAGATGGCGAACCTGGAGCTGAGGAAGGCGTACAGTCTCACTTCCCTATTCATCTTGGTTGTACTAAGATGAATTGAGAGTGGAAGCGGACTGGATGATGAAGAAATTTAAGAAATCATGCCAGAAATTCACAACACTCTATCACATTCCAAGAAGAACTGCAGAAGGCTCGGCGAACCAGACACAAGTTCCTGATTATGGTTTCACTTTCCGATTGATAGACAGACGAAGACAGACTTACCAGACTTGAAGAGATTGGAGGTGTTGAATGAGCAAAATTTTGAAACAGACCTTTCATGTTTAGAAGAATTGATTCTATGAAGACGGAAGTTCTGGGCGACTAACTTTCATTTCGGTTGACCCTCTTAAATTTCGTTATATCGTTAAAAGATCCTCTTATGATCTAAGTTCCCTAGAAGCAATTCTGTTTGTGTTTATCTTTCGTATGATTTGGTGATGACTTTATTTTGAGAGATTTTGGCGAATTGTGGAAGATATGATACTCGTGACGGCATACCCCACTTCTGCTAGACAATCTGGGATGATACTCTTGCGAATAGTTTTGTTTTCTCTCCTGACTGTGGCAATTGTATTTGTTGACCTCTGAGACTGTAGAAGTACTAGGTGGATTAAGATAGGTGGTTTTGATTACGACTTGAGATAAAGTATGACCATCATGAGGGCATATTTATATGATGCCAGTATTATGACGTCTGGCCAACGTGATAATACTTACATCATATAACGTGCACTTGTTGTGGGCATAGGATATCTTGGGGAGTACCTAAGAAGTTTAGAATTTGATCTCCGTTGGAATATCCATGATTAGTGAGACGTTAGATTCATTCTACCTATGCGTATACTCTACCTTCGTTCGTTAAATATCTGGATGAGTTTTGGACTCTCGTTTTGCATTTTGTTGACCTCAGTTATGAATCTTGAACTCCTTTTAGAACTCCCTACTATTGATAATAATTGATTCGATTTGAAATCTTATTCATATTCAATATGAGCTTCCTGAAGATTCACCTAACGTCCATGAAACTTTTGTTCTGAATCAATCTAATTTGTCTCCTTCTGAGAAATTTGAACCCACCTTGTTTGATCTGAGTCATGAGGAACGTTTGGTCCGAAAATCTTTTGAAAGAACCTCCTCGGACATAAGGATGTTTGTGATGATCCTTTTGCGACTTGCTACGTCTTCGTTTAACTTTGCGACTTCAATTTTCGAGGACGAAAATTTTTTTTTAGAGGGGAAGAGTTGTAAAACCCGCAAATTAATATAATCTGAAAAGACTAAAATACCCCCTGAATTTGAACTTTTAAGAACTTATAACATTATATAAGTATCATCATTCGTAACTTAACCTAAGTATCCGACACGTCAATGTTTGAACATATGAACATAATACGAATCTAAAACTTATGATATACACAATTAAAATACGGTTACACATTTTATTTAACCTAGTCGATTCACATGTATGTACACAAAACGAATATGGTCGCGTATGTAGTCCGGGTACGTGATGGAGGTAATTCTAGAAGTAAATAATCACCATAACTCCCTACCCAAAATTTGGCCCAATCATACCCTAAAAAGTCTCACAAAACCGTGTAACTTTCCCCTCTATCTCACAAATACACGGCATTATATTTTTCATAAGAACCGATCTTTGCAAAAACAAAAAAAAAACCCAAATTCATTAAAAACTTTCGGCTGCCCTCTTTTGCCTGCTGCTGTCGATCTAATCACAACCAAAAGGGAGAGTCTTTGATCTTGTTCTTGTTCTAAGGTAACCACGTAATACATATATTAATCATACGAATTTGTGAACCAAGAAACTAATCAAAACCATGTGTTCTTGCTGTCTTGTTTGCTGCTGTACGAATCAGAAGGGAAGGAAGGAAGATTCGTGGTGATTCCATCTTGTGTTGTTCGTGTTCTTCGTCTTGTCATCAAGGGTACTCGTATCACTCATTTTGATTCAATCCTTATTCGAAAATCTTGGGTTCTAGTCGAGTTATGATCAAAAGATAATAAGAAAAACTGTTACATAAAATCATAAAACCTAAAAACCCTAGAATCCGTATGTATGGGTCGACTGGATTTTTGGTGATGAATAATTCGAATTGAATGTGTCTAAATCTGTTATATATTGACCTAAGCATGTAATAATCTCATCTATAATGGTTGTATGTCAAGAATTAAGGATTGGATATGAAAACCCTAAGTATGTGTATGAAAACAGAAAAACTGCTACTGACCCAGAATTTTATCCGACTTTAAACGCATGTAATTAATTGATAACGAGGTGTTTTGGGAAACTTTTGAATCTAGATTGTAGTTCAATGAAATAGCTACCTGGAGAAATTTAGTTTGTAATTTTTAGAGGCTTGTAAGGTCACTTTTTGATTTTTGGAAAATCATGTGTCCAGTCGTATTTAAAAGTCTGGAAAATCCGTTCGGGTTTTTGAATTTTAATTTCCAAACCGTGTCGAGTTAGAAAGATCCCTTTGACCTGGGTAAACTTTGGGATGTTTATTAGTAACTGGAATTTTTGTATATTTTTTTGAATTTTTCTGAAGGGGTAATGAAGTGATAACTTATCGAGTGTTCCATCAGACATGTTTCTGGGACAGGTTGTAAAAATGGATTTTTCATTCGTAACAAACCAAATCAATAAAATATGGAAAAATTATGATAAATACTAGGAATATTGGGGTAGCTCTGTGAATTGTTTTAGATTTTAATTCAGAGTTCTACTATGATTCTATAATTATATAAAACAGTTCCAGAACATGATTAAAATCTGAAAAAGTGCATTTTGTTGTTTTAAAAGTGTTAAGTGTTTACATTCAAACATTGAGGGTCTATATGGTTATTTTGATTATACTAGAGGACTAAACTTGTAAGAACCTGTAACTTGACAATAATTACATTTTGTACCCTAACCGTATGATAATTACACAATTGGTCCTTCAACTTCTCCTAAATACTTAATAAACCCTTAAAGGATTAAAACTACCATAATAACCTTATGAACCTTGAACTACCTAAAATGAAAAGACAAACTAAACATGAAGTTAAGAATCATTTGTAATTCTCTTCCAATCCTTTAGGTGTGAAGAAGGAGAGACCTTGAGCCGTTCCTTGTTTCTGTGCTTTGTTCTATTTGTGCTTTCGTCATAAGGTACAGATACTCTGCCTTTTTCAGTAAGGGTTCTTATATTCTATACATTGATTTTGAGTTATGATTCAGTTAAGATTTCCCAAGCCATTGCTATGTTCCCTTCGAGTGAACCTTTGATATTCCTATTGATTATGATCTGAGCTTCGTATATCTGACCTATGCCTTTGCCAAGTTGCTCTAAAGTTCTGAACTATCCTTGTGAGAAACTAAGATGTTGAAATGGTTTACTAAACTAAGGTTTTGAACTACTTGTTTTGAACTATCTTTTACGAAGACTATTTTAATGATTATCTTTATGAAGCCAATTTAAAGACCATTTTAGTTAAATAACTTAATTAAGTTTTCTAAAATGAATCTGTTGAATAAAGACTGTGAAGATGGACCCTTTGATACAAACTTTGAACTTTAATTATGGTTCCCTCTGTTTTTTAAAACTATGATATGAACTTTGGAAGACCTTGGTGAATCACACTATTATGAACTATTCGATATGAACCCTTTTCTATGGACCTTGTGATATGACTTTGAGATGCACCTTTTGATATATGATCTTTTGTGATGACTTTGAGACCTGACTCTTAGTTTGATACCCGAGCCAAATTTCTGTGTACCTAGCCAGGAAGGTAACCTGGCCATGTCTGTGATGCACCACTGGCATGACTCCCGTGTGGGGGAGTGATTTCTCACACCGTCCCTTTTATGATTATCTGCCATGGCTACTATGATTTTGGGATGACTTTGAGTTTGGGGCGTATGGGTTGCAATCCTAGATTTGTATGTTTAGTGGATTTAACTATGACTTTGAGTATGACTTTGAGGTGACTGGTGCTGTGTGCAATACACGCCTTTCACACCCCTGGGAGCTGATCACTCCACTATTATGATACATGAGGACACCCCTCATATTATCTGGTTGCCTAAGAGGTATCCCCTCTGATTGTGAGGTTATGATGTTGAGATTATGACTTTGAGTTCTGGGCTCGTGGTAAATGACTATCCTATATTCCCTTTATTACTCTTTTGCTTTGATTATACCTTATGACATTCCCAGTACTTCACTATATTCTGTTTCGTTATCTTTGCTTGTATTATGTATCTGTTCACTGAGCTTTGTAAGCTCAGCCGCACGTTTTCTTTTCGTGTGCGGCAGGTTTTAGTTGGAAGATGGGTATGAGTAAAGAGACTTTTGGACTTAGAAGACTTGATAATTATTTTGGCCTAGAGACGATTGGAAGTTACTTCATTGTTAGAATTTGTATTCGCTTTTGTAACCTTGTAATTTCAGTATTTCTTCTGTAACCTTTGGGAACCTTTGTATTACTTTTGAATGTATGCTTTGTTATATCTGATATGAAACCATTTGCGTGACATCTTTACCCTTGTCGGGTTGGGGTGTTACACTTTTGATCGTCAAATTCTCCTGACACCTATTAGTATCCACCATTAGAAAGTTTTGACATAGGAAGTTTTGTTGTACAAAATTTTCTGGTGCTTTCTGATGAAACTTTTGGGTATCTCTTCTGATTGAGAAGTAAAATTGACTTTGAACCGATATCGACTGACGAACCATGATTGAGAGATTGAAGAAGCTGATGAGACATGTTTTTGTCCACCTTGAATACCCCTATCAAATTTTGAAGAAGAAAGATAAAATTTAGCGTCAGCGTATCAACTATCGTAAACCTAATCGTAATTCTAACCGTAATCACTTTTCATTTCCGCGTATCAATGATTAAATTATTCTATTCTTGTAAACTCTCTATCAGAAGACCTCATTTAATGTTTGAATGACTGAAGAAGCAACCACAAGAACTCCTAAGATAGGAGATGACTAACTGAGAGCAACTTCCGTAAGGTATTTTAGTTTTATTCGTAAAGATTGGTGATACGAATTAGAAATGAAGTTTTCCCTGAAACGATTCATGAAAACTGTTTTCGTACTTATTGTGACCATCATGAGTTTTAAATAATGCCAATTGTATTGGCTAATGGAATCATGTTTTTCGTGAGTAATTGGACAACTGTCACAGTATGACATTTTCGTATTAAGTTGAATGACCCTTTGTTCTGGAAGAGTAGATTGATTGGCATTCAGAGATTGTAGCAGACAATACTACCAGGCATCCAGCGACGACAGCAACCTGAGTTGGCGAATTTCAAATGGTGCTAGGAGACCTGTCAAAGACACACAGCCTTACTTCTCTATTCATTTTAGTTGTACTAAGATGAATTGAGAGTAGAAGCAGGCTCGTGAATGGGTGATGCACAACAACTATAACAAAGATTCATGTTACCACACCACAGTTCCAAGAAGAAGTACCGAAGGCTTGAGGGATCAGACTCAAGTTATAAATCCTTTTCACCAGATGACCATAAGGGCAAACATAGACAGACTGCTCGGAATTGAGAGAGAATTAAGAGCATGTATTGAATGGATGACGTAGTTCATTTCCGTTTGACCTATTTAAATTACTACTACCTGATGATAAAATCCTTTGAATGGTTTAGGTTCCCTATTAGTAATTCCACTCTATGTTCATTCCGCGTGTGTAGGACGATGATTTTGATATGTCAAATTTGACGAATGATGGATGACCTGATGCTTTTGATGATGTACCAAATTCGGATAAACATTCTAGATATGTTCCGTTAACTCCTTCGAGTGATTCGTTAGAGTATTTGACTTTGATGACCTCTAAGACTGTAGGGAGACTAGGTGGATTAAGATTAGTTATTCTGTTCTCGACTTGAGATAAAGTATGACCATCATGAGGGCATAATTATATGATGCCAGTATTATGACGTCTGGCCAACGTGATAATACTTACATCATATAACGAGCACTTGTTGTGGGCATAGGATATCTTGGATAGTACCTAGTAGGTTTAGAATTTGAATTCCGTTAAATTATTCGTGATTAGTGAGACGTTAGGTTCGTTATACCTATGCGTATGCTTTACCTTCGTTCGTTAAATACCTGGATGAGTTTGTACTCTCGTTTTCATACTGTTGACCTCAGTTATAAATCTTGAATTTTATAAAGCTCTCTTCCGTTGACGCAATTAATTTGATTTGAACTCTTTCCATAGGAGACCCTGATGAATCACTTATAGTCCATTTTATGTTGTGTGACCTTTTGATCAAATTAAATTATCTGTCTCCTCCTAAGAAAATTGAAACCACTTTGTTTTTAATTCGAGTCATGAGAAATAAAGTTTTTCCGTTTGTAAAGATTCGTTGGAGGAATCACCCAGAGCGTGGTGTTACCTGGGAAACCGAGGAATCAATGTAAGCTAGTATTCATAATTCGTATTTTGATTTAGTATGTCTTTGTTCATTTCCGTTCTATTTCATTTCCTTTCTTTGCAAATTTTCGAGGACGGCATATCCGTCAAAATCCCATGTATTTCTGCATCTCTTCCGAGAAAATCCGATTATTACCCGTTACGTTCGATATATTACTCTTTCGGTCTGAATTCAGTGCGATTTGTCTTTTTGAGGAAACCGAAGTCTTTCATATTCCTGTTCACAGTCAGTTGTGTTCCCATTTCATTCTACCTCAATTTTCGAGGACGAAAATTTTTTTTTAGAGGGGAAGAAGTTGTAATACCTGAAATTTTGAAAGCATGTAAATGACCAAAATACCCCTCTAATTTTGAAAATTTAAATAAAATATAAATCACACATAAGACACACAATTTGAACCTAATTTAAACCTTAAGTTACCTAATAAGTTTTAATCAAGAAAAACTATACCTTATAATTTTATATCACAAAACAAATATTCCTATCAAGCTAGTCGAATTTTTCTTTGTGTATAAGTTCCTTATTTTCGGTTCATATAAAATAAAAAGAAGAGTTTTGGGAGGCATTAAAATTTGAAGATACCTATTCCACTAATTTTGGCCCAATCCCTAATTGACCCATCTAAAACACTCGGTCCTCCATATCCTTATGTAACCGAACAATATAAAAAGAAAAAAAAAAAAAGTGAACCCAAAAACCCTAAAATACAAAGATCGACTGCCTCCATGGTTCTCTTCTTCCTGTCGATCTGAAATAGCAGCCAAGGGTCGAATTGTTGCTGCTTAATTGGTGGTTCCATCGTGCTTTGTTTCTGGTCCAAAGTGAGGTTTTAATCGAGGGTTCTTAAAGGCTGCTCGAATGGGTTTTAGAGGGTTCGGCTGGAAACCTCTTGGTGATCGATCCATAACTCTTCTTCCTCCTTTGTCACGCTACGAGGGTATCGTATTCTCCTTGTTCTATAACTCTCTTGTTTGAATCATGCTTGTTTTCTTGTTTGATATGTCGACTTATGATCATTACAAACTAATAAGAACAAGAGACTAAAACTTACAGGTTACATAAAATAATGGAAAGTAAAACACTAATTTGGATCGACTAGAGTGATGATATGGTTTGACGATTTTGTGAACGTGTTAAGATCACTTTTGAATCGACCTAAATCTGTTTCAAATCGTTCATATTCACCTTGTAAGAATATATGGGTCACGGGAATGGAAAACCTAAAACGGGTCACATAAAATCATAAAACTGGTTGCTGATAGAATTTTGTGTCGAATCGAACTGAGCATATCTTGATGATGGTAACGTGTTTTTGAGCGTTTATTGGGTCTAAAAGTAAGTTTAAGAAAATAGCTTTCTGGAAAACCAAATCATGTAATTTTTGGAGGCCTGGAAGTCTTACTTTTTGATTTTACCAGTTAGAAGGTCAAAACTGTTTCTGGGTAGCTGGAAAATTCGTCCTAGTTCTTGATTTTTCATTCTCAAACTATTTGGAGTTAGAAGCTAAAAACCTGCAGATTTAATATTTGGTATGATAGGTAATTACTGGAATTTGTATAGATTTTTCTAAAGTGTTTTGATAGGGTTGGTAATCACAAACTTTTTGTAAGTAAAATCTGGGTAGAAATCTGGACAAGTCTACTTGTTGGATTTTTGAGGCATAGTTATACTTGTTTAAAAATTCTGGAAAAATTACAGGATGTTGTCAAGACCTAAAGGTACCTGGGTAAAATTTTGGGAATTTTAGTTCTGAGTCTTTAGGGGGATTTAAAATTCGACAAGATGAGTTCTGTTTACTAGTACATGCTGAGTAAAAGGGGTAAAAAGGACTTATAATGAAAGGTTAAGTAAACTAAAGGGTTGAAGTGGTAATTATACAAACTGATGGGTTGAATATATAAAATCTTATAACTTATGATAAGTACACCTTGCACCCTAATCTTTTTAATGATGGCATAAATGCACCCTAAAACTTATAACTTCTATAATTACCCTTGAACTTATGAAATATCATAATAATACCCTGAATTATATTTATGTAACACTAGTAATATTTAAGTCTGATAAATCTTGGATAAGTCTAATATGGAAACTTACTAATAAAAGAAAGTATACTAAAAGGAGTAAGTTAATACACTTGAACCTAAAGTAATAAGTAATTATTAATCCGTATAGGTTCCGAGAAGCGGGAGTAATCTTTTGCCTTGTGATTCATCTCTTCCGGTTTGTCTTTGTTATCGAATAAGGTACAGATATTCTGCCCTCTTTCAGTAAGGGTTTTTCATTTCCCTTTTCTTTCAGTCCTCGTTTTCTTATTAGGATTTCCTATACCATTGCTATGTTCCCTGCTTGTTTGTAAACCTTTCATGTGACTTCTTATTTGTGAACCTTCCATATGATCTTTTGTTTTGTGAACTTTCATGAACCTTGTATTTGATCTCTTGTCCCGAACCCTGATCTGTGAACCTTGTTTGAATCTTAATCTAATAATGTACTTGCTATAAAACTAAATTGATTTTGATATAAACCTTAATCTGTTAAATCCTTATTTAAACCTAACTGATTTTGAACCGTTCTTAGATTACATATGAAACGTTTTGGGGATAAACTACTTTTAAATAAGTAATGTCACTTTTAATGAAAGTTACTAAAAGTTTTGGAAGACCATTTTGAAGAAAATTATTTTGAAAGATCAGTTGTTATGAAAACCATTTTTTTGAAGGATTGTTTAAATGGACTTTTAAATGGAAACCTTTAGAGATAAACTGTTGATATGAAACTTTGATTATAAACTTTTGTTATTCTCTTTTGAACCATATGATATAGTTCTTTTAATCTGAACTTAAACTTTGATATAAAACTTAACCTGATAAATTTTAAGTTGAACCTATGATATATAATCCTGAACTGGTTGACATGAATCTTTTGCCATGTACCCTTAAGATATGATTTTGATTATTTGATAGTACGCCCGACCGTTGATCTACAGTTTGATATTACGAGCCAATCACTAGGCATGAGGGTTTCATGTCCATGTCATTGACGCACCTCTGACATGACTCTAGGGCAGGAGAGTGATGACCTGTTCCGTCCCTTATTTATTATTTGCTATGGCCATTATATTTATGATTATTGATTTGTCTGTGGGGCGTATGGGTGCACTCTAGATTTGACCTGTTATCTGTTATCTGTTTATATTTTATGATTATTATTATTTGTTTATTTTATCCGGTGACTGATGGTGTGTGCGATACACGTCTTTCACATTATCTGGGAGTTGATCACTCTACACAAGTTTGTTTATTATTTGTATGCTATGTTATCTGGGCTCGTGATAGATTCCTGTGTTCCTGTTTTCTTAAATCTTATTCACTTTTGTTCTTTTCTTTTATTCATGATCCATTTCTCATTCCTTTCATTTTGACTTCGTAGTGGTACGATTTTGTATTCCTGATTTGCTTTTGTATTTGCTGCTTGCTAGTTGTTTCCGTTATCTATATATCTGTTCACTGAACTCTCGTAGCTCAGCCGCATTTTTTTCCTGCGGCAGGTTTTAGTAGGAAGCTGGGAATGAGAGAAGAGTGTACCTTTGGACTTAGAAGATTGGATAGCTATGCTGGATTAGAGTTGACTAGAAGATAATATATTTTAGAATTAGTATTTTGGGAGTTCTCATTTGTAACCTTGTTGATTCAGTATTTCATTTGTAATCCTTTGAGATTTTTGTATTACTGAAGATGTATGCTTTGTTTTGATCTGATGTGAATCCATTATTGTGATCTCTTTACCCTTGTCGGGACGGGGTGTTACATTAATCTTGTGTTCGTTACTAGCATAAAACATTAATTGGTTATAGTACGTGTATACAAAACCTTGGTATAAACTCACTATAGTTTATACTTCTTGGATTGTGAAACAAAAAAGTAAGGGGTTTTTCGCTAATCCACTTATTAATTAAAGAAGAAGAATTCGAAGTTTAGATATGGTTTCTCGCTTCCACTATATGCTTTGATGATGTAAAATTATTTATATAATTGTTATGGTATTTAATTTCTAACATTCTCACTAGACTTTTAGCTGAATCAAAATGATTTTAAAATTTTGCAATCCAGATGGGCTGCTTCAAGAATCAAGAGATTATACGGTCCTGATTAAGAGTAGACATTTCCGCCGACATAAGGTAAATTAGAAGGTTAAACGCTCTGAAAAACAAGGTGTTACTCTAGGTAAGACTACCAAGTGAAATTTAAAACCATTAATTACATTTACAATGCAGTAAGATGACCTGAACAAAATAAATAAACCAGAATATTTACTTTTTTTGTCCTAACGTTTCTAGGAACTTGTGAGTGAACATGATCATCAAGAAAAAGAAAATTTTAAATCTTGTACGATATCTAAGTGTGCTTTATTTTGTACAGCAAATTAATAACTCGATCTCACGTACAGATCTAACACTTGCATGAGCTGCCTTCAAACCCGGCAACAATTGACCTTAACTGGTATAACGTAACACACTTACCATTGTTAGACGTTAGTATGCATGTATTATGGGCTTTGTTATTCATTATTAGGCTTAGCCCATATCTAGAATAGTCTTATGTAATTATATATTGTAATTGGTCATTAATTGAATGCAAGCAATATCATTATTCCAATACGGGTTTGAAATAGGATGTATATCGACTTTGAAAATCAGATGAGTCAAAAGAAGGTGAAAGTTGGATTCTTTGCATGGCATTGGATAACGAAAAGGGTGACAGAATATATCATAGAGATTCGAAGATTAGAAGTTTAAACGTGATATTTTTTTGTGCACGGTGAGGCTTGAAAAACCTTATACTCAAGCAACAATATAGGGAAGATTGTTCATATCTTGACTTAAATTTTACAAACTTGGTGACAGACGTTAATTAAAATAGTAAGATTATTGAGTTAATAAGGCATAAAAAGCATTAACAAATACTTATATTTTTCTAGATTTGTCAAAGTTTATTTGATATGAATTTAACATCAAATAAATAGTTGTTTTAAACATTGGGTCACGCTGAGCGATATTCTCATTGTTAGAAACATAATCCGTAGGTCTTTTATAATGTACTAGAAAATGAATGAATTAGAATTATTACTATGCCAATAAGAGCTTTTTTACCAAATTTTTAATGGAAAACTTTATTTCTTATTTTCTGAAACAAGACAAAAGTAGCTTCATGCCATAACTACCAAAAGGTTGTTTTATGTGACTAAATTGATAAAATGGCCAAATATCTGCCCTATAAATGTTAGTTTTGTGAACATAATTTAGTAGTTGTGTGTTAGGATCGAACTCGAGACTACGGGATTGCACACTTTACGTATGAGAATCGATGCTAAATAATTAATATATAAATAGTTATATTTAATTATTAAATCACAAATATTTATATGGTCGAACAAGGAAAAAGGAGGGGGTTGATTGTCGAGTTTTGGAACTTGAGGAGGTGTTGGACTCAAACTTGGAGAGCAAGTTTGGAGCATATATAAACCCCTCATTAGCTCTTATTTGATGAGAATTATAAAAAAAAAATAAAAATAAAAAAAGGAATGACAAACAACCCTTACTTTAGAGTATATATTTATCGTACAAGATATCACTATCAAGATAATATACAAATGCCATGCATGCAATTTCTATACACATGACATGCCATGTGCATGCATCTTTTCTTCATCATTGCATTAATGATCGACAGTTGTAAATTAAAAAAGGATTCGACCCTTTTTTATTTTATAAAAGGCAAACCTTGTTTGTTGTGTGCTTTATTTGTGATTCAAGAACTAACATTCACATCGAATCGCTAATAGTACGTGTGTACAAGAACTTGGTATTAACTCACTATAATTAATATCTTGGATTGAATTACAAAACGGTAAAGGGTAATTCGTTAATCCACTTATAAATCCTAATTAGGGTTATTGATCTTCATTGAATAATACTTGAAGTTGATTCTTGTTTAGCTATAATCTTAAGGTACGCATACTTTTACGTTTGGTTAATTAATTTATACATTATATGTTCCTACTCGCTTCCGCATGTTTACTTTGATGTTATTGTTTAATTATGATTGTCATGTATTAAAATTCCAACAGTGGCATCACGAGCCTTGGATAATGTGTAATTAATTACCAAAACACATAAAAAACTGTCACACCCCCAAAATCGGGTCCAGCGGAAGCATACATGCCACTGGGGTGCAACTCAATTGGTATCACAACACAAGTGCAAAGAACGGTTTTCATTTCAATTATTTAGAACAACCTTGTTTAACAAAAATGTTGAATTTACATTGTTAAAAGTAGTGCGGAAATAGGCCCTTTAAAATAGGTAGAACGGTCCCAAATGTTTGTCAGAGTCTTCTATGACCATGCCATGCCCTGCCAAGGACCTCCAGTAGCGTACTATTGCTTTATACCTGAAAATACATGCTAATAAGTGTCAACACGAGGTTGGTGAGTTCATAGAGTTTATTGTAAAGTGTAATGCCTTTGAATGAAGATTTTCCCAGCAAAGGCATTGTAAATCCACCCAGTTCCAAGTCCCGCCCATAACAAGACTTGCAACCTGTGTGTTTACAACCCATTGCCAAATATGATTTGGTTTATGTTACTGAAATGTTATACGGAAACCACAAGTATAAAGTGTATGAAAAACTGCCACATGAAAATGATACATTAGCTCTTAAGCTCATGACCCCGAAGCTAGACTGAATGAAATGCCCCAACTGAGTGCTTTGCCAAACACCCTAAAATGGATCAAATGTAATGCGTTCGTATGACAAGTTGGTGCTACCAACCCGAACGGAGGTGTCACCCTCAATAGATCTATTCACACACCCTCGCTTGCTCACAATTAACGGTTCATGATAATAGGGGACTATAACTTGGCAATGAGGTAACTTAAGCAATGTAATGAATTTATATACTTTGGTCCACATGAAAAATGGTGCAATGTATTCTCCCCCGAGAAATTTGAAATGATGTAATAACTTGAAAAACGGGGCTATGAAAACTCACGTTAATCCTTAAAAGATTAAAGTGCTTGTGAAAAATAATTGAGCATGTATTCTCCCCCAAAACGTAATCCAAAACGTGTAAAGGTAGGGGCTATGGAACTCACCTGGTGCGATAGCAACAATGAAAGATATGAATATGCTGAAATGAGGCTCGGTCTCTAACCGCGACCTAACATGAATGATATGATCTATTGTAAGCAATGAAATGATGCTACACATGCAAATACGTATGTTAACGATACCACTCGTTACTTTTGAAAATAATGTTTATTGTCGAAAAATACATTTTTGACGTCTCGGCAAGTCATATACTATATTTCGTGTAAAAATGTTGGAATGGTACTCTATGATCCTCGTTTGGTGCTTTATGGTCAAATTTAATGTTTTCGTCGCAAAATACCACTTTTCATACTTTGTGAAATATGCCCAAATGGCCTCGTAAAACTAGTCGTGAAATATTGTACGTTAAGTGTTAGCGGTAAAACTCGACGTTTTTGAAAACCTTGTAACAATAGTTAGATGTCGTCTCATTTGACTTTTAATCATACGCGCCTCGATGGGTAAGAAATATTGCTTCCAATGTCGTTACTTGAAAATATAGTGTTCAACACTTAGGAAATTCTATTATAGTAAAAGCTGTCAAAATTATATAAGTTTCGTCGGATTTCAAACGTGTATATCTTTTTCGTTATAAGCTCGTTTTCTATGTTCTTTATATCCCCGGAATCGTGGGACAACATACTAACATGTTTTTGACAATTTAGGACGGCTAGATCAAGTTTTATGCTCAAATTTGCCCGTGAGTACTGTTCATCAGCAAGCATTTCCGGAAAATATAGTTTTCGTCGTTAAACTCGTTTTAGCATAACTTTCATGTCGTAAATGATCTTTTAGCGATTCCAACGGCTACGGTTTCGTTTTTGAAAGTATTATCTAAATATGAAAACCAAAAGTTCGGCCCAGCCCCTGGATTTTCGGATTTTTACAAAAAGGGACAGCCACTTTACTAACTTGTTTAAAAACTATTTTTCTTGTTTCTATTCTTTACCAAACCACTTCAAATCACCACCAAACTAATTTAATCCTATCATACACCTTCTTAGGGTTTCATGGAGTTCTAGTCTTCATAAAATTTAGTAAGATTTCAAGGGATGATCATAGGATAGTTTTAGATTCATAAAAACCAATATATACTTGAAAGTGGTATATATAACTTAAGTATTAGCATGTTTAACCAATATAAATTAAAAATACATCATGTAACTAGTTAAATGAAAGTATGGGATGATTAAAAAATATTACTTGAGCTTACTTGATAATTTTGAAGAATTTGGAGATGATTAAGTTAACAACTTTGAGATTTTTATTTCAAAATCTTAACAAGGAAGGAAAATAGACTAGATTAGCACTTGATTCTTGAAAACTTGATGGATTGGCTTGGTGTTCTTCCCCTTGTCGTGGGTTTGGAGAGAAAAAAAAGAAAAGAAACCTTGACTTTTGATTTTGTAAATATGAGTTTATGTGTTAAAGTCTTGGAGTAACAAAATATCTAGCTACTTGGTTAAAGTCTTTTAGTCAAATGAGCTTTAATGAAGCTTGGTCACCAAGGGTGCTAGGGGTGGGGCGGCAACATGGGTGAAAAAGGAAGAAAATGTGGAGATTTGTTTAGATATTGTAAGACTTTTGTGTTATTGTGTGTATATAATAGTTTTAGGGGATACCGGGTACCGAGTTAACTGAAAATAAAACGTGACGAATAAAAATAAAATACGACGAAGTCGTGAAAATTATGAAATCATGTTACTGATAAGAATCGGGTGTTAAAATAATGATCGTGATGAAATATCGCAAACCGACGGAAGTTTAAACGTATACCGGTAAATATGGTAAAAATCCTCAAAACACCGTGTGAATTAATAATATAAATTTTATATTATTATAAAGAGTATGAAAATATATTAGGATCATAATCGGGAGTATTTGGGTATAATATTAGTAGTAATGATTGAGTGGTAACGTTTAACAAATAATCAAACATACGTAAATGAAAAACACACAAACCCGTGCATGACTTAATATGATGATGATGTTACTGATGATATGTAGACTACTCTAGTCTAAATGACGTGCCCTTACTGATGATGCATGAATACGCAGCTAAACCATCCTGGTTACGCGCATTTAAATACCCGTAAACTAGGTTTACGAATTAATGAATGCTGATGATGAACTGAAATTTTCTCCGGGAATGAATAGTGTTTCGTGAATAGTAAAATTTTCGAAAGTTTCTCAAAATCACAAATTGACCTCGAAAATGATGAATAGTGAAAAGTGAATAGTGATCGGTGAATAGTAACTCGTGAATAGTAAATTGTCGAGGTTCGGAAAATGGCCTGAAATTACGAGTTGTGACATTCTCCACCCGTTAAAGGAGCGACGTCCCGGCGCTCAATTTGTTTTAATGTTGTTATGGTTTACTTTGGTCTTCCAGGTATGTCTAGTTCGTCCTATACTCATTGGGATTCTCGGGTACCATAAAAGTACGGAATACATTATTTTATTATTTAAAATCTATACACATCCTCCCACACCTCCATTATTACTTCCATCTCTTCACATCACCTTTTTCACTTTACCTTTTCATTTCCTTCTCTCCCATTTCAAAACCATTCACCGGCCATAAGAAAAATAAAAAATTTTTCGGCCAACTACGGCGCACATTGTTTATTGTTTCAAGGTTAGTTCGTGTTATCTCGTCACCAATCCTTATCACTCGCTAGTCACTACCACCTTTGGAGCTCCATTTTTCATCCTTATTACTTCCCGTGTTGCTAACGTCGAAAATGGCGCATTTCGTCACCACTATTGCGATAGTTTTTATCATGGTTGTCGTCATTCTCTTGACTTTCATTCCGGTTGAAGGTTATGGACTTTTGATTGGGCTCTTGGTGTTTATCATACCACTCACCGCTCTATCTTATGCGATGGATAAGTTTTGGGGTCCATAGGTTTATGTTAGAAATGTTGGAATAAGTCGTGGTTAGGTTTCCATGTAATCCTTGTAATATTAGCACGTTCGATGCTAATTATGTTGTTATGTACTAATTTCCGTGATTTCTAATAAAATTCTCGTTGTTTGTGTTGTTTTTTTTTCTTAGTTCGTCGTACCTTCTTAATGTTTGCACTTTTGTATATTTCTTATTGTTCTCTTGTTGTTTGTAACTGATTCTTGACTTGTACAATTTCCTTTGTTGTTTCACAATTGAGTTCTAGACTAGTGAATTGGACTTTCTGATTTTTGGTCGTTAATAGGTAATTGGTACTTCCACTACAGGGTGTCTTAAAGGGTATAGTCTTTGTATTGGTGTGATGGCTATTGTTGAAGGTGAAATCTGTCAATGTCAAAGGTTTACTCCAAACAATTTAAGGTTAATTATATGGTGCTGAGCACGTCCTATAGGGATTGGATAGTTCTCTTCAATGTTCGTTGGTCTGAGGATGGTAGATCGTGCATACATCTGATTGGGTAAGGATAGCTTAAAGGGATTGTTAGAAGTTTGAAGTAAAGCGACTATCTCTGTCGGAAATGATGGAAATTGGTTCACCGTGCCTTGAAACTATTTCCTTGACGTAAAGTCTGGTAAGCTGTTCCATAGTATAAGTCTCTCCGATTGGAATGGAATGGACTGATTTGGTGGGACGATCGATGATCACCCGAATAACTTCAAAACTGCCTGATGTCTTTGGAAGTCTAATGAAAATATCTATTGTAATGCGTTCTCATTTCCACTGAGGAATTTCTGGTTGCTGAAGTAATCCTGATGGTTTCTGGTACTCGGCTTTTACTTTAGCGCAAGTAAGGCATTTGCTAACATACAAAGCTATGTCTGCTTTCACATTCGGCCACCAATAAAGTTTCTTTGAGATCCTGATACATCTTATCAGAACTTGAACAAATGAAGTACTTCGACTTGTGCGACTCGTGCATAATCAACTCTCGTATTCCACCATAGGGAGATATCCAGTTTCTATCCTTGAAGCACAATACTTTGTCTGACCTCTTTACTAACCCATTTGCATTCTTTGGCATACCGTAGGGTTTTATCATTCTGTCGGTTCCCTTCCTTGAGTACCTCAACTTGAGTCTCGAGAATTCGTGATGGTAAAGGTGAAATGATTGTCATTCCCAATGGTCTGACTCTCAACGGCTTGAGGTTGGGTTATGGTTAGCTGACGTGCTTCTAGGAGGCGGTTCATAAGGTGATGCAGGTGTGGATGTTCTTGCAACGATTGTGTATACACACAAGAAGTTTTGAAACCTTTAGAAATCGAGTAGGAATGCAAACCGGACATAATTTTATTATAATTGCTCTCAGTATTGCAAAATTCATCTCTGAGCGGGGCATAGGTAGTCAGCCTATGTCCAACTGTCCCGGGTTGAATATAGATGACGAGTCTATATTCCACCGACGTTCAATGAAGTTTAAAATACTCAGCTCAGTTATAGTAATACTAGGTCCTTCACATTTGGAGAGATGTTCTGATAGGCTAAGGCAAAGGACCAAACTCGTGGTCGAATGATGAAACTATGTAAGAAAAAGGCGTAACGCTGAAACGTATACGATATGTATGCATGCTTATATGAAAGACAACTATAGTAATCAACTATAATAAGTGGGTATGAATGATTTGATGATAAGACACAAATCTTATTAAATATGTCAGCAACAAACCACAATTGAGGCATCAGCTTGGCAGGCAGGCACGTGGCGGTCATAGGGTTATGCTTTTGTAAATGTAGCTATAGTCTAGGTTTTAAAATCACCCAGTTCTCTATAGCCAAGGCTCTGATACCAATCTGTCACACCCCCAAAATCGGGTCCAGCGGAAGCATACATGCCACTGGGGTGCAACTCAATTGGTATCACAACACAAGTGCAAAGAACGGTTTTCATTTCAATTATTTAGAACAACCTTGTTTAACAAAAATGTTGAATTTACATTGTTAAAAGTAGTGCGGAAATAGGCCCTTTAAAATAGGTAGAACAGTCCCAAATGTTTGTCAGAGTCTTCTATGACCATGCCATGCCCTGCCAAGGACCTCCAATAGCGTACTATTGCTTTATACCTGAAAATACATGCTAACAAGTGTCAACACGAGGTTGGTGAGTTCATAGAGTTTATTGTAAAGTGTAATGCCTTTGAATGAAGATTTTCCCAGCAAAGGCATTGTAAATCCACCCAGTTCCAAGTCCCGCCCATAACAAGACTTGCAACCTGTGTGTTTACAACCCATTGCCAAATATGATTTGGTTTATGTTACTGAAATGTTATACGGAAACCACAAGTATAAAGTGTATGAAAAACTGCCACATGAAAATGATACATTAGCTCTTAAGCTCATGACCCCGAAGCTAGACTGAATGAATTGCCCCAACTGAGTGCTTTGCCAAACACCCTGAAATGGATCAAATGTAATGCGTTCGTATGACAAGTTGGTGCTACCAACCCGAACGGAGGTGTCACCCTCAATAGATCTATTCACACACCCTCGCTTGCTCACAATTAACGGTTCATGATAATAGGGGACTATAACTTGGCAATGAGGTAACTTAAGCAATGTAATGAATTTATATACTTTGGTCCACATGAAAAATGGTGCAATGTATTCTCCCCCGAGAAATTTGAAATGATGTAATAACTTGAAAAACGGGGCTATGAAAACTCACGTTAATCCTTAAAAGATTAAAGTGCTTGTGAAAAATAATTGAGCATGTATTCTCCCCCAAAACGTAATCCAAAACGTGTAAAGGTAGGGGCTATGGAACTCACCTGGTGCGATAGCAACAATGAAAGATATGAATATGCTGAAATGAGGCTCGGTCTCTAACCGTGACCTAACATGAATGATATGATCTATTGTAAGCAATGAAATGATGCTACACATGCAAATACGTATGTTAACGATACCACTCGTTACTTTTGAAAATAATGTTTATCGTCGAAAAATACATTTTTGACGTCTCGGCAAGTCATATACTATATTTCGTGTAAAAATGTTGGAATGGTACTCTATGATCCTCGTTTGGTGCTTTATGGTCAAATTTAATGTTTTCGTCGCAAAATACCACTTTTCATACTTTGTGAAATATGCCCAAATGGCCTCGTAAAACTATTCGTGAAATATTGTACGTTAAGTGTTAGCGGTAAAACTCGACGTTTTTGAAAACCTTGTAACAATAGTTAGATGTCGTCTCATTTGACTTTTAATCATACGCGCCTCGATGGGTAAGAAATATTGCTTCCAATGTCGTTACTTGAAAATATAGTGTTCAACACTTAGGAAATTCTATTATAGTAAAAGCTGTCAAAATTATATAAGTTTTGTCGGATTTCAAACGTGTATATCTTTTTCGTTATAAGCTCGTTTTCTACGTTCTTTATATCCCCGGAATCGTGGGACAACATACTAACATGTTTTTGACAATTTAGGACGGCTAGATCAAGTTTTATGCTCAAATTTGCCCGTGAGTACTGTTCATCAGCAAGCATTTCCGGAAAATATAGTTTTCGTCGTTAAACTCGTTTTAGCATAACTTTCATGTCGTAAATGATCTTTTAGCGATTCCAGCGGCTACGGTTTCGTTTTTGAAAGTATTATCTAAATATGAAAACCAAAAGTTCGGCCCAGCCCCTGGATTTTCGGATTTTTACAAAAAGGGACAGCCACTTTACTAACTTGTTTAAAAACTATTTTTCTTGTTTCTATTCTTTACCAAACCACTTCAAATCACCACCAAACTAATTTAATCCTACCATACACCTTCTTAGGGTGTCATGGAGTTCTAGTCTTCATAAAATTTAGTAAGATTTCAAGGGATGATCATAGGATAGTTTTAGATTCATAAAAACCAATATATACTTGAAAGTGGTATATATAACTTAAGTATTAGCATGTTTAACCAATATAAATTAAAAATACATCATGTAACTAGTTAAATGAAAGTATGGGATGATTAAAAAATATTACTTGAGCTTACTTGATAATTTTGAAGAATTTGGAGATGATTAAGTTAACAACTTTGAGATTTTTATTTCAAAATCTTAACAAGGAAGGAAAATATAGACTAGATTAGCACTTGATTCTTGAAAACTTGATGGATTGGCTTGGTGTTCTTCCCCTTGTCGTGGGTTTGGAGAGAAAAAAAAGAAAAGAAACCTTGACTTTTGATTTTGTAAATATGAGTTTATGTGTTAAAGTCTTGGAGTAATAAAATATCTAGCTACTTGGTTAAAGTCTTTTAGTCAAATGAGCTTTAATGAAGCTTGGTCACCAAGGGTGCTAGGGGTGGGGCGGCAACATGGGTGAAAAAGGAAGAAAATGTGGAGATTTGTTTAGATATTGTAAGACTTTTGTGTTATTGTGTGTATATAATAGTTTTAGGGGATACCGGGTACCGAGTTAACTGAAAATAAAACGTGACGAATAAAAATAAAATACGACGAAGTCGTGAAAATTATGAAATCATGTTACTGATAAGAATCGGGTGTTAAAATAATGATCGTGATGAAATATCGCAAACCGACGGAAGTTTAAACGTATACCGGTAAATATGGTAAAAATCCTCAAAACACCGTGTGAATTAATAATATAAATTTTATATTATTATAAAGAGTATGAAAATATATTAGGATCATAATCGGGAGTATTTGGGTATAATATTAGTAGTAATGATTGAGTGGTAACGTTTAACAAATAATCAAACATACGTAAATGAAAAACACACAAACCCGTGCATGACTTAATATGATGATGATGTTACTGATGATATGTAGACCACTCTAGTCTAAATGACGTGCCCTTACTGATGATGCATGAATACGCAGCTAAACCATCCTGGTTACGCGCATTTAAATACCCGTAAACTAGGTTTACGAATTAATGAATGCTGATGATGAACTGAAATTTTCTCCGGGAATAAATAGTGTTTCGTGAATAGTAAAATTTTGGAAAGTTTCTCAAAATCACAAATTGACCTCGAAAATGATGAATAGTGAAAAGTAAATAGTGATTGGTGAATAGTAACTCGTGAATAGTAAATTGTCGAGGTTCGGAAAATGGCCTGAAATTACGAGTTGTGACAAAAACGAATCTTAGATTGTGTTTATATATGTTAGTCGATTTTTAGGGATACAAATTTCGAACACTAATTTTTTTTAATAGGGCCGATTGCCTTATTATTTATTTTAGGGTTTGGGTTTTAATTTTAATACTGATTAGAAACCCTGGATTAACATGTTTATGTGTTAGTATGCGATCTTGTGGAAACTTGATAATAGTTATGTAGAATCCATGAAAACGTGCATGTTTTGCATGGATTTATTGTTGTGATAATTTAAATTGTTTAAATTTGCTATATGAATTAATGGTTAAGTTTTACACATGTAATTTAATTGTAAGATGTCGAATTGGGGAAGACTCCAATATATTAAGTAATCAATTATGTGCAATATGATATATATTTGCTATGACTAACGCAATGGATACGTCAATGCATGTGGCTCACTTACCTTTGTAAGTGATAGTCTTAGTTGAATATATACAAATATAAACCTATAATTGATTATTAATAGGTTTTATCGAATTAAGTTTTCATGTGGCTACATGTTTTTTACATAATCAATTGTTATGTTATGTAAGTTTATTTAGTTGTTTTATTTTTTATTTGTATTACTTGTTTTTTGTTTATTTATTGTAAAGACATGTTTATAAACGAGAAAGGGTAATTTTGAATAGAAAAATAATATGGACCAAATAATGGTGAAACAATGAATTGTTTTCGAAGAGTTAAATTTTCAAAGTGTTTTAATTGATTGTTGAGTTTTGTACCAATAGTACGAACGGCTCACCCAATTGTGACAAACTATAAGAGGGGTATAAGTAGGAACAGGTTTTTAATAAGCTTCGCGCTGACCTTTGTTTCTACGCTCCTTTGTGCATCAAATTGAAGCTACCAAGTATGACTATTTTATGTACAAAATCACCTTAAGGGTAAATTAGCTTTAATTCCATGCGCCACTTTGTGGTAATTATCCGAAACACTAAGTCTTTGGACTTATGCAAAAGTACGATATAATAGACGATAATTAAAGGTAAATTCTTTGATTGGTGAACCCAATACCTCAATTGAAAATGTTTGTAAATTTGATCTTAATGAATTGGTAAATAAAAAGGTTTTATTAAACTTATGATATAAAGATGTATGCATACTTCTTCGTATATCTTTTGATTATAAACATCAAAAACTAGTACCTTTAAAATTAAGTTGATGCCATCAAATTAAAAGAACACTTGAAGTTGTGATTTACATCATTTGAGAACTTGGACTAGATTGCAATGGAAAGGTAAATTCATACTTTCATTACTAGCAGATCAACTGATGTAATGAAACTATGTTAATTTGCATTTCTTTAAATTAGACGAATTAATTGAGCTGTAAGTGAGAGCTTGGACTCAAGGCATAAGATGGGAATAAAACATGCTTACATTGCAATATTGTTTGGCAATGTAAATTCCATAAAGATCTTGGAATTGGAAATTGTTTGCCAATTATTGTTCGACAATTACCTTGTTGAATACTTTCATTACTAGTAGATCAACTGATGTAATGGAATTATGTCAATTAGGATCCTAGCTTTAAGAAAATTCTATGGTTTATATGAATATTAACCAATGGGTATTTAATTTTCTTAAAGATTGTATTATCGAAAATACTAAAATTGAATTTTGTAAATTCTTTTAAATGTATTAATGCAACATTAAACCGTAAACGTGGGATATTCTTTTATTGGTAAATTGATCTACACCAGTAGGGGTTTTTTGGCTAGGGTTACTAAAAGGATAAATCTAGTCTCCTTCACATGAGAGAAGCGTGAGACTTAAGCCTATTCCTTTTCATGAATGAGAAAGGTATGATAGGAAAATTAGAATTGTCTAAATTCTAAATACATAACTCATAGCAAACTTTAATAGTTAAGATTATTGCATATTTTATGAGTTATTAAATTAGAAGCTAGATTAATTACCGCAAAATGGTAAAAGAAAAACTATTATATTTTATCTAGTTGTTTTGTTTTGACCATTTAAAGGTGTTACATACCATTGTGGGGATGGTAGACCTATTAAGGAAGAAATTGCACACCCAATTTTTCAAATTAATTGCATTAATGAATAGTCCATCATTTATAAAGTAGAATATATTCTTTTAGTACCTAAGTAATTGTTACGTATGGGTTTTTTTCAAAGGTGTAGGAAAATAAATAGAAAACTATTTGCTTTTACTGGTTATGAAACACTTATTCTAACACCCTAACCTGACCTTGGTTAAGATGCCACATTATGGTGTCTATCAGAACATACAAAATAAACGCAAGCGGAAGACTTCATAAATAAAGTAAAGTGAAGAACATCATGACTTGAAAATTACAAGTTTCCAAAAGTCTTAACAATATCAAATGAAAGGAAATGAAATAAAATATCCAACATAAGTCCAAAACATATCCAAGAAAATGGAAAATCTAAATAAGGTAGGTCTTCTAACTCCTACTCTCATCACTCTTTTCGAGCATCCCGCTTATTACCTGCCGCATGGAAAATAAAATGCGGCTGAGCTTCAAAAGCCCAGTGAACTCATATATATACAAAGCAGAAAAGGTAATAAGCATAAGCAAACGAATATGAATCAAATGGATCAAATGCATAAATATCATGAGTCAGAATAGCTCTACGAGTCAAATAATAATACGAAAACGAACGCGTCAAAACAAGCCACTCGAACAGACCAAAGATACCTAACAGATAGCCAGGAGCCTGTCTAAATGAGCCACTCGAATAGACCACATAATCACATAAACATATCATATTCAAAGTGTACGGAGAGGGGAGGCCTCTAAGTACCAAATAGTGAGTGGGGTGTAGGGCACACACAGCCAGTCACCAAACCATATCATATCAAATCACATATCAAATCATATAAGCCTAGGATGCATCCATATGCCTCCCAAAAACAAATCATATACGTACCATGTACTAGAAATGTATACACATATATCAAAATGGCCAAGTGATTACATAACATAACATATCATATCATATCATATCAAATGGGGACGCCGTGGATCAATCATACCTCCACAGAAAGTGTCATGCCATTGGTGCCTCAATGACATGGCCATGGTACCTCCATGGCTAGTTAGCTCGGGCGACAACACAGAACATATAATATCATAGCATAGAATTATATCAAATGGAGTCATAGCAATGGCTTATATCAACTGAATCATAGTAAAGGATCACATAAAAGGGATCATAGCAAAGCTCATATCAAAAGGGATCATAGCAAAGCAAACGAATCAAGTCAAGGATCAAAAGTCATGAGAAAAAACACCCTTACTGAGAAAGGGTAGAATATCTGTACCTTATGCAAATCAACCAACAAAATAAGAAAGCACACCGAAACAGGGAAATCACTCCTTCTTCACCGAACCTATACAAAATAATGATCACGTATTACTTATAAGCTCATTTTACAAGTTTACTGCTTATAGTTATTAAGGTTTCCCATTTAAGGTTTCTTTCTATTATTATAAACTTTCCACTTTTAGTAACTTTCTATTTTTAGTAATCTTCCATATTTAGTAAGTTCTCATATTTAGTAAGTTTCCATATTTAGTAAGTTTTCATATTTAGTAACTTTAGTAACTTTTGGTTACAATTCATAATTAATCCACTTAGGGTTTATAAACGATCATAAGTTACGTTAAAGGTTTAATATGGCAATTATCATAGTTTAGGGTTTAATATGCCATTTTATCAATGTTTAGGATCTAACGTGTCAATAATCAAAGTTTAGGGTTAGCTTGTGTCAACTTAGATGTTAGGACTTATTCTACTTCATATTCGTATTACCAAAACAAACCATACTTTCGATATTCTATAGCTCGAATCAAACACACAAACAAACACTGAATATACACGCCCAATGTTGGGACTTATTAGAAGAACAGACTTTAGTCTGCTAATGTATTCGTTAAGTCTGTTAGTTAGTTAAGTCTGGCAGGACATAGTTAAGTCTGGTGACTAGAAATAGTTAAGTCTGTTTATGTTTTATAGCGGAATTAGTTTGCTATATATTAGGAAAGGATATACTCGTATTAGATATCTTATTAGAAGATATGTTTATTCTTTCACACGTTTTGTAACTAGGGTTTTCCTTAGAGTATAAAAGGAACCCTACGGCATAGGAACAATAGTAACAATTGTGATATTAGGAAAAGTTTAATAGCAATACGAAGTTAGTTATCTTAATTGTGTTCTTCATACTCATTGTTTGTCAAGATTCCGCATTAACAATCAATACACAGTTAAGAGTTTCTCATATAGATTGATTTGGATTTATCCAAGTTGTCTATTGTCTTATACAAGGCTACTTAGATCCATAATTAGTGTGGACCTACAAGTGGTATCAGAGCCTATAGAGGGACTCTGAGTAAGAAGAAACACAAACCAGAAACATTCATTCAATCAAAACAATCCTGCATAATGTCTCAAAAGGCTGGTGATGAATACTCAAACCATCTTAGTGATAACAATGTTTCAGAACACGAAGATGATGCATCAGAAACCAATACACCAAAACAACAACAACAAAACATCCCTGAAACAACCACTATCTCAAACATCAAACTTCCTATTCTAAAAAAGGAGGAGTATGACATCTGGGCAATGGAGATGGAGCATTACCTTGAGTACATTGACAATGATGTATGGAAGGTGATTCAGAATGGAAACTCAAAGAAGAGGATCTCTGTTGGTAAGGATGGTGTTGTTAGGGTGCTTCAACCAGTCTCTGCTGCAGAGATTCATGCTATGGAGAAGGAGAGGAAGGCGAAAACCCTCTTGCTGATGGCACATCACAAGGAGCACTTAAGAAGATTTCATGGAATGGATGATGCTAAGGAAATTTGGGAAGCAATCAGAACAAAATTTGGAGGGAATGCTAATTCGAAGAAGATGCAGAAAGCTGTTCTCAAACAACAGCTTGAAACATTCACCGTAACCAGTTCTGAAGGATTGGAGAAAGGGTATGACAGGTTCCGACATCTCCTCTCATAGTTGGAAGCTCGTGGTGCTGCTGTATCTAATGAAGATGCAAATCATAAGTTTCTCAGATCTTTGCCAAAAGAATGTTCAAATGTGGCAATGAACATGAGAATGAAAGATGATGTTGACACTTTGTCAGTTGATGATTTGTACAACAACCTCAGGATCTTTGAACATGACATCAAAGGTGTTTCAAAGGCGTCTTCAAGTGCTACTAATGTTGCTTTTGTCTCCCAAAGCAAGAGCAGTACTAGCAAGGTTAATTCTGGTGGCTTTAATTCTGGTGTCTATGAAACTTCTTCAAGCAATACGAGAGAAAGAGAAGTTCCTGCTGGTTTTGCTGATGAAATCGTCTACTCACTCTTTGCTAAAAGGTCAGAAGAGAAGGACCTCATTCGTGAAGTTCTTGAACAGATAAATGATGTAGACATTGAAGAGATGGACATAAAGTGGCAGATAGCAATGATTGCTGTCAGAGTGAAGAAGTTCTACAAGCAAACTGGAAGGAATATAAGATTTGATGGAAAGACAGCAGTTGGATTTAATAAGAAGAATGTTGAATGCTATAGGTGTCACAAAACTTGTCACTTTGCTAGGGAGTGCACATCAAAGGTGACTACTGATAAGAAGAAGAAGAAGGATTCAGAATTTCAAGAAGAAGACAAGCAGGAGAAGAATCAAATGGGCATGTTGACTTTGGAAGCTGGTACTGTTAACAGGGGAGAACACACAAAGGAAGAAGAAGAACCAAATCATGCATTCATGGCTATTGGCTCTAGTACTGAGGTATCCTTGTGTTCCAAAACTTGAATTAAGTCATATAATAGTCTTAAAACATTGTGTGATGAAAAATTGCAAAATATAGGTGATCAAGAAGCTAACATACTTGCTTATACTAATGCTGTTAAAACTTTAGAAGCCCAAATTGTCACTTATCAAAAACAGCAATCAGCCTTAAATGAAAAGCTTACATTTCAAGCAAATGAAATCTATGAAAAAGATGAAAAGCTTAAAAGATATAGGAGAATTGGAATGAAAGCTGTAAAAGATAGAGATGAATTGCAGAAAAGAATAGACTCATGGAAAAGTTCTAAAAATCTGAATAAATTAATAGATTCTGGTATGAGCTCAACTTGTAAAATTGGTCTAGGATATGAGATAAAATCAGATAGTGAGATTTTAAGTTATGAAGAAGAAATGGAAAGAACTGTGTTCATTGGTAGAGATGATGACTTTGATGGTAAACCTGTATACAATAGATTCACAAAAACTGACAACTTCAACGGAGTTCCACCTCCATTAAATGGAGATTACACTCCTAAACCATCGAATGATCTTGATGATTCTTTGTTTGTTTATGGTAAGAAGGGACCTCAAAGGCCTGAAACAAGTAACTCAGATGAAAAATCAAGTGAGTATTCTACCTGTCAATCTAATGACAGTGGAGCATCCATTGGAAATATCTCTGAGCATTCTGAATCAGAACCAGAAAGTGAACCAAAAGAGGTGTTAAAGTCTAAACCTGTTAAGAATAGTGAACCAGTGATGTCTGCACCAAAACTTAAAACAGTTGAACCTAGTTGTGTCTCACACATAAAATCTCCTAGGCAACATGTTAAAAGTCAAGAGTCACCCAAGGTTGATAGAAAGAAAAGAGAATTAGGGAAAAGTCACTCTTTTGCCCTTAAAAGATGTTTTGTGTGTGGAAGCCTTAGTCATTTAATTAATGATTGTGACTTTCATGAAAAGAGAATGGCTAGAGAGGCTGAGATTAAGAAACAAAGAAGTATTAATACTGCCAATGTGATGGCCAAACCAGTGTAGAATAATGTAAACAGAGTTAACCATGCAAATCAATTTGTTTCTAGACCAGTACAAATTAATTCTGGTAGATCAAATTTAATTCTGATAGGTCATATGTTAATTCTGGTAGGCCAAATGTTAATGCTGGTAGGCAAAATTTTAATTCCAGGCAAAAAGTTAGTTCTGTTAAGCCCAAAGTTAATTCTGGGTATGTTAATGCTGTTAGACCCAGCCAACCAGTTACACATAGACAACAGGTGAACACATTTAATCAAAGAAACAATTTTGCTAAATCACACTCACCTGTGAGGAGACCCATTGTTGATAATACACCAAAAATGTCAAATTCTTATGCTGTAAAGGGAAATGGGGGGGGGGGGGGTCTGCGGTTAAGGCCTCAGCATGTTGGTCTTGGGATCCATTTCAGAATGAACTTACCTATAAATCCCAAAGCAACAGTGGATAATGTTCATATAAGACCTAAAAATATGTCGATCCACAAGGCAGACCCAAGCCTGCTCAGGCCTGGGTCCTTAAGAGAAACTAATTTCTCTTCTTTATGTGCAGGATCATCCACTCAAGAACATGGGAGATAGAGGAATATTTGATAGTGGGTGCTCTGGGCACATGTCTGGTAACAAGGATGATCCGTGTGTGAGTATATATATAAATATAGTATCGTGCACACGTGATACGTGGGAAATGACAAGTCAATCCTTTAGAAAAAGACCAACTTGTAAAACCCGTGAGTGTGATGTGTGAGATACCGGATAAGTGATTACCCGAGTCGTGTCCCAGCGAGGTGTGAATCGAGGATTTCATTTTTGGTTCGGAATTAAAATGCTTGATGATTGGATTTGGATTTTTTGGTTTTTGATTAAATATTCTACAAATACGGGAAGCATAAATAGGCTAAGGGAACCATAAACATAAAAATCTACAAAGCAAACGAAATTAACGTAACTAAAACCGGGAAAACGCGCGACTAAAAGTGAAATCTAAGAAATTCTAATCCTACAAGTTCAAAATTATTTTTCCTAACTGCTAAATGACAAAAGAAAATTATGAAACAAAGAATTTTATTTCTTTTGAAATTTTAATTTTTTTTTTATGAATTAAAAACTAAAATAATGGATTTAAATGATCTAAAAATACTAAAAGGTTTGGGAAAAATCTGAAAAATTTCCAGTAAATCTAAAATTGAACTCTTAATCTAGGAAAAATAAAATAAGAAACTGGTTCAACCTAAATAAGCAGAATGGGACAATAAGCAGTTTGAAAAAAGCACAAAAATAAGCGAAAAAGCACTAAGAATTACCAAAGGCTCAGAAATAGTTCAAATAACTTATTTAAGCATAAAACAACTTAATATGATTAAATAAGCTTAATGAATAAGCTAATAAGCACTTGGGCAGTTTTACTAATAAAGACAAAAAAGTCAGGCAAAACCACTTTTTTGCAGATCAAAATTAAGCACTTAATTAAGCTTGAAAATGAAAATAAAAGGTATCTATAACAAGCTTATACTACTGGCTACTATAAAATCCTAAAAGCCCCAATTTTAAAAGCCAATTGCTGTCTAAAATCAGGTGTCATAAAACTCAAAAATTGCCATGGCTCAGAATAGTTTAAATGGGCTTGTTTTGCAGACCTAATTTGAGCAATTAAATAAGCTAAACATTGGAATCCCAGATCATACCTTAAAATCCAGTACTCTAACCTACTCAGAACTCAATTTTCACAAATTAAGTGCAACTGGATAAGCTAGAAATCAGCTGAGATCAGCAGTCACTTGGACTGCTAATGCTTCAGTATATACTGATGCAGTCAATGGGTTTATGGCACTCAGATTATTCAAGGCTTAAGAACACTAAACAAGGAACTCAGAATATCTTAAATGGACTAAATGGGACTCAGAAACACCAAGGGAAAAGTCTCAAACTGCTTAATGCTAGTTAGAGCTTATTAGATCAGGTTAAGGTCTAATATTGAACCAGTGAATACAAATCTTATGAATCTGCAAATACAGGCTAAAAGCTTAGACTAACCACTCAAATAGGGAAAACTAATCAACATCAAACTTAGCACAAGTGCAAATGAACAGTAAAACTGGGTTTGACACAGTTTGACCTTGTAATCCAAACACCCCTTAATGTTGACTGTATAAATATTACAACTAAGAGAGACCAAACTGACTTAAACTCTTAACTTATTAATGACTGATTAACTTCATTAAGCTAAGAAAAGCAAGTTACCAATTAAGATAAGCCCTAATAAGCTAATGACTAAAATTTACTAATTTGACTGTTTTAAAGTATTTTGGTGAAAATAAGACTTAGGCTTTTACTAACTATGAAATTAACCTAGAAAGACATAAAATAGGACAAGTAACCAATCAGAAAGCAATAAGCAGAGAATTAAGCAATGCTACAATAAAATTGACTTAGGTTAACCAAATTAAGAAACTCATAATTTCATTAAATGAAAACAACAATTACAATACTGAAAGGAAAAATACAAGTACCTTAGAAATTTTAGCTAAATAAAACCTGAGTAAAATTGATACTAACTGCTCTATTTATACTAAAAAAACTAAACTAAGGTCTTCACTTTTTGTGTTTCTTCTGTGAGGGAGAGCAGTGTTAATCCTCATTTGTGCTTCTTCTAAGCAAATCCCATCCATTGGATTAATTTTAGAGTGATCACAGCCCTTGATTAACTTTTGGCGCTCAAATAGTGGTGTGGATTGCCAACATGGCATGGCATCTCGTGAAGATAGGTGGTATCTCGTGAAGGGTAGCTGGAGGGGGGAGGTTGAGTGTGTAAGAGGAGATAGCAGGGTAGGCAATGATGGTGTTGGGTCTGGGTTTCTGTGTTGGCGGGAAAAGGGAAAGAAGAAATAGTTGACTAAGTCAAACTGGGGTTGGGTTATTTCTTTGGTTGGTTGGGCCTTTGTGTGGTAAAAATGGGCTGGGTTAGTTAAGTGGTTAAAGGGTAAAAGGGTTGGTTTATTTGTTTTGGATTTGGGTTTATTTTAGGGAATGGTGGTGTTGGTTTAAGGTTTAAAGTGCAAGGACCAAATATGTAAAATCTGAAATCCCATTTACCTAGGCTGCCAAAATCTGAAAAATAAATCCAAGGTTCATTTGTGTTGTTTTGGTATTTTGGGGGTTGACTTTGACGTTGACTTTTCTTGATCAAATGCTCACTTGTTGTCGAGTCGATCCAAAAATGCCCGTTTTCGCTCTGTTTTCAATCCTTTGTACCTGAAACACATAAAAACACAAAACCAAGGATATCTGCAATATATTTGGGTGTTTTTGGTCATTTTTGTGTCTTAAATGGGTATAAAATGATGAGTATTTACACACTCATCATTCCCCCACACTAAACTATTGCTAGTCCCTAGCAATCCCATCATTTGAAGTAATGAAAGGAACCAAGTAAACCCCGTTTCGACTTTTTTATTCAATGCGAGAAATTTAAACTAGAACAAAATCGATAACATGCTTGATTTTCAAAAATGGTATCATGGAACGGGATTCACACAAACTGGGTATCTCCAGGGAATTGTTATTGTCATCCTCTTTTTAAGACTCCCAACTAAGCTTAAACTCATTGTGCAAATGTTTTTAGAAAAATGCTAACACTACTTATACTAATAATCTATGTAAGCTGAAACTTAACTTTTCACTCCCATATTCATTTAAGTTAGGTGAATGTGCTTGATTTTCAAAATTTTGATCACAAAAATCGATGTTTATATAAAACTTTGACTAATACTAGCTGAAAGATAGATTTAAAATTCACAACAAGCAAGCTTCAAAATTCATTCCATTTTATTTTATTTTTATTTTCTCATTTTTTTTCATTTTTCATTTTCATTTTCATTATTATTATTATTATTATTATTTTTACTTGTGCAACATAAACTAACGGAGTTTCACGGGATCCAAGACCTTACACCTTCCTGGAATAAAGGATCCAAGGGCCGTTACAGCGGAGAGTTCCAAGACCTTAACGCCTTTCAGAATTAAGGGTCCAAGGGCTGGTGTAAGAGGGTAGCCAAGACCTAAACACCTTCCGAAAATAAGGATCTAAGGGCCGATCTTGAACCTTAGCTTTTTAGCACATTTATTTATTATTTAACTTTTTGCAACTTTCAAGCAACGTCTCACTTTCATTTTGCATTATTCTGACATATGCTTGTTCCGAAGTTTAAATAAAGCCTTGAACTAGTATTTTTCAAAATTGTATGAAAAAAATGATTTTGTGTGTTCAAACGTTTGAAAATAAGCACTTATTAAGTCAGATTTAGGAGCAACTGGGAGGAAAAGTCATAGATTACTTTTATAAGCTCTAAAGAGAACCAACTACTCTATGCTTAGCATTTTCATTTGCACAAATCGTAAAACCTTAGTCTAGTCGTTAAGGAAGCAGCTAGATCAACACTCTAGCAGAGTCGGGAATCCCTTTGTTCTAACCTAATCAAGACTAACACACTTTTTATTGCAATTTCTTATCTAAAAACGAAAAAAATTTTAAAATTTTAGGCCAAAAACGGGGGTACTAGGGCACTAGATGGTACAAATGTGACAAAATACGAGAGAATTCCCCCCCCCCCCCCACACTTAGAATTGAATATTGCCCTCAATATTCAAAGTACCGGCTATTATGCCGACACTTAGAACGTATAAAGGTAATATTAATAGCCAAGTGTGGAACAGAAATCTCTATTTTTCACAAACAGGATTAAAAAGCTATCCCTAGATAAACGTCAGCAAAAGGATAGGATATTGAGCGGCTGGATTAAAAACAGGCGCGTCAATCAACACTATCCAAGGGAAACCTGAAAGTCAGAGCAAACAACACACAAAAGAGAGCACAGCAGAGGAATTCCCCCACACTTAGTTGTTAGAAAATAGGAAGAAATCAGAAACATGGGTTGTCACCCATGCAATGCTAATTTTTTTGTTAACCGAGTTACTAGCTTGACTCGACCCCGAATTCATTGGTCCATAGGGAAAGTTTAGAGATCCGGGACAACCATGGATGGTATGTCCCCTCCAAAATAATGCTTCAACCTATGACCGTTCGCCTTGAAGTTTGGTCCGTCATTTTGAGATAACTCTACGGTACCATAAGGAAAAACTTTGGCAACGGTGAATGGTCCAGTCCAACGGGTTTTGAGCTTACCCGAGAATATCTTTAATCTAGAATTGAAAAGAAGGACTCGATCACCAACGTTAAAAACGCGGTTTTTGATCTTGGAGTCGTGGATCTTCTTTGTCTTTTCTTTGTAGATCAAAGAGTTCTCGTAGGCTTGATCACGAAGTTCATTTAGTTCATTGAGTTGAACTTTGCGGTGATCACCCGCGGACTTTAGGTCGAAGTTTGCATGCTTCAAGGCCCAATAAGCTTTGTGCTCGAGCTCGATCGGTAGATGGCACGCCTTTCCGTACACAAGCTTGTAAGGAGTACACCCGATGGGTGTTTTATAAGCTGTACGGAAGGCCCAAAGTGCATCATCCAATTTATCCGACCAAGACGCACGGTTTTCACCTATGGTCCTTTCCAAAATTCTTTTTAAACCACGGTTTGAAACTTCCACTTGTGCACTTATTTGTAGATGATATGCGGTAGAAAGACGGTGAGTAATACCGTACTTAAGCATTACCTTTGCAAATTGGTCATTGCAAAAGTGCGTACCACGATCACTAATGATAGCACGGGGAGTTCCAAACTGAGCAAAGAGAGTTTTCAAAAATTTGCACACTACTCGGGCATCGTTGGTGGGGAGTGCTTTCGCCTCAACCCATTTAGACAAGTAATCGACAGCCACGAGTATATACTTGTTCCCTCGTGAAGACGGGAACGGGCCCATAAAGTCAATGCCCCAAACGTCAAAGATTTCACAAACTTGAACGACGTTTTGTGGCATTTCATCTTTTTGAGAGATCTTCCCGTGACGTTGACAAGAGTCACAAGATTTGATTAAGTCATGGGCATCACGGTAGATTGTGGGCCAATAGAAACCGGAATCAAACACTTTCTTGGCGGTGTAGTTGGCACCATGATGTCCCCCCGTGGATCCATTGTGGCAAGCCTTTAGAATTTCAACGGCTTCTTGGCCGTGAACACACCGCCGAATGACTTGATCCGCACATACTTTAAACAAGCAGGGGTCGTCCCAAAAGTAATGCTTCACATCTTTGAAGAATTTGTTCTTTTGTTGGGACGACATCCCTTTCACAACAAAGTTACCCGCATGGTAATTTACAAAATCGGCAAACCATGGGGTACTAGAATCACCACGAGAAGATACCACGTTAAGTGTCTCGAGAGGAAATGTTTCATTTATTTCCTTTTTCTCGAGCACACTTTGGTGAGGATTCTCTAATCGGGACAAATGATCAGCAGCAAGGTTCTCGGCTCCTTTTTTATCACGGATGGTGATATCAAATTCCTGTAGGAGGAGAACCCAGCAGAGCAATCTCGGCTTTGCATCTTGTTTTGCAAAGAGATACTTGAGAGCCGAGTGGTCCGTATACACTATGCTTTTAGACAAGATTAGGTATGGCCGAAACTTTTCGAAAGCATACACCACGGCTAATAATTCTTTTTCCGTCGTGGTGTAATGTGCTTGAGCTTCGGTCATAGTTTTGCTAGCATAGTGTATAGGCTAAAAATGTTTTGCTTTTCATTGCCCCAAGACCGCACCTATGGCAAAATCACTTGCATCACACATAAGTTCAAAAGGTAGGTCCCAATCGGGGGCAACCAAGATTGGTGCTTCAGTAAGCTTTTTCTTTAGAGTTTGAAAAGCTTCAATGCACTCTTGTGAGAAAATGAACGGAGTTTCCTTTTCAAGGAGACGAGTCATCGGCCGGGCGATTTTTGAAAAATCTTGAATGAATCTACGATAGAAACCGGCGTGACCAAGGAAACTCCGAATACCCTTGACGGTAGTGGGATGAGGTAGTTTAGCGATGACATCAACTTTGGCCTTATCGACCTCAATCCCACTCTTAGAAATCTTATGGCCGAGGACAATGCCCTCTTTGACCATGAAATGACTTTTCTCCTAATTTAGACAAAGATTAGTGTCTTCACAACGTTGAAGCATTTTGTCCAAATGGGAGAGACATGTGGTGAAAGAATCCCCAAAGACCGAGAAATCATCCATAAAGACTTCCATAGTTTCCTCGATCATGTCGTGAAAAATGGCCAACATACACCTTTGGAACGTGCCCGGAGCATTACATAAGCCAAAAGGCATGCGTGGGTAGGCAAACGTTCCATAAGGGCACGTGAAAGTGGTCTTTTCTTGATCTTGCGGGTCAATGGGAATTTGGAAGTAACCCGAGAAACCGTCGAGGAAACAATATTACTCGTTTCCCGCTAGTCTTTCGAGCATTTGGTCCATGAATGGAAGAGGGAAGTGGTCTTTACGGGTGGCGTCATTTAACTTTCGGTAGTCAATGCATACACGCCATCCCGTTACCAATCGAGTAGGAATCAACTCGTTTTCATCGTTTGTAACAACGGTAATGCCACCTTTTTTAGGCACGCAATGAACGGGGCTCACCCAAGGACTATCCGAGATAGGGTAAATCAAGCCGGCATCAAGGAGTTTAAGAACTTCCTTTTTGATAACCTCATGAATTTTGTGATTAACCCTTCTTTGATGTTGAAATGCTGGTTTAAAGTCATCTTCCATTAAAATCTTGTGTGTACAAAATTCCGGGTTAACACCCTTAATGTCGGAAAGCTTCCAAGCGATGGCTCGCTTGTGTGACTTTAGAACCTTTATGAGAGCGGTTTTCTCCTCATCATTTAAATCTTTAGCAATTATGACGGGTAATTTATCGGTACCCTCCAAAAATGCATATTCGAGATGAGGCGGTAAGTCCTTAAGTTCGACCTCCGGAGGATCATCAGAATTTTCAACAGATTTGATTTCCTCATTATGAAGTTCTATCGGAGGGAGGGATGATGGATCTTCATTAAGTAACTTCTCAATTAGAAGAACGTCTCCCTCCATGTCAAATACACCATCATCAAATGGAGTTGAATCACAAGACAACCAAGCTTCAATCTCTTCCAAGATGAAGTCACCTGCCTCAAACGGAGTGAGAGAGGGGGAAGAGAGAGCAACGGTATGGTCTAAAGAAGTGGGATTGCCACTTAGTGCTTCATGAAAATATTCCTCGCATGTAGCATCAATGATATCAATTTGGTTAATTGACTCGCTATCACGCTTGAGAGGATATTTTGAAGTACTCTCAATATTTAAGACCAACTTTTCATCACCGACTCTGAGAGTCATTTCACCTTCGTAGACATCGATTAATGCACGAGCCATTTTCAAGAATGGTCTTCCCAAAATAAGGGGGACACGGGGATCGGCATCAAAATCGACTACTATGAAGTCAGCAAGAAAATGGAACTTGCCAACCTTCACGAAGACATCTTCGGCAATACCTTTCGGAACAGTTCCCGATCGGTTTGCAAGCTCGAGAGTCATTCGTGTATCAGTAAGTTCCGGTAGAGAAAGCTTTGCCCATACGGAAAGAGGCATTAGATTGATGCTTGCGCCAAGATCGGCCAAGGCTAAGCATTCATCAAGCTTTTGGAAGTCACAAGGAATGAGAAATTTGCCGGGGTCTCCTAGTTTTTCGGGTAACTTCTTAAGAATTACCGCCGAACAATTCTCATTCAATGGAGTCTTTGCCAATTCCAACACTTTTTCCTTATTGCTAAGGAGACTCTTGAATGTTGAAGCAAACTTTGGCATGTAGAGAAGAGCATCCGCAAAACTAATATCGAAGTGTATCTTTTGAAAGATTTCAAGAAACTTCATCATTTGACTATTAGTTTTGTCACGGAGCTTTTGTTCATTAAGCCTCGAAGGATAAGGAATCGAGGGCTTAGAATTTGTCTTCGGAACATCGGGTTCCGGAATTGGATTTTGGACGACCGAAGGTTGGACGTGTGCGGTACTTTGTGGGATAGTAATTTGTACTTTGTCCTTTGTCACCTTGGTTTCTCGTTCCACTTCCTTCACCGGTGGAGGGGGTATAGGAGTCGAGGGTCCATCATATGCTTTACCACTTCGGGTGGTAATAGCTTTCAACTCACCCTTCGGGTTTGGAATGGTATTTCCCGGGAGGGTTCCCGAAGTTGAAGGTTGATTCAATTGGCACATGAGACTAGCAAACATGTTCTCAATTTTACTTTGAGATTGATTAATCTTTTGATTTGTATTCTTAAGTTCATGACCTTGCTTCGAAATTGAAGTTTGAAAATCATTTTTCAAGGTGGTGATTTGATTTTGCATTGACCTCATATTTGCTTCATTTGACTTGATGTAATTAGCAAGTTCGTTTGACGGAGCAATTGGGGCTTGGTAATTCGAAGCTTGAAAGCCTTGATTGAAATTACCACCTTGATTTGGGTATTGATTGATCGGGGCTTGAAATTGATTTTGAACATTTTGCCCTCTTGGTTGGTTTTGATTGAATCTATTTGGATTGTTGGGTTGAGAAAATCCGGGTGGTCCATTTTGATTGCTAACACGATAGTTCGGGTCAACTTGAGGATGGTATTAGTTACCTCCTTGGTTGTAAGACCCGGCTATCGCATTAACATCACAACGACTACCATCGGTGGCAGTACAATTGTAGTATGCATGAGGACCACCACAAGTGACACAAGTTTCTTCCACCGCTTTGACTTGAGTGGGTGAAGAAGTTTGTGGGGAAGATTGTTTCTTTTGCTTGGAAAGAACCAAAGCTTGAATAGCCTCCGTGAGTTTGTCAATCTTAGCATCGGTGCTAGAAGAACTCACGGGAGATGAAGTAGAAGGTGAAGCATTCACTTGAGAAACAACTTGCTTGCTTCGTGAAGTACGAACCTTAGACTTATTTTCAATGATGGCTAAAGCATTTTTAGTCGTCCGATACAAGAGATTACCACCGCCGGCGGCATTTAGAGAGTCTTGATCGGAATTGTTCAAACCATTATAGAAGGTATCGAGTTGATGTAACTCGGAGAAACCATGGTGAGGACATTTGCGAAGTAATTCTTTAAAACGGTCCCACGCTTCACTAAAGGATTCATCAAATTTTTGAGTGAATTTGGTGATTTCATTTTTAAGGCTTGTGGTTTTTGATGGAGGAAAGAATTCATTCACAAATTTCAACACCAAATCTTCCCATGTTTCAATAGAATGAGGGGGTTGTTTTTCGAGCCAAATTCGGGCGGCCCCCTCGAGAGAAAAAGGAAAAAGAAGCAATTTGATTGCCTCTTGAGGAGCATTTCGGTATTTGATGGTAGAGGTTATCTTGTTAAACCATCGAATGTGGGATTGAGGATCGTCCCTCTCAAATCCGAAATATTGACTCGCGGTTACTAAGGATAGCAACCCGGTTTAAAGCTCAAAGCTATCGGCAACGATTGCCGGAACAATAATAGCATCTCCGTAACCCTCGGTGGGTGCTTGGAGAAGCTCACAGATGGTACGTTCCTCCGCCATTGTGACAATGGGAGGAACGGGGTTAGGAATAGCGCGAACTTTGGGTTCATCTATTGAGGCGGAATGCCTACGATTACGTCTCCGATTACGTCTTCTCGGAGTATGCACGAGTTCACGTAAAGGACTTGTTGACGGAGAAGAACGAGTGCGCATGCACTAAAAATAATTCAATTAAAACAAGATCGAGGCAAAACACAAGTGAACTTAAACCTTAAATCAAACAAGCGTACGGTAGCTCTTTGAAAGAAAAACGCACAGGGTGGCGGAGGAGCAAAGGTGGGCAATAAATGCTCCTTAAAAACCCGCTCCTTTCGGTTCGTCAATTTTATGACAAACCTCCGTTAGAGTTTGTTAATCAATCAAAGGTGAGTCGAATTCGCAAGCGACAAAAAGGCAAGTTTTATATCTTTTGTTTGGGAACTTAATATGATAATACTCCAAGTTGAGGAATATTATATTGAGATTGTTTTTATCTTTTATTTTAACACAAGAAAACGGAAAATGTTTTTGTATTTTTGTTTTTTATATGATAATATATATACAAAAGAAAAGAAAAATATTTTTGTATTTTATGGGGTTTATGGAAAACGGAAACTTCACAAGGAAGGATCTCAAGTCACTAATCGTTAAAACCTTTAACAATATTGTCGCAACACAACCTCCCCGGCAGCGGCGCCAAAATTTGATCCGTGTGTGAGTATATATATAAATATAGTATCGTGCACACGTGATACGTGGGAAATGACAAGTCAATCCTTTAGAAAAAGACCAACTTGTAAAACCCGTGAGTGTGATGTGTGAGATACCGGATAAGTGATTACCCGAGTCATGTCCCAACGAGGTGTGAATCGAGGATTTCGTTTTTGGTTCGGAATTAAAATGCTTGATGATTGGATTTGGATTTTTTGGTTTTTGATTAAATATCCTACAAATACGGGAAGCATAAATAGGCTAAGGGAACCCTAAACATAAAAATCTACAAAGCAAACGAAATTAACGTAACTAAAACCAAGAAAACGCGCGAGTAAAAGTGAAATCTAAGAAATTCTAATCCTACAAGTTCAAAATTATTTTTCCTAACTCCTAAATGACAAAAGAAAATTTTGAAAAAAAGAATTTTATTTTTTTTGACTTTTTAATTATTTTTTATGAATTAAAAACTAAAATAAAGGATTTAAATGATTTAAAAATACTAAAAGGTTTTGTAAAAATCTGAGAAATTTCCAGTAAATCTAAAATTGAACTCTTAATCTAGGAAAAATAAAATAAGAAACTGGTTCAACCTAAATAACGAGAATGGGACGATAAGCAGTTTGGAAAAAGCACAAAAATAAGCTAGAAAGCACTAAGAATTACCAAAGGCTCAGAAATAGTTCGAATAACTTATTTAAGCATAAAACAACTTAATATGATGAAATAAGCTTAATGAATAAGCTAATAAGCACTTGGGCAGTTTTACTAATAAAGACAGAAAAGTCAGGCAAAACCACTTTTTTGCAGATCAAAATTAAGCACTTAATTAAGCTTGAAAATGAAAATCAAAGGTATCTATAACAAGCTTATACTACTGGCTACTAGAAAATCCTAAAAGCCCCAATTTTAAAAGCCAATTGCTGTCTCAAATCAGGTCTAGATCAGGTGTCATAAAACTCAAAAATTGCCCAGGCTCAGAACAGTTTAAATGGGCTTGTTTTGCAGACCTAATTTGAGCAATTAAATAAGCTAAACATTGGAATCCCAGATCATACCTTAAAATCCAGTACTCTAACCTACTCAGAACTCAATTTTCACAAATTAAGTGCAACTGGATAAGCTAGAAATCAGCTGAGATCAGCAGTCACTTGGACTGCTAATGCTTCAGTATATACTGATGCAGTCAATGGGTTTATGGCACTCAGATTATTCAAGGCTTAAGAACACTAAACAAGGAACTCAGAATATCTTAAATGGACTAAATGGGACTCAGAAACACCAAGGGAAAAGTGTCAAACTGCTTAATGCTGGTTAGAGCTTATTAGATCAGGTTAAGGTCTAATATTGAACCAGTGAATACAAATCTTATGAATCTGCAAATACAAGCTAAAAGCTTAGACTAACCACTCAAATAGGGCAAACTAATCAGCATCAAACTTAGCACAAGTGCAAATGAACAGTAAAACTGGGTTTGACACATTTTGACCTTGTAATCCAAACACCCCTTAATGTTGACTGTATGAATATTAAAACTAAGAGAGACCAAACTGACTTAAACGCTTAACTTATTAATGACTGATTAACTTCATTAAGCTGAGAAAAGCAAGTTACCAATTAAGATAAGCCCTAATAAGCTAATGACTAAAAGTTACTAATTTGACTGTTTTAAAGTATTTTGGTGAAAATAAGACTTAGGCTTTTACTAACTAGGAAATTAACCTAGAAAGACTTAAAATAGGACAAGTAACCAATCAGAAAGCAATAAGCAGAGAATTAAGCAATGCTACAGTAAAATTGACTTAGGTTGACCAAATTAAGAAACTCAGAATTTCATTAAATAAAAACAAGAATTACAATACTGAAAGGAAAAATACAAGTACCTTAGAAATTTTAGCTAAATAAAACCTGAGTACAATTGATACTAACTACTCTATTTATACTAAAAAAACTAAACTAAAGTCTTCACTTTTTGTGTTTCTTCTGTGAGGGAGAGCAGTGTTAATCCTCATTTGTGCTTCTTCTAAGCAAATCCCATCCATTGGATTAATTTTAGAGTGATCACAACCCTTGATTAACTTTTGGCGCTCAAATAGTGGTGTGGATTGCCAACATGGCATGGCATCTCATGAAGATAGTTGGTATCTCGTGAAGGGTACCTGGAGGGGGGAGGTTGAGTGTGTAAGAGGAGATAGCAGGGTAGGCAATGATGGTGTTGGGTCTGGGTTTCTGTGTTGGCGGGAAAAGGGAAAGAAGAAATAGTTGACTAAGTCAAGCTGGGGTTGGGTTATTTCTTTGGTTGGTTGGGCCTTTGTGTGGTAAAAATGGGTTGGGTTGGTTAAGTGGTTAAAGGGTAAAAGGGTTGGTTTATTTGTTTTGGATTTGGGTTTATTTTAGGGAATGGTGGTGTTGGTTTAAGGTTTAAAGTGCAAGGACCAAATATGTAAAATCTGAAATCCCAAGGACCTAGGCTGCCAAAATCTGAAAAATAAATCCAAGGTTCATTTGTGTTGTTTTTGTATTTTGAGGGTTGACTTTGACTTTGACTTTGACTTTTCTTGATCTAATGCACACTTGTTGTCGAGTCGATCCAAAAATGCCCGTTTTCGCTCCATTTTCAATCCTTTGTACCTGAAACACATAAAAACACAAAACCAAGGATATATGCAATATATTTGGGTGTTTTTGGTCATTTTTGTGTCTTAAATGGGTATAAAATGATGAGTATTTACACACTCATCAAAGGATCACCTAAAGGATTTTGAAAAATTCAAAGGAGGTTATGTTACTTTTGGAGGTAGCAAAGGCTACATTACTGGTAAAGGTAGAATAGTAATGGGCAATTTAGAATTTGATAATGTGTCTTTTGTAAAAGAACTTGGGCAATTTAATCTTTTCTCAATATCACAAATTTGTGATAAGCAGCATAAGTTGCTTTTTACTGAAACTGAATGTTTTGTGTTGAATTCTGACTTTAAGATGCCTGATGAAAGTCAGATACTCCTAAAAGCCCCTAGACAACACAATATGTACAGCTTTGATATAAAGACACCTGATCCTGCAAAAGGTTTTGCCTGTTTGATTGCAAAAGCCACTATTGATGAATCTAAATTGTGGCACAGAAGGCTTGGTCATATAAACTTTAAGAATCTAAACAAACTTGTGAAGAATAACCTAGTTAGAGGCTTAACATCCAAGGTTTTTAAGAATGACCATACATGTGTTGCATGTCATAAGGGTAAACAACATAGGGCTTCATGTAAGGCTAAATTAGAAAGGTCACTCACTCAGCCTTTACACACCTTGCATTTGGATCTTTTTGGCCCTACTTCTGTGCAGAGCATAAATCATGCTAGTTATTGCCTTGTCATTACTAATGATTGCACTAGATTTTGTTGGGTATTCTTTATGTCTAAAAAGGATGAAACCACTAGCTTGCTTCAAACTTTCATTAGGCAGATAGAAAACCAGCTTAATCATAGGGTTAAGATTATTAGATCAGACAATGACACAGAGTTTAAGAATAAAAGTATGCTTGAATTTTGTGAGAACAAGGGAATAAAACAAGAGTATAGTAGTGCTAGAACTCCACAACAAAATGGAGTTGCTGAAAGAATGAACAGGACCCTCATTGAGGCAGCTAGGACTATGCTAGCAGACTCACTATTACCAACCACTTTTTGGGCTAAAGCAGTCAATACTGCTTGCTACATATTTAATAGGGTAAGAGTGACTAAACCTCACAAAAAAACTCCTTATGAGCTTTTATTTGGCCATACACCAGTTATTAGCTACATAAGACCTTTTGGGTGCCATGTTACCATTCTAGATACTCTTAGTGTGCTTGGCAAGTTTGAAGGAAAATCTGATGAGGGGTTTTTAGTAGGATATTCATTAAGTAGTAAAGCCTTTAGGGTATACAACTTAGTGACAAAAAGGGTAGTAGAGAGTCTTCATGTTGACTTTCTTGAGGAGAAACCTAATGTGAAAGGAATAGGTTATAGATGGATGTTTGATATTGATTATTTGACTGATTCTATGAACTATATTCCTGTTTCTATTGAGAATCAAGCTAACCCTGATGCAGGTTCCCAAGAAGTAACTAACCATGCAGGTACTCAGGTTGATTCTGATGCAAGTGCTTCTGAGAAAGAAGAGGAAACTGAGGAACTCATTGTTGTTCCCACACCATTAGACAAGCCTGATGCAGCTCAAGGTGGCACAAAGAAATCTTTTGAAATTTCAAACAAGAAGGAATCTTTTGAAATTTTAAAGAAGAAATCTATTGAAATTTCAAAGAAGAAGGCTTCTCATACAAATGTTTCAGATGATATTCCATCTTTCAGAGATGAATTGAATGCATTGGCTGCCAAGCATCTTGGAAATAAGGCTACCAATACTAACTCAGTTAATTCTGGTAGTGATTTAGTTGGCAAGAAGGCTACCAGTACTAACTCAGTTAATTCTGGTAGTGATTCAGTTGATTCTGCTGAGTCTGATCCTACTCAAGTTGGTGTTTTTGATGATTCAGAGATGCCAGAGCTTGAAATCTTTGATAAGCCAAGTGAAGGGATCTTTGATGAAGCTTCTTATGATGATGAAGGAGTAATTACTGATTTCAACAACTTACCAACAGAAGTGGATGTAAGTCCAACTCCTACACTTAGGATTCACAACATTCATCCAAAGAGTCAAATACTTGGTGATCCTAAGTCAGCTGTTCAAACTAGAAGCAAAGTGCAAAAACAATCAAAAGCTCATGCACTTTTATGTTTTGTCAAGAAGCAGCAAAGGAATAATCACAAAGATCAACAACATTGCCTGTTTGCATGCTTCCTTTCACAAAAGGAACCTACCAAGGTTTCTTAAGCTTTAGAAGATGAGAGTTGGGTGGAAGCAATGCAAGAAGAGCTCTTGCAGTTTAAGTTGCAAAAGGTATGGGTTCTTGTAGATCTACCAAGTGGAGCAAAAGTAATTGGCACAAAGTGGGTCTTCAGGAACAAGAAGGATGAAAGAGGAGTAGTGGTTAGAAATAAGGCTAGATTAGTAGCTGATGAAGCAAAAATGTACCGCTTTTAGGGGGTCATTTAAGCCCTAAATCGTATTTATTTCATCAAATATTGCCCTAAATCGTTCCTTTTGTCATTTTAGGTACTTTGGAGAAGAAATCTGGAAAAGGAAGCATTTTGGACGTTTTTGGAGCATAAAAGTGAAGAAAACGACAAAGTCTCATAAATATGCTGGAAAGTACCTGTGACGGCGTCAAGCCCTAGTGTGACGCCGTCAGACCTTGATAAGCCAGAGAAATTTTGGAAGATTAAAGGGGGACGGCGTCAAGAAGGTCGTCAAGCTTTGATAGGCCAGAGCGGATTTTGGACGGTTAAAAAGGGACGGTGTCAAGAAGGCCATCCGGGAACCCTAGCCACGGCGAGGTGACGGCGTCAAGATCTATAAAGTGACGCCGTCAGCCACTAAGTTCTATATATAGTTTTGCAATTTTTTGTCATTAGTGTGCAACTTTGTGAGGAGAAACCCTAAGACGAATTTCTGCCATTTTTAAGGGTTTTCATACCCTTGGATCTCCCATGTTTAATTGAAGATAAGTAATCACTTAATCAATCAATATGTCTATGTGTTGTTTGATTATATCTTGTTCTTGTCTTTTGATTAACATGCTAGGCTAGATTTATCTTGTGTTTGCTTAGATCTAATGAAACCTAACTATTGATTATTGGTTATTAGTGTGTTATTAATTGTATTGGATGATTGTTTATCGATGTTAGACTTAAGAAAACTGGCTAACCTCCTATACGGTAACTTGCTTGAACGTCTTAAGAAACATGAACCAATGCGTACTAAGGTTTTTATGGTTGTATTTAATGCATGAGCGAATTCTAGTGATCCCATGTTAGGAGCTTCTTAGCCGGCTCGACATAGGAGTGAAGTAGGAGCTTGTAGAGTTGGGGAAGTACGTACGCCACCCCACGATTGGTATTAAGGAATACACCCGTCATCCACGCAATTAATACACACTAATCAACCGGTAAAAGATAGTTAGGGAGTAAGGAAATCTAAGTAAACACATTTCTCTCCATATAAGTTTCACGACCTTTTCATTTTCAGTTATTTTATTTTATTTGCATTTGTAGTTATTTGGGTTAGTTGACTAGCAACTAATTCCGCCCACTCCTTCAAACCCGAGATTTTACTTGCTTTTATAAAAAATATAAAAATACAAAAAGAATCTTCCCTCACCCTTAGACCTATTAGAGTAGTTTTTCAATCCTAACGACACTATTCCCCTAGAGAACGATCAATCCCCCGGTACTTGCCACTTCACTATACTACATCGGTAGGTACACTGCCTAGTGGGGATTGCAAGCCTCTTGAGATCCCTCAAGAGGTAAAACCTGTTGTAAGGTCGCAAAACCACGCATCAAGTTTTTGGCGCCGTTGCCGTGGAATAGTTATTGTTTAGGTTGAAATTTTATTTTTATTAGGTCTACTCATTAGATTCCTATCTAGTGAGATTTTTATTTTCTTTTTATTAGCTTTCTCGTAGTCTATCTTTTCTTTGTGCTTTTGTTCGTAAAGTTTTTCCATTGACTCTTCCGTTCGCCATTATGGAGAACGTGAATCTACCAAATCCGCGACTAGAGTTTTACATGAAGAAATATAATTTTACTAATTTGGATAAATCAAGATGGTGGAATGAAGTAATGAGAACAGGATCTTACATAGATTTTAGTGAGTACCTTGAGAAAAGAGACCAAGTGCATAAAACTTTTGAGGAAATCACCTTAGGAGCCCCATCAAACCCTCAAAATACCTCATTAAGTGAAACCTATGCACCATATGAGCCTTCACCTAGGATAGTTTCTTATGAACCCGACCAAGATTGTGAGATGGTTAATGTTGAACTACCTAGGTGCATGCTTGGATTAGATTTCACCAAGACATATGATGAGTATGAGGAATCCTTTAGGAAAATGGAACATAGTGATCAAGTTATTGAGAATGATTCTTATGAATCGGACCAAGAATTTGAGATGAATAGAAAAGGATTTGAGATACCTAGGTGCATGTTGGGCATAGACTTCAACAAATCACATAATAGCACATAGGTAATCAAGATAAGATGGAGGATAAAGTAGAAAATCCAAGTCCATCAAGTACTCCACAAAACCCACCATCATTTGAGGCACCCACACCGCCCGTGACTTACCCGGAAGAAGTAGAAGAGACTTTAGGAATCCCGATGGAGGTAGAATCCTTGGACCAAGCACCACTAGAGGATATAGGTTTGAATACTTATAGTGATAACCTTACTCTTAGTTCTAGGGAATTTCCTAGTGTTGATGAACCGGAACCTCAACCTTTACACAACTTTCCATCCTTAGATACATTTCTAGGAGACAAAAGAGGAACCGACCCACCCATCAACCCATATTATCCGGGTAGTTTTAGGATGAAGGAAGCCATTCACTCACCCCCTTCACCTCACGTGGCATATTTCCACCCTAAGGGTGTGTATCGCTACTTTCACCCACACTTAATCCTAAGTGTAGGGAAAACCTCCCCTATTTTCGTTAAATAAGGGTAGAGTCAGGCTCGTGACTCGAACAAAAACAAGCGCTTATTGGGAGGCAACCCAAGCTTTATTTGTTTAATTGTTTGATGTTTTTATTTTATTTGTTTGTTTGTGTCATATATGCTTAATCATAATTGTTTAATATTCATGTTCAAAAGTAAATTGTGAAAATGCTTTATCTTGTTTTTAACTTCGTCTTAACTACATATAAAGGTATTTTGCAAAAATTAAGTGTAAGGGAATTCCAAATCGGTTTATTAGAACAAATGAACATGAATCATAACAATATTAAATTAACATACATATTAGTAATTGTTTAAGTCAAATGCTTGTATCGAGTCATAATGATATTTTGCAGGATTTCCAGGAAGTAAGGTATAGGTTTTTCCAGAAATTTTCCGGAAACTTAACATGAGAATTCTGTCAGATCATTTCTGACGGCGTCAGGCCTTACAACCTAACGACGTCAGGTTTTAATTTTCTGAAATTTTTGAAAGTTTTGTTTTCATAAAAAGTTTTTATTAAATCTCTAACTTATAAACTCCAGGAATCTGCAAAATTATCATTCCACAAGCATTATATCCTTATATAGAATTTATCCCGCCGATGTTATGCAGGTTTTCGTGTTTGTTTTCTCAGGTTTAACAGGTTATTTTGGACAAGGAGATGTTTGTGGAATCAAGCTTTTGGCGATGCTTTAGTCTTGAAGCTTCTACATTCTCTTGGAAGAAGATCTAACCATGTTACCCCTTTATCCACCGAGCGAATCAGGGAAGTATTTGATTTCATTCTTTTACCTTATTCACTTTTACATCTTGTTATTTGAACATTGGGGACAATGTTCATCTTAAGTGTAAGGGGGGGGGGGGTAAAATACGATACTTTAGAGAATACAATTGCGCTTGATTTTTGTTTGTTTAATGGTAGATGTGTAATAAAACTGAGATAAATACCTGTTAGGGCAATTTTAGTGCCAAATTTAAAATTTTTTACAACATATAGGAGTGAAACTTTGATCTTAATGAGCGTCTCATGGATAGGAGTTATATGACTAGCACAAAACCGTACCACTAAAAAAATTTTCCACCCCTAAATATGTGAGGTTCGCCCCTAGAATTGGTAGGAAAAGCATTTATGCTATGATGTGTGTACCGGTAGCACTTAGATTCTAGAACTTGCGTTAGGACCATTCCGAGGCCACAAGTGAGACTACATTCGTGTAGTTAGATTTACTACATGATAAGAGGCATTAGGATTAACCCATTGTTTGACACCTGTGTTTTTGTTATAATTACATTGGCTACATTGGTCAAGTAATTCTCCCACACCCTTTGCGTTGTACTCATTTTTAGTACACGATACCCCTAGTACACCCCTCAGAGCCTATCTTTTCGTTTCTAACTTTAATCATTTTACTTAAAGGAAGAATTTGTTTACACCCCACTTAAAACATACACCCAAATCGCCTTAGCCTACCTTGTATGCACTCATTTTTAGTGCATTATTGTGACAACATTTGTTTAAACCCCAAGTTAATTATCTAATTGATTACATGGTTGCTAAGTCGAGTCATATCCTTGTACATATTGTTTTGGGACGATTGGGACTCATGGGTAAAGTACTAGTGTAATGGAGTAATGGGGAAGAACAACATTATTACCCCCATATGTGCTAAATATTTTAAAAGTACTCCAAGTGTTTCGATTATCTTAATTCGAGTCATTAGAATAATTATTTGTAAAATTATGTAAAAGTTCAAGTGTAAGGGGAATGCAACACCCCTATGATGTATTATTTTGGATGGTAGGGCAAGAGTGTATGAAAAAAAAAAAAAAAAAAATCAAATCAAGAAAAATACAAAAAAATGAGAAAAAGAAAAGTAGAAAAAAAAACATACGGACTACCATCCCGTTTCATTTTATGTTTACTTTATGTTTTTTGTTATTTTGTTTTTAGCTTAAGTCGAGTCTAGTCTTGGCTTAGCAATGCCATATTGTACATGTAATTAATCAAGATCTTTAACTCGCCACCAGTAAAATATCCCTTATCCAACAAATTCGTGTTTATCATATCCCTACACCTAACATTATAACCCATTTAAAAGCCCTCTTTGATAGTTTATCTTAGGTGCTTACGCCTAGTGGAGAAGGTTTTTGATCCTTTCCCAAGCCTATGGTAATCTATTTGCTATGACAGGTAGTGAGAGATATTATCCGTTTTCATTTATGAGATATACTTTTATGACACCTGAGAGATGTGAGTATCTAAACACTACTTGTGAGGTGCTAGTTTGTAATCTCCGTGCTTATTATGATTAAAATGGAACGACTGTTTGTTGTAATTACTTTTATATTAGCATTAAATGACCCCTAACTTGTATTTTGATTAGAATAAAAGCGCATTTGCTTGAGGACAAGCAAATCTCAAATGTAAGGGTATTTGATGAAGCGAAAAGTGTACCGCTTTTAGGGGGTCATTTAAGCCCTAAATCATATTTATTTGATCAAATATTGCCCTAAATCGTTCCTTTTGTCATTTTAGGTACTTTGGAGAAGAAATCTGGAAAAGGAAGCATTTTGGACGTTTTTGGAGCATAAAAGTGAAGAAAACGACAAAGTCTCATAAATATGCTGGAAAGTACCTTTGACGGCGTCAAGCCCTAGTGTGACGCCGTCAGACCCTGATAAGCCAGAGAAATTTTGGAAGATTAAAGGGGGACGGCGTCAAGAAGGTCGTCAAGCTTTGATAGGCCAGAGCGGATTTTGGACGGTTAAAAAGGGACGGCGTCAAGAAGGCCATCCGGGAACCCTAGACACGGCGAGGTGACGGCGTCAAGATCTACAACGTGACGCCGTCAGCCCCTAAACTCTATATATAGTTTTGCAATTTTTTGTCATTAGTGTGCAACTTTGTGAGGAGAAACCCTAAGACGAATTTCTGCCATTTTTAAGGGTTTTCATACCCTTGGATCTCCCATGTTTAATTGAAGATAAGTAATCACTTAATCAATCAATATGTCTATGTGTTGTTTGATTATATCTTGTTCTTGTCTTTTGATTAACATGCTAGGCTAGATTTATCTTGTGTTTGCTTAGATCTAATGAAACCTAACTATTGATTATTGGTTATTAGTGTGTTATTAATTGTATTGGATGATTGTTTATCGATGTTAGACTTAAGAAAACTAGCTAACCTCCTATACGGTAACTTGCTTGAACGTCTTAAGAAACATGAACCAATGCGTACTAAGGTTTTTATGGTTGTATTTAATGCATGAGCGAATTCTAGTGATCCCATGTTAGGAGCTTCTTAGCCGGCTCGACATAGGAGTGAAGTAGGAGCTTGTAGAGTTGGGGAAGTACGTACGCCACCCCGCGATTGGTATTAAGGAATACACCCGTCATCCACGCAATTAATACACACTAATCAACCGGTAAAAGATAGTTAGGGAGTAAGGAAATCTAAGTAAACACATTTCTCTCCATATAAGTTTCACGACCTTTTCATTTTCAGTTATTTTATTTTATTTGCATTTGTAGTTATTTGGGTTAGTTGACTAGCAACTAATTCCGCCCACTCCTTCAAACCCGAGATTTTACTTTCTTTTATAAAAAATATAAAAATACAAAAAGAATCTTCCCTCACCCTTAGACCTATTAGAGTAGTTTTTCAATCCTAACGACACTATTCCCCTAGAGAACGATCAATCCCCCGGTACTTGCCACTTCACTATACTACATCGGTCAGGTACACTGCCTGGTGGGGATTGCAAGCCTCTTGAGATCCCTCAAGAGGTAAAACCTGTTGTAAGGTCGCAAAACCACGCATCAGTAGCCCAAGGATACAGACAAGAGGAGGCGATAGATTATGATGAGGTTTTTGCTCCTGTAGCTTGAATTGAAGCTATCAGGTTATTTTTGGCCTTTGCATCATACATGAGGTTCATAGTCTATCAAATGGATGTCAAAAGTCCTTTTCTGTATGGAACTATAGAAGAAGAAGTGTATGTTCATCAGCCTCCTGGTTTTATTGATCCGGCTAATCTCAAGAAGGTTTACAAAGTAATCAAGGCTTTGTATCGATTACATCAAGCTCCTAGAGCTTGGTATGCTACACTCTCCAGATTTCTAGAGGAGCATGGATACAAGTGGGGTGTCATTGACAAGACCTTGTTCATCAAAAGAAACAAGAAGGATATCATTCTAGTACAAGTCTATGTAGATGATATCATTTTTGGTTCCATAAAAAGGTCTTGGTGTGAAGAATTTGTGGCATTGATGAAAGGAAGATTTCAGATGAGTTCAATGGGTGAGCTCACATTCTTTCTTGGACTGAAAGTGAAACAAAAGGAAGATGGACTTTTCATTTCTCAAGACAAGTATGTTGCTGAGATGCTAAAGAAGTTTGATCTTGCAAATGTGATGACAGTAGTCACTCCAATGGAGAACAAGTTGCCATTAACCAAAGATGAGGATGCTGATGATGTGGATGTCCACCTATACAGATCCATGATAGGCTCGCTTATGTATCCCACTGCCTCTAGGCCTGATATTATGTATGCAGTCTGTGCTTGTTCTCGTTTTCTGGTTACTCCCAAGACTTCACATCTTCATGTTGTGAAGAGGATCTTTAGGTATCTAAAGCGCAAACCCAATTTGGGCCTTTGGTATCCTAGAGAGTCATCTTTTGACCTGGAAGCCTATTCAGATAGTGACTATGCTGGAGCAAGTCTTGATAGGAAATCCAAAACTGGAGGTTGTCAATTTCTTGGTAGAAGATTGATTTCCTGGCAATGCAAGAAGCAGACCATTGTGGCTACCTCAACCACTGAAGCTGAATATGTAGCTGCTGCAAATTACTGTGGACAAGTCTTGTAGATTCATAATCAGATGCTGGATTATGGTTTGAATTTCATGAATACTATAATTCACATTGATAATGACAGAACTATCTGTATAGTTAAGAACCCAGTGTATCACTCTAAGACTAAACACATAGAAATAAGGCATCACTTTATAAGGGATTGCTTTGAAAAGAAGTTAATTAGGGTGGAAAAGATACACACAGATTTTAATGTAGCTGAACTATTGACCAAAGCTTTTGATGGACCTAGGTTCAATTTTCTAGAGGTTAATATAGGAATGATAAACCCATAGCTACATTTAAGGGGAGGTTAAATGTATAGTTTGTAAAATAGTACAAGTGTTAAGTAGATTTAATTATGGTAGTAGTTAAATCTTGTAGCTTTAGAGTTAATTCTGGTAGTTAGTATGTGTTAGTTCTGCTTGCAATATGTATATTTTCTTGGTTTTAGACTAGTTTTTCCAGGAAAAGAATGGATTGATGGTGATTGGAAGCCTTGCTAGTGATTTTTATGTGTATTTGTCTGGTATTTCTGTTAAATCTGGTGAATTGTTGGTTAAGTCTGGTTGACCAAAGGTAATTCTGGTAGTGTTAAAATGTAATTAATTCTTTTTACCGTTAGGTCTGGTCGTACATTTAATGATTTTTCCTATTTAAATAATACCGTTGATATTTTTTCGGGAAAAAGAGGTATATATGGATAAAATTTAATTCATTTTTCATATTTATCCATTATTTAATTCTAATTTTAAAATCTTTATTATCGACCAAGATCACTCTGTTTTAACCACCAGTACAAAACCCTAATTCACCAGTCAACCAGTACTTACGAATTCTCTATGGCTCAACTCAAGTATTGTGACAAGCACAACCAAGTGGGTTTCTTGAAGAAACCAACCAAGAGTGAAGGTTTCGAACAGATAGTTGATTTTTTGAAAGGCTCTCATCTAAGGTATGCCTTAACACATAATCCAACTATCTATGATTCCCTAGTCAAACAGTTTTGGGGGATTGCTGCCTCCGAAACTCTTGCTGATGGGACTCTACGTTTAAGGACAACCATTGATAACCATGAATTTTCTATCTCTGAAGCATCCATTAGAAGTAGTCTTAACCTAGATGATGCTTCAGGGGAAACTATGTTATCAAATAATATGATTTTAGAGGGTATGGGTAACATTGGATACTCCACTGATGGTGGTTTCACCTTTTGGAAAAGTTATTTTCACCACAGTGGTCCATCATTTGCTACACTGCCTAAGTCCCAAGAGTGGTAGATGGGATCAATTTGGAAAGACTATTACTTCTGCTTTGGTCTGTCTTTCACTTGGCAAGACTTTTAATTTTCCAAAACTAATCTTTGATGGCATGGTAGCTAATGTAAACAGTAAGCACAAGTTTTTAATGTACCCTCGTTTCCTTTAAATGGTGTTGGATTTTGAAACTGGAAGCAAAATGCAGACTTATGTGTGTATAGCCTTTAAGGACAAAAATTTTAATATTATGAAAAGGGGTTTTCAAGGGACTCATAGACCATTATTGCCTGCTATGTTGCCTGCTACTACTAACATTGCAGGTACATCAACAACTGGAAGAGTTGTCCACTCCCCATCACCCACAACTGAGGAGCAAACCCATGATGTCCCTAAGTCACCTACACCACAACCTAGTTCACCTACACCACAACCTAGTTCACCTACACCACAACCCAGATCACCTACACCACAACCACCATCACCTACACCTCCACCACCTTCACCTTAACAAACCCAGGTTCCAACTCCACCTAATCAATAGGAGTCGGTTCAAATGTCTGTGGATGATCTGTTAAAGCTGGTTCCTACTTTGGTTACAAGGATTTCTGAATTGGAGAAGGCAAATCAAACCATAGGTAAAGCTGTTGTAACCTTGGTCAGAAAGGTCAAAAAGATGGAGAACGTTATGAAGGACAAAGGGGTTGCTTTCAGTGAAACAGATGGAGATGAAGAAGAAAATTCTTCCAAACAGGGGAGGAATTTGGGTGAAGAACAAGTTTTTCAGACTCCTACTCAAGGAAAACCATCTGGAGATTCTGACATAAGTCCTGAAGGAATGGAAGCAGTAGAAACCTTAGCCAAGACTCTTAGTCAAATTAAAGAGAAGAAAAGTCTAAGAAGGAAGTTGGTGATTGATGAGGTTAATTCTGATGAGGATACAGTTAAGTCTACTGAGAAAGAGGGTGTTAAGTCTGGTGGTGATAAGTCTGATATTGTTAAGTCTGGTGAAGATAAGTCTGCTGATCAAGTTAAGTTTGCTAATGAAGATAAGTCTGCTGGTCAAGTTAAGTCTGCTAATGAGGATAAGTCTGCTGAAACTTATCCTTCAATGGGGTCAATTCCAGAAAGCTCAGCTCAGCCTGCCAAGGTTGTAAATTGGCAAATCATCAAAACAGATAAGAAAGGAGCTTATATGATAATCAGGGAAGATTATACAGAGGTTGTGTATGTAAATTTTCCAGGTTTATTGAATGATTTAAGCAGAGATGATCTTAAGGAGCTATACAAGTTGATGATGATCAAATATGGGGATAACAGACCTGAAGAAGAATTTGAAAGAGTTCTTTGGGGAGATTTAAAGACTATGTTTGATCCACCTTCTAGGACTGACAAGATTTGGATGTTGCCATTTCAACAAGAGATAGTAAGATGGAGATATTTTGATAGTTGTCAAGTACATTGTTTGACCTTGCAGAGTGCTTATATATATATATATATATATATATATATATATATATATATATATATATATATATATATATATATATATATATATATATATATATATGTTGGCAAAAGTTGAATATCCTTTACACCCAAGGGTATGTAAGGAAATGCTTGAGAAGAAACTGTTAGGTTATAAGGATGATGAGGTATGTAATCAATTGTTGGAGTTAATTGAGATGCAATCCCAAAAGGAAGCTGTTTGGGGTGTTTGAAAGAATTTTCTAAGTTGATAAGTGAGATTAATGGAAGTTCTCACTTGGTGAAGGTGCTTTTCACTAACACAACAAATGGTTATCAGTCCACCATGTCTAATCCACATAAGGACTGGCTAATCTAAGAGCAAACGGCTCTGTTAAAGATACCTCAAATCCGTTTATGGCTGACAATTTGCCAAAAATTGTATGGTAATCAATTCACCATATCTGTGATAGTGAAGAGTTGGCTAGCCCACAAGAGTATGGCTTGTGGTAAAGGCTGTGGAAATCCATAACTGGTTATCAATTCACCAAGGTGAGGTTTGTATTCCACCAAATAATTGTCTAGTCCAAAAGCAAACGGCTTTTGGTAAAGACAAAAGAAATCCGTTGATAGCTGATGATATGCTAAAAATCATATGGTATTTCAACTCACCATGTTTCATGTACAAAGAGTTGAAATGGTTATCAATGTACCATGGTTTTACACCAAACATTGGCTACTCCAGAGTTAATGGCTAACTGGTAAAGAGACATCAAATCCATTAATTTTCAATGATTCACCTCTCACAGGAGTTTACACACTAGGACGTGATGAGAATAATATGAAACTTCAAGAATTGATGTACAAATGGTCAATGTTGCTGTAAAGATCAGATGGTTTGAAGCTTGGTGATAAAAGATGCTGCACAAGTTCAGATATGATGATTTGAAGAGTTAAAGTTCAAGATAATTCCAAAAGATTAGAGTTCAATCCTCAAGAAGCTTATCCATGAAGAAACTTGAAGTTCATGTAGCATGAAGATCAAGTTAGGGGAGGATTGTTGGGAATTATTAGAAGAATAGACTTAAGTCTACTAATGTATTCGTTAAGTCTGTTAGTTAGTTAAGTCTGCCAATACAAAGTTAAGTCTGGCAGAACATAGTTAAGTTTGGTGACTAGAAATAGTTAAGTCTGTTTACGTTTTATAGCAGAATTAGTTAGCTATATATTAGGAAAGGATATAGTCGTATTAGATATCTTATTAGAAGATATGTTTATCCTTTCACACGTTTTGTAACTAGGGTTTTCCTTAGAGTATAAAAGGAACCCTACGGTATAGGAACAATAGTAACAATTGTGATATTAGTAAAACTTTAATAGCAATACGAAGTTAGTTATCTTAATTGTGTTCTTCATACTCATTGTTTGTTAAGATTCCGCATTAACAATCAAACACAGTTAAGAGTTTCTCATATAGATTGATTTGGATTTATCCAAGTTGTCTATTGTCTTATACAAGGCTACTTAGATCCATAATTTGTGTGGACCTACACCCAAGACTCCAACTCTTGTTCCACTTTAATTCAGTTTGTAATTACGCATTCAAAACCTTTTAACCATCCAATATCACCTACACATAAATATACGACTAGCCATTTAACTATTCAAACCAACCATAATTTTAACGTGACACTATGACACATCATGACCAATTCCTTTTAGTTTCTGATTCATACACGCTAATACATATTCTATATGGCATATATTCACATGTTTTAGAACCCTTTTTACCTGAAAGCATATCAGAATACATACATAGTTATATACACCATATTCGACCATTCCTTTCTTGACACCAAAACATACACACGACTCCACCTCTTTCTAGTCCATACGACCACCATAGTTACACCATATTGACTCGTACTTCATGTAAGAACAAGACCACATACGAACCCATTTGAACCTAGATTAGTAACCACATAAGACCCCATATTTAACCCCTATTCTTTCTGCATTAGGCTTATTTAATACGACATAAACATGCATGCATCTTCCTTATTTTATACGTATATAATCTAGGTTTTAGATGGTATATTAATGATCAAACAACTTTACAATTATCAAATCATAGGCTCGTATTTATAGTAATATGTTAACAGGTTATCTTCATCATTTCATGCATTCTTATTCCATCATTTCACGTGCTATGTAAAATTTTATTCTGAGTATTTTTAGATCGACATAGATTAGTTTCAAGGTACATATTATATACGTTTTCCCATGTACATGACGAGAGGAGCAAGAACAAGGTTATGATATACCTGCTGGATGACTAAACAATATCGAAAGGAACAAGAATAAGGGTACTCAAAACCATAACTGAATCACCTTTGTACCACTCGCATGCCTCTCACAAATAGACAGCCGACTTGCTTAGTTTTTTAGGGTTTCTTATGTTTTTTGTTGTTGTGTGAAATTCGGTTGGGAATACTGAGTAGGAGGGGAATTATAGGAGAAATAGGCCGAGCTTGGGGAGAAGATAAGGAAGACTAGTTCACCTTTCAAAATTTCAGAATGCCTTCTAGATTTTTCCCTACTACAAGTTGTGAATAAAATTTTAATCTTTTTGGACCCATACAAGACAAATTAGACGTGTGATATAGATACTTGTCCCATGTATGTGTGTCGATTTATAGTACTTATGTTATGGAATTTTATATTTTGTAATTCGTATGGTTTGGTTCATAGCTACTTAGATTATAATCGGGTTCAAGTTCAAGTTAGCTACGGTTTTTTAGAAATAACGTTTTAAGTTATTATAATTCTTCCCCTCTAAAAGAAATTTTTCATCCTCGAAATTTGAAATAGAAATCAATGAATACATACCGAATCACGACAAGAAATGAGGATAACTAGATCGCATCGACTCTTCGGTTTCCCAAGTAGCCTCACTCACGGGGTGATTTCTCTAAATAATTTTAACGAATGGAATGGTTTTGATTCTCATGACTCAATCCTGACGCTCTAAAATAGCCTCAGGCTCCTCAATATAAGATAAATCTTCTCGAATTTGATCCAAAGGATAGGTAACAACATGGAGCGGATGATAATTGTATCCCCTCAGAAGGGATACATGGAACACATTATGCACATGAGCAAGTTGCGGGGGAAGTGCCAAACGATAAGAAACTTCACCAACTCGTTCTAAAATCTCAAAAGGACCAATAAATCGCGGACTGAGTTTCCCTTTCATACCAAAATGTTTCACACCACATAATGGAGAAACTTTAAGAAAAACATGATCACCAGGACTAAATTCCAACGCACGACGATGACGATCAGCATAACTTTTCTGTCGAGCCCTAGCCTCCCTGAGCTTCTCCTTAGCAATGGCAACCTTTCCATTGGTTACCTCAATCAACTCGAGGCCTTCAATGAGTCGCTCACTAACCTCATTCCAACAGATAGGAATCCTACACTTTTGTTCATACAACAGCTCAAAAGGAGCTCCTTTAATACTGCGTGTCAACTGTTGTTGTAGGCAAACTTCACTAAACACAAATAGTCATCCTAATGCCCCGACCATTCTAAAGTACAAGCTCTCAACATATCTTCCAAGGTCTGAATGGTGCGTCCTGACTGCCCGTCTATCTGCGGATGAAATGTTGTACTAAAATTAAGTCGAGTACCCCAAGCCTTGTGCAAACCCTTCCAGAAACATGAGGTAAAACGCGGATCTCGATCAGATATAATAGTTAATGGAGTGCCATGCAACTGAACAATCTCCTGCTGGATAAGTCATGCCAACATACTACCTGAATAGTCCTTGCGAATAGGTAGAAAGTGAGCGGATTTATTCAGACGATCGAAAATGACCTAAATGGCGTCATGCTTCTTCTGCGTGCGAGGTAAACCCGTAACAAAATCCATGGAAATATGTTCCCACTTCCAAGTAGGAATCTCTAGAGGTTGCAGAAGACCACTAGCCCGCTGATGTTCTATCTTAACCTGATGAAAGGTCATACACTTAGCCATGGACATCGTTACCTCCTGCTTCATGCCATTCCACCAGAAGTGCTGCATTAGATCTCTATACATCTTTGTAGAGCCCGGATGAATAGTGAAAGGAGAACTGTGTGCCTCAGATAACACAGCTTCACGAATCGAATGATCATTTAGAATACATAACCGATCCCCATACCATACAATCCCATCTTCATCAACACGAAACTCCGGCTGCTTCCCTTCTTCCACATTCTGGACGATAGACCATAGCTCACCATCGTCTTTCTGAGTTTCCTTAATCCGCAACATAAGATTAGATTCCACCTTCAGACTAGCCCAGTAACCATCATGCCCACGAATACACAACTCAACCTCCATGAGTTCTAAGTCATTGAGTATCCTTTGATGAACTCAAATAAGTACATTTTATTACTATCATTTATCCTATTAATTTGACTTGTTTTACTATATTATGTATGAGGATTGATACTTAATTGTTTACTTTTGTAATTCTCAGGTAAAAACAAGCATTTGGTGAAACTTAGCGATTATGGACTAATAATGGAGCAAAACGTGCATAAAGAGGAAGTCTACTGACATGGACAAGATCAAGTCAATTTTGCTCCAGATGCGCCGCATCTCACTCTCGAAATGCGCCGCATCTCTATCAAGATATCACCAGATATGATCCAAGATACAAGAGGACATGCGCCGCATCTATAAAGGCAGTTACGCCGCATCTTCTGGCGGTGTACGAATATTCCTGAATATTATAATCTTGGACCCCACGCGAAGTTACGTACATGCGCTGCATCTACTTAGTAGATGCGCCGCATCTTCCCTCAGACACAAACTATAAATACCCCGTAGACCAGACGAGATAAAAGAGTTCGAAACCCTAAAACCGAAGTTCGGACAGCAGAGCAAAAGGACGAATTCAGTCAAGGAGGCAGCACAAGACACACCCAAATCAAAGATACAAGAGCTGTAAGAAGGTGCTGCATGTATTTAATTCATTAAGTAGTTTTGTTTTATTGTTTTAGCAAACTTTAATTCATCAAGATTGGTGGCTTGTGTAATGTGGCAACGGAAAGATTGCACTCCCTTAAAACTGCTTTCTCATTAATTAAAGTTTATATGTTGATGTCTTTGGTTACTACTTATTAGTGCATTGATAACCTCTGTGTTTATTAGTGGCTTGCGGGCATCCGACTGCGGGACAAGATGTGGCTCCCACGGTTGTTTCTAAATTGATCACTTAGGAATAACTTTTAGACATAAGTAATCATTAAGGGTTTACTCGCCGATGAGAATAGGACCAACGAGAAAGGGTTAATTACATACACTTCATATAAAGCTATCAATAAAACAAGTGACAATCTACTTAATCATAAGGACAGCCCTCTTATTGTCTCAAGTATCTATCTGTGTACGTGTGTGCTACTTGCTGATTCGTGCCTATTGTTTATTTTACTATTTAATTGCAAACAAAACTGTGCCAGTCTCTCAGGCTGAAACCCCCTTGCGTTAGGATATTAAAATACTGATTAGATTAACGAGATTATACGTTCCACTCTTAGTGATCGACACTCTACTTACCATTATCTTCATACTGACCGGGTACACTGCTCGTTAAGTGTGTGTGTTATTGATAAGTCGGCTAAATATAAATTTAAAACTTGAGTAGGCATTAAAACTGCTAAACCGCAACGACACATTACGCGCATCAAGTATCCTTGGCGCCGTTGCCGGGGAGTGAATTGTTATTTTCTGTTAATTTGATTAGTATTTTAATTAGGTTTTTCTTTTTATTAGATTAAATTGCATCATTGTACTATTTTGCATATTTGTTGTATTGTGTGTTATTTGTTTGCTTTTGTTTTTATTTTTGTGTGTTTTATTTTTGTTTCGTGTGTTTAATTTTTATTTTTATTTTTCGTATTTTTCTGTTCTGCTATCGTTGTACTGTGCTAAATCAAACGATACGGCGCATCTGATCTCTCAGATACGGCGTATTGCGTTTAATTTTTATATACAACGCGTTTAATTAATTCGATACGACGCATCTTTTCCCCAAGATACGGCGTATCTGTTTTTAACAAGAAAATTTTTCTAAGCGATAAAGTAATACGACGCATCTGCTTTTGTAGATACGGCGTATCTGTTTTGATAAAAATTTTTCTAAACGTTAACGCCATACGACGCATCTGCTTTCGCAGATACGGCGTATCTATTATTTTAATTAAAAACAGTTTGCGAATTATTAAACAAATACGGCGTATCGATTTCCGTCGATACGGCGCATCTTACTGAATCAAAAATCTTTTATTTTTAAACATAACGAAAATACGGCGCATTAACTTTCGTTAATACGACGCATTTAATTTTAATTAGATAAATTGATTTTTGATTGATTAATTCGATACGGCGCATTCATAAATTCTAAGCGGCGTATCTATTTTCTGAATAAAGTCTGATTTAATTTTAACGATTATAAGATACGGCGTATCCAACTCTTTGGATACGGCGCATCGTCTGCAGATATCAGTAACTTTAATTTTTCGTATTCCGTTTTCGTTATTAATTATCTGATATACTACTTTCTCGAGCATACCCTACTGATGCTTTTCGTGATTATTTCAGAATGGTAATGGAAGGATACGGTGAACTAATTGACTTCAACTTCGAGGCCAATTTTATGAATGAAGTATTAGTGCATGAAAAATCACCCGAACATAACGATGGGGACTACATTGAACTTAATGACCTTAATGTACCTACCGAACTTAGACGCGATGTTGTTAGTGATTCTGATGATGAGTGGTATGATTGTGTGGTAATTAATAAACGTAGGAGAATAGTTGAGAAAACGAATTTGAATCATGATGTGTTTATTGAACTACCGCCCCACCTTGCTTATTTGTGCCTACATAATAATAAGAATTTCCCGTCTATCATTTTGTCATCTCTGCCCGAAAGGGACAGGACTTTATTTATACAGATATTAAAGAAGAACGGCGTGGAAATTAAGGACGAGCAAGGAGTGTTCTATATTACTGAATTGGCAATGAAGGAGCGCGATGTTTCCGACTCCTTCAATGATCGATACTAAGGAGCTGAACGTGAGTCTAACTTGAAGACTCTGGAATAAAGACAAGTGCTGACCGGGAGACAACCCGGATTTATCTTTTATTATTCTGTTTTCTGTGTCAAGTCAGTCCAGGCCGCACGGAGATACGGCGCATCTCAATCCTGAGATGCGACGCATCTCCTGCAACGGTCATATCTTATTTTATTTTTCTGCATTTTAATTTTCGACTTTAAAACTATTTATCAGTTTATTTTAATGCGGCGCATCCCTGGTTAAGGATGCGGCGCATCTTTATTCTGATCCGTATTAATTCCAGGCTCGATACGGCGTATCTTCTTCAATAAGATACGGCGCATCGACTGACCTGATGATTTTCAATTTTTAATTTTTCAATTTTATTTTTATCTAACTACTAATGTGTTATGCAAGTTGAACCTTTCTTATCTTAGGTGTGTTTTAAAGTGTTGGTGGTATTATAGTTTCCTGGATTTCCTGTGGATACATCAAGTATGAAGCTTTAACGTTCTAATCCACAAGAAAGATGATTTTTGCTCTTACACTAATGGAGGATCATACCGAGCAAATCTCAGGGGAGTTTTTCTGTTCTAATTCTTTTTATTTTCCAGTTTTTAACCTTTTATACAAACAACGAGGACGTTGTTTAACTTAAGTGGGGGGATAGGAGAATTAGAACACTTAACACTTACTTGTCCTAAACTTTTTCAAAAATTATGCTTAAAATGTGCTTAATATATCAAACTTAAAATTTTTTTAGCATGTTTTTGTTTAAGATCTAAGTTACATAACTGCACACATGACGTTATTTTCAAAAATTGTGATTTTTCCAAAATTCACAAATCTATGAGTGTGCCGGTGACTTGTAAACTTTAGAACTTGGCTTGTATACTATTCGAGACCACCATAATGAGTATTATTTATTTAATTGGAATGACTTGTCTAAACTTGGTAAAATTCTAGGATTACAACCAAATAGTCTTTATATGTTATGTGTTATTAACTAACTACACTGGTTAGTTAACCCCCGTATAAACCCTTTTGTTACTCTCATTTTTAGAGTAAGATACCCCTAGAAAAACACTCAGAGCCATTCCTTTCGTTTCTTACACCTATGTTTAAAATGTTTCGTTACACCCTTACACCTTAGCCTACCCTGTAGATTAAAGTCCGTGGTTGGTTAATTGCTATAGGCAGAGTGTGTTTCCTTACATTACCTGTGTTCGCGTGCGTAATTCATTATATATGGTTAGGTCGGGAAATTGCACAATGCAATTGGAGTGAAAGAAAATATTGTATATTTTAGAGTTTATTTTTCGTGTGTTTACTACTTTCACTATTACCATTATTTCTGAAGTTATGAAAAGTATGAAAAAAAATTATCCGGAAAGAAAGTTGTAGTGATGTGGTGAAATTTTACACATCTATGTTTATGTTTCAAAAAAAAAAAAAAAAAAAAAAAAAAAAGAAAAAAAAAAAAAAATTAGAAAAAATGAGAAAAGAAAAAGAAAGAAAAAAGAGTTGGATGTTTATTTTAAGCCAACGATGTAAAGTTATGTAAGTGGTTCATATGGCCACTATTTGTTGTACTATATCTATGGATTGAATGGGAATTGGCAGTTATGGGAACGCCAATTAAGGTTTATTCTTTGATTAAGATCTTGTTGAGTATAATTCGTGTCTACCTAAAGCGTGTGTTTCAAGTGTTAAAGCGTGAGTTATTTAATGATATGAGTCTTATTCATGGGATGGTTGGGATAGTGATTAACCACACTTAGGATTTTAATTTATTTGTTTTGTTTATTTTTTATTTTACACCAATTTATATCCCAAATATTATCCATACCCTATATTATTCTTTATCCAACCGAACCTTTGATTTATTGAGATTAGGGATTTGAGCAATCTTAAGTATCGTAGTCGTGGATTCGGCTATGTATTTATGATTTTGTCGCCCTTTTTGATATATTATTATTGGTGAAGTTTGGACCTATCTTTAGCCTATTCGAGTTAAGGATTTGAGCAATTGCAAGTATCGTGTTCGTGGATTCGATCATGTATTTGTGATTTTGTCGCCTTTTCTGGAATTTGAGATCGATAGTGAAATAAGAATAATTAACCCTTAAGCCTAAAAACCCTTTTTACCGCTTTAGACTTGTTATTCCTTAGCTTTAGTGGTGGAGATGTGTATACTTGCCAAGCTTATGATAGAATATTCGTCGCGACTGGACAGTTAAACGATTAGATTTGCTTTTATCGACTTATTTTATTTTACTTCTAATTCGTTAAGTGTTTAGTTGTGTGATTATGAAATAAACGAATACATGCTTAAATATAAAAATAAATCCTAACATCTTTTAGGATACATTTTCATAAATGAAATTCTAAGGTTTACTTGGGGACAAGTAAAGTTCAAGTGGGGGGATATTTGATGAACTCAAATAAGTACATTTTATTACTATCATTTATCCTATTAATTTGACTTGTTTTACTATATTATGTATGAGGATTGATACTTAATTGTTTACTTTTGTAATTCTCAGGTAAAAACAAGCATTTGGTGAAACTTAGCGATTATGGACTAATAATGGAGCAAAACGTGCATAAAGAGGAAGTCTACTGACATGGACAAGATCAAGTCAATTCTGCTCCAGATGCGCCGCATCTCACTCTCGAAATGCGCCGCATCTCTATCAAGATATCACCAGATACGATCCAAGATACAAGAGGACATGCGCCGCATCTATAAAGGCAGTTACGCCGCATCTTCTGGCGGTGTACGAATATTCCTGAATATTATAATCTTGTACCCCACGCGAAGTTACGTACATGCGCCGCATCTACTTAGTAGATGCGCCGCATCTTCCCTCAGACACAAACTATAAATACCCCGTAGACCAGACGAGATAAAAGAGTTCGAAACCCTAAAACCGAAGTTCGGACAGCAGAGCAAAAGGACGAATTCAGTCAAGGAGGCAGCACAAGACACACCCAAATCAAAGATACAAGAGCTGTAAGAAGGTGCTGCATGTATTTAATTCATTAAGTAGTTTTGTTTTATTGTTTTAGCAAACTTTAATTCATCAAGATTGGTGGCTTGTGTAATGTGGCAACGGAAAGATTGCACTCCCTTAAAACTGCTTTCTCATTAATTAAAGTTTATATGTTGATGTCTTTGGTTACTACTTATTAGTGCATTGATAACCTCTGTGTTTATTAGTGGCTTGCGGGCATCCGACTGCGGGACAAGATGTGGCTCCCACGGTTGTTTCTAAATTGATCACTTAGGAATAACTTTTAGACATAAGTAATCATTAAGGGTTTACTCGCCGATGAGAATAGGACCAACGAGAAAGGGTTAATTACATACACTTCATATAAAGCTATCAATAAAACAAGTGACAATCTACTTAATCATAAGGACAGCCCTCTTATTGTCTCAAGTATCTATCTGTGTACGTGTGTGCTACTTGCTGATTCGTGCCTATTGTTTATTTTACTATTTAATTGCAAACAAAACTGTGCCAGTCTCTCAGGCTGAAACCCCCTTGCGTTAGGATATTAAAATACTGATTAGATTAACGAGATTATACGTTCCACTCTTAGTGATCGACACTCTACTTACCATTATCTTCATACTGACCGGGTACACTGCTCGTTAAGTGTGTGTGTTATTGATAAGTCGGCTAAATATAAATTTAAAACTTGAGTAGGCATTAAAACTGCTAAACCGCAACGACACATTACGCGTTCTAAGTCATCAAGTATCCTTGGCTCGATCTCAAGACTAGCAATCATTCCCGATTTTCTACTAAGAGCTTAAGCTACAACATTCGCCTTACCCGGATGGTACTGAATGTTAGCATCATAATCTTTCAAAAGTTCCAACCAACGCCTCTGCCTCATGTTTAACTCCTTCTGGGAGAAAATATACTTCAGGCTCTTGTGATCAGTGAAAATGTCACACGTCTCGCCATACAAGTAATGTCTCCAAATTTTGAGTGCAAAGACCACAACTGCTAACTCCAAGTCATGAGTCGGATAATTCTCTTCATACGGTTTCAACTGTCTGTGTAATACCCAAAATTCCCAAACATGCAAAATTACCAAAATACCCTTGTAACTTAAAAATTCAATTAATGGTTAAATAAAACATCAAATAAATCCCAAACTCTTGGAAATTAGCAACATATGAATTATGATAATTTTTGCATGAACATTTTAACATCCTCAATGTCCTAAAAATATTTGTCACATCACTTAAACCTTATATATGTCGAATTACTTATATATATATATATATATATATATATATATATATATATATATATATATATATATAATGTATTATTAAATAAATAAAAACAAATAAAAGAAGATAAGTACTACACTAAAAAGGAAACTTTTGTAAAATCAGTAAATTTGATCCCATTAATCACTCTTGGGCCGAAATCTCCTCCCTCCCCCTAATAATACACGGTTTCATCATTATTTTCCTTTTAATTCATTCTAAAATCCCTAAATCCAAACAAAAACTCCAAATCGGACACCACCAATTTTCCACGAGTTCTTATCATTTTCCTGATTTCCTTGATTCTAGAAGAAGTGTAGAAAAATAGGAGTTCGAATATTGGAGGCTTGGTTCGCTTGGTTTTGATTTTTGTTCAAGTTTTAATCCTAGCCGAGAGGTACAAATTCTCCCCACCTCATCCGAACATTCTAAAGATTTTCTGGTATTTTTGTGACTCTCTTTACATCATATATGATCTATGTAAAATGGTTATCATGATCCATGCATGCTACTAAGGTCGCTTGAATTAAAATACGAATTGAAACCCTAAAAATCAAATAAATGGTGAATCAGTTTTTATGAATTTTGTGTCCTTCAAGCATATTTTTCTCAGGTCCTATTCATACTATATAACACTAGAAAAATGATCCTTATAATTTTCGAAGCTTAAATCATCCTTGGTGAGTTTTGTTGAAACCGAATCAAAAATGAAAAAGGGTTCGAAAATGAAAATAAAATCAAACGGGTTAGGGTTTGAGTTCTTGATGTTGAATCTGGAATAATCAATGTGTTTTAAGGTTGATTTAATGATTGGTAATGATTGGAAAAATTTAGGGTTAGGGTTTATACAATTTTGTTGAAACCGATTTATAATTAAAAAGTATTAGGGTGTGTTTTGTAATTTTATAAACTTGTGGGTTATTTTTGTAACATATTTGGACCATGGGTAAATCGTATAAAATATTGTATGGGGGTAATATATGTAAATTTTGTAACTAAAAAGTTTAATTGGTAAATTACTTAATTATTAAGATCGAATTGAATATTTATTAATTAGAGGGGCTTGTTTGTAAATTGTGTAAAATAGAGGGTAATTCGTATAAATATTGATATAAGGGGTGTAATGTGTAATTTTGGATAATTGAAGGCTTAATGTGTAAATATGGATATTATAAGGATTAAATTGTAATTTAATTAATTATAAGGTTTAATTTGTAATTAAGTAATTAAAGGGATTAATTTGTAAAATTATTGAAACTAAAGGATTAAAATTTGTAATTATGGGAAACTTATAGATTAAAATGAATAACTTGTAATATTTTCATTTTGGACCTTAACTTTGGCATATTTACATTTGAAACCCTAAAATATAGAAAGTTGTCATAATGAACCCTAAACTATCATGACTTGCTAAAATGAACCCTATTTCCATAATAATATTTAATAAATGACTTAACCTAATTACTTTGTGGAATTTTGTCTAATTATGGAAATTTGCAAAATAAGGAAACTTTCTAAAAATGGAAACTTGCTAATTTTGGAAACCTGCTATAAATGGAAAGTTACTAAAAATGGAAAGCCGACTAAAATGAGAAGTCTAATTTGAAGAAAATATTAATAATAAGACAACCATGTATTCGTGTAGATTCGCTGAAGATGGAGTTGTTTCCGATCTTTATATTTCTAGATATGTTTGCACTTGCGGTATAAGGTACAGATATTCTGACCTTCTCACAGGTTTCTCATGAACTCTCTCTCTCTTGTTTATCTTGCTCCCCTTGATTTGTGAACCTTAATTCGTTAACCTTGATTTGTGAACCTTGTTTTGTGAACCTTGTTATGTTTCCCTTGATAAATTGAACCTTGTTATGATCCCTTGATACTTGATAAATTCGTTCGTTACCCTGTGACATGAATATTCAAATCCTTGGATACCTTGAAGGTTCATTTGATATTATAATTGGATGTGAAAACTTTCTTAATTATATATGAAAATGTTTTGAGAAAAGCTATTTTAAAATGATATTTGAACACGATGCGATACCACTTTTAAATGTAATTTTACTAAAAGTTTATGAAAACTACTTTTAAAGACTTTCTTGATGAAAACTGTTTTTCAAGATCACTTTTATAAAAACTATTAATAAAGGATTACTTTCATGATATGAACATTTAATATGAACCTTTGCTTTGAACCTTTGATATGAACCTTTGACATTTGAACCATTTGCTATGAACCATTTGATATGAACCATTTGCTATGAACCATTTGATATGAACCATATGATATGAACCGTATGATCTAATTGAAATGGAAACTTGACTTGAACCACTTGAATTGGAAATTTGACTTGAACCATTTGATATGAAACTTGACTTGAACCCCTTGATATGAAACTTGAACTTGGACACTTGATACTTGATACTTGACCTTGACCCACAGTTTGAGACTACGAGCCATAACTAGGCATGAGAGTTTCATGTCCATGTCATTGATGCACCGATGGCATGACTCTAGGGCAGGAGAGTGATGACCTGTCCCGTCCCTGACTTGATTTGATTTGTTACGTAGAGGCAGACTTTGGCCACCTGGGGCGTATGGATGCATCCTAGATTTGACTTGACTTGACTTGTTTATCATTATATTACTTGTTATATTTGGTGACTGATGGTGTGTGCGATACACGTCTTTAACAGCTTGGGAGCAAGCTACTCCACCCTTGGAGGTATCCCCTCATATTGTATTGGTATCGAGGTCTCCCCTCCGTACACCTTGATATTTGATTATTTGATTTGATTTGGGCTCGTAGTGGATTACTGTTTCCTTTGCCTTATAACCTTATACTGGTATTCCGAGGTCACCCCTCCGGATACATACTTGACTTGATATTTGACTTGACTTGATTTGACTTGGGCTCGTGGTGGATTATTGTTCCCTTTACTCTTATTTATTGTAACTATTTCTTAACTCTTGATATATCTGCATAACCTTTTACTTTTCTTTCTTTCCTAACTCTTGTTATACCTTGTATCGTTTCACTCACTTCACTATCCCATTGTTACTGCTTGTTACCTTTATATCTGTTCACTGAGCTTTCATAACTCAGCCACATTTCTTTTCCTGCGGCAGGTTTTAGTTTGGAAGCTGGGTATGAGTGGAGAGTATCTTGGACTTAGAAGACCTTACTAGCTAATTGGATTACAGATGACTAGAAGAGCTTATTTTTAGACTAGTAATTATTGTATTTCTCATTTGTAACCTTGTAGTTTCAGATTTTCCATTGTAACCATTGAAATTCAATTGTATTATTTATGTCATATGCTTGTGTTTATTCTAATACGTCACCATTATTGTGACATCACTACCCTTTTCGGGTTGGGGTGTTACAATTTATGGTATCAGAGAGACAGGCTGCGACTAGTAATACATTTACCCTTGGCCTGTGTAAGTTGGACCACTAAGTTTCCACTGTAGGCGCTCATAAGACAACCTTTGAAAATTTGCTTTAGGATTTCCCTATAGGAGCTTAATTTTTGACCAATGAGGAATGGATAGACTATAAGGCATTTGTTTAAGTATCATTTCTTCCGCATCACTCTGATTCGTGCCTTGCTTTTGGTTAAAGCCTGTTGAGATCACTTTTGGAGATTGAAAGCTTATGCCTTGCACCACCTAAGATTTGAAACCTAAATGAATCTTGAAGGCATTGAGAATTGCATAGTAATTGCCTGACACTGTTTGATCCTTATCTTCAAATTCCGACTCTGACCTCTGATCTTTTTGTTAATCATTTTTTTATGCCTCTTCGGGCATTTTGAGAATCTCCATGGCGATGACGTACTTGACACATTTTGTTATTTGTCTCTTGCTTTTGATAAGCATCTATGAATCTTCCGACGCTATTTGATTTCATCTTACCCATCTCTATCCCTATGAGAAGTCTTGTGGTGTTTAACCACGAGTATAAGAATGTTTTCCTCTCACTTTTGAACGATAAGATTTGCTATATTGATCTGTCTTTCTTTGGATAGTTAACTTCGATTTTATTCTGATAAAGGATTGGTTGATTGAGCATTCAAAATATTGACAACTATCCTCCTATGTCTCACCTTTGGCGTTGAGACAATTTTGAACTCCCTATCATGATTACCGATTGTTAAACTTTTGGCTATCACTATTACTCTGGAGACTCGTGTGTTACTTTCGCGGTTATGAAGTTTTCCTAGAACCTATTTCGTACACCAATGAATGAACCTTATCTTGAGAGTTATTTGGCACCCTGAGTTTTCTGAATATGATTCCTGGTTGAACCACCAAGTTTTCCACCAGAGTGTGAAGTAGGATTTGACATGAGTTTTCAGATGTGTCTGGGATCATACCAGTTGATTTGAGCAACCGGGAAGAGCAGCAACCGAAGACCAGGAAGTGAGTTTGCTTAAGTGTACCTTCTGGGCGCGTTTCAGTTTTCGTTCGCGATAAAGAAGGATGGTGACAGGGGATATGTATTGATTACTGGAAGCTGAACCGTATTGCTATTAGGATCCATTACTTCTCCACCCTGAAACGACTATTTTAGAGCGCGAAGTTTCCTTTAGATGGAAGTATGAATTGAGGTTATTCTTGGAATCGCCTTCCGTATTCGTAACGACTGCTATGACGGTTAGTGACGCTAATAGTATTAGCTAAAGCTCTGACTGTTTTGTGAATTTGATAAATAATGTTTTCTCGTAAGTACTTGGGCAAATGGTCATTGTATGACCTAATAGTACATTCGAAGACGAGGAAGAGCATGAAAATCATTTTTGCACCTTCTTAGAAATTTGACGATCATTTGTGCATTCTGGGAGGTTGATATTTGTTGACAACATCGGTGGCTACCCTGAAGAGTGAAGACATTCCTTACAAGGCAGAAGTGTTGGTGATGTAGAAGAAGAAAATCTAGTCAAGATGGCGAACCTGGAGCTGATGAAGACGTGCAGTCTTACTTCCCTATTCATCTTGGTTGTACTAAGATGAATTGAGAGCGGGAGCAGACTGGATGATGAAGGGATTGAAGATCGTGCCAGAAACTCACATTACTCCATCACATTCCAAGCAGAACTACAGGAGGCTTGATGAACCAGACACAAGTTCGCGATTTTGTTTCACTTCCAGATTGATGGACAACGAAGATAGATTAACCAGACTTGAAAAGATTGGATGTTTAGAATGAACGGATTTTTGAAACAGACCTTTTATGTTTGGAAGAATTGATTCTGTGAAGGCCGAAGTTATTGACGACTAACTTTCACTTCCGTTGACTCACTTAAGCTTCGTTATATAGTAATAAGATCCTCTAATGATTTAAGTCCCCTAGAAGCATTTCAGTTCCGTGTTTATTCTTCGTGTGTTCGATGATGGCTTTGTTTTGGGGAATTTTGGCGAATTATGGAAGATCTGATGCTTGTGGACGGCGTACCTTATTCTGCTAGGCAATCTGGAATTCCGATACTCTTGCGAGTAGTTTTGTTTTCCCTCTTGACTATGACATTTGATTTTGTTGACCTCTGAGACTGTAGAAGTACTAGGTGGATTAAGATAGGTTGTTTTGCTTACGACCTGAGATAAAGTATGACCATCATGAGGGCATATTTATATGATGCCAGTATTATGACGTCTGGCCAACGTGATAATACTTACACCATATAACGTGCACTCATTGTGGCCATAGGATATCTTGGGGAGTACCTAAGAAGTTTAAAATTTGATCTCCGTTGGATTATCCGTGATTCGTGAGACTTTAGGTTCATTCTACCTATGCGTATACTCAGCCTTCGTTCATTAGATATCTGGACGAGTTCGGACTCTCGTTTTGCATTTTGTTGACCTCAGTTATAAATCTTGAGCTCTTTGTAGAGCGTTCTACTGTTGATACAGTTAATTTGGTTTGGAATTTAGTTCGTATTCCATATGAGCTTTCCAGAAAATTCACCTATCATCCATTTTGTGTTGCATGGACCTTTTGATCAGAATCAACCCAATTTGTCTCCTCTTGAGGAATTTGAACCCACCTTGTTTTGATTGAGTCATGAGAAACTATTTGGTTTGAAGATCCTTTTTGGAAGAACCTCCCCGGGCGTGAGAATGTTTGTGACGATCTTTCAGAATTTACTACGACTTCGTCTAATTTTGAGACTTCAAATTTCGAGGACGAAAATTTTCTTTTAGAGGGGAAGAAGTTGTAATACCTAAAATTTCCAAACATGCAAAATTACCAAAATACCCTTGTAACTTAAAAATTCAATTAATGGTTAAATAAAACATCAAATAAATCCCAAACTCTTGGAAATTAGCAACATATGAATTATGATAATTTTTGCATGAACATTTTAACATCCTAAATGTCCTAAAAATATTTGTCACGTCACTTAAACCTTATATATGTCGAATTACTTATATATATTTATAATGTATTGTTAAATAAATAAAAACAAATAAAAGAAGATAAGTACTACACTAAAAAGGAAACTTTTGTAAAATAAGTAAATTTGATCCCATTAATCACTCTTGGGCCGAAATCTCCTCCCTCCCCCTAATAATACACGGTTTCATCATTATTTTCCTTTTATTACATTCTAAAAACCCTAAATCCAAACAAAAACTCCAAATCGGACACCACCAATTTTCCACGAGTTCTTATCATTTTCCTGATTTCCTTGATTCTAGAAGAAGTGTAGAAAAATAGGAGTTCGAATATTGGAGGCTTGGTTCGCTTGGTTTTGATTTTTGTTCAAGTTTTAATCCTAGCCGAGAGGTACAAATTCTCCCCACCTCACCCGATCATTCTAAAGATTTTCTGGTATTTTTGTGACTCTCTTTACATCATATATGATCTATGTAAAATGGTTATCATGATCCATGCATGCTACTAAGGTCGCTTGAATTAAAATACGAATTGAAACCCTAAAAATCAAATAAATGGTGAATCGGTTTTTATGAATTTTGTGTCCTTCAAGCATATTTTTCTCAGGTCCTATTCGTACTATATAACACTAGAAAAATGATCCTTATAATTTTCGAAGCTTAAATCATCCTTGGTGAGTTTTGTTGAAACCGGATCAAAAATGAAAAAGGGTTCGAAAAGGAAAATAAAATCAAACGGGTTAGGGTTTGAGTTCTTGATGTTGAATCTGGAATAATCAATGTGTTTTAAGGTTGATTTAATGATTGGTAATGATTGTAAAATTTTAGGGTTAGGGTTTATACAATTTTGTTGTAACCGATTTATAATTAAAAAGTATTAGGGTGTGTTTTGTAATTTTATAAACTTGTGTGTTATTTTTGTAACATATTTGGACCATGGGTAAATCGTATAAAATATTGTATGGGGGTAATATATGTAAATTTTGTAACTAAAAAGTTTAATTGGTAAATTACTTAATTATTAAGATCGAATTGAATATTTATTAATTAGAGGGGCTTGTTTGTCAATTGTGTAAAATAGAGGGTAATTCGTATAAATATTGATATAAGGGGTGTAATGTGTAATTTTGGATAATTGAAGGCTTAATGTGTAAATATGGATATTATAATGATTAAATTGTAATTAAATTAATTATAAGGTTTAATTTGTAATTAAGTAATTAAAGGGCTTAATTAGTAAAATTGTTGAAACTAAAGGATTCAAATTTGTAATTATGGGAAACTTATGGATTAAAATGAATAACTTGTAATATTTGCATTTTGGACCTTAACTTTGGCATATTTACATTTGAAACCCTGAAATATAGAAAGTTGTCATAATGAACCCTAAACTATCATGACTTGCTAAAATGAACCCTATTTCCATAATAATATTTAATAAATGACTTAACCTAATTACTTTGTAGAATTTATCTAATTATGGAAATTTGCTATTTTGGAAACTTGCTAAATAAGAAAACTTTCTAAAAATGGAAACTTGTTAATTTTGGAAACCTGCTATAAATGGAAAGTTACTAAAAATGGGAAGCCGACTAAAATGAGAAATCTAATTTGAAAAAGATATTAATAATAAGATGACCATGTATTCTTGTAGATTCGCTGAAGATGGAGTTGTTTCCGATCTTTATATTTCTAGATATGTTTGCACTTGCGGTATAAGGTACAGATATTCTGACCTTCTCACAGGTTTCTCATGAACTCTCTCTCTCTTGTTTATCTTGCTCCCCTTGATTTGTGAACCTTAATTCGTTAACCTTGATTTGTGAACCTTGTTTTGTGAACCTTGTTATGTTTCCCTTGATAAATTGAACCTTGTTATGATCCCTTGATACTTGATAAATTCGTTCGTTACCCTGTGACATGAATATTCAAATCCTTGGATACCTTGAAGGTTCATTTGATATTATAATTGGATGTGAAAACTTTCTTAATTATATATGAAAATGTTTTGAGAAAAGCTATTTTAAAGTGATATTTGAACACGATGCGATACCACTTTTAAATGTAATTTTACTAAAAGTTTATGAAAACTACTTTTAAAGACTTTCTTTATGAAAACTGTTTTTAAAGATCACTTTTATGAAAACTATTAATAAAGGATTACTTTCATGATATGAACATTTAATATGAACCTTTGCTTTGAACCTTTGATATGAACCTTTGACATTTGAACCATTTGATATGAACCATTTGATATGAACCGTATGATATAATTGAAATGGAAACTTGACTTGAACCACTTGAATTGGAAATTTGACTTGAACCATTTGATATGAAACTTGACTTGAACCCCTTGATATGAAACTTGAACTTGGACACTTGATACTTGATACTTGACCTTGACCCACAGTTTGAGACTACGAGCCATAACTAGGCATGAGAGTTTCATGTCCATGTCATTGATGCACCGATGGCATGACTCTAGGGCAGGAGAGTGATGACCTGTCCCGTCCCTGACTTGATTTGATTTGTTACGTAGAGGCAGACTTTGACCACCTGGGGCGTATGGATGCATCCTAGATTTGACTTGACTTGACTTGTTTATCATTATATTACTTGTTATATTTGGTGACTGATGGTGTGTGCGATACACGTCTTTCACAGCTTGGGAGCTAGCTACTCCACCCTTGGAGGTATCCCCTCATATTGTATTGGTACCGAGGTCTCCCCTCCGTACACCTTGATATTTGATTATTTGATTTGATTTGGGCTCGTAGTGGATTACTGTTTCCTTTGCCTTATAACCTTATACTGGTATTCCGAGGTCACCCCTCCGGATACATACTTGACTTGATATTTGACTTGACTTGATTTGACTTGGGCTCGTGGTGGATTATTGTTCCCTTTACTCTTATTTATTGTAACTATTTCTTAACTCTTGATATATCTGCATAACCTTTTACTTTTCTTTCTTTCCTAACTCTTGTTCTACCTTCTATCTTTTCACTCACTTCACTATCCCATTGTTACTGCTTGTTACCTTTATATCTGTTCACTGAGCTTTCGTAGCTCAGCCGCATTTCTTTTCCTGATGCAGGTTTTAGTTTGGAAGCTGGGTATGAGTGGAGAGTATCTTGGACTTAGAAGACCTTACTAGCTAATTGGATTAGAGATGACTAGAAGAGCTTATTTTTAGACTAGTAATTATTGTATTTCTCATTTGTAACCTTGTAGTTTCATATTTTCCATTGTAACCATTGAAATTCAATTGTATTATTTATGTCATACGCTTGTGTTTATTCTGATATGTCACCGTTATTGTGACATCTCTACCCTTGTCGGGTTGGGGTGTTACAGTCTGGATGCGTAGGCAATAACCTTCCCATGCTGCATAAGAACACATCCCAAACCTTTCTTTGAAGCATCACTATAAATCTGAAAACCACCGGTACCAGACAGAAGAGTAAGAATAGGCGCATACACTAATCTCTTCTTCAACTCCTCAAAAATTTTCTCCCTTTCATCAGTCCATACAAACTTCTCGCCTTTCCGCATCAGTTTCGTCAATGGCAACGCTAAACGTGAGAATCCCTCCACAAATCTCCGATAGTACCCAGCAAGACCCAAGAAACTCCTAACCTCTGTCACATTCGTAGGTCTTGGCCACTTGGTGATCGCCTCAACCTTAGCCGGATCCATATTAATTCCATCCGCCGATACCACATGACCTAAAAACGCCATTTGCTCCAACTAGAACACACACTTAGAAAATTTTGCATACAACTTCTTCTGACGCAGAATTTCTAACACAATACGAAGATGTTCCTCATGTTCTTTCTTCATCTTAGAGTAAATCACGATGTCATCGATAAAAAAAATGACGAATTTATCAAGATATTCATGGAATACGCGATTCATCAGATCAATGAAAATAGCTGGAGCATTTGTCATACCAAAAGGCATAACCAAGAATTCATAATGACCATAGCGGGTATGGAAGGCAGTCTTAGGAACATCCTGTTCCTTCACCCGCAGTTGGTGATATCCGGATCTCAGATCAATTTTAGAAAAGAATTTAGCTCCTTGAAGCTGATCAAACAAATCATCAATACGAGGAAGCGGATAACGGTTTCTGATAGTAATACGGTTCAACTCACGATAGTCTATGCATAACCTCATACTGCCATCCTTCTTCTTTACAAACAAAACAGGAGCACCCCACGGAGAGACACTCGGATGAATAAAACCATGCTCCAAGAGTTCCTGAAGATGCTCTTTCAATTCATTCAGTTCAATTGGGGCCATACGATAAGGAGCTTTAGAAATGGGTTCGGCACCCGGAATCAAATCAATGCTAAATTCAACTTCCCATGCACGAGGCATGCTCGGAAGTTCATCAGGAAATACGTCAGGAAAATCACAAACTACTGGATGGCTCTCGATACAAGGGCCATCCAACAAAGTGTCTTTAATTGAAGCCAAGAATCCTTCACAACCATGTGAAAGTAATGAACGGGCTTTCATAGCTGAGATAATCTTAATAGACTTACCAGGTTGGGAACCCTAGTAAACAAATTCAGGGGCATCTAGATCAGCAAAAATAACTTGTTTGGCATGGCAGTCGATAGTTTCCCGATGCTCGAACAACCAGTCCATGCCAAAAATAATATCGAAATCATTCATGTCCAAAGGGAGCAAATTGGCAGAACAGATTTTATCAGCAAAATGAAGAGGGCAGTTCAAAAATTCATGATCTATAATGACCGGATCTAAACACAAGAATTGTGTTGAAGATAATTTGAGTGTATATTTAGTAGCACGCGGAATTTACCACCAAGTACTTAGAAGATTTAGTGTTTGGTGATTGTATGTGATCGTATGAATGTAACAGTAAGAATGATAACACACAGTTTAACCAAACGATTATAGCTTCAATATATTACGAGTGATCTTGGAATATCACAAGAATTACAATGAAATCGTGAAGCTCTATCAATAATGCATGTTTATAAAACTTAACCTAGGATCTCCGTTTATAGGACAAGGAGTCCTTTACAAGTAAACCATTATACGTATCAATCTATACAAATAAGATATACATCATATCTTTTCTATATTTATCCATGCACGATTCAGTCTTTATCTAATAAACAGTACTAACTCTTCTACCAGCAGTACTAACTGACTTAGTACTGATACTGTATTCTTGAACGATCTTTAGCAGTACTAATTTATGTATGAGCAGTACCAACTGTTAGTTTAATTCCCAACAATCCTCCCCTAAACTTATGATTTCTGTGTAAATCAGTAAGTTTTTCGAATTAAACTCCAATGTCGATGATGGGGTGGATTCTTTCAAACACTTATCTTCAATCTTGAATCACTTGAGAATTTTATTCATATATAAGCTTTTGAAGAAACCATAACAGTAAGTACTCCATTAAAATCTTCACAATCTTCACAATTATCTCTGATTTTGAGTTGATATCCTCCCCTGAGTTACATAATCATCTTTAACAACAACGAATTCCTCCCCTGTTTGGAAAAATCTTCACCATCACATGAACTGGAACATATGACATTTGAGCTCAGCCTCCATTATGACAATATGTACAAGTTACCATCAATTCAGTTGTTTAGTTGCAAACTGCTCTCAACACTTCCAGATGTGTAACCTTCTGAGAGAGGTGAATCATAGAGCATAAACTTAGTATGAAACCAAGTTTGAACCAGCAGTACAAACTAGTTGAAACTAGTAGTACAAACTATTTAGCAAAAATTTTCAGAGATTAGGATAAACTCAATGTGGAGATGAAAACAGTTTTGTCCACTTATAGTTTTTAGCAAACTATCAGCTATCAACGGATTTGATATGTCTTTACCAATAGATGTTTGCTTTGGACTAGTCAACTCTTTACACTTAGATATGGTGAGTTGATAACCATCCAGTTTTTGGTAAACTGTCAACCATGAACGGATTTGAGTAGTCTTTACCAGAAACCGTTTGATCTGGACTAGTTGGTTCTTATGTGGATTAGACATGGTGAACCAATTACCATTTGTTATGTGATAAGTTCTCACACTTGACATTTCAAACCACCATACTTTCCAAAGCATAATCTATATTAAAAAGCTTTCTTAACCTAAAATGTTAATCCAAAACCAAAGAAAACACAATACACAATATTTTCTTTTAACAGTTATCACATATGACTAACAAATATCCATAAGCAATACCTAAAAACAGTCAAGCTGTACAAACTATACAAATAGCACAACTAGCAGTACAAAAACAAAAACACTTAGACATTAATCTTTTAAAGGATTAAGCATTCCAATACCTGTTACCAAGTATTGAAACTTTCCTACATCAAAACCTTTTGTTAATAAATCAGCAAAGTTGTCATCAGTATGTATTTTAACAACTTTTACTAACCTTTTTTCAACACAATCTCTTATAAAATGATGTCTAATTTTAATGTGTTAAGTTTTTGAATGTTGAGCTGGATTTTTAATAATACACAATGTACTGCTATTGTCTATGTGTATAATTGTATTTAAGAAATTGTAGCCATAATCAAGCCTCTGATTTTGAATCCAAAGAACTTGAGCACAACAACTTATTGCAGCCACATATTCAGCCTCAGTAGTAGAAGTGGCCACCATAGTCTGCTTCTTACACTGCCAAGAGATCAATCTACAACCCAAGAATTGACAACCACCTGTTGTAGATTTTCTATCCATGCTAGCACCAGCATAATCAGAGTCTGAGAATGCCACCAGATCAAATGCAGAATCTTTAGGATACCATAGACCTAAGTTAGGTTAACCTTTAACATATCTAAGGATTCTCTTTACAGCTGTTAGATGAGACACCTTAGGATTGACTTAGAATCTGGCACAAGCACAAACTGCAAACATAATGTCATGCCTGGATGATGTGAGATACATCAAAGGCCCAATCATAGATCTATACATATGCACATCCACATCTTCACCACTGTGATCTTTCAATAACAAATGTGTCTCCTTATCAACAGGTGTGCTAACAACCTTGACATCTATGAATTGAAATTTTCTCAAAATTTCACCAACATATTTATCTTGAGAGATAAAAATTTCATCTGGCTTCTGCTGTACTTGAAGTCTAAGAAAGAAAGTAAGCTCACCCATAGAGCTCATATCAAACTGATCTTTCATTAATTTCTCAAACTCTCTGCACATCTCTTTCTTTGTAGAACCAAAAAAGATGTCACCTACATAGACATGTACCAATAGAATATCACCCTTTTCCTTTTTAATAAAGAGAGTATGATCAATTTTCCCTCTATGAAACCCATTCTTCAAAATATATTTAGCAAGAGTTTCATATCAAGCTCTTGGAGCCTGATGCAATCCATATACAGCTTTTACCACTTTATAAACCTTGTCAGGATGGTCTGGGTCTATAAAACATGGAGGTTGAGAAACATAGACCTCCTCATCAATAGTACCATACAGAAAGGCACTTTTTACATCCATTTGATAGACCATAAACCCCATAAATGAAGCATAAGCAAGAAATAATCTTATTGCTTTAATCCTGGAAACAGGAGCAAAAACCTCCTCATAATCTATCCCTTCTTCCCGAGTGTAGCCTTGAGCTACAAGCCTTGCTTTGTTCTTGATAACAATGCCCCTTTCATCCTTCTTGTTCCTGAATACCCACTTAGTACCAATCACTCTCATTCCCTTTGGTAGATCAACCAGAACCCAAACCTTCTGAATTTTGAATTGAAGCAGCTCTTCTTGCATTGCCTCAACCCAACTTGATTCTTCTAAAGCATTTAACACATTCTTGGGTTCAATCTGAGATAGAAAACATACAAACATACACTCATGCTCATCTTCATGATGTTTTTCATCATACACAACACTAAGAAAACCATGGTGATCTGGATCTTGACTCTGTCTTCTTGTCTTAATTCCAGATTGTACATCTTCTATGACATTGGTAAGTGGATGATTTCTATGAACAATTGTTGAAGAAGTAGAAGGAGCTTCATAGTTGATAGGCATATTGTGCAGACCATCTCCAAAGAAATCAAAATCATCAACTTGGGGAGCAGTGGTAACAGGTGGATCAAGATTAAGTTGACTTGGTCCAGCATTATCAACATTCTGGTCAGCAGTAGAAACTTGTGACTGAGTAGTACTAACTCCATTTGTACTGTTCGTTGGAATTTCAGTTTCTTTTCCCTCTTGTCCAATGCCTATATCAGCTTCCTTCTCTTTGTTTACACCACTTGATGATGGAATATCATCATTCTTTGCAGAAGAACAATACAGTGGACTATATTCCATGATTGGCATCAATAGACAATCTTCATCATCTTCATCTTCAGAACCTGCATTTTTGTTAGTGTTTGTACCTGCAACAGGCACATAATTCATGAAATCTGAAAGACTGTCAATATCAAATATCCAATTTGGACCAACACCTGCAACATTTTATTTATTCTCCAAAAATTCTATGTGTAGATTTTCTTCTACTTGCTTGGTGCTTGTATTGTACACCCTAAAAGCCTTACTGTGCAGAGAATAACCAACAAAGAAACTTCCTCAGATTTCCCATCAAACTTTCCTAGTTGGTCTTTGGTATTAAGGATAGTAACATGACAACCAAAAGGTCTCATGAAGCTTAAAGCAGGGGTTCTACCTCTAAGAAGCTCATAAGCAGTCTTATTGTGAGGTTGTACAACTAAAACCCTATTGAACACATAACAAGCAGTGCTAACTGCTTCAGACCAAAATGAAACTGGTAGCTTAGAGTCAGCTAGCATTGTCCCAGCAGCCTCTATAAGAGTCCTATTTTTTCTCTCAACTACTCTATTTTGCTGTGGGGTTCAAGCTACACTAAACTCCTTCTTAATACCTTTTTCTCTACAAAAGTCATCCATCACCCTATTCTTAAATTCAGTCCCATTGTCACATCTGATTATTTTAACTTTCTTATCAACTAGGTTTTCTACTTCAACAATGAAGGTCTTAAGGATTTCACTTATCTCATCCTTAGTTTTCATAAAGAATACCCAAGAAAACCTACTGTAATCATCAGTAACAACAAGACAGTATCTTCTAAAATTCAAGCTATTCACAGAAGTAGGACCAAATAAGTCCATATGCAACATATATAAAGCTTGAGAAATAGAGTTCTAGGCCTTTGGCTTACATGAGGCTCTGTGTTGCTTACCTTTAAGGCAAGAAACACGGGTTTGGTCATTCAGAAAGGTTTTGTTAGGTAATCCTCTTACCAAACCATTTTTAGCAATTTTGTTAATGGTTTTAAAATTAATATGACCAAGCCTTCTGTGCCACAACATTGAGTCTTCCAATGTGGCTTTTGAAACATGGCAAGTAAGACCTTCTTTAGGAACAAGGTTGTTCATCTCAATACTATATGTATTACCATTTCTGGGGATTTTAAGCAATACTTGATTTTCATCAGGTAGCTTGAAATTAGGAGAAAGAATAAGGCAGTCAGTATCAGTAAAAAGAACCTTATTCTTTTTATTACATATCTGTGACACACTAAAGAGGTTGTACTTTAACTCTGGTACAAAATACACATTATCAAAATCAAGATTACCAGTTTTAATTACACCTTTACCAGTAATCCTTCCTCCAACACCACCTTCAAAGATAACAGGTCCTCCATCCAGAGCAATGAAGTCTGAAAGGTATAACATGTTACCAGTCATGTGCCTGGAACATCCACTATCTGAGTAGCCTCTGTCTTCTTCACCATTTGAAGGATGTTCCTGCACATAAAATAAAGGTTTTAGTGCCTTTTGGGGACCCAAACCATCACTGGCCTAGATCTGCCTTGTGCATCAATATGAGAAAGTTTATTGGAATTCATTAATGCACCATTGGGTTTGTTAGATTTTCTAACCCAATGTGCTGAGGCCTTGACAGCATTGCCCCATTTACCCTTAACAGCATTAAAGTTTCTAGCAGTAGGAACTGCTGACCTAGCAGTTGGAACTGCTGGCCTAGCAGTTGGAACTGCTTGTTTAGCTTTAGACACCCATTTTTGATTTGTCATTGTTGTTTTCTTATAAAAATGCCTTTTAACTGTTTGTGCATGATTTGAAAATTGTTTTGCACTGGAAACAGTTTGTTTGTTCTTAAACCATTTGTTTAGTCTAGCAGTTGAAACTGCTTTGATTCCAGACCTTAACATAACTGCTCTGGGTGACATTTTATGATTCACATTAGGGTCAGTCAACCTTGTTGGACTATTTTGAGTTACCCTAGCATTGTTATTCCTTTTCACCCTTGAATTCCCAAAAACATTCTTTTTCCATGGGTTAGAATCACAATAAGCAGCCAAATGGTCAAAACTTCCACAAACAAAGCATACTTTTCTAATCATAACAAACTCATCATCTAATTGCTTAGATTTTGAGTGGTTCCAATTCCTCTGATTATCTTTAGAAACTGGAGATCTGTTCTTAGTCCTATACATCTCAGCATACTTGACATTTTTCCTAACTGGTTTTATGTTTTCAGTTTTAACCACCTTAGGAGCATGTTTAACTTCTACCTTAACAGCATCAGGTTTAACCTTAACCTGATCATCCTCATCATCAGATGTCCGATCCTCAATAATTGGAGCATCTGAGTTCCTATCAGAAGATATATTTTCCTCTGATAGAGATTTATCACTAGCACTAACATAAGAATCCTTAGCCTTAACAAATTTAACAGGATTCTCACTAATTTTAGTACCATATCCAGGAAAATCCATATCTTTAAACTCTTCTAAACCTGTATGAGCCAAATCAATTCCTGGAGGGACAAACATTCCTCTATTCGGGGGTGCAACTGACTTATAACCTAAACCAGACTTAGCTTTATTAAGTATTTGGCTCTCTACTATTTTCTGTACCCCTTTTGATGTGTACTCTAGAGTGTCAACACTTAACTTTATATTTTCTTTTTCTTTCTTAAGTGTCTCTAGTTCATATACAAGTCCACTCATCTTGTCATCTTTCAGTTGCAAATCTCTCTTTAACACAGCTATATCATCATTAAAGTTAGACTCATTCTTTCTATAAAAATCGAGTTGTTCTTCCAAAACAGCTAGTCCTCTTTTATGATTAGACAGACTAAAATTCACTTGATTAAATTCTACTCTAAGATCATCATACTGTTTCTTAAGAGTTTCATAATCTTTTAAAGCATGACAAGTGTTTGAGCATTTTTGAACTATATGTACCTCAGAGTCTGAAAAGGCCATCAATGCAATGTTGGCTGGCTCTACTTCCTCTTCCATAAAGCTCCAATCAAAACCAGCCCCATCCACAGTAACCATTGCCTTTGAGGAAGAAGTTTCTTCCACATTCACTGTCCTCCTATTCTGACTCTTGTTTCCATTCCCATTGCTCTGTTGTCTAGGACTTCTACATTCCCTGGCAAAGTGCCCCATCTTATGACAATTATAGCACTCCACCTTGGACTTATCATACCCAGCTACATCTCTTCCATTGAAGGTAATCTTGTTCCTAGTTCTTTGATAATACTTCTTAGCCCTAATACTTATCAAGGCCAACTGCCACTTTAAATCCATAGCTTCCAAATCATCTTCAGCAATCTGAAGAAGGTCTTCATTGATGATTTGAGACCTACCAGATTGTTCTGACACAAATGCATATATGGTCTCCTCAGTCAAGCCAGCAACACTAGTTTTTACACTAGCAGTGCTAACTTTAGGGCTAGCAGTACTAACTGCTTCAACATCATCAGAACTGTTATTGTTGGAAGATGATAAGAATGCTGTGTTTCCAGAACTTGAACTAGTACTTCCTCCTTTCTTCACCTTCTGCTCAACAATCTTGAGATTGTTGTAGAGTTCATTCAATGTCATCTTCTCCAGCTCTGATTTATTACTCCAAACCACAACATAAGTGTTCCATTCAGCAGGTAGGCTATTAAGAAACTTCATGTTAAGATCTTCCAGTGGAATCACAAGTTTCAGAACATTTAGCTGGCTGACAATCTTTTGAAGTCTATTAAAGATATGATCAAGTGATTCAGAGTGTGAGGCACTAAAGTTCTCATAACTCTGCTTAAGTAGGGTTTTCTGTGCCTTCTTGGTGTCTTCATTGCCACCAAATCTCTCTACAACTGCTTCAAAAAGTGTCTTAGCAGTTTCATAGTGGCTAAAGTTTAACACTTGATCATTAGGAATTGCCATGAGTAACAAATTCCTAGCCTTCTGATCATTCTTGTTTTTGACTCTCTCATCGTTTGTGACTGGCTTAGTGTTGAGCTTTGTGCTCTTGGAACCATCCGCATGTGTTTCCTCAGAAGTAGTTGGTTTGAAGGAATCACCATTAATTATGATATCCCATAATGCATAGTCTTGCACCATGAAATATTGCTCTATTCTGAGCCGTCATAGATCGTATTCATTCTGTTTCAGCATGGGGAGTTTAGCAAGGATAGATGTTTGTGGTGTCTCCATGTCCATCTTCTTGGTAGCAAGAGAGTAAATACTTCTAGATCTTCTAAATCAAAGTATCAGAAACTTGGCTCTGATACCACTTGACCTGATCTAAACACAAGAATTGTGTTGAAGATACTTTGAGTGTATACTTAGTAGCACGCGGAATTTACCACCAAGTACTTAGAAGATTTAGTGTTTGGTGATTGTATGCGATCGTATGAATGTAACAGTAAGAATGATAACACATAGTTTAACCAAACGATTATAGCTTCAATATATTACGAGTGATCTTGGAATATCATAAGAATCACAATGAAATCGTGAAGCTCTATCAATAATTCATGTTTATAAAACTTAACCTAGGATCTCCTATTATAGGACAAGGACTCCTTTACAAGTAAACCATTATACGTATCAATCTATACAAACAAGATATACATCATATCTTTTCTATATTTATCCATGCACGATTCAGTCTTTATCTAATAAACAGTACTAACTCTTCTACCAGCAGTACTAACTAACTTAGTACTGATAGTGTATTCTTAAACGATCTTCAGCAGTACTAATTTATGTATGAGCAGTACCAACTGTTAGTTTAATTACCAACATATAATTACATGGTTCTTCATACGGGTTGATATAGATAAGGCATAGTTTAATGGTGTTGGACTCATATTAAGATATTTGGCAATTGAAGTAGACACCATAGAATGTGTGGCGCCCGTATCAAATAAAATAAATACTTAACGATCATGTAAATAGAGAGTGCCCGTGACGATACCTAAGGCACTAGCCGCCTGGTCCCTGGTCAAGCAGAATACCTGACCCCTGGTAGCTGTCTGACGATCATTTCCCCTGTTGTTGTTGCTACCAGCCTTGGGACAGTCCCTAGCCATGTGTCCCATCTGTCCGCAAAAAAAACAAGCACCCGAAGCCCGATGACATCTACCAGAATGCAACTTCCCACATGTGGTACAAGGAGGAGGAGGAGGAACATAATTCCTTTGACCAGATGAAGCTAAAGTGCGGTTACCCTGTTGACCACAACGCTGCTGATCTCGGTGTTGCTGATCACAATGTTGTTGGTCGTGTCCCGACCTCTGATTACCGTAGCCATACCTGCCATTCCCCTTTCTATCATTCCCACACTGATATTTACCCCTAGCCTCATTTCCCCTCTGGTTGTTCCTTTGAGCTGTTCGAACATTATCACCATCCCTATACCTCTTCACACCCTGTCTAACTCGCTCTTGCATAATCTCAATATTACGGACTGCATTGGCCACCTGTGCAACATCCTCGAACTGAATATTCACAACCCCATCTAGAAGGTCGTTCCTGAGAGCCCAATTAAACTTATTTTCTTGCTCTTCCTGCGTCCCTGCTTTAGCTCCTAAGAATCCCGCTAGTCGCAAAAACCTCTTCATAAACTCTGTGCTCGTCTTCCTCTCATACTGGAAAATAGAATGATACTCCCTTTGAAACTTCTCTTTTTCTGATCTCAGAAAGTACTGTAGATAGAAAGTGTCACGAAAATCGTTCCATGACAGAGCCGCCACAAAGTCATCTCCTCCCTTCGCCTATTTGTAAGCTTTCCACCAATTGAGGGCATCTCCCTCAAATTTATAACTAGCCAGCCTAGCTTTATACTCATCATCACAACCCAATACCTCAAATATCTTTTCCATGTGAGAAATCCAATTTTCTGCATCAATAGGAGCATTTGCAAAACTGAAAGAACGAGGCTTTTGTTTAAAAAATCTTTCCAGCCACGTATGAATGGTCACTGGTGGAGCACCAGCACCAGAACCCCCACTTCCAGTAAGGCCCGGAATCAGTGCTTCTACAGTCCGCTGAACTGCGGCTGCAAATGCAGGGTTGTTACTGAAATCTTCGTTATGACGAGTGTTCACCATCTGAAAGGTCATAAACGGATTAGTCAAGACAAAACAAAATTAAGGGGCAAAATATGAAGGAAAGATTGTGTCAAAGCGAAACCTAATGTCTACCCAATCCTCACCGGTCAAAACCTAAGTCCTACAGGGTGAAACCTAAAGGTCCAGATTTCACAGTCCATAAATTATGAGCTACAAGTCGCAACCTGGCTCTGATACCATAATTTTAACACCCCACCCCGACCTTGGTTAAGATGCCTCATTATGGTGTCTATCAGAACATACAAAATAAACGCAAGCGAAAGACTTCATAAATAAAGTAAAGTCAAGAACATCATGACTTTCAAATTACAAGTTTCCAAAAGTCAAAACAATATTAAATGAATGGAAATGAAATAAAATATTCAACATAAGTCCAAAACATATCCAATACAATGAGAAATCTAAATAAGGTAGGTCTTTTAACTCCTACTCTCATCACTCTTGCCCAACATCCCGCTTATTACCTGCCGCATGGAAAAAAAACTCGGTTGAGCTTAAAAAGACCAGTGAACAGATATATATACAAAGCAGAAAAGGTAATAAGAATAACCAAAAAAATATGAATCAAATGGATCAAATGCATAAATATCATGAGTCAGAATATCTCTAAGAGTCAAATAATAATACGACAAGGAACGCGTCCAAAAGAGCCACTCGAACGGACCAAAGATACCTAACAGATAGCCACGAGCCTGTCTAAACGAGCTACTCGAATAGACCACATAATCACATAAACATATCATATTCAAAGTGTACGGAGAGGGGAGGCCTCTAAGTACCAAATAGTGAGTGGGGTGTAGGGCACACACAACCAGTCACAAAACCATATCATATCAAATCACATATCAAATCATATAAGCCTAGGATGCATCCATACGCCCCCCACAAAACAAATCGTATACGTACCATGTACTAGAAAAGTATACGCATATATCAAAATGGCCAAGTGATCACATAACATATCATATCATATCATATCAAATGGGGACACCGTGGATCAATTACACCTCCACAGAAAGTGTCATGCCATTGGTGCCTCAATGACATGGCCATGGTACCTCCATGGCTAGTTAGCTCGGGCGACAACATAGAACATATCATATCATAGCATAGAATCATATCAAAGGTAATCATAGCAATGGCTTATATCAACTTAATCATAGCAAAGGATCATATAAATGGGATCATAGCAAAACTCATATCAAAAGGGATCATAGCAAAGCAAACGAATCAAGTCAAGGATCAAAAGTCATGAGAAAAGACACCCTTACTGAGAAAGGGTAGAATATCTGTACCTTATGCAAATCAACCAACAAAATAAGAAAGTACACCAAAATAGGGAAATCATTCCTTCTTCACCGAACCTATACAAATTAATGATCAGTTATTACTAATAAGCTCATTTTACAAGTGTACTGCTTATAGTTATTAAAGTTTCCCATTTAAGGTTTTTTTCTATTATTAGAAACTTTCAACTTTTAGTAACTTTCTATTTTTAGGAATCCGCCATATTTAGTAAGTTCCCATATTTAGTAAGTTTCCTTATTTAGTAAGTTTTCATATTTAGTAACTTTCGTAACTTTTGGTTACAATTCATAATTAATCCACTTTGGGTTTACAAATGATCATAAGTTACATTAAAGGTTTAATATGGCAATTATCATAGTTTAGGGTTTAATATGCCATTTTATCAATGTTTAGGATCTAACGTGTCAATAATCAAATTTTAGGGTTAGCTTGTGTCAACTTACATGTTAGGACTTATTCTACTTCATATTCGTATTAGCAAAACAAACCATACTTTCGATATTCTATAACTCGAATCAAACATACAAATACACACTGAATATACACACCCAAGACTCCAACTCTTGTTCCACTTTAATTCAGTTTGTAATTACGCATTCTAAACCTATTAACCATCCAATATCACCCATACATAAATATACGACTAGCCATTTAACTATTCGAACCAACCACAATTTTAACGTGACACTATGACACCTCACGCCCAATTCCTTTTAGTTTTTGATTCATACACGCCAATACATATTCTATACGACATATATTTACATGTTTTAAAACCTTTTTTACCTGAAAGCATATCAGAATACATACATAGTTATATACATCATATTCGACCCTTGCTTTCTTGACACCAAAACACACACACGACTCCACCTCTTTCTAGCCCATACGACCACCATAGTTACACCATATTGACTCGTACTTCATGCAAGAACAAGACCACACACAAACCCATTTGAACCTAGATCAGTAACCACATAAGACCCTATATTTAACCCCTATTCTTTCTGCATTAGGCTTATTTAATACGACATAAACATGCATGCATCTTCCTCATTTTATACGTATATAGTCTAGGTTTTAGAGGGTATATTAATGATCAAACAAGTGTACAATTATCAGATCAAAGGCTCGTATTTATAGTAATATGTTAACAGGTTATCTTCATCATTTCATGCATTCTTATTCCATCATTTCATGTGCTATGTAATCTTTTATTCTGAGTAATTTTAGATCGACATAGATTAGTTTCAAGGTACATATTATATAAGTTTTCCCATGTACATGACGAGAGGAGCAAGAACAAGGTTATGATATACCTGATAGACGATTGGACAAGATCGAAAGGAAAAAGAATAAGGGTACTCAAAACCATAACTGAATCAACAAAACAAGGCCTCTTCGAACCCAGGTTATACCCATGATCAACCACCCTCGTGAGCTCTTTTAAAACATCCTTCGAATCACCTTTGTACCACTCGAATGCCTCTCACAAATAGACAGCCGACTTGTTTAGTTTTTTAGGGTTTCTTGTGTTTTTTGTTGTTGTGTGAAATTTAGTTGGGAATACTGAGTAGGAGGGGAATTATAGGAGAAATAGGCCGAGCTTGGGGGGAAGATAAGGAAGACTAGTTCACCTTTCAAAATTTCAAAATGCCTTCTAGATTTTTCCCTACTACAAGTTGTGATCAAAATTTTAATCTTTTTGGACCCATACAAGACATATTAGATGTGTGATATAGATACTTGTCCCATGTATGTGTGTTGATTTATAGTACTTACATTATGGAAGTTTATATTTTGTAATTCGTATGGTTTGGTTCATAGCTACTTAGATTATAATCGGGTTCAAGTTCATGTTAGCTATTGTTTTTAGAAATAACGTTTTAGGTTATTATACTTATAATGTTTTCAAATCCAATAGGAGCATTGTGTTGTAATTACTGAATAATGAATTATTGTAATGATCTATAATTCAGTGGGAGCTACAAACTTTGTCATCTTGGTAGTAATCTAGATTATCTCTAGAATGCCTTGAGATAAATACTTTCCAATAGTAGACATTTGTGTTTTTAAGTATAGTCATGTACGTTTCCTTACTAGACAATGTGGTTCTATATCTACTAATTATGATAATATCTATAACACAATCATATTGATCACATAAATAAATGAGTGACGTGTTGTTTATCTGATACATGATGTTGTTCCATACACAAGTGGGAGAAACCTTCATTGTGTGCAAGGTACAACACATAAGAATATGATTTAAAGGATTCTCTTGATTACAAGGTATGAGACTAACGTTCTAATGTGACTTATTCACATCTAATCCAAGAAACACTTGGTGTTGCAATTTTCGTTATGTGAGAGCTTAGCTAGATTGTAACAACAATTTAAATATCCATGTTACGTGAGACCGTATCTGAAAATTTGCAGTTTCTAAATTAGATACCTATTAGAATAAGTGTCAATATGATAATAAGACTACTTCAAACTAAATATTTATGTATTATTGAAATGACATAAATAAATGAAGTAATCTAATACTACTTCAATTTGAATATTTATGTAATTTTGGAATGACATTAAATGAGTGAAGCAATAAATTAACTTGAAATTACTATTGAAACCAAGAGATGGTATTCATAATTACTTTAGTTAAACATGTTTATGTTTCATTATAAAGATATAAACATGAAGTCTTTTAATTGTTACAAGACTTATAATAAAGTAAGACGTTAACTTGTTATGTTTTTTAATTAAGACATATACAAGAAGTCATTTAGTTGATCAATGATTTATAACGTATAGTGGGATTATAACAGTTTATGTCTTCTTGTTGAGACATGGACATGAAGTGACTTGGTCAAAAACTACTTATGTTGTATAGCATGCAATTGGCTTAAAAATTCTATTATACCATTTAGTTGACTTAGTTGGTGAATAGATAAGCCAAACGAAATATATTTATCTTACATATTGTAAGATTGTCTTACAATATTAATCCTAATGTAATACCAAATGTTTATGGTATGTTCAGTTAGGAAAATCAAACACTTGTTATATTCTTTGATTAAAATAACCATGACATCTTTTCTTCCAAAAGTTATCAAGGTTATAAAATTGAGTGGGATTGGATATACTCATTAAGACTCCAATCTAGAAGATTAATAAGACACCATTTTGTTATGGAATGTGATGTATCACACTAAGTCTTAAAATGAAGTTCTGAATTTGTTAAACTACTTATGAGTTGGTTATTAACAAACTAAATGTCAGGAACTATCAATATGTATTTTTAATGTCCCAAAAAGAGAACATTGTATTGTTGCTTTATTTGCTAAGTATTTATAGATAGTCTATAAATTACAAAAAGCAAGTGGGAGTTTTTATCTTGAAAAGATAAAATTACAAGATACATAATCTTCTAAAACACACTAGTGAAAATCATGATGAAGCTAAACATGTAAATAATAGAACTCAAGATGATGGAATTCTCATTCATAGATCCGCAAGGATATCTCAGATATTTGATTAATATGCTGAGGATTATATTATGATGCATTACCAAATTTGAATTGGGTAAATTACTCATACTATGAATGTTAAAGATGCTGTCTATAAAGATAATCAATTTTTTGAAAATTGGTTTATTTTAATTCTTAATAGTTAGACTAGAGAATAAAGATGAGTTTATGATGGGTCCATTCAGTACCCAAGCGTTGTTAAACATGGATTTGAATACAAATTATCCTAAGTGTCATAAAACCTTGAACGCTCTCAGGTCACTGAGTGAACAGTTACTCAGTGAGTTATCTTCAAGATGCCTAGGACGAGTCTAAGAAGAAAGATTCACCATTTAGTGAGGCGGAACTGTAACACCCCCAAATCAAATCGCAGCGGAAATAATATCTGGGATGCTACGTATTTGGATAACAACACAAGTAATAGAGAACGGATTATCTAATCCGTTTTAAAAGTTAGATTATTTAAAACATAAGTTTTACATAATTATGAAATGCGGAAAACAAGGCCCATAATAGTTTTAAATTGTCCCATAGTACAAAAACTCTGGTCATGAGTGTTATGTGTACACTTCCAAAAGTGTGCCTATGCCCCTGCCAAGCACTGCCTTGCATCATCAAGTATCAAACAACAAAACACCTGAGACAAATATGCTAAAAGTCATCTAAAAGCTGGTGAGTTCATAGGTTTACATAAAGCAGTAAAGTTGGACCAGTAAATTCATGAGTTAACATTACATAGTGCGTAATGTTATATGAAAGGCTATTACGCTGCTTTAAGTTTCATGTTACCAAAGCTACGATAGTGTGCATGAAAAGTGCTCATGTAATAATAAGGCCCGACAAGTGTTCTATCCCTTGACACTTGTAATCCGACATGGTATACATCCGTTTGTCCAATCCGGACTGTTGATTTCTCCAACACAGATGGAGGCGTCATCCTCAATAGATCTATTTATATCACTCGTGCTTCCCAGCAGGAATTAACGGTACATGAGTATGGTCATAAATTTTAGATACAGTACTTAGGCTACTGCGTAATAGTTTTTCAAACAAAAACATTGTTTAAATGGTCCATAAAAGTAAGCATATTTCTCACCCCAAGTAGTTTAAAATGAGTATTAAAGAGTAATAGTGGGGCTATGACTCACCTTGAGTGTAATTGGAAAACGTGAAATATGAAATCAAGTGAATTATGGGAACGGCACCAACACACGACCTAGATAATAGTGAAGTCTGAGATTTTGACAGTTTTGGCTCAATACGAATAATGAGTGAGAATATGATTAACGGATAACGAATTGGTTTGCAATGAGAGTGATTGATATGCTTAAAATGCTTAAAGTTTAAAAATAATATTATATATAACATTATCATTTTTTATGTCATTGACACCAGAATTATCATTTCCTCGAAAGTCGTCGAATAATACGTTAAGTTATTTGTTAAAATTCGTTTTATATAAATATAAACGTTACGTAATTAAATACGTTGAACAAATGGTAAAAATGCATGTGCCTGAATGAGAAAGTGTAAATTATGATATAGAATTGAATATGAAATGAAGTTACTTTCCAGTGCTTAATGAGCTTATTTGAGTCCTATGGAACTGCTTATTAGCGCAAAGAGCTTATTTTCTGCTTAATGGGCTTTTAACGAAAATGACTAAGGCCCGTTAAGAGATATTGATCCAAAGGGTGTTCGAATGTTTTGGGCCTGGTTTTGGGCTGATTTAATGGTCTTAAAAATGTTACCAAACAGCTTATAAGTACTGCTTATCGCAATTGCTTAATGGGCTGTTTATTGGGTTAAAAGCCCACTCGTTAATAATAAAGTTTTCGAAAACTGTTTGAATAGCGATTACTTTAAGGATTAAAAAGGGCTTTCAAGAGCTTATCATGAGGGCTTATTTGTACAACTTATTATGTGGTCTTATGGATAATTAGTTCGAACAATAAAAAGGATATATTATACGTACGAAATGGATTATACAAGGTCATTTCTATACGACAAAAATGAAAGGGTCCAAAGTAATATAATGACATATATAATTTGATATGAGATACAAGTTAGAAACGTGTCTCGATATGCCATAAAATGTAAATGTGAGTTTCGAATGAATGTAAGACATGAGTTACTAGCCATCCATGAAGGAGGTCATATGAATATACGAATAAATAAATAACAAGAAAGCGTAAAAATGTATAGAAAGTAAAATAGCATCGAATGGAAATATAACTTGTGCAAAAGGAAATGGAAACTTGAGTATGATATAGAAAATGGATTCAAGGGCTTACCATACCTAAAAGGTGGTGAGAAAAATGTTAGGATGATCTTAGAACTCGAATGGAATGCAAGAAGTTTGCTAGAGTGATCACAAAGTGTCGAGTTCGACTTGGAAATGGTTCAACCGATTGAAGAATTGATCCTGGCTTCCTTGTGAGTCTCGGCAGTGAGTAAAGACTAGAGAGGAATATGTTTGAAAAAGTTTAAGTGTGAATGAGAAAGTGTGTGTGTTCATTCGAGTATATATGCATGTATGTTGTAACACCCCCAAAATTATAACAGCGGAAGATAGATCACTGGGGTATTACTTCCTAGCACAAAGTACAAGTCATGGAAAACGACCCTTGAAAAAGAGACGTTTTAAAAGTGTTTCACATTTGATACATTAAATTCTCAGAGTTTGCAAAGGTCCCAACAGTTTTCATAAAACACAATGTTTTCAAAAGATTGCAGATGTTTTAAACATAACATAAATCTTTAAAATATAGACACTTCAAATGTGAAAATATGCCGAGTCCTCAAAATATATCCGTGCGACTCCATCCAAGACCTTCATGCCTTTAAACCTGAGATAAAACATGCTAAAACGTCAACACAAAGGTTGAGTGAATCCATAGAGTTTTAGTAATAAGCAGTTGATCACAACATCAGTTATAAAAGCGACTAAGCAACAAATGCAGAGTCTAGTAAGGTAATTATTGCACTAAGCTCATGACATCGACGCCTTAAGAATTAAGTATGTAAGTTTGCCCCAGTGGGTGCCTTGCCAAGCACCTAGAGACCTCAAATATAGTGCATATGGTTGCCCATGCAAGGGCAGCGGTCCAATATGGGGAGTTCAATCCCAAATAGATCTATTCACAATATTCGCGCTCACTCGCAAGTGATTAACGATTCATGATACGGGGACTTCATGGCAATAGTAGTACTTAGTGTCAATAATACATTCAGTTTAGAATACAGTTTTCAAGCAGTTGTGATCATAATAAAAGTAACTAGCATGTATCTCCCCCACAGAGTTTGTAAACAGTTAAACAAGTAAAAGGTGGGGCTATGAACTCACCAACGATGTAGTAGCAATGAAAACCGGAGAAGTGTGCACGTCGAGAAAACCGCAAGATCACAAGTGACCTAAATAAAATATAACACGACTTAGGCTCGGGGATTAAAGTATAATACTTATTATTTATGACTTAACTCAGTACTTGAACTCAAAATATCACATGGTCATTTATTTAAAAGTCTTATAGCAAGACATGGGTCGAAAGACGTTTAATAAAGTTTATATGGTTTAAAAATGAAATGCTGATGGAAATTTTATAAAATTACCGCACCAATTGGGTCGCCATTTCTAAACCGTGAAGGATAAAATTATGAACTTTATATGCTTAGGAAGGTATGACTCTTTACAATATGAAAATCAAGGCCTCACATTACTGAGAACTTCAGAACATGGGTAAAATTACAAATTTACCCCTGTGTCTCTAGATAGTTATACTCAGCATCCAAATGGGTTTAGGAAAAAGAGTGTATCTTCTTATCTACAGGTCTAATGGACACATGGCTTGTGGGAAAAATTTTCTACAGGTCTTGGCTACAACTTTCATGTTTACACCAACCTAATGTTCTTTACAACATTTTAGAGTAATTAGCCTTTCAAATCTGACATGCATTCCTGGACCAGTTTTAGTGTGGATTTTCTCTAAAAATCTCCAAGACTAATTAGGAGAAAAGGTTTTCGGGTAAATGATCCTAAGACTTGTAGCTATCTCCCAATATTTTTATTTTTTCATAAAACCTTCTGGGTACAAAATGGTGAACGGATCTTGAAGCATCAAATCTGGGACAGACTATTGACCAATCAAAATGGCTACTTTTGTACATTTATTACCTCTAATACACATGCATGCTCAAGACCAATGATTCCTACTCTTTTATTCATCCAATAACTCAATATTTCCAGGATATGAAAGATTATATTTAGTTTTAACTTCAGTTTTTAATAACAAACATCCAAGATAAACATCCATAACTAGCCAAAAACTCAATAAGATCCATTAATCTCTTGCATAACTTTTACCTATCAACACTAACCAATTATCAAACCACCTATTTCCCATAAGATCTTGACTCTAATCAACTAAAATGACACATGCAATAGAAGTTTGCTTTGTCTTAAAAACAATCACTAATAACCATAAGAAACTAAAGAAAATGAGGTGAAACTAAGTAGAGAAACTTACTAGGGCTAACAAGGACAACTAATACATGGTCTTGGATACTAGAAAACTTGATGAAGATGGTCTTGAGGGGGAGGGAGATTCACAGCAGCAGCAAGAGGGAAAGGAGGAGATGATTTTGGTGTTGGGTTAATTTAGAGAGAGGTTGGAGGTGCATGCAACTTAAAATGATGTTGTTTTCTTGGAAATGAGAAGTAAGTGTGTATAAGTAGCTAAAGTGAAGGGTGTGGCCGGCCTAGGGAGGTCTTGGGCTGATTATTTTCCCTTTTTGTTTTTATTTAGTGTATTGCTACATTTAGTATAAGTAGTATAAGTCCCGGAGTGATTTAAGGACCAACGGAGCTAAACCGGTAACATTATAAGCCTAAATTATGGAATAAATGTCGTGAAGATACGATTTTCATAAAAATGTTAAATTTAACTTAAAATGACCTAATTTGATGTTTCATAAATTTCCCGAGCCTTCCGGAGTGTTATAACGTCTTTAAAGTTCAAACCGCGAGCCGAAAACGCGTAAAACGTAAAATGTGCAAACTTCGCGTAGAAATGGAAAATTAAATTATTCCATATGAAAACAAGTATGTGGGGATACATAAATCATATTAATGGGTAGTCTAAGCATAGCCTGACTCAAATTACAAATTTCAGTGTATGTGTCACGACGTACGCGGGCAACTTTCCCGGCAAAAGCCAATTTACTTAAAATAGCAAAATAAGCAAATAAAATTAGTAACATCATGACTTGGAAATTTCTCGGTTGTTAGATATGTATAGGGTATATTGTATTTTATTGTGCAAGTTGAGAGATTAGATTGCATTGCAGGGATTTGATAATATTTTAAGAGGATAAGAGGAATATTAATCTAGTACAATGATATCAAAGAGGGGGGTTTGTGTTGGTTCGGTTATGTATCAAATTGCATGTATAAGGTATATATTCGATAGACCAAAGGGTCAAAACAACTTATATAACGTGTCCAAAAATGTAAAAGAGGTGGATTGGGACTTGTGGACTCATATTCGACTAGGAAAATGCAATTGTATTAGGTGAAATCAAGTTTTACTCGAATTGGATTGAACTTGGGTGGACTTGTACTTGTGTCGAATGGGATTCACTTTGAGCCTCGTTTATAGATCAAACGTTCGATTTAGAAGGTGAGAGTTGTCAATCCTGATTCCATGGAGTGTGAGGATTCGAGTGATGCAAAATGTAGCATAGATTTAGTGTCGAATTCAAAAGATATCGAGGTCAAGTGATGGTGTGTTGACTCGAGTGAAAATAAATGAGATATGGAAATTGGGTTGGACTTTGAATAGTAACAAGCTCAAATTTTGGGCCAGGAATAGTATAAGGATCCGCTTGGTTTATAATTAGTGTAAATGATTTTCGTGGTCTGTGTGTGAGCTCGTTCCAATGTATTGTGAATCACGTATCAACGTGTTTGAGTTATCATAGTGTAATAACAAAATTTAATGAGATAACCTCTCATTTTTAAGGTAAAATCTTTAATAGATGTCAGAAAATAAATAGTTTGTATTTTCTGATATATTAATAATTATTATTAAAATGGGAAAATTACCATTTGTCACAGCCTCCCAACCTTATTTGAATGTTTTCTCGACATTCAATTCGTGTTATCAGATGAAGATACAAAAAGATGGGGATATTTGGCCTTGAATTCGTCTTCACGTTCCCACGTGAATTCAGGGCCTCTTCGGGAATCCCAACAAACCTTGACAATTGGTATTCGACTATGCTTCAATCTCTTGACCTCTCAGTCCATGATTTCAACAGGTTCTTCGATAAGGTGTAGTCGATTGTCAATTTCGATTTCTTCCAGAGGAATAGCAAGAGTTTCCTCAGACAAGCATTCCTTTAGATTGCATACATGAAAGACATCATGCACGTTGTTTAGTTCTTGCGGCAGCTTGAGTCGGTACGCCACCGGTCTGATTCTTTATAGAATTTCTATAGGTCCAATGTAATGAGGATTTAGTTTTCCACGTTTGCCAAAACGTATCACACCTTTCCATGGAAAAACTTTCAACATGACTCTGTCCCCTACTTGGAATTCAAGAGGTCTACGTCTCTTGTTAGCGTAGCTCTTTTGTCTGTCTCGTGCAGCTTGCATCTGGCTACGAATCTGCACAATCTTTTCTGTTGCCTCATGAATGAGTTCGGGACCTGTGAGTTTACTATCTCCTACTTCTGTCCAACAAATGGGTGATTGGCACTTACGTCCATAAAGTGCCTCGAATGGTGCAGCTTTTATACTTGTATGATAGCTATTGTTGTACGAAAATTCAACTAGGGGAAAATGTTCGTCCTATCTCTTGCCGAAGTGAATAATCCAAGCTCGAAGCATGTCCTCCAAGGTTTAAATGGTTCTTTCACATTGCCCATCAGTTTGGGGATGATAAGCTGTACTCATGTCGAGTTTAGTCCCCAAAGCTTTCTGGAGTGACTGCCAAAAGTTTGAAGTGAAACGATTGTCGCGATCAGAGATGATTTAAATTGGTACTCCATGTCTAGAGACTACTTCTTTCAGATATAAACGAGAGAGTTGATCCATGCTGTCAGTTTCTTTGATGGGAAGAAAATGTGCAGATTTGTTGAGTCTGTCAACAATTACCCAAATCGTGTCATATCCACTGGATGTTCTTGGTAGTTTAGTTATAAAGTCCATAGTGATTCGTTCCCATTTCAATACAGGGAGTTCAGGTTGCACTAGTAATCTGGACGGTCTCTGATGTTCCGCCTTAACCTTAGAACAAGTTAAGCATTTACTAACATATAGTGCAATGTCCGCCTTCATGTTAGGCCACCAATATAGTTTCTTTAGATCAAGGTACATCTTATCAGCTCTAGGATGAATAGAGTACTTGGACTTATGCGACTCATGCATAATTAACTCTCATATCCCACCATAAATTGGTACCCAGCTTCTATCGTTGAAGCACAATACTCCATCTGATCTCTTTACAAAGTCATTTGCATTCTCTGGCATACCATCGAGTTTTTCACTTGGTCTATTTTCTTCCTTGAGTGCCTCAACCTGAGCCTCGAGGATTTTTGTTGGGAGAGGTGAACTGATCGTCATTCCCAGTGATCTGACTCTCAAGGGTTTGAGTCGTTCTTTCCGGCTAAGAGCATCTGCCACAACGTTGGCTTTTCCTGGGTGATAACAAATCTCACAGTCGTAGTTACTGAGTAATTCTAGCCACCTTCGTTGTCTCATGTTCAACTCTTTTTTGTCTAGGATATGTTGCAGGCTTTTGTGGTCTGTATACATTGTACACTTAGTGCCGTATAGGTAATGTCTCCGTATCCTAAGAGCGAACACAACTGCTCCCAGTTCTAAATCATGGGTTGTGTAGTTCTTTTCATGTGTCTTGAGTTGTCGGGATGCATAAGCAATCACCTTCTGCCTCTGCATCAAGACAGCACCTAAACCCTTGTGCGAAGCATCGCAGTATACAACAAAGTCATCGCTTCCCTCAAGTAAGGCCAATATGGGTGCACTACACAATATTTCTTTAAGTGTCTGGAATGCCTCTTCCTCGTCTTTACTCCAGACGTACTGTACGTTTTTTTGAGTTAGGGTGTTTAATGGCTTGGCTATTTTGGGGAATCCCTCGATGAATCTCCTGTTATAACCGGCAAGTCCTAAGAATTGGCGTATTTCAGTTGGAGTTGTTGGTGCCGCCCAATCCTTAATTGACTCAATCTTTGCAGGGTCCACGTAAATACCCTGGTTGTCATTCACGTGACCGAGAAATTGTACAGTGGAAATCAAGAAGTTACATTTCAAGAATTTTGCATACAATTCATCCTTCTTGAGCAATTCTAGAATCATCTTGAGATGTTTTTCATGTTCTCCTTTGTTCTTCGAGTAGATCCGGATATCATCTATGAACACAATCACAAACTTATCCAAATATGGTTTGCGCACCCTGTTCATAAGGTCCATTAATACTGCTGGTGCGTTTTTCAAACCAAATGGCATAACCTGAAATTCGTAGTGTCCGTAACGAGTTCTAAATGCTGTTTTTTGGATGTCTTCTTCTCGGACTCGAAGTTGATGGTATCCAGATCGAAGGTCGATCTTTGAATATACGCTAGAACCTTGTAGTTGATCGAATAGATCATTAATTCTAGGAAGTGGGTATCGGTTCTTTATTGTTAACTTGTTCAGCTCTCTATAGTCGATACACATCCGAAAGGTTCCGTCTTTCTTCTTGACGAATAGAACAGGGGATCCCCATGGTGAGGAACTCGGTCTGATAAAACCATTCTCTGAGAGTTCTTTTAGTTGTTCTGACAGTTCTTGCATTTCTGAAGGAGCTAATCGGTATGGTGCTCACGCCACGGGTGCAGCACCTGGTACTAAGTCAATTTGAAGCTCGAGTTGCCTGACTGGTGGAAGTCCAGGCAAGTCCTCGGGAAAGACTTCAGGAAAGTCACGCACAATTGGCACGTCTTCTAGGCGTTTTTCTTCAGACTCTTTTTTCTTCTCAACTTATGCTACAAAGAGGAGGCATCCATCCTCAATGTACTTCTGAGCTTTGGTGCACGATATGATGTTCAATCGAGATGTACCTCTACGGCCGCTTCTATCTCCTAATACTTCCAATACTTTGTTACCGTATGGTACACAAACAATCTTCTCGTCGCAGATGATCACCGCATGGTTTTTAGATAACCAGTCCATTCCAATAATAACGTCAAAACTACCAAGTCCTACTGGCATAAGGTCTATGTTGAACGGTTGGTTTAATAGGTTTAGCATACAACCTCAGATTATAGTGTCTACTCTTTCCACATTACCATTAGCTAATTCTACATCGTAAACAATGTCTAAAGCTGTAGGGATGCTATCTAGCAACTGGCTAAATGTGTTTGATATGAAACTCTTATCTGCTCCGGTATCAAATAAAATAGATGCATAGCGGTTGTTTTGAAAAAAACGTACCCGTAACAACGTTCGGGTCCTCGGGTGCTTCTCTTCCTCCAACCACATACACTCTTCCTTGGGCATTTCCTGCATAGCCCTGGTTCCCTCCAGCAGCTTGATTCCCACCATTACCCTGGTTTCTCTGTTTCCTGCACTCATTCCTAAAGTGCCCCTTTTCCCCACAATTAAAGCAGGTAAGGGAAGATTTTTCGTTGACGGTAGGAGCTCTTTGATTAGCCACTGGCGCTCTCTGAGCAATAGCAAGAACTGATGCTTTGCAATTCTTGGTCATATGACCGATTCTTTGATAATTTCCGCATTTCACGGAGCATGGCCCGTTGTGATGGAGAATACAATGGTTACACAGAGGAGCTTTTCCAGCATAGACCTTCTGGTCACTCTTACATGAAATCATCAGGAATGGATATTTCTTACGCTATGGCGTGGGAACAATTCAAAGCTTTAATGCTCCAAAAGTATTGTCCTCACACTGAGGTATATTGTATTTTATTGTGCAAGTTAAGAGATTAGATTGCATTGCAGGGATTTGATAAGATTTTTAGAGGATAAGAGGAATATTAATCGAGTATAATGATATCAAAGAGGGGGGTTTGTGTTGGTTCGGTTATGTATCAAATTGCATGTATAAGGTATATATTCGATAGTCTAAAGGGTCAAAACAACTTATATAACGTGTCCAAAAATGTAAAAGAGGTGGATTAGGACTTGTGGACTCATATTCGACTAGGACAATGCAATTGTATTAGATGAAATCAAGTTTTAGTCTAATTGGATTGAACTTGGGTGGACTTGTACTTGTGTTGAATGGGATTCACTTTGAGCCTCGTTTATAGATCAAACGTTCGATTTAGAAGGTGAGAGTTGTCAATCCTGATACCTTGGAGTGTGAGGATTCAATTTGTGGAAACTATAGAGGGGGGGGGGGGTGAATACGTTTCCATTTAAAACTTAAAACTTTTGTATCAAACTCCCGGTCAAGTGTGATGTGATATGAAAAGTGTCAACTATGATCGTATAGCATCAAGAGATGAATATAGTAAACTACAACATATACACAATCAAACCACGACACATAGATAATCAACATAACATAAGCAACTAGCCACACAAGCAAAAAAGCAATGCAAATATAAAGCGATAAAGAATCAAATGAAAGTAAAGAGATAAGCAAGAAGGCGCAAACCGGAAACGGTGATTTATAGTCGTTCGGTCACGAAGCTCCTCTTCGCCCTACTCCACTCCCCGAGTATCCAACTCGAGAGTTACTTCACTAATCAACAAACTCCCTTCAGGCGGAGAAAACCGTACACGTCGCTTAACTTGTTTTCCGACACTAAGCTAGATGTCGAGTGCTAATCTTAGCTAGCACCAATCTACCACGATCTACCCGATCTACACCGTACACGTCGCTTATCCTATTTCTAACACTAAGCTAGATGTCGACTGCTAATCTTAGCTACCACCAATCCACCATGATCTACCTGATCTACCCTTGATCCACATGATCAATCACACAAGCCCAATGGTTTCAAGAGATCTCCAAGATCTCGACACGATCACAATGATCTACTCTCACTTGACTCGATCTACCCGATCAACCCTTGATCCACATGATCAATCACACAAGCCCAATGGCTTCAAGAGATCTTCACTATCTCTTAAGATCACAATGATCTTGACTCACTCTCTCACAAAAGAAAGATAATCATGATGTATGTTATGATACAATCAAAGAGTGTAACAAATGTTACAAGACCTAAGAGCTACAACTCTTGTATCTTCTTGGATACCTTGAGTTCTTCTCTTACAAATGAAGAGGAATGATAACACTTTGTATCTACTTGGATACTTTGTGTTCTTCTCTTGCTAATCAAGAGGGATGACAACACTTTGTATCTACTTGGATACTTTGTGTTCTTCTCTTGCTAATCAAGAGGGATGACAACACTTTGTATCTACATGGATACTTTGTGTTCTTCTCTTGCTAATCAAGAGGGTTGACAACACTTTGTATCTACATGGATACTTTATGTTCTTCTCTTGCTAATCAAGAGGTATGAAGAGGATCACTTGAATGGAGGATTGGATCACTCTTAAACAAACTAAGACTCTCCAAATGATCAAAGAAAGTCATTTAAGTGAGGAGGGATTAGACCAGAGAAAAAGGACTGGAAAAATCAAGTTGGAAGTGTGAAATGGTCCACTATTTATAGGCAAGAAAAATCTGAACGTTACAGAAAATTTTGTACGGACGGCTCCACTAAACATGCCACGGCTCCACTAAATTTAGTGGAACCGTGGAGCCGTCCCAGACAAGGACGCTCCAAATTTTGTCTTTTCTGGTGAAAACTTATTTGGGGAAGGTTGGAGCTGTTTTGGGGGGAAATTTGACTGTTGGGATTTTTAAACTTATTTGTCAAGTAGTAGATTTGTTTGTCCATACCTTGAGTGATTTATGTCGGGATGGAAATCTACGACTTCGTTGAAGCATACTTGAGACGTCGGGAGGTGTTGATGTAAGTATGCATTGATGATTTGTGTTTACAAGTAACTTGCACATTTTACGTTATGTATTACAAGTTACATGTTTGTCATTATTAAAACCGAAGAAATCGTTTAGTTTAAATATCGTAATATTTGCACTAACAATCTCCCCCTTTTTGATGATGACAAATATGTAAACCGTAACACATAGTAAAATGTAAAAGTTACCTGTTTACACTCCCCTTCTCCCCCTTTTGTCGAAGCAAAAAGGTAGTTGCCTCGAGCTCTCCCTTGAATTCATTTCCTACTCCCCCTTATTGAACTAATTTCCTTTCTTCCCAGAAAGGCGAGCTTGCATCATCCCAATGAAGCCTTCTATCACCACTTGTGAAGACAACTCCATGCTATGTATTCAAATACTCCCGAGCTCCCCCTAGCTCAATGCTCCCCTATGGTGACTTAATCCCCTTGTTTATTTACCTTAGTATCAAGCTAATCCATGGATCAAATTCTTACAAAGGTTTTTCCTACATCAAGGGTTAGCTTCGTGCAACATAATATATAATAGTATAGGAGCAACATTATAGGGATAGAATACACATAGCAAGACATGCAAGGGTTAAACTATGTTAATACGTAAGTGTCACATCTTTCCGACAACCTAAGGTGTAATTGTTTAATCAATCACACTAATCAAGAACGAGATTCATTCATTGACTGACGCACTAAATGACTTCTTCCAAGTTGTCATTGGGAAGGAAAGTTCTAACAAACTTTTTGAACAACATAATCATCTCCCTAAGAGGATTGATGTTAAGGATAGTTTGTTGATAAGACATACTCTAAATGATTACTATTATGACAAGTCGTGCCATAAAGTAGACTCGATAGAGGTTATACCTAAATGATTCCATAAGGTGGGAGAGTATTGGTTGTGGTGACAACAAGGACAACTTGGGTTATGTGGTTGTAGGGGATAAATAATGGGATGACCCATTAGTGGTTGTGGTGATGGTGATAGTGATAAGGATGATGTGTTAGTGCCAAGTTCAAAAGGTGATGTAGGTGACAAGGTTAGTATGAGAGCTAAAGGTTGTGGTGATGGTGATGGTGATAAGGATGATGTGTTGGTGCCAAGTCCAGAGAGGTTTGATGGTGATAGGGTTAGTGTGATAGCTAAAGGTTGTGGTGGACTTGGTGGAGGTAAGGGTGTAGGAATCCTAAAAGTGGGAAAGGATGGTTTAGGCTAATATATCGTTTGCACTGACAATGAGATGCATGATATATTTCAAAAGGGAAAAAGAAAAGGTGCATGTGATCCTAACAGGATTGTTGGTGGATATCTCTAACGGGGTTAAGGTAACGAAGTTCTAGGTTTCTAGGTTGGATGATCCTAGTTGTGTGTTAGAGATAATTTGGTGCATGAAGGGTTTCGTGTGTTTGTGAGGATTGAAGGTTGTTGAACTAACTGTCACTTATCCAAAGTGAGGAGTAGTTGTAAGGTTTGAGTGTGATGAGTTGAAGGTTATAAGGTTTGAGTGTGATGATCTATGGGTTGAAGGTTCTTAGACTAACTATCACTGTCAAGAGTGAAGTGTAGCTAAAAGGGTTGAGTGTGATGATGAAAGATGTTAATGTGAGGTTTGAAGATGAGATGCAAGATAAGCTTGCAATAGTGAGGCCTTATATAGGCAAGGGTTGTGGGATTCAAACTAAAGTTGGTGATGGTGTCCTATGGTGTAGTGAGGAAATCTTAAAGTGTGTGTGAGTTTGCAAAATTTTGCAGGTTTGAGGTTAGGGATGCAGGGATCAGGAGGGAACAGTGAAAATTCGTCAAACATATGCACGGTACCACTAAATACCACACGGTACCATTAAATGTAATGGTACCGTGGCCTATTTAACGGTACCGTGACCTGGAAGTCACGAATTTTCCTGTGCAGCCTAGTTCTGGGCAGCTAAAGGGTAGTTTCCTAGGGAATAAGAATCACATTTGTGTGTTCTTGAGAGTGTTTGGTGAAAGACAGTATGAGTGTGTTTTCACTCCCCCTTAATCTATGACCATCCGGACAAGATGTAAAAGATAAAGAGGAAAACAAACATTGACTGAAGCGATGAGCTTAGTAACGTCATGACAAGTGGTGGATACCATACGATAAACTTCACCTTTGAAGTCGCGTAGCTCTTCTCAATCATTGTGAATATTCATAGAATATTTATATGATAAGGCATGTGATTACTTGGAGATATCCTAAGGGTTAAGAAGATAAAATCTTCAGGGTTGTGAGGTTGGTGATAAGGTTCTAGTGGGGTTATCTTAACTTATCCTAGTGGTTCTTCGTTTTGAAGTGTGTGGGAGATGAGTGGGATGCGGAAGCATTGGTAGTGTTTAGTACCATGCGGAAGTGAAAGTGAAGAAGGCTTAGGAATCAGAAGAAAGGTACAATCTGTTCTGATAGGATACGGTTCTTGTTCAAGACAACATCGAGTGGGTTTCGATAGTGGTTTTGAAATAGTGAGAATAAACTGTCTCAGCAGACAATGGTTCGACGGAACCGTTAAATTTAGCTGTACCGTCCCCTATTTAAGGGTACCGTGACTTGCTGAGGTCAGTTTTGACCCAGAATTAGATTTCAGACAAAGAAATTTCACATATGTTGTGATTTTTCTGGACCTTAGATTAAAAGAATTTATACCGAATAAATTCTTTTATGAATGAATCCAACAGGATTCGATGAACGTTTGTTGAGAACGAGAAATGACATTTAATTTCATTTTGCAAATTAAAGAAACTTTAAATATTTCGAATGAAATATTTAAGTTGTCTACCCTATTCCGAGTTCTACTAGGTTTGTTCCTAACCTTCCCATGACAAAAGGGTGTATTACTTGGAAGAAGGCGAAGTGATGACTGGGGAATTAGGGTAACTTCGCGACTACTTTGACTTATGGGTTTTGACACTAGTGTATGGCTATATGACTTCTAAGGGTTCATAGTGATGGGCATACCTAATTCCTAATGTGTCAAAAGGACATAGTGTGGGTGCAAACTTTACAAGTAAATCATGTAAAATGCACATAAAGAATAAATGCAAGCATCATGTAAAACATGATAATCATTTAGCACTTAAGATCATGAAGACATTTAACCATATCTTATGAGAACATGTTATCATTTTGAAACACTTATGTGGGATGCAAGCAATCTAGGTTTGCTAAGGAAGGTCCTAATTAATACTTGTTCAAGATGACATCCTAATGGGAGATAAAGTTCACCGATGTAAACTATCTCTAGTCAAATGTAGGAATGAAAAATTTTCAAGTTAGAGAATGAATATGAGACTATCACTAGTGGTGCTCAATTAAGGCTAAACACGACCATTTTTACGGGTTATACACGAACCCAACTTCTCTCCTGGAAGCAATCCAACCGTTAGGTCAAATTGAATTTCTAGTGCGATAGGTTCTCCAGTAGTCATTCTCATGTTAGAAGAATTCAAATTCCTATATTTGCCTATCGAAGTATAGCAAAGATGATGTTATCTTGTTTTGCTTATACATGGCCTAATATGACTCAATTAACCATACTTTAAAAGTTGGTTAAGAAAATGACATGTCTTACACAACTCCTAACAAAGGCAAGCGAAATGTTTTAATTTCGTGTTTCAGATTTAAAGGTTATTTGATGGAGATGGTGTATTTTATGATCTCTTGGACAACATCTTTGTTTGTTGAGTTGTTACATGTTATTTTAACACGATTTGGTTTCCTAGAACCAAGAGACACTCTAATGTGATACAATGTAGAATCAACTACATCGTGTGTGTTTCAAGAATGCTCATTTGCATATCTTGAGTGAGAATCTAGTAAAGGTTATTTACCTCAATAGATCTTGTGAGCATTTTATTTGAAATGAGACATACTATTTATTTCAACTAGTATGCTTTTCTCACAGTAAACTCATCACTCTTAAGAATGCTTTGTGAAACAAGTATTTTAGTGTATGACCAATTTTACTTGTTTATGCAATGACACATGTCGTATTAGGTTATTATTCAACTCTAATATCTTATATTTGTTAACAGGATGCAATGTATTCTCTCGTAACATAACCATTCATGTCACAAAGAAAATAAGATGCATAGGATATAAGTTATCCTTTGTCAATCCTTTGATAAGAGAAATACATGTGAAATTCTCAAAGATTGATGATTTACATAATAGTTAATAACATATTATGTGTGACAATTTTACTTGACATGTGACTTTGAGTGTTGAGTCGTTCATGAGCAAAGTTTACATATGTTGTTTGTTTGCTCGTGTTTGGTTTTTCGGAATTGACACATTTACTAATTGCATTGCAATGTAAATTACATGTATATTTCGGATGAAACATCCAAGTTGTCAATCCTACTTAGTTGTGTATTTTATGCATCTTTTAAACATATTAGTTTAAAGTTTGGAACACAACCATTGGACACGAAGACTCAATATGGCATCTTCAACACAAGTGTGAGTTATGATCCGATGCATATTATTTTCGTCTTGATATAACGTCATTATTTTCACAACAATCGAATGTGATTGAGTATGTAGATTCAAGATAATACTTTTCATCATATTTTGATGTTATCTTGAAGCTAGACAAATAATGACTCCGATTTCATGTCCACACTCAAAACTTGTCAATTAGATTCGATAATGATATCAGTCATAATTTGAATAATGAATTGATATGTACTCGAGATCTTTCTTGACCCTCACAATCACTCCTTTAAAAAATATAAAAAGATTTAAGGAGTGTGTTTCATTTATTCTAACACTAGATGTATGTGTGAGGTTAATGACATATTAAGTTACTACTTTGATATTGTCATTTATTTTTATTTGAGAAAAACTAATTATATTATTAAGTATAATATTCTTAGTTTTTCGACACCTTATTGGTATAAAAATAATTATTTTAACTTTTTTTATACAACATACGTAAAATACTAAATGTTTAAAGCATTTTGTATGTGTGTTAGATCAATGCAAGTTTAATACATTTTCCTTTACTTAAGTACTGATGTATTAAAATGACCTTTTATCTTGTTTAGACAACCCATGGTCAACAAGACAAAATGATGTAATGTTTTAAAGATCATGTTACGGATTTTATGAAAGTGTTAAGTATTTTGGGGTGATATACTTTTTACACTTAAACCTTTGGAAAAATAATTGTGTAAGATAATATCTTTCGACACACATGATCTACCAACTTAGTTTCTATTCCTAAGATGGTTACTAAACCATTTTAAAAGCTTGCAACAAATGCAAGAGAAATGGTCTATGCCTATACGCAATGCAAACTAATTACTTAATATAGTGCAAGTAATTTAGCATGAGCCTTATAAATGCATAAACCGGAAAGCTATAATAAACAAATAGCAACATGGCATGAAAGACACTTATGCTTATGGATAAAGTTAGCTCAACTAAAGATAGCGATAAGCATATAAAAGTATTGACTAACAATACTAAGACACAAAGATAAGCAAATAGTCATTTAGCATAACACACAAGGATATTTATCGTCATTTTGTGTATTAAGTATAACAATGTACACTTAGCTTGAATTTATTTGAAAATGAATTATTTCCACCCCATTTAAAAATTTGATCAACACCTTGAAAGCATGAATGCATCAACGTGTGATGTTCACTTTGTGTTTTGACAAAAAATTTGTTCAATCTGCATGACCGAAAAAGACTCTCTGTTACGAAATAGAGACTCTCTTAAATTTTACTTTACAATCACTTTCTAAAATAATTTTTAAGTGAAAGTAGACTTAATTACGTTTAAAATGATAGGTGGCACGACTCCTACAGACTTACGGTTGATTTTATACGAATTTTTGAAAATTACCGAATTCTGAAAAACATACGACGGTACCGTTAAATTTAGTGGTACCGTCCATATTTAGTGGAACCGTACGTTATATTTAACAGTGCCGTACCTGTTATTTCAATTTTGAACAGAACCAACTTTTATCAATTTATGAAAACCTTCAAGCTAGTATGACAATATATACTTAACAACAAAACTTGTAAGTATTAAGCAACTAAATGCTTTTCATATTTTTATCACCTTCATGGGTAATTTGATACATGGATCGTACTCAATTTTGAAAACCATTTGTTTTAAAAATTTGAGCGACGTAGCTCTAGTACCAATTGTAGAAACCGTAGAGGGGGGTGAATACGTTTCCATTTAAAACTTAAAACTTTTGTATCAAACCCCTGGTCAAGTGTAATGTGATATGAAAAGTGTCAACTATGATCATATAGCATCAAGAGATGAATATAGTAAACTACAACATATACACAATCAAACCACGACACATAGATAATCAACATAACATAAGCAACTAGCCACACAAGCAAAAACGCAATGCAAAGATAAAGCGATAAAGAATGAAATGAAAGTAAAGAGATAAGTAAGAAGGCGCAAACCGGAACCAACTCGAGAGTTACTTCACTAATCAACAAACTCCTCTTCGCCCTACTCCACTCCCCGAGTACCCAACCCGAGAGTTACTTCACTAATCAACAAACTCCCTTCAGGCGGAGAAAACCGTACACGTCGCTTAACTTGTTTTCCGACACTAAGCTAGATGTCGAGTGCTAATCTTAGCTAGCACCAATCTACCATGATCTACCTGATCTACACCGTACACGTCGCTTATCCTATTTCCGACACTAAGCTAGATGCCTAGTGCTAATCTTAGCTAGCACCAATCTACCACGATCTACCCGATCTACCCTTGATCCACATGATCAATCACACAAGCCCAATGGTTTCAAGAGATCTCCAAGATCTAGACACGATCACAATGATCTACTCTCACTTGACTCGGTCTACCCGATCTACCCTTGATCCACATGATCAATCACACAAGTCCAATGGCTTCAAGAGATCTTCACTATCTCTTAAGATCACAATGATCTTGACTCACTCTCTCACAAAAGAAAGATAATCTTGATGTATGCTATGATACAATCAAAGAGTGTAACAAATGTTACAAGACCTAACAACTACAACTCTTGTATCTTCTTGGATACCTTGAGTTCTTCTCTTACAAATGAAGAGGAATGATAACACTTTGTATCTACTTGGATACTTTGTGTTCTTCTCTTGCTAATCAAGAGGGATGACAACACTTTGTATCTACTTGGATACTTTGTGTTCTTCTCTTGCTAATCAAGAGGGATGACAACACTTTGTATCTACATGGATACTTTGTGTTCTTCTCTTTCTAATCAAGAGGAATGAAGAGGATCACTTGAATGGAGGATTGGATCACTCTTAAACAAACTAAGACTCTCCAAATGATCAAAGAAATTCATTTAAGTGAGGAGGGATTAGACCAGAGAAAAAGGACTGGAAAAATCAAGTTGGAAGTGTGAAATGGTCCACTATTTATAGGCAAGAAAAATCTGAACGTTACAGAAAATTTTGTACGGACGGCTCCACTAAACATGCCACAGCTCCACTAAATTTAGTGGAACCGTGGAGCCGTCCTAGACTAGGACGCTCCAAATTTTGTCTTTTCTGGTGAAAACATATTTGGGGAAGGTTGGAGCTGTTTTGGGGGGAAATTTGACTGTTGGGATTTTTAAACATATTTTTCAAAATAAAACATTTCTTTTTAATTCAAAAATAATTTGTGAAATATGTTTTTGAAAAAAAAATTTGTCACATTAAAAATGTGAAGTTTAGAAAAATAAAATCTTTTGATCATTTGTCAAGTAGTAGATTTGTTTCTCCATACCTTGAGTGATTTATGTCGGGATGGAAATCTACGACTTCGTTGAAGCATACTTGAGACATCGGGAGGTGTTGATGTAAGTATGCATTGATGGTTTGTGTTTACATGTAACTTGCACATTTTACGTTATGTATTACAAGTTACATGTTTGTCATTATTAAAACCGAAGAAATCGTTTAGTTTAAATATCGTAATATTTGAACTAACACGAGTGATGCAAAATGTAGCATAGATTTCGTGTCGAATTAAAAAGATATCCAGGTCAAGTGATGGTGTGTTGACTCGAGTGAAAATAAATGAGATATGGAAATTGGGTTGGACTTTGAATAGTAACAGGTTCAAATTTTGGGCCAGGAATAGTGTAAGGATCCGTTTGGCTTATAATTGGTGTAAATGATTTCCGTGGTCCATGTGTGAGCTCGTTCTAATGTATTGTGAATCACGTATCAACGTGTTTGAGTTATCGTAGTGTAATAACAATATTAAATGAGATAACCTCTCATTTTTAAGGGAACATCACTAATAGATGTCAGAAAATAAATAGTGTGCATTTTCTGATAAAGTAATAATTATTATTAAAATGGGAAAATTACCATTTTTCACAGGAACTCCCTGAATGGCACCTAATCCAAAGAAGAGGATAATGGGTTCAGTGAGTGATGACAATAACTCACCGAACCCCAGTCTCCTCAACAACTATAAAGAATGAAGATTGAATACTGAAGACCAAAGACTGAAGAACTTGAAAACTGAAAGAAAGGAGGGACAAGGCGGGAAAGGTTTGAAGAGATTAGGAGAAGTCCTTATCAGGCTGAAGTCAAACTTTCCTTGAAAGGCTTCATAACAAGAACAGTTTCATCACTGTTACTCAGAAAGCATTATTGTCCTATATCCAAAATAGGTTCTTGTAACAATGATAAAATACATCAGTATTTTGTCCTGACTAGCTTAGGTTATCTTTTGTTTTTTAATTCACGGGTGCTCTTTTTTACTTGTCTATAAATAGGATCATAAGGGAGTAAAAGTGGATAAGTTTGTGCAATTAATGCTTAGACATTCACAAACCACTTTTACTCCTCCAAAGAGCAACCTAGTCCTGAGATTGCTCAGTGGTTCCTTATAGTTGTCACTTAAGCTTAGCTTAAGTTTAGAGATGAGACAATACCATACTTTTCATTTCAATCCCAAGTGTTTTTTCTGCAAACACTTGGGTATAGATTCTTTTGATTAACTTCCAATAAGAATTTAAACGTTGAGAAACTCTTGTGTTTATCATTTACGTTTTTACTTAATTGTTTAGTTAATCAACACATTACTAAGTCATGGAACACGGTTAGCTTAACTTTGTAGTTAATTTTAATCGTGTAAGGGGAAAAACAAGTGGTATCAGAGCCTCTGGTTTATAAAATTTTCAAAAACTTAAGAGTGCTCAAAAGGTTTTTAAAACCAAGATCCTCGCATGGCTGACAGTATTGTACCCCAGCTAGTTGACAAAAAGGGAGGAAGCTATTCAGCTGTTGCTCCGAGACTAGAAGCTGGTAAATTTTGCAAGTGGAAAAAGCGTATGCATTGCTACTTGACTAGTATGGAACCATACTACATCACATGTATCAATAAAGGTCCCTTTGTCCCTAAGACAGCTAAAGGGTTACCTAAACATGAAGCTTAATGGACTATTGATGAGAGAAGGGTGGTTAACCAAGACCAACACCTGAAAAGCATCATTATATTATGTCTTCCTGATGATACAATGTAATCAGTCATTAACTGTACAATAGACAAACAAAGTTGGCTTGACTTGGTTCACAGCTTTGAAGGTCCCTCAGATACCAAGAAAAATAGGATTATGGACCTGAAACTTGAGTATAATGCTTTCAGGGCCAAAGACTCTTAAAGTCTCTCTCAGACCTATACAAGATACATAACTTTGATAAATGAACTATCAAATGATGGTGTAGTCTTGTCTAAGCATGAAATCAATGTTGGCTTTGTCAACAGTCTCCCTAAGAAGTGGTTAAACTTCTCTCAGGGTCTTAGGAATGCTAATCACATTCAAAATCTTGAGCTCCCTGAGATCTATGGGAAGTTTGTCTATGAGGAAAACTTAATCTCAAGAAGATACCCAGACTCACAAAAAGCCCTTGAGACCAAAAAGGCCCTGACAACCATACCCCTATCTACTGCCTTTTATTCTAATGGTGTTGTGCATGATTTCCAAGAGAATTCTGATGATGAGGCTGATGAGAGAACCAGTGAGGAGTATCTAAATGGCTTACACGCTGAATTTCAAGAAAGGGCACTCCTTGTTAACTCTAAACATTTTATTAAAAGAAATCAGTCAAGCTTTTCTAAAGCAAAAGCAAATGAAACCACTGAATGTTTCAAATGTGGTAAAAAGGGGCATTTTACAAAAGACTGGTTTTCTAAAACCACCTCAGAACCCTCATATAAATTCTCTGGTAATAGTTCTTCTTCAGGAACTAGCAAGTTTCAACCAAAAATGCTTCAGTCTACTTAGCATTTTCAAAACATAACTATTCAAAATGATAAAAAAGACTTTGAAGCTAAGTATAGAAAAGCTAAAGCTAAACTTGCTCTCCTTGAGGCCACTCCTTCAGTATCTCAGGCTGCTCAAACCACTAAACCTGTTCAAACAAAGAACAAGGTAGTTGTAGCTGAATCCTATGACTGGGATGAATAAGATGTCTCCTCAGATGATGAAGAAGTAAGAGTCAGTGCACTGATGGCACTTTCAGATAATGACTAGCTAGCTGTTGGAAAAAGCCATACAAGAAATGGAGAGTGGGTTAACATCACCATGAAGAAGGTAAATATTTTACTATCTATGGATGATGATTCTAACTGGCAATCTTACTTGAATTACATAAATGTTGATCTTAAGTTTGTTGAAGAGCAAAGACTTAATTTGTTTTCAAAATACAATAATCTTGTTCTAGAATTAAATAAGTGTAGAGATGAACTACTTGTCTTAAAACAAGCCAAGCTAGAAGCTGTTACACTTCAAATTCAAAACACTGAAATTTTGAAACAAAATCAAGTTCTTCAAACTGAACTCAACAAAGAAAAGGCTGTCATTGAAAACTGTTAGTGTTATTCCTAGTTCTAAAAAGAAAATCATATGCAAAGACCAACTCATTGAATCCCTCAGTGAAAGTCATAGTGAAAAGGCCTTTATACCAGCTGGCATATCTATTGAACAGGAAATGGAACCCAAGTCTAGTGACTGGGTTGAAAGAAACAACCCAGACAGTAAGTTACCTAACTTTGAGACAGGGAAAATCTTTCAACCTGAAAGTCAGGCTATCAAAGATATGCTTGGACTCACTGATAAACCCAGTAACACTGAGTCTGTCAATGAGTCTGTAACACACCAAAAATCAGGTCCAGTGGAAGCATACATGTCACTGGGGTGCTACTCAATTGGTATCACAACACAAGGTACAAAGAATGGTTTTACCTCAACTGTTTAGAAGAAAATTTCATTACCAAAACATTAAGTTTACATCATTCAAAATATAGTGCGAAATACAGGCCCATAATAATAAAGCGGTCCCAATCATATATATCAGAGTCGTCTATGATTATGCCCTTTGCCAAGCGCCTCCAAAAAGAAGCTATCGCCTTAATCCTGAAAATACATGCTAAAAGTGTCAACACGAGGTTGGTGAGTTCATGGGTTTTAGTTTAAAACAATATGGTTGAACCAAAAGGTTTTCGAGTTCAAATCATCATTCACAAACAATTCAAATTCAACGTAAGCTCACACTACCTAAATCACCATTCCAAAACCAAATCCGCAAATAATATCATAATCAAAACATCTCGAACCAAAATCAATCATACAGATACTACACTCATATAGTGTCTCGCAAATTATCTGTTACGCTGGCTATGTCACAAAAGTCAAACCACAATAATCATTTCGTATAGGTGCACAATATAGTCATCTATAGGCACAAGAGCCCATGATAATAGGTACAAGGAGTCCATGTTAATAATTAGGCACAAAGAGCCCTTGAATATAATAATCCTGCACCATTGCAACTCATAACAATAACTCCGCACAATTGCAGACATAGAACAATAACTCTGCATAAATTGCAGACATGGAATAATAACCTTAGCCAGCTCACGTAACAGTTTCGTAAACCACAATCACAATTTCAGGCCACATCAATAAACAGGTAAACACATAACGCATTCAAATAACCTGGTCAGATATTTAAGCCAAATAGTCAAAACTAGAGTAAACAATTCGCGTATCCAAATAACAATCTTTGAGTTTAGTTGAAAACGAGCATATATTCTCCCCCCAAAACAGTTTAAAAACCAGGAAAAGTAGGGGCCATGAACTCACCTTGGCCACAGTAATGCAAACATTTCATGACTGACACAACTAGCATCTAGTGCTAATCACAACGGTATCCAGAAGACAGGCACAACGGTACCAAGCAATACGGGCACAACGACATCTATGCTCAAGGCACAATGGACTCGGCATAACCTAATAATATAAAAGTGGTCTCAAAATATATTCCACACGGTAACTAAAAGCGTAAAATTCTCCAAAAGTTAACTATTTCCCTTTCCAAAATCAATCATTTCCATTCCCAAAATAATCCAATCTCATTTCCAAAAGTAATCTTGTTTTATCCATTTATCAGTGTTTGGTATCATCGTTCGTGTGACAATGCAAGGACGCTGACTCAAGTGAACACACGCCAAAAAGGAAACAAACAACAGAATTTTAGCGGAGGAGATGACGAGAACTCAAGAAGAGATGACTGGGGTAACCCAAAGTAATCACACATGTCAAACACACCAATTAACTGAAAGGCTTGGTAGTCTTCGGTTATAATCCATTAGGTTTCATAAAAATATGTGTTTTATTTAACAAAAACTCGTCATGAATTATTCGTTCGTAGAATGTTCCAAGTCAAGTGAGTTATTTAGCTTCCATTCCAATATATATATATATATATATATATATATATATATATATATATATATATATATATATATATATATATATATATATATATATATATATATATATCAAGTTTGGTGTTGCAATTTCCTAATTAATTCGACTACCAACCAATTCATCTCGCATAACCTAATAATATAAAAGTGGTCTCAAAATATATTCCACACGGTAAATAAAAGCGTAAAATTCTCCAAAAGTTAACTATTTCCCTTTCCAAAATCAATCATTTCCATTCCCAAAATAATCCAATCTCATTTCCAAAAGTAATCTTGTTTTATCCATTTATCAGTGTTTGGTATCATCGTTCGTGTGACAATGCAAGGACGCTGACTCAAGTGAACACACGCCAAAAAGGAAACAAACAACAGAATTTCTGCGGAGGATATGACGAGAACTCAAGAAGAGATGACGAGGGTAACCCAAAGTAATCACCCATGTCAAACACACCAATTAACTGAAAGGGTTGGTAGTCTTCGGTTATAATCAATTAGGTTTCATAAAAATATGTGTTTTATTTAACAAAAAATCGTCATGAATTAACATCGACTTTCCCTACCCAGGTGGGGTCGTCATGTGTGATGGTGGCTGTGCTATAATTGCGAAACCCTATTTTTAGGGTTTCTTATTTTTCAACCGCTTGGAAGTTTTACTGCTCGTGAGCCCTTTTAGGGTTTGGTTCGTGATTTATAAGTTATATTGCTGATTTATGCTATATGGACGTGGGTTTTTGTTGAGAGTTGTAAGTCAAGTTTTAGGGCATCTTGTTCAAAAACCTTCCTGTAACAGATCTATATGCTACTGGTGTTACTATCGCCTGATCTGTTGCTTGATGTTAGGGTTTTTTAACCCTTGTCGCAGGTCCGTACATTCATTTGTCTAACAGATTTGGTTTTTAATCATACCTGGTTTTATTATGCGACCTGCTATTATTGTCGTGGAAGTTAGGGTTTATGGGAACCCTATTTGGTCGATTGTTTGCTGCTGGGTTTATGCGGGGACTTCTTTTCTGCTTCTACAGACCTGGTGGTATTCATGGGATGTTCACGTATTATCAGTTCATTCTGGTTTGTTCGTGATTATTGGAAGTCAAGTTTCTTTGGTTCTTGTTCAAAAACCATTGTTGGGAAGTTGGTGGTGCACTCGAGGTCACGCAATGATGAACATTGAAGACAGAGTCGTTCACTATGGAAGTGGTTCTATGAACCTGGTCATCTTGGGGTGAATTTGGACCTTTAGCCATTGGTTGAGATGGTAGGGCAGATTCATCTTTGTCGAAGAGTTGTGTGTTTGATTCTGGACCTTTTGCCATCCGTAGTGTTGGTAGGGCAGGTTAGAGATGCGGCTTTAAACTTGTTTGCTGCTATTGCAGCTGGTAAGTTGGTGGTGCACTCGAGGTCCAGTAATGAAGAATATTGAGGACAGAGTCGCTCACTATGGAAGTGGTTCTATGAACCTGGTCGTCTTACATTTAGATTGTTTGTTTAAATGTAATCGTTTTCTATTCTGTTGTTAGCAGTTTAGTGCTTGTTGCTGCATTGTAGCAGTTGTATGTTGCTTTGTTACATTTGTAGAGTCAAATCGCCTATGTAACGGGCTGAGGGCATGGGAATCACCTATGTCAATTGTACTTCATTGTTTTTGGCGTAATATATTTACCAGGGTTTAAACCCTTTTACCAAAAAAAAAAAAAAAAAAAAAAAAAAAAAAAAAAAAAAAAAAAACTCGTCATGAATTATTCGTTCGTAGAACGTTCCAAGTCAAGTGAGTTATTTAGCTTCCATTCCAATATATATATATAATATATATATATATATATATATTTATATATATATATATATATATATATATATATATATTATATATATATATATATATATATATATATATATTATACATATATATATATATGTATATATATATATATATATGTATGTGTGTATATATATACATATATATATATATATATATGTTATATATATATATATATATATATATATATTATATATATATATATATATATATAATATATATATATAATACATACATACATATATATAAATACATACATATATATATATATATATATATATATATATATATATATATTATATATATATATGTTATATATATATATATATGTATTATATATATATATATATATATGTATATATATATATATATGTATATATATATATATATATATGTATATATATATATATATATATATATATATATATATATATATATATATATATATATATCAAGTTTGGTGTTGCAATTTCCTAATTAATTCGACTACCAACCAGTTCATCTCGATTATTTCCGACAAATAGCAATAAAATATACTAAGGAAAAATGCGCCTCGATACGTTCTCATAACCTCGCGTTTTCCGTTATTTCATAAACTTACATTTCCAAAATATATAATGTTTATATTTATTAACTAATAGTTAAATTGTTATTTATTTACCATTTCCAAACTTTTCATTTTATATATATATATATATATATATATATATATATATATATATATATATATATCAAGTTTGGTGTTGCAATTTCCTAATTAATTCGACTACCAACCAGTTCATCTCGATTATTTCCGACAAATAGCAATAAAATATACTAAGGAAAAATGCGCCTCGATGCGTTCTCGTAACCTCGCGTTTTCCGTTATTTCATAAACTTACATTTCCAAAAATATATAATGTTTATATTTATTAACTAATAGTTAAATTGTTATTTATTTACCATTTCCAAACTTTTCCTTTTGTTTTTGTTTTCTAATATGTCACGAGATTCAATAACATATCAAGTCGCATTTCCACAATTCCCACGGCTATAAGCCGGGTCAAATAGTCAACCAATCCATATGTCCAAGTAAATATCAAAGTTTTGGGCACGTAGAGGTCGTACCGAGATCACGTGGTCTCGGCTAATGCTCGTAGCCATAACCATAATCCTATCAAGTCACAAGTATTAAGTTGTCACACCCTGAATTTACCTGTTAATGGCAGCGGATATGAATACCTTGGTGTGACTTTCATGGCGTCTCATACAATTGATATATTGAACGACCTAAAGTGTCGTTTTGAAAATACACGTTTGATCATAATTAAAATCAGAGTTTACAAAACATAGGTCCCAAATGATGTTGCAAGTTTATAACAAAACCATAGTAGATCAAACGTTACATAAGTGCATGAAAATGAGTGATGCAAGTCGACCCCGCGACTCCAAAATAGCCAAATGCATGTCCACACGCTAGCTAATTACCTGAAAATACATTGCTAAAAACTGTCAACATAAAGTTGGTGAGAGATCATAGGTTTAATAAAATGAAGGTATACGATAGCCACAAGTATAAAGTGTATGACATAAGTCACATAAAAATGGTGTACAATAGACTTAAGCTCATGACCCCGAAACTATGACTGAATCTGTGGTGCCCCTCAGAGTGTTTTGCCAGGCACTCTAATAAAAGACATGAAATGCATCCGCTATCGGTTGTTGGTCAAAGCCAACACGGATGGAGGCGTCACCCTCGATAGATCTATCCACTCACTCTCGCTTACAGGTAAATTAACGGTTCATGATATAGGGGACTTTCAATTGGCAACAAGGTAACTTAATCTATGTACAGGAAGTCTGATACTTTGGCTCGTATGGAAAACAGTTGCAATGTATTCTCCCCCGTGGGATTTGAAAACAATAATAAAATGTATACGGGGCTATGAAAACTCACCTGAAGTGATGATACAACAATGCTATGAAATCGGAATACTTGGAATAATTGAAATACTGGAACACTTGGAATACTTGGCAATAACAAGGCGCGAACACTAGCCGCTACCTAAAATGAATATGCATAATCTACTTAGATTATGAGGCAATGTAGTGCATGTACATGTATATGTAACCTATACCACTCGTCATTTGAAAATACTAGTTATCGTTGATATGTAAAGTTTTTTCCAAAACTTGGTATAAATATGTTAACTTGTTAACGTAAAACTAGTCGTGTCATAATGTGTATAAAACGTTAGTGTTGGTCTTGGCGTTTTGAAAACATTGAAATGTGATATGGTAGTCGTGTTAATAAACCTTTGATTGTACGTGTTCCAACGGGTAAGAAATACGGTTCACCATAGTCGTTACGTGAAAAATATAGTTTCTAGTACGTAAACATTTTCTTATAAAAAGCTGTCAAAATAAAATGGGTATTGTCGATGTTTAAACGCGTGTATCTTGTTCGTTATTAGCTTGTTTTTGACGTTCTTTATATCCATGGTTTCGTAAAAATAAATGCTAACACATTTTTAGTAGCTCGGTTCATCTAGGTTTCGTCAAACGCCGCAAATAAGCCGTCGAATGCTACCAAACAGCATGCAGTTTTTCCGGAAAATAGTTTTCGTCGTTAAACTTGTAAAAATCGTATCTCCTTCGTTATTAACTCGTTTTTATCCCCGTTTTCGGCCACGGCTTCGTCTCGGAATGTATTTTCTAAATATTTGGCTAAAAATAATCCAAAACTTACTGAGTTTCCCACGTTTTTAAAATAATGGCAGTAGGTATTTTATGTGTTCAAAAATGAGTTTTTCTAGTTATATCTAGTCCAAAACCATCCAATCTACAACCAAACAACTCTCAATCCTACCATACACCTTCTTAGGGTGTCATGGGTTCCTAAACTTCATCATCCAAGTTAATCTATCAAGGATCTAAATATAAAACATATCTAAGGCTCATAAGTGGTAAAAAGTATAAATAGAGTGGTAAAGGCTAACATATGCATATAGATCTTGCATAAAAATCATATGAACATTGTAATAACTTGGTAATATTATGAAAAATAGTTTGACATACTTACTTTGATGGATTAGTGAGTTTTGGAGATGAAAACCTATAAAACCTTGAGTTTTTCTTTCAAAACCCAAACAAGGAGTACTAGATGAGCTTGAATATCACTTGATCTTGAAAAATTGATGGAGATTGCTTGTGTCTTGATGTATGGCCGAGCACACCAAGGAGAGAAAAGAGAAAAATCTTGCTAGTTACTTTAAGTTGTTTTAGTGAAATGAAATGAGATTTAGATATTTTAGCTAAGCTTTTAGGACAAGTTTTTGGCTAGCATTTAATGTGGTTGGTGAAATGAGCACATGAGGGCTAGGAAGGGAGGGGGGGGGCTGGCGTGAAAAGGGGAAAAGGGGGGGGGGCCTCCTTGTGTTGTGTTGAAGTGATGATTATAAGTTTAAGTATGAAGTTTATAGGTAGTTTTAAATGTATTCGGGTACCGGGTTTGCTAGAAATAAATTTTAACGGAGTTAGTCGGGACTTGACGAAGTCATAAAAATTACAAAAATATGTTGGGTACAAATATTGGGTGTTCGGGTAATTATTGTTTAGTTTTTACGAAAACCGTCGTAATTATATTAAATGAACGATATAAATTAAATAAATTCGCAAAATACCGGGTAAATGAGTTTTATAATTTTCTTGATGTTAAAATGAGTATAAAAATATATCGGGACCATCGTGGGAATTGTCGGACGTGTTAGTCACATTTATCGATCGCGCGTTAACGTTTTAATTAAAAGTAATTATACGTAAAACGTCAAATGTAACAAAAATATTAATTTGATAAACCTACGAGTGGAATAGTATGAAAATGTAAATATGATGATATGCAGACTATTACTAGCCCGTATGCAATGATCCTACTGATGATGCATAAATTTTGCAGCTAACCCAAACCGGTTACGCTGAAATGAATGATGAATGATGGACATGAATGGTGATTTGTCGAGGTTAGGAAAGTGACCTGAAATTACGGGTTGTGACAGTCGCCCCTCCAAAAGGGAATTCAGTCCCTGAATTCAATTGTTGTTGGTTTCGGAGGCAGGCTCGGGAAAAAGGTGTGGATACTTGCGTCGCATTTGGTCTTCTCGTTCCCAAGTAAACTCGGGTCCTCTTCGAGAATTCCAGCGGACCTTCACGATAGGAATTCGACTCTGCTTCAATTGCTTGACCTCGCGGGTCCATGATTTCTACAGGTTCTTCCACAAAATTAAGCTTGTCATCTAGTTGAATTTCTTCAAGTGGAATAACGGACGACTCGTCGGAAAGACACTTCTTGAGGTTTGAAACATGAAATGTGTTATGAACGCTGCTGAGTTCTGGCGGAAGTTCAAGCTTGTAGGCTACCGGACCAATCTTTTCCAGAATCTTGAATGGCCCAATGTATCACGGGTTTAGCTTCCCGCGTTTCCCAAATCGGATCACGCCCTTCCAAGGCGAAACCTTCAACATGACTTTATCTCCAACTTGAAATTCCAATGGTTTGCGTCGAACATCTGCATAGCTTTTCTGTCGACTTCTAGCTGTTTCGAGCCTTTCTCGAATTTTAACAATCTTCTCGGTTGTATCTCGTACCATCTCTGGACCGGTTAATTGTACTTCACCAACTTCGGCCCAACACACTGGGGACCGGCATTTACGACCGTACAATGCCTCAAATGGAGCGGCCTTTATGCTCGAATGATAACTGTTATTATAAGAAAACTCGATTAATGGCAAATGGTTAGCCCAACCATGTCCAAAATCAATCACGCACGCCCTGAGCATATCTTCTAATGTCTGAATCGTCCTCTCACTCTGACCATCGGTCTGAGGATGATAGGCAGTGCTCATGTCTAATTTGGTGTTGAATGCATTTTGTAGTGACTTCCAGAAATTTGAAGTAAAACGACTATCTCTGTCGGAAATGATGGAGACTGGTGCACCGTGCTTTGAGACTATTTCCTTGACATAAAGTCTAGCGAGTTGGTCCATGGAATAAGTCTCTCTAATCGGTATGAAATGGGCTGATTTGGTGAGACGATCTACTATACCCCAATTAGCATCGTAACCACATGAAGTCTTGGGGAGTTTAGTGACAAAGTCCATTGTAATACGTTCCCATTTCCATTGTGGAATCTCCGGTTGCTGAAGTAGTCCTGACGGTTTCTGGTATTCGGCTTTCACTTTAGCACAAGTGAGGCATTTGCTGACATAAGTAGCTACTTCTACTTTCATGTTTGGCTACCAATAAAACCTCTTGAGGTCCTGATATATCTTATTAGAACTTGGATGAATAAAGTACTTCGACTTGTGTGTTTCATTAGGAAAGTACTTCTTGAGGTCTGAAAGGTGAGATGAGTAGTATATATGTTGCTGAACTCTGGTGGAAACTTAGGTTTGTATGCCAACTGACTGGTTCTGACTAGAATCTGAAATGGTCCAATACCGAGAGCTCAATCTATCGGGTTACCAAAAATTGTATCATGCCTTTCCAAGGCAAGGCTTTCAACCATAGTTCGTGCTTCTACTTGAATCTAGGAGGTTCGTTGTTCAAGGGTATCAATTCCGTATGATGTGCATCATGCATCGACCTAACTTCCATTGTTTTCTCATTTCTTGTAACTGATTCTTGACTTGTGAAATTCCCTTTGTTGTTTCCCGGTTTAGTTCTAGGCCCGTGAATTTAACTTTCCAAATTCGATATATAAATATGTATATGGTCACTTCGGCCATAGGGTGTCTTAAATGGTGCCTTTATATATTCCCGTGATGGTTATTTTTGCTGATGATGAAATTCGTCAATACTCGAAAGATTATCCTAATCCATTCAAAGTTGGTTATGTGGTGTTGAATAAATCCTATAGTGTTCAGGTAGTTCTCTTAAGGATTCGTCGGGCTAACTATGGTAGAGCGTGTATATCCAATTAGAAAAGGAATATCTTAAAGGAATTGCTAGAAATCTGAGGGGTATCGTCTATCCTTTCGTCGTTTCTATGTCATGAAATATCCTTCATAATGTAGAGTCTCTCCTAGAGAAGTCAATGGTAAAATTCAACTTAATGGCTGAGTGAGTGCTGAGTGGTGTAAGTATCCGGTGGAAGTTTGTTAAAAGGGGTGTTCATGAAAAATTCCATTTGTTTACAAAGCTTTTGAATGAAGATTGTTATTAATAATTCCTGAAAAAAGTGACTATTTTCTTCACGGCATAATTCCTCCTGAATTATACATAGGTGATCAGGCTATGTATAATTGAGGACCAACGATGCGATGCTTGGTTAAATCGAAACGGTATTACTTTTTCCCAAAAGTTTTAGATGGTGTTCAACGTGTTGTTTTGATAAATGGTTTTCTAGATATTTCCTTTGAAAGTAACATGAAAATTGTCTCGCGTAGCGGTAATAAATACTTGATAAAATGACAGAAAATCCATTTATAGGGTGGTACAAAATGGCTTATTTTGAAAGTTCTGAAAAATAATTCTCCTGTAGGGTAGTAAAATAACTTGCATTAAATTTGTTGAATGGTTCATTGGATACATAGATGAATCTTTTGAAATGGTAATAGTCTACTAATCTGCCAAGAGTGAAATCAGCTTAATCCCTAATAGGATAGTGGTATGTTGTTGTGGAACGATTGGAAAATGGAGCCATTGAAATAGAAATGGAATAAACCAAGGTTGTGATTATCGGGGAAATAACAAAAGATAGTTATTACATTGGATAGAAGAGTGCTTATACAACTAGGTCATGTCAACGTACCAACGGATAAATACAACGGATAGATACGACCCTAAGGGCTCGAAATACGGGTTATGATATAAGGCAGGAATTCCTTTCCTTAGAACCTGAGCCATAAGTTTCTGAGCCATCCTGATTGCCTCATCAATTGTTTGCGGGTCGGAAGAGATCACATCTCCACCGATGTTTTCAGGTAAACAACCAATGAAGTTTTTCCAACCACTTCTCATTATTAGGAACCATAGACGGGCATAAAGCAGCCAACTCTTGAAATCTTCTGAGGTATGTCTCAATGTCATTACCCAATGTCACTAGTTCATAAAACTCAACCTCCAGCTTCTTCACTTCCGTGCGTGGACAAAACTTCTTTGTCAACAAATTCTTGAATTCATCCCATGTATGCTTGTATGCATTATCCTTTCCAATGAGATCGGTGTAGGAATTCCACCATGATATAGCTTTATCAGGGAGTGTACTAGCAACAAACTTTACCTTCGCTTCCTCGGGACAATAGCATAGGTGAAATACAGATTTGGTATGCTCAAACCAACGAATCATAGCAATGGCTTCTTCAGTACCTTTGAATTTGATGGGATTACCACTTTTGAAGTCCTTACACGTACACTTTCTTCCATTAGTTCCATTACTATCTTTCCCAAATGTCTCTATCTGAGGAGCAGCCTCAACGGCTCTTTCAACCACTAGTGCTTCAGCGATACTATTCTTAACAAGCTTTTGGATAGCTGCTTGTGTCATGTTCGGTGTAGCCGATGTAGTCTTAACTTTCCTTGGTGCCATGTTTCTTCAAAACCATAAAAGAATACAACCATGAGTACTCGTAGTAGCAACGATCATTGTTCACTATGTATACCACCGCAATCATGCGTATATCCTCATAACACATGAATACAACACTTGAAAATTTCGGTCTACATTGACCGGTGTCATAGATAGCACAACCATACCCATATAGTAAAGTCAATACTTGAGGATCTCGTTGTACAACAATCAAAATACCACAAGCTTCTTTGAACTACGCCACACTTCCCGTGGCTAAGATGATAGTAAAAGCGAGTAAAGGTAAAAGCTAGAATGATGCCCTTTTCAATGAATCCATGTTTGTGGCGTCATAAGATTAAGATGAGTCCTGAAGTGAGGTCTGGGGTTGTGCATCGATTCATGTCCGAGATAATGTAGATTCCAATCCATTCTTGAGGAATCTATTGATGTTCTTGTTGAGTCCGTGATCTTGGTGTTATCCACAAGATGTTATTTAATTCATGTCAAGTGAGAATGGGAAAAAGGAAATGACAATGGTCGTACTGAAAGGCAAGGTTAGACTCCCGAATCTCGAAGGTCTCGGTGTCATATCTGATTGGTGGGGTGTTGTTACGATGACCAATGATGAAATCCAACTCATCGGTTTAGAATGTGATGTAATCAAACTTGGTAATGAAGAGGGAGTTGTGAAGAGTTCTCTTGTGGTGGTGTAATATTGCTCAAAGCATCTTGTTGGTTCATTATGTCATGGAAGTATGAGTCGATTATACCTGAGATAGTATAGAGTCTTTGCGAGGAATGCCACTCTTTGGCGATTTGTTGTTGCTCTTGTTTGGTCTGTGGGGCATCCAAACCTTCATGTGTAGTCTCAATTAATTAGAGATCATCATCTAACGACAAAGAGTAGTAGGTTGTCTAACAGTAAGGGCTCTCGAACTCTCATCAACCTTAATCTATAAGGTGGTGTAGTGTCCTTAGTGGTAGATGGTAATGGTGTATCAAACCATGTACGCTTCTCAAGCGGTAAGTTAAGTATGTGAGTAGAGTCCCTGAAATGTGATGGTATAAATGGGGTTCCATATGATGATGATAAAGTCGATGGTGATAATACTGAAGGAATCACTACCTTCTTTTACGCTATCTTGCGATGTCTAAGCGGTAAAACTGGAGTATGCACTCTGGGACGACCAATAGTGGTATGAGTAGTTGATACTGGGTGGTAATACATGAGTAGTGAGTGTTCTAATAGTGAGGGAATGAAGATATACTATCTTTCTTGCAATAAACATTCTAATAGGTCCATAAGGACTAAGCATGTACGTCTTATCAAATGGTATACTCTGTATGGGCTGAAGTAATAGGGACGTCCCGATCGTCTTGCGACGTCGGAACATAAGAGTTGGATTCTGCGGAAACCGGAATAGTATGGGATGATGAATCTGTAGGTTCACGAGTAACCGAAGGTGGTGCAATAAGTGAAATCTGAGGAGTAGGTGCAACAATGGAAGTAGTAGAAGACATAGCGTCCTCGATGTAAACATCAGAAAATATAACAATAGTGCGGGAATTGGAAGACATATCTCAGTGGCAACAATACAAAATGAAATGAATAACCCATGTAATGAATCCTCGCAAATAATAATGTGCACTTATGATGTAATGATGAGACGCTACCGTTGGGGTAGTTATAGTCTAGGGTATGAGGACAACCTAGTTCGCTATAACCATTGCTCTGGTACCAATCTGTCACACCCTGAATTTACCTGTTAATGGCAGCGGATATGAATACCTTGGTGTGACTTTCATGGCGTCTCATACAATGGATATATTGAACGACCTAAAGTGTCGTTTTGAAAATACACGTTTGATCATAATTAAAATCAGAGTTTACAAAACATAGGTCCCAAATGATGTTGCAAGTTTATAACAAAACCATAGTAGATCAAACGTTACATAAGTGCATGAAAATAAGTGATGCAAGTCGACCCCGCGACTCCAAAATAGCCAAATGCATGTCCACACGCTAGCTAATTACCTGAAAATACATTGCTAAAAACGGTCAACATAAAGTTGGTGAGAGTTCATAGGTTTAATAAAATGAAGTTATACGATAGCCACAAGTATAAAGTGTATGACATAAGTCACATAAAAATGGTGTACAATAGACTTAAGCTCATGACCCCGAAACTATGACTGAATCTGTGGTGCCCCTCAGAGTGTTTTGCCAGGCACTCTAATAAAAAGACATGAAATGCATCCGCTATCGGTTGTTGGTCAAAGCCAACACGGATGGAGGCGTCACCCTCGATAGATCTATCCACTCACTCTCGCTTACAGGTAAATTAACGGTTCATGATATAGGGGACTTTCAATTGGCAACAAGGTAACTTAATCTATGTACAGGAAGTCTGATACTTTGGCTCGTATGGAAAACAGTTGCAATGTATTCTCCCCCGTGGGATTTGAAAACAATAATAAAATGTATACGGGGCTATGAAAACTCACCTGAAGTGATGATACAACAATGCTATGAAATCGGAATACTTGGAATAATTGAAATACTGGAACACTTGGAATACTTGGCAATAACAAGGCGCGAACACTAGCCGCTACCTAAAATGAATATGCATAATCTACTTAGATTATGAGGCAATGTAGTGCATGTACATGTATATGTAACCTATACCACTCGTCATTTGAAAATACTAGTTATCGTTGATATGTAAAGTTTTTTCCAAAACTTGGTATAAATATGTTAACTTGTTAACGTAAAACTAGTCGTGTCATAATGTGTATAAAACGTTAGTGTTGGTCTTGGCGTTTTGAAAACATTGAAATGTGATATGGTAGTCGTGTTAATAAACCTTTGATTGTACGTGTTCCAACGGGTAAGAAATACGGTTCACCATAGTCGTTACGTGAAAAATATAGTTTCTAGTACGTAAACATTTTCTTATAAAAAGCTGTCAAAATAAAATGGGTATTGTCGATGTTTAAACGCGTGTATCTTGTTCGTTATTAGCTTGTTTTTGACGTTCTTTATATCCATGGTTTCGTAAAAATAAATGCTAACACATTTTTAGTAGCTCGGTTCATCTAGGTTTCGTCAAACGCCGCAAATAAGCCGTCGAATGCTACCAAACAGCATGCAGTTTTTCCGGAAAATAGTTTTCGTCGTTAAACTTGTAAAAATCGTATCTCCTTCGTTATTAACTCGTTTTTATCCCCGTTTTCGGCCACGGCTTCGTCTCGGAATGTATTTTCTAAATATTTGGCTAAAAATAATCCAAAACTTACTGAGTTTCCCACGTTTTTAAAATAATGGCAGTAGGTATTTTATGTGTTCAAAAATGAGTTTTTCTAGTTATATCTAGTCCAAAACCATCCAATCTACAACCAAACAACTCTCAATCCTACCATACACCTTCTTAGGGTGTCATGGGTTCCTAAACTTCATCATCCAAGTTAATCTATCAAGGATCTAAATATAAAACATATCTAAGGCTCATAAGTGGTAAAAAGTATAAATAGAGTGGTAAAGGCTAACATATGCATATAGATCTTGCATAAAAATTATATGAACATTGTAATAACTTGGTAATATTATGAAAAATAGTTTGACATACTTACTTTGATGGATTAGTGAGTTTTGGAGATGAAAACCTATAAAACCTTGAGTTTTTCTTTCAAAACCCTAACAAGGAGTACTAGATGAGCTTGAATATCACTTGATCTTGAAAATTGATGGAGATTGCTTGTGTCTTGATGTATGGCCGAGAACACCAAGGAGAGAAAAGAGAAAAATCTTGCTAGTTACTTTAAGTTGTTTTAGTGAAATGAAATGAGATTTAGATATTTTAGCTAAGCTTTTAGGACAAGTTTTTGGCTAGCATTTAATGTGGTTGGTGAAATGAGCACATGAGGGCTAGGAAGGGACGGGGGGGGGGGGGGGGGGGGGGGGGGGGGGGGGTGGCGTGGAAAAGGGGAAAAGGGGGGGGGCCTCCTTGTGTTGTGTTGAAGTGATGATTATAAGTTTAAGTATGAAGTTTATAGGTAGTTTTAAATGTATTCGGGTACCGGGTTTGCTAGAAATAAATTTTAACGGAGTTAGTCGGGACTTGACGAAGTCATAAAAATTACAAAAATATGTTGGGTACAAATATTGGGTGTTCGGGTAATTATTGTTTAGTTTTTACGAAAACCGTCGTAATTATATTAAATGAACGATTATAAATTAAATAAATTCGCAAAATACCGAGTAAATGAATTTTATAATTTTCTTGATGTTAAAATGAGTATAAAAATATATCGGGACCATCATGGGGATTGTCGGACGTGTTAGTCACATTTATCGATCGCGCGTTAACGTTTTAATTAAAAGTAATTATACGTAAAACGTCAAATGTAACAAAAATATTAATTTGATAAACCTACGAGTGGAATAGTATGAAAATGTAAATATGATGATATGCAGACTATTACTAGCCCGTATGCAATGATCCTACTGATGATGCATAAATTTTGCAGCTAACCCAAACCGGTTACGCTGAAATGAATGATGAATGATGGACATGAATGGTGATTTGTCGAGGTTAGGAAAGTGACCTGAAATTACGGGTTGTGACATAAGTCAACCACAATCATTCTCGGCCAACTATCCTACGGTTCGAGTCCCAATGTTGCAGTCAACAAAAAGTTCAACAATGATTTTAACCATTATCACATCCAAAATTAGTATCTCGCCGAAACCAAGTCTCGGCTATAACCATTCGTTAGCCAAATACACCCATTCTAACCACAATAATACATGGCCGAGACTCAAGGTCTCGGCTAGGGTTTCCAAGCCACAAGTCAAACTAACGGACCACAATATAACTCGCCAAGACCACAAGGTCTCTGCTGTGAGTCATATCTCGTACCAGTGAACTAGACGGACAAATCTAATACCCAAATCCTACTCAAACACAAGACATAACCAAAACAGATCCATAAATCTTTTGGGTCTCGGCCCAAACTCGTTACCACATGAAACCAACAAGAAAGAAAATTAAACAAGCTCAATAAGACACAAAATAAGCTCGATAAGCCACAAAATAAGCTCGATAAGCCACAAAATCAGTTCGAGCATGAGCTTATGCTCACGGTATCAAAACCCTTGACATAAACTCGACTCAAAACGATGATACCAAAACATTTTAGCCCATTTTTATTAGTAAAAATCCGTTTTAAACCCACACCGATTCATACGTGTGGTGAATCGGTGTTTCTATCAATCTTTATCACCCGATCTATGCTTACCTTAGATACCAACAAATAAATGAAAAGGAGTAGCGGCGGTGGAGGGACAAAACACAAACAAAACATGAAATAAATCTTCAAAAGCCTTGGATCTATATAAAAGGATGATGATGGTGGTGTTTGGTGGCGACTTGAGGCAGTTGGTGGCGACGTGAGGGTGTTTCAGGGCGCGTACACCACCGATTCAAGACAAGATGGATGTTATAAAGGTTGTAAAGGTGGTGCTATGGTGATGGTGGCCGTGAGTTGGCCGGAACAGTGGCCGAAAAAAGTGGTAGCGGCGGCTACTATGTGAGAAAGAGGGGAGGCTAGGGTTTTGTGTTCTGTTATAATAAAATGAAAAGTAACCCTAATTCAGGGTATATATACTAGGTCGAAACTACATGGGCCAAATATGCAATATCATAAAGTTCAGGGGCTGCGGGATATTTTAAGTTTAGGGACCAATACTGAAAGTTTTGCAATCTTTAACGAAATGTGATTGGAGGCTCATTTAGGCTAGTAAATAGCGGATTCAAGACACGATAATTACGCCATCGCGCTCAGAATAATATTTCCAATAAAAATGACTATTCATACGCCTTGTTTCTCACAATTAATAAAATAATCAAATCAAATCATTGGTTGTGCCAGTACGTGTTGTGTGCAAATTCCACGTTTCACGAGATAACTTCACATTTTATAGTCAAACAAACTTGGAAAGGTTCGTAAATGAAAAACAGGGATAATCTCGTATAAAAATACGTCTGGAAAATTACAGGGTATTACAGTCTCACTTCCTTAAAAAGGAATCGCGTCCTCGCGATTCAATTCAAGTTACCTGTTACTGTCGAAAAGAGATGAGAATACTTACACTTGATCTCATCCATACGTTCCCACGTGAACTCAGAACCTCTCTTAGAGTTCACCGATCTTTGAAAATAGGAATACGACTTTACTAAAGTTGTCTGATTTCACGTTTCATCATCTCGATAGGTTTCTTAACAAGGTTTAAACATTCATCAATCTGGATCTCTCCCGAAAGAATAGCAACTGCCTCATCGGTAAGTCCTTACTTCACATTGAACATAAAAATGTTGCGAACACTGCTGTGTCCTGACGGTAGCTCGAGTCTGTGAGCTACCGGTCCAACTCTAGCAAGGATTTCAAAAGGATCAATTTAGCGAGGATTAAGCTTTCCACGTTTACTAAACGTATCACACCTTCTCATAGTGAATCTTTAAGCATAATCTAGGCTTTAACTGGGAATTCAAGAGGTTTACGTCATTTGTCAGCATAACTCTTCTGACGATTCGTAAGCAGCTTGCTTTTCTGTTATGATCTGAACGATCTTCTCGGTAGTCTCATGAACAAGTTCAAGGTCAGTATGTTGGGTATCTCCAACTTCTACTTAACAATTTGGCGATCGGCCACAAAACGCCTCACACGGTGCCGTTGGAATTACTATAGTCGCAGGTATTGTTATAAGAGGATTTGGCCAATGGGAGGTGTCTATCCCAACCATTGCCACACTCGATTACTCAGGTAGAGGTGCGGGATTCGCTCTTGAGGTCTAGCTTATGATATAGTAGCAAAAACAGCAAATCGACTTACAAAATTATTTGTGAAATGATTTGTCAAACGGCTTATAGGATAATAGGAAAACAATTCATCATTTATAAAATTGTAGCAAAGTCCAAATTGTGATTATTAGTTTGATTTATAACATCGTAACTGTTAGGAATATAAATATTCAGATGAAGGCTCGGTCACCCCGAGCATCTATTTAGCATTCACATAGCTCGTAGGCTTATTAATAGTAGCTTAGTAATATTAGTATTATTAGTTTAGTCGTATTTATATGTGTGGAGTGGGTCGGGGCTTTCCCCACTGTCATCTCACTCCACAGCCCGCTAGGGGCACAATATGTTAGAACTATAAATACCCCTTCCCACTCTTGGGAAGGGTTGGACCTCATTTCACATTTAATCTAATATCACTAGTTTCTCTCTCTAAGAGGTTCCATCTCTTTCTCTCTCTAACTTCTCATCTATTCGATCCATTCTAGTGCTCCAAATCGTATGTTATTTGCTAGTGAATATCCTACAATTGGTATCAAGAGCCATGGCTAGGTCCATGTGTGTTAGGATTCACGGATTAGACTAGTTTTTGGGGTATTTTGGTTCGAATAAACTATCACTAAATATTCTATTTTGTGCTTTGTTTAGTGGTTAGAAGTTGTTTAATCTTGTACTTTCTAGCTTAGGGATAGCATAGAAGTAGTGTTTGGTGTTTGGAATCGTTGTTTCAAGCTTCGTGTGGTGATTTTTGGCTGCATCGTGTGTTTTTTTAAAAAGTGTTCATCGTTGCTGTTTGTCTCTCGGAGACAAGTTCTAAGTTGCGGTTTGTGTACTTTTGAACAAGTGAAAGGTGCGGTTTGTGTTACCTCGAAGTAGCGGTTTGTCTTATTACCGGATTTGGCAAATAACGACAAAACGCTTAGAAAGCGACGTGTTTGGCGGATTGTGTTGTGCGGTTTGTCTGTGCAGTTTGTCTGTGCGGTTTGTGTTGTGCGGTTTGTCTGTGCGGTTTGTCTATGCGGTTTGTGTTGTGCGGTTTGTCTGTGCGGTTTGTGTCATGCGGTTTGTCTAAGATAGTGACAGTTTTGTCTTCTTGTGACTTGCGGCTTGTATCCTCAAAGTTGCGGTTTGTCTGGTGCGTTTTATGTCCTTATGGTTGCTGTTTGTCTGTTGCGGTTTGTATCCTCAGAGTTGCTGTTTGTTTGTTGCTGTTTGTCTCTTGCGGTTTGTATCCCCAAAGTTGACTGTTTACGTCAAAACTTCAAACGACTATAACTTTTGAACCGTAACTCCGTTCTCAGCCTACGACCTGTCAAAACGACCGTGAGACCGAGGAGAAGGACAGGTTGAATCCATTCATTCATTCAACCCAACTTTCGAAGCCTGAAATCGCTCCAGAAAGAAGTTATCGAGCTGTGAAGGTTTCAGACCATAATTTCACCGTAACAACTTGCATCAACCAAACGAAATTAAAACTAAACAACAGATCAACCAGTCTACCCAATCACTAATCATAACACATTCCAGTAATCATTATCCTTTCACGGTTTATTCTTGATTTTTGTAAAATCCCGCGAAAGAGTCTATTTCTCGGTTTAAATCATTGAATTGTAAAATCCCGTGCACGTTTACGTCATGTCTACTACTTCAGATTCCTTCATATCTGAGGTACTCAGGTTGTACGATACGTATGATAAACAAATGAATTCCAACCTTGTACACCAAATAAACGTGTGTGATTCTGCTATTACTAATGTGGAATCTTCAAGCCCGAGTTCGCATGAGAGAGAGTTGATTCAGTCACTAATGTTGCAAAATGAGAAGGAAAGTCACATTGAATTTTTTCGATTACTTCACTCACATCTCAAGGGTCTGTTTGAAAAACTTGAATACGTAATGGGTTACACACGGGCCTTCACAGCACTCTTTGGTCAAGATGTTCAAGATTTCACAGTCAAAATGACTCTATATTTAGATCAACTTGAACAACAGCTTGACAAAGAAGAATTTTCTGAAGCTAGATCCAGAGCAGCTTTCAGTATGATCAACAACCAACTCCAGGTGTTCATTCATTCGCAATACACTGAGGACTATGACTATGACAGTCAAATGACGGAAAAGTGTTTTGCTAATTACACTGGAATCGAGGTTGGCGCGTTCAGAAGGACATTACTTCAACTTATGAGTTATGTTAAGGGGTTCATTGATGAAAGGGCTCAACATGTGGGAAATGGAACAGAATCAGACAAGCATGACGGTAGCAGCAGTTATGTGACTCATATCACACATGTTGTGGATGCTGATATCGGACCAGTAAATGACCAAGAGCCATTTGCTGAGGTACATTTAACTGTTCAACATAATGTCCTTACTAATGAACATCAACATACTGATCAAAGTAAACCTACTTATGACACATATATGTTGGAAAAGACTGATAGCAACATCACCTCTGATTCAACAAATATGAGTCATAAGGGGGGAGAAATTGATCAGTATGTTGAACATAATGATGCGTTAAGTTCTTTGCCTACGGTTGAGTTTTCCAAATCAAATGATATGGTTGAAAAGGATGTTTATAATGAACTTTCAAAAAGATTTTACAGCTTGAAAAACATTGTATTTCTCTTGAAATTGCAATGCAACAAAAGGAAGAAAGTTTTCAAACTAAACTACCATGTAAAAATCCGGAACTCCCTGAATTCCGTGAATTCTTTATTATAAATGATTTGAAAGCTCAGCTAGAAGCCAAATACTTAACGATCAAAAACCTGAAAAAACGTATTGCTGAGATGTGTGATATGATGAATGAAGTTAAGGCTAAACATGATAATGATGTTATTGCAACCAATAATGCTCAATTAGACCATAAAGTGACTGAATTGCTTAAAGAAAATGAGACTTTGAAAATTTATTGCAAAGAACTGTGTGACTCAATCAAAGAAGCAAAAAATAAGACTGTAGAGCAGACAACCTCTTTGATTGCCAAAATTAATGAATTCAAAGCTCAACTTCAGGAAAAGGGTTTTGCAATTGCTGCATTGAAAAACGAGTTGAGAAAATCGACAGGAAATAGTGTGAACACTAAGTATGCAGAACCATCAATCTTGGGGAAACCACCACTTAGAAACCAATCAGTTGTTAGACAACCGACTGCGTTTAGATCTGAACGACCAAAATACTCAAAACCACGGTTTGCCTCCCAAGTTGATGCGAAAGAAGTTTTGTCAAAACCAGTCACTTCACAGTTGAGACCTAATGAAAAGGAATGTGCTCTTGCAAAACCTCATCACATGAGTGCCTCTAACTCTTCTAGGACCAGTTCAAAGCGTGTGTCACTAGTGACACCAAAGGAACATGTTAGACTTAAAAACAGTGTTCAAAATCACGACCTAGAGGATGCTAAGAAAAACACACTTGGAAAGACTAGGAATTTGCTTGTTTCTAAGAGTAGTTGCGTTCCAATTAAGGCAAATCCAGTAGCAGATCAATCTAAGAAACCTAGGTCTTTTTCTGATTCCAAACACTCTGTTTGCTCGACCTGTCAGAAATGTGTTTTTAAGGCAAACCATGATGATCGTGTAACAAATTTCCTGAAGGAAGTACTTGCTCGTAATAAGGTTCAATCCTCTAAGACTAGAAACAACAATGAACCCGTAGAACCAAAGAGTTATATTCAGAAACCTGGTAGGCAGATTGTTGTAGGAAAAAGGTCTTATCGAAACAAGACTTCCACTGTACATGAGAAGCCAAACACTCCTAGATCTTTCCTTAGGTGGATACCAACAGGTAGAACTTTTAAGATTGTTGGTCTTAGATGGATGCCTATTCGAAAGATGTTCACTAAGTACGAAACCAAGGTTGACAAGGAAACCCCAAAAGGTCGAGATGCTGATATCACTAACCCATATAAATGCAAACAAACTCTTGATGTCAGTGCAGGTAGTCTTTACTTAAGTGCAGGTACATCGTTCACTCACATTAAGGAAAGACTCTGGGTTTGGGTGCCGAAAAGAGTGATATCTCATGATGTAGGGGTTCAAGTAATTCAAGCTTAATGAACTTCATTAACTATGACGTCTGAACACATCAGTTCAGGCCTCGTTCTTCATTGGCTATGACGTCTGTACACATCTGTGCAGGCCTTGTTCTTCATTGTCTATGGCGCCTGCTGACATCTCTTCAGGCCCCGTTCATCAAAGAAAAGAAAGGCGTACGCTTGAGTGCACTTTATCTTCGGAAGAAGAGGAATCTTCTTATTCATGACCATTCTCATCAAGCTTCATGTTCTTCAAATGCTCATTCAGTCACCAAAGGGGATACGCGTACATTGGAGTATATTCTTATTCACCTGCTCTATCAAAAATGGCAGTTGGTCGTCATATGCAATTTTTGAGGGGGAGAAGGGTGAATAAACTACATGGTGATTGAGATTTGCGAAATGGTCATACGACTCTTCTTGTTTCTGACTATTCACATTAAAAGGCTTCATACTTGCTCCATGCTCGTTCAGACATCCAGTGGATCTACTTCCATCACAGATTGGACGTTTATTCATTCGATCAAAAATGGCAACTTCAAATGCAATTTTTGAGGGGGAGAAGTGTGAACAGTAGATCAACCTCATATGCACTTGTTCAATCAAAAATGGCATTCTCATATGCAATTTTTGAGGGGGAGAAGTGTGAACAAGTAAGCGAACAAACAATCACTTGTTGGGCATCTAATTGTGACTACGGAATTGATAAGGTATCACTTATTTGGGGTTGAAGTTGACTTTCTCAAAGGCGTGATCTTACTCTTTCTTGGAGTCGGGGTTGGTTGGATGCATGACCTTCAATGATAACTTGCTCGTGCTTAAGATTTAAGTTGAAGACTTAGGTTATCTAGTTACCAGCAGTCGGGGTAACTATCACTTAAAGGAGTTACGATGTAGTACTCAGTGTCACACGCCGATGTCGTTGTGGATAATTGTAAGAGGTGTTAATGTCTCAAACCTTGGTTGGGTATTGAGTACTAAGAGATTTGCTTGGAGCACTAATTCTCTACACCGTTCTTCCTATATTAGTGCAAGTTTAAGTCACAAGAATGGAGAATTCTTCTTCAGGGTCAAGTTTGGTATATCGTGTTTGTTCCATCAGTCATCTTGTCAAGTTTGGTATATCGGGTTTGTTCCATCAGTCATCTTGTCAAATAGCCTACTTGAGGGTTGGTAAAGATAGTCAGAAACAGTTTCGGTAGCGGTTGATTCTCACGTGATCCATTTGAGCCAATTTTGTTCTTCTCACAAGATCTCAAGAATATGTGCGTAAAATGTGTTGCTGATTCTGAGGTATCAAAACCAGCAAGGGGGAAGGAGACATACATCTGAATGCACAACGAGTACACATGATGAGCTTTATACTTCTTCTCATTTGAAGATTATTCCAGTAAGACAAATGTCATAACCGCAGAGAAAATCAGTGTTCTAACTCGTTCCTTCTGGTGTATCATTCCAACTACGTGGGGGAAGAGATGTAAGAAACAGTTTCTGATGATAAAAGAGGTTCACAATGGCAATTTCTTGAAGGGAGAAAAGGGGACTTTTGGGTCTTAATTGATCTTGATGTTATGTTTTTGACTTCATTAATGGGATTGAGTGTGTACTTCGGGTTTTCGTGCTTCATACAATGAGACTATTTGAATCTATTCAACTACTTGGGCGGAAGTGGTCTCTGGATACTTTTGGTAGGCATTTCTTCAGTCTTCAGCAGGAAGAAATGTAAGAAGAATTATTCAAATGTGAGATGATTCGTTGCTGATCTATTTGAGGATCCCCGATCGGAGAATCTCAATGGTTATTCTTAAAAGGAGTAGCATTTTTTTTCATGTGGTTCGCTACGGTTTCTGCTGTACACTTACCTTATGTAAGCTTGAAAGAGAGCTTTGGATCTGCTCAAAAAGGAAGATTGTCGGTTTGGGGGGAAGCTATCAAAGCTTCACATTGAGAAGGCTCAAGCTCAGACGATTATTTTAGAGCCTTGAAAGCTTTGGTGGTGAAAGTTTAAGAGATGCAGACTTCAGATTTCTACCACATGCGGAACGTATCCTCATTTTGGTATTCATGTCTTCATCGTCTTAAACTGAGTTACATATTTTGTACATATATTATTCCATACGGTAAATAGAAAATTATAGAACCAGAATATATTAAATAGAAAAATATAAAACCATCAAATTGTAAATAGAGAAACTTAAAACCAAGAAAAACCATAAAAATCAAAAAATTAGAAAATACCAAAAATAGTTTCACCTAGGCATGTCTTCTGTTTATCGATAACATTTACGGACTTAGAAATGTCATTCAATAATGGTACGGGTCTTTAAATGAAGCTCGAGCAGAATTTAAAATGGATGGTTAAAACATGTCTAAATGGCTTGCTATTACTTTAGATAGCAACCTGCGCTTCAAAATGGGGAAAGCACGTCGCCCAAAAGACGGCTGTTCCTCTCACTGGGTGATGTTCACCCGGGCATGGATTACTTCATATCCGTGCATCCCTGACTTGATGTACGTTTTAGTGCATCATTTCTTGAAAAAGAAGAGAAATCTTCTTTGTATGCAAATAGTTTTCATTCTGTGATTCTTCTGAAAATTATTTGTAAGACACTTGGTTATTTTGTGTTGCTTGAAATTTGTTTAAACTTGGATTATGCGTAAAATGTGTCACTCAATCAACGACCACAATACTTTAATACGGGTCATTGATTGAGGGGGAGAGTGAATTCAAATTTTATATCATCAAACGGATTTATTGGTTAAATCATACTTGTTAGAAATGGTTTTGTAGTTAATGGGGTATTAGTTGAAGAGGATCTTGCTAAAACTTTATATTAAATGGCCAAACGTGTTAGTTGCTAGAAAGTTTAGGACATTATGTGCAATTTGCTTATAGTTTCCTAGCTTTATGTATCTAGAAGGTTCATTTGTGTTACTTTGGAATCCTCGTTTAATCCCCTAAACACCTTAAGACTCAAAACCTAAAATAAGTTAGAAAAACCAGTTGTGTTTGATGTTTTTGAATACTCCAATGACAGTTGTATGATCTAAATGAATGAGTTTCAAAGGTTGTTTGACTTTTGTTAAGTCGATTGATGCTTAATTGTTGTTGATATTGTGCATATGTTCTCAGGATTTGCTTAGGTATATTGCTATCATGTTAGAATCATGTTCCTAAGATCCTGAGTTGAATATTAATATCTGTGTGAATTGCCATGTGCATGATTGCTATTTGCTCTTCATGCTAGATAGTGGTTTGACGTAGTCCCTGATTGTGGTTTGATTATAAGATGAACTTGGCATTATAATGTGGCAAGCTGCTGAAGGGTAGCTATTAAGGAATAGTGTATATGTATGTATGTATATCTATGTTGATATTCTTATGCAGATTCCATAGCCAAAATGAATGTGCCAGTTCCCGCTCTAACCATTTGATCAGATGGTTAAACTCTATTAATTGGCTCAGAATTCACCACGACAACAACAATGGCAGCAACAACAACAACAACACCGTCATCACCACCACCACCTTCAGTGAAACAAAGCAATATTTGTTCCGATCTCGCCAAGTGGGGATCTACAATACTTGGACGTTCTTGTTGGTGGATGGATAATCGATGTTGACCAATGACTCCCTTCAGAGAAGCGGATGATCACATCATCTGTGCAAAAAGGTCAATATCATTCGTGTCATTAAAGTCATCTTGTGCATAAGAAGCAGTGAATCTCCCTCTTAGATTAAGGGGGAGCAAAGTATGTTTCATCATCAGAACATGTTAAACCTGACCACATTTTCTCCCATGTTTTCTAAATTATTTAAATCAATTAGGATCACAAATCTCAAAAGGTTTGAAATTTTTGATCAGGGGAGAGAATGTGATTTAAATATGAAACCTAATGAAAATGTGATGTTTTGGACTTAAACGTTTGGCTCTCCCATATGTGCTAAACTCTTTCGTATATCAATGCACATATTAAGGGGGACCAAATGGACAAAATGGATTTGGCTTCGCAAGCGATCGTGACTCAGACTTGACAAATGAATTGACGATAGCTAAAGTCAGTAGTCGACAGGACATGTCCTGGACGGGTAATAATTTCAAGCCAGTTTATCTCGTGATGTAAGCGTGTCTCGCAAAGGATGTGTCTGAGTAGAATGTACCGATTTCGAGCGATTTTCTTTGAATGTGATCTGGACGGGTAATAATTTCAAGCTAGTTCACTAGTGATGTAAGCGTGTCTCGCGATGATCATGTTCTTGGAAAATCAATCAATTCAAAAGTGCGAGCTTCACCTGACATGTGCAAATTTATAAAACAATTATTCGAGCACATGTTGAGGGGGAGCATTTGAAAAATATAAAACTCTCAAGTGTTTACAAAAATGTGTTTCTGAATCATGAGCACTTTGAGAGATTTTTCAAAGATTTGGTTTATGGCAATTGTGGAAGAACACCAAAGACCGACCATTTTATTAATGTATGGAGTTATAAGGATGGTAAGGTTAGGTACAAGTTCCCACGATCCCGCCAGAGCCGGAGGGATCTACCCAGGGACAATCCACTAGTTAGTGTAGAAGTCCTTAGGTATGATGAAAAAGGAGAAAAGTGTGAATAAGGGAAGAGTGCCGACTGAGATGGAGCTAGTACTGGAACAAACCCAACAAGGTTCTAGTAATGAAGTATCGGTAAGCACTGAAGGGGTTGAAGAATGAAAAAGAAATGTAATGATAAAGGGTGAAAAGAAAGAAGCCCTCCTTACACTTTAGGCAGAAACCGGGTCAATACATATGCTGTCAGAATCACTTAGTTGATTACTGACATTGAAGACAAAGTATCATGGACCCAGTGATACGCTGCACAACCCTCCCTAGCCACTCAAGGTCCCTCAAAGGATTCTTGTTTCAATTGTCACGGAGTTCAATACATTCCTATCGTCTCTCTCACTCCGAGTTAGATGATATTGAAAAGGTGGCAGTCCTCTCCAGCCTCCGCTCACTAAATCAAAACGCACTATAGAGTCTAGAGCCACGAGATGCATAATAAGATCTCATAGGGACACAAATTATTTCTACACTGGTTGTTCAACATTAAGGACACCAGTTGTAAACTCATGAGTCCTACGCAGATCTTAGCAATCTGCCAGAACATTTATGAGAGAATTTACAAATGTAATTCTCAATGATTGAATGGAAATTCCTGCCAGGGTCAACATCAAATAGCCCTGAAAGCAGGTCACTTCGGTAATTCCCTGTGGATTACGCTTAGTGATTGCGGCGGTTTCAAACGGTCTACAGTCGTGGAGTGATCTCCAGCGACTCACCTAATCGTTGATATACTACAGTACGATCTTAAAAAGCCCTCTGTGGGTTTTCGATTAGGAACGGTCTTGGTAAGGATTAGAGAAAGTCTTCACACTATGCTGTTGACGATTTTGAAGTCCAAACCTATAAGTACCGGTCGATTTGTTGCTAACTGTCGTATGCAGGAACTTCGGGCGATTGTAGTTGTGGAATGCTATAGCTGGTTGCTGGTGTAGCTGGCTGCAGACAAGTTGCCAGTCCGCTATCACATGTTCACACTACATCATCATTTTAATCAAAGAAGTCATGATCAACCTAAAGACCTTTAACACAGCTTCTGCAAACTCTGATGCTGAAGATTATGACACCAAATAGTGGGAGCATGTCGACTCGAAGACTATCACATCACGTGGAGACATACTGCTGTAAGATGACTTGGAAACAAATGTTGGATGATAAAGTCGAAGAATACTCAAAGGTCATCCAAGACAATCAATCAGTCATCAAATGATTACTGCTGGATGCACAATGCACAAAGATACAAGACTTTGAAGAATCAAAGACTACGAGCTATAAAGACATGTTCAGAAGAAAGAATGCTAGAATTCAAATTATTATTTCCGGGGTGACCTCCCTTAGGGGGAGATTGTTAGGTATATAAATATTCAGATGAAGGCTCGATCACCCCGAGCATCTATTTAGCATTCACATAGCTCGTAGGCTTATTAATAGTAGCTTAGTAATATTAGTATTATTAGTTTAGTCGTATTTATATTTGTGGAGTGGGTCGGGGCTTTCCCCACTGTCAGCTCACTCCACAGCCCGCTAAGGGCACAATATGTTAGAACTATAAATACCCCTTCCCACTCTTGGGAAGGGTTGGACCTCATTTCACATTTAATCTAATATCACTAGTTTCTCTCTCTAAGAGGTTCCATCTCTTTCTCTCTCTAACTTCTCATCTATTCGATCCATTCTAGTGCTCCAAATCGTGTGTTATTTGCTAGTGAATATCCTACAGTAACAAATCAACAAAACGTTTTATGAAATAGTTTTGGTAAACGATTTGTAGAACAGTTTACGGGGTAACAGGAAAGCAGTTCGCCATTTATAAAATCGTAGTAAGATAAAAAATTTTGATTTTCGTGAAATAGCAGTAAAGCATTTTGTAGGATGTCCGCAAATGGTCGGTAGAAAAATCAAAGGCAGTTTGTAAATTAATGGCAAAATAGTTTATTATCCTATAAGAGGTTAGCAAAGATAACTGGTATTCCCGAGGGATGAGAGAAAAGTTAGGTGGTTGTCCCAAGGAACGCGGTTCAGGTTACTCCTTAAGGTCTTAAAATTTCCGCTGGGCGTGTAATCTCTGCCAAATGGAGAATTTAGCGAGTTTAGAGTACAACTCTGAGGGAGGATGTTGATTGCTACTAGCAATCAGTCGGTTGAATCAGTAATGTACATAGTACTTAAAGCGGAAGGTACAACATTGATTGAACAACTTCGATTGAACAACATTGATTGAGCATAAGGCTTAGGGTAGTGGCGACTATAACAAGGCCACAACAAAAACAAGGCCAAATAACAAATCCAAATCTAGGATGACGTTCAAAATTACAAAATCAAACCATCCAAATTCAATCAGAATCAAAACCAATCCAAACATAGCCAATATCAAATCCAATCGTAGCCAAAATCAATTCCAAACGTAGCCAAAATCAAATCTAAACGTAGCCAAAATCAAATCCAAACGTAGCCAAAATCAAATCTGAACGTAGCCAAAATCGAATCCAAACACTCCAATAAGCTCAGACGGGCTTATTACGCTCTTAAGGGATTACAAATTAGTTACTCGGATTCAAACGGTGCCAATAAGGTCTAACCCGACCCGATGCAAACTACGGCCAGATGACGACAAACAGGATGGAGACGTATAGTGGTGCCAGGAGTATTACAGTTCATGCGATGTTGTGATGCCAGTGTATCGTGTGTGTGTGGGAGTAATATCCAATGTCCGTGTACACACGCAAAACTTTTCCATTTCCAAAATCAAAAACCAACCCGAACATAATTCCATTATAACTACTCCTAGTATCGCAAAATTCACCTCCGAGTTAGACATAGGTGATCAGGCCATGTCCCACTGTCCCTGGTTGAATATAGGTGATAAGTCTATATTCACTCGAGGTTCAATGAATTTTGAAATACTCATCCTAGTTATACTAGCAATATGTCCCTTACATCCAAAATCATTCTGAAAAAACACGACGAGTGTACAAAATCGAAATCAAATAATGAGATTACGCAAGGAAATAGCGTAACTCTGTAACAGGTTCTGTGCATGCATAAGCATATGGGAATACTAATAGTGAATAGTTAAAATAGGCGGATATAAAATATCCAATAGTCAGACACACATCTCAACAAGTATATAATCAGGCATCTCATTAAACAACTCGTCAAATATATCATGAACGGGTGATTTTTTTTTTAAAAACAGCTCGTTAACTTGCGTTTCCCACTCCGTGAAGATTGCGTTGGCGTTGGTGTTGAAACGTAGCAGGGAACAAAAAAAAAAAAAAAAAAAACACTTTTGGTTGCAACGGATAGATTTTCAAATTCAAAATATTTTCAAAACACCCCCTTTGGGGTTAACGGTAAGATTTCCATTTTTATTTTTTATTTTTGTAATTAAATTTTAACTCCTCTATAAATACAACACCCATTTACCAAATATTTTCACACTTCATAATTATGGCTTGTCGCCTCCCCCATTTCGTCAAAGAAATGCAAGTGTATATTAAAAAACAATGCTATCAAGACGATGCCGCTCGACAACAGGCTATTGTTGACGTGATCAAGCAGTTTCAGCTCGCAAAGGCAAAGAAAGATCGTTTGAGACAACGATACACGAAATGCAAAGACAATTCTGCGGAAAGACATTCAGATTAAGATATGTTTATGTATTTCATATCGCAGTGTTTTTTGCTTCGTATCGTATTTCTTATTGTATCGTATCGTATCGTATTTCGTATTTCATATTATATTTTATGTAATGTTTATTTAATGTTTTTGTGATGTTTATGTTTATGAATGAAATATTAGTGAAGGATTTATTTAATGATTGAAATATTGGTTAAGGGGTTAACATGTAAATTCTATTTTTTTAAAAATGGTGGTTCCCAAAGGGTGGTGTTATGATAACGGGTGATTTTTTTTGGTGTTATGTTATTTGGTGTTGAAATGATGTGGCACTGACGTGGCGAGGAAAATAGTGTTAACTTGAGTTATGGTCCTTATGCTCTAAGGAATATATTCACGTACAAAGTTCTTAAAACCCTACTGAAAAAATAAACAACTACGAACGGCATAAAAAAGATGATTTCATTTATGGTCTTCGAGTGGCATTGTGGTGTTGTTTAAAGGAGCCCTTGTTTAGATTAGAAGTAAAACCATACTATGATATATGATGTGAGTTTTTATGTGTTTATAAATTGGGTTGCATTTTTTTTAATTTAAAATACCATTATACGGATTTGCCATTTATATATAAAAGAGAAATATTGTAAGAGTAAACAAGGTCGTTTACCATATAGTAAAAGAAAATAAAAATATTGTAAGAGCAAATAAGGTCGAATTTGCCATGTAAAAAGAGGAAAAATATTGTAAGAGCAAACAAGGTTAGGTTTGCTATGAAAAGTGGTTACTATATTAAGAGTTAATTACATTTTTGGTCCTTGTGGTTTACCGGGTATAACGGCTTTGATCCAATAGTTTAAAAAGTAACGGATCCTATCCAGAATTCGACAACCCGTAACGGGTTTGGTCCATTTTCACTAACACCGTTAGTTTGACTTATGTTGACCGTTAAAAATGAGGATATATTTGTCTTTTCATATATTTTGCTAAATAAAAAAGTGGCTTAAATATATGCAAACTAAATCACTTGTTTTTTCTCATTTAAACCAAAAACTATCACTTTTCTTCCTTTTCTCTATCTTTTTATCTCATTATCATCATCCACCATCAAACCACCACCACCAAAAACCACCACCACACAAGAACCACCGACCGTCTTACCATATATTTTACTCGTGTGAGTTTATTCTTCAGTTTAAGCACTCTTCATCTTCTTGAATCCCATAAACCCATATATCAGCGACCACCAAAACTTCTTTTTCCAAATGTGTGACCACTACCAACTCTTCTTTTTCCAGATCTGTTTCTTAGTTGTTGATATATCATGGTAGTTGACTAGTGGTTGTGGACTAGTGGCTGTGGGGTGGTGTTTGGTATAGTTATGGTTTGGATAAATGAAAGGGTAAACACCATAAAATAACAATCTACTTTCTCCAATTTGCCGAGTTGACACACTTACTTTTTTATTACCTTAGTTCGCCAACATACTTTCAAATTTTGATCTGACTTCACCCATATGAATAAAATAAACTTGCGTCGTTAGTCCTTTATACTAACGACCGTTAGCAAATAACTTAAAATTTGGTTTTCTTACGTTTTCATTTATTTATACACATTTTCGCCGGTTTTTACACGTTTTCTTCTGTTTTTACACGTTTTCGCCAGTTTTTACATGTTTTCGCCCATTTTTGCACGTTTTCGTCTGTTTTTACCCGTTTTTGTCTGTTTTCATTTTCGTTCGTTTTTTATTTTCATCCGTTTTACACGTTTTAGTCCGTATTTGCACGTTTTTGTTTGTTTTTGCATGTTTTCTTCTGTTTTTTCATGTTTTCGTCCATTTTTACATATTTTCATCTGTTTTTCATGTTTTCATTTTGTTTTTACACGCATAAAAACTGTTTTTACACGTTTTTGTCCACTTTTATACATTTTTATACGTGTAAAATTGAATGTGTAAAAACGGTTTTTAAACGTGCAAAAACGGATGAAAATGTGTAAAACAGACGAAAACGTGCAAAAACAAACAAAAACATGCAAAAATGGACGAAAATGTGTAAAAACAGACAAAAATGTTTAAAAACAGACAAACGTGCAAAACGGATGAAAACATGCAAAAAAAAAAACAAAAACGTTTAAACATGGACGAAAACGGGTAAAAACGGTTTTATACGTGCAAAAACATGTAAAAACGCATGAAAACGGGCAAAAACAGACGAAAATGTGTAAAAACAGACGAAAACGTGCAAAAATGGACTAAAACGTGTAAAAACCGACAAAAACGTAAGAAAACCAAATTTTAAGTTATTTGCTAACGGCCGTTAATATAAAGGACTAATGATGCAAGTTTATTTTAGTCATATGGGTGAAGTCAGATCAAAATTTGAAAGTACGTTAGTGAAGTAGGGTAATAAAAAAGTAAGTGTTTCAACTCGGCAAATTGGAGAAAGTAGGTTGTTATTTTATGGCGTTTACCCTAAATGAAATAATATAGAGTTTTAAAGTGTTGGTGGGTGGAGTTGATGTTGCTGGAAAAAAAATTAGAGAGATGAAGATGATGTATCTAGATTGGGATTTTTTTTTACAGGCAAGTGATAATAATAAATAAATAGAATTAAAAAAAAAGATTGAAGAGAGGATATCCAGGTCATTTCACAATATTAAGTTGAGGGTATTTTAGTCATTTTACATTTTTTTAACTAGTCAAACTAACAGTCAACGAAAAATGGACCAAAAGTGTTACGGGTCGTCCAAAACTGGACAGGATCCGTTAATTTTTAAACTATTTTACTAAAATCGTTATACCTGGCAAACTACATGGACCAAAAATGTAGTTAACTCCTATGTTAATAAAGAAAGTTGGTATATGTTGAATTGTTAGTATATTTTGTATTGTGCTATATCTTGAATTGTTGAATAGGTGATCACTTGTTGAGTTGAATAAGAATATTGGATGATCAAAGTACTCATATGATATTGAACAAATTGCATGAGTGTTTTGGATGTCATGTTGTTATTGAAATATGTGAAACCCATGAATTCTCACTAGACTTTTAGCTGACTCAAAATGATTTTAAAATTTTTCAATTCAGATGGGCTGCTTCAAGAATCAAGAGATTATACGGTCCTGATTAAGAGTAGACGTTTCCGCCGACATAAGGTAAATTAGAAGATTAAACGCTCTGAAAAAACAAGGTGTTACACTAGGTAAGACTACCGAGTGAAACTTAAAACCATTAATTACATTTACAATGCAGTAAGATGACCTGAAAAAAATAAATAAACCAGAATATTTACTTTTTTTATCCTAACGTTTCTAGGAACTTGCGAGAGAACATGAGCATCAAGAAAAAGAAAATTTTAAATCTTGTACGATATCTAAGTGTGCTTTATTTTTTACAGGAAATTAATAACTCGATCTCATGTACACATCTAACACTTGCATGAGCTTCCTACAAACCCGGAAACAATTGACCTTAACTGGTATAAGGTAACACACTTACCATTGTTAGACGTTAGTATGCATGTATTATGGGCTTTGTTATTCATTATTAGGCTTAGCCCATATCTAGAATAGTCTTATGTAATTATATATTGTAATTGGTCATTAATTGAATGCAAGCAATATCATTATTCCAATACGGGTTTGAGATAGGATGTATATCGACTTTGAAATTTAGATGAGTCAAAAGAAGGTGAAAGTTGGATTCTTTGCATGGCATTGGATAATGAAAAGGGAGACAGAATATATCTTAGAGATTCGAAGATTAGAAGTTTAAACATGATATTTTTTTGTGCACGGTGAGGCTTGAAAAACCTTATACTCAAGCAACAATATAGGGAAGATTGTTCATATCTTGACTTAAATTTTACAAACTTGGTGACAGACGTTAATTATAATAGTAAGATTATCGAGTTAATAAGGCATAAAAAGCATTAACAAATACTTATATTTTTCTAGCTTTGTCAAAGTATATTTGATATGAATTTAACATCAAAAAAATAGTTGTTTTAAACATTGGGTAACGTTGAGCGATATTCTCATTGTTAGAAACATAATCCGTAGGTCTTTTATAATGTACTAGAAAATGAATGAATTAGAATTATTACTATGCCAATAAGAGCTTTTTTACCAAATTTTTAATGGAAAACTTTATTTCTTATTTTCTGAAACAAGACAAAAGTAGCTTGGCCATAACTACAAAAAGGTTGTTTTATGTGACTAAATCGATAAAATGGCCAAATATCTGCCCTATAAATGTTAGTTTTGTGGACATAATTTAGTAGTTGTGTGTTAGGATCGAACTCGAGACTACGGGATTGCACACTTTACGTATGAGAATCGATGCTAAATAATTAATATATAAATAGTTATATTTAATTATTAAATCACAAATATTTATATGGTCGAACAAGGAAAAATGAGGGGGTTGAGTGTCGAGTTTTGGAACTTGAGGAGGTATTGGACTCAAACTTGAAGAGCAAGTTTGGAGCATATATAAACCCCTCATTAGCTCTTACTTCATGAGAATTAAAAAAAAAAAAAAAAAAAAAAAAAAAAAAAAAAAAACAAAAACAAAAAAAAAAAAACGAATGACAAACAACCCTTACTTTAGAGTATATATGTATCGTACAGTATATCACTATCAAGATAATATACAAATGCTATGCATGCAATGCATGCATCTTTTCTTAATCAGTACATTAATGATCAACAGTTGTAAATTAAAAAAGGATTTGACCCTTTTTTTATTTTATAAAAGGCAAACCTTGTTTGTTGTGTGCTTTATTTGTGATTCAAGAACTACCATTCACATCGAATCGCTAACAGTACGTGCGTACAAGAACGTGGTATTAACTCACTATAGTTAATATCTTGGATTGAATTACAAAACGGTAAGGGGTAATTCGTTAAATTAGATGAATTAATTGAGTTGTAAGTGAGAGCTTGGACTCAAAGCATAAGATGGGAATAAAACATGCTTACATTGCAATATTGTTTAGCAATGTAACTTCTATAAAGATCTAGGAATTAAAAATTGTTTGCCAATTATTGTTCGACAATTACCTTTTTGAATACTTTCATAACTAGCAGATCAACTGATGTAATGGAATTATGTCAATTAGGATCCTAGCTTTAAGAAAATTCTATGGTTTAAAGATTGTATTATCGAAAATACTAAAATTTAATTTTGTGAATTCTTTTAAATTTATTAATGCAACATTAAACCGTAAATGTTGGATATTCTTTTATTGGTAAATTGATCTACACCTGTAGGGGTTTTTTTGCTAGAGTTACTAAAAGGATAAACCGAGTCTCCTTTCCATGAGAGAAGCGTGAGACTTAACCCTATTCATTTTCATGAATGAGAAAGGTATGATAGGAAAATTAGAATTGTCTAAATTATAAATACATAACTCATAGCAAACTTTAATAGTTAAGATTATTGCACATTTTATGAGTTATTAAATTAGAAGCTAGACTAATTACCGCAAAATGGTAAAAGAAAAACTAGTATATTTTATCTAGTTGTTTTGTTTTGACCATTTAAAGGTGCTACATACCATTATGGGGATGATAGACCTATTAAGGAAGAAATTGCACGCCCAATTTTTCAAGTTAATTGCATTGATGGATAGTCCATCATTTACAAAGTAGAATCTATTCTTTTAATACCTAAGTAATTGTTACATATGGGTTTTTTTAAAGGTGTAGGAAAATAAATAGAACACTATTTGCTTTTACTGGTTATGAAACACTTATAATGTTGTCAAACCCAGTGGGAGCATTGCGTTGTAATTACTGAATAATGAATTATTGTAATGATCTGTAATTCAGTGGGTGCTACAAACTTTGTCATCTTGGTAGTAACCCAGATTATCTCTAGAATGTATTGAGATAATTACTTTCCAATAGTAGACACCTGTGTTTTTAAGTATAGTCATGTACGTTTCCTTACTAGACAATGTGGTTCTATATCTACTAATTATGATAATATCTATGACCCAATCATATTGATCATATAAACAAACGAGTGACGTGTTGTTTATCTGATACATGATGTTGTTCCATGCACAAGTAGGAGAAACCTTTATTGTGTGGAAGGTACAACACATAGGAATATGATTTAAAGGATTCTCTTGATTGCAAGGTAAGAGACTAATGTTCTAATGTGACTTATTCACATCTAATCCAAAAAACACTTGGTGTTGCAATTTATGTTATGTGAGAGCTTAGCTAGATTGCAACAACAAGGTAAATATCTATGTTACGTGAGACCGTATCTGAAAATTTGCAGTTTCTAAATTATATACCTATTAGAATAAGTGTCAATATGATAATAAGACAACTTCAAACTAAATATTTATGTATTATTGAAATGACATAAATAAATGAAGTAATCTAATACTACTTCAATTTGAATATTTATGTAATTTTGGAATGACATTAAATAAGTAAAGTAATAAATTAACTTGAAATTACTATTGAAACCAAGAGATGGTATTCATAATTACTTTAGTTAAACATGTTTATGTTTCATTGTAAAGATATAAACATGAAGTCTTTTAATTGTTACAAGATTTATAATAAAGTAAGACGTTAACTTGTTATGTTTTTTAATTAAGACATATACAAGAAGTCATTGAGTTGATCAATGATTTATAACATATAGAGGGATTATAACAGTTTATGTCATCTTGTTGAGACATGGACATGAAGTGACTTGGTCAGAAAGTACTTATATTGTATAGCATGCAATTGGTGAATAGATAAGCCAAACGAAATATATTTATTAGAATAAGTGTCAATATGATAATTGGCTTAAAAAATCTATTATATCATTAAGTTGACTTAGTTGGTGAATAGATAAGCCAAACGAAATATATTTATCTTATATTGTAATATTGTCTTACAATATTAATCCTAATGAAATACCAAATGTTTATGGTATGTTCAGGTAGGAAAATCAAACTCTTGTTATATTGTTTGATTAAAGATAACCATGACATCCTTTCTTCCAAAAGTTATCAAGGCTAGAAAATTGAGTATGGATTGGATATACTTAATAAGACTCCAATCTAGAAGATTAAATAAGACACCATTTTGTTATGGAATGTGATGAATCACACTAAGTCTTAAAATGAAGTTATGAATTTGTTAAACTACTTATGAGTAGGTTATTAACAAACTAATTGTCAGGAACTGTCAATATGTATTTGTAATGTCCCAAAAAGAGAACATTGTATTGTTGCTTTATTTGCTAAGTATTTATAGATAGTCTATAAATTACAAAAAGCAAGTGGGAGTTCTTATCTTGAAAAGATAAAATTACAAGATACATAATCTTCTAAAACACACTAGTGAAAATCATGACGAAGCTAAATATGTAAATAATAGACCTCAAGATGATGGAATTCTCATTCATAGATTTATAAGCATATCTCAGATATTTGATTAATATGCTGAGGATTATATTATGATGCATTATCGAATTTGAATTGGGTAAATTACTCATACTATGAATGTTAAAGTTGTTGTCCATAGAGATAATCAATTTTTTGAAAATTGGTTTATTTTAATTCTGAATAGTTAGACTAGAGAATGAAGATGAGTTTCTATTGGGTCCATTCAGCACCCACGCGTCCTTAAACAAGGATTTGAATACAAATTATCCTATGTGTCACCTAACCTTGAACGCTCTTAGGTCACTGAGTGAACAGTCACTCAGTAAGTTATCTTCAACATGCCTACGACGAGTCTAAGAAGAAGGATTCACCATTCAGTGAGGTGGAACTCCCTGAATGGCACCTAAGCCAAAGAAGAAGATAATGGTTCAGTTAGTGATGACAATAACTCACTGAACCCCAGTCTCCTAAACAACTATAAAGAAAGAAGATTGAAGACTGAAGACCAAAGACTGAAGAACTTGAAGGCTGAAAGATAGGTGGGACAAGGCGGGAAAGTTTTGAAGAGATAAGGAGAAGTCCTTATCAGGCTGAAGTCAAACTTTCCCTGAAAGGCTTTATAACAAGAACAGTGTCATCACTGTTACTCAGAAAGCATTATTGTCCTATACCCAAAATAGGTTCTTGTAACAGTGACAAAATAAATCGGTATTTTGTCCTGACTAGCTTAGGTTATCTTTTGTCTTTTAATTCACGGGTGCTCTTTTTTACTTGTCTATAAATAGGATCATAAGGGAATAAAAGTGGATAAGTTTGTGCAATTAATGCTTAGACATTCACAAACCACTTTTACTCCTCCAAAGAGCAACCTAGTCCTTGAGATAGCTCAGTGGTTCCTTATAGGTTCCACTTAAGCTTAGCTTAAGTTTAGAGAGGAGACAATACTATACTTTTCATTTCAATCCCAAGTGTTTTTTCCGCAAACACTTGGGTATAGATTCTTTTGATTAACTTCTAATAAGAATTTAAACGTTGAAAAACTCTTGTCTTTATCATTTACGTTTTTACTTATTTGTTCAGTTAATCAGTACATTACTAAGTCATGGAACATGGTTAGCTTAACTTTGTAGTTAATTTTAATCGTGTATGGAGAAAAACAAGTGGTATCAAAGCCTCTGGTTTATAAAACTTTTCAAAAACTTAAGAGTGCTAAAAAGGTTTTTCAAACCAAGATTCTACCATGGCTGACAGTAATGTACCCCAGCTAGTTGACAAAAAGGGAGGAAGTTATTCAGCTGTTGCTCCTAGAGTAGAAGCTGGTAAATTTAGCAAGTGGAAAAAGCGTATGCTTTGCTACTTGACTGGTATGGAACCATACTACATCACATGTATCAATGAAGGTCCCTTTGTCCCTAAGACTGCTGAAGGGTTACCTAAACCTGAAGCTCAGTGGACTATTGATGAGAGACGGGTGGTTAACTAAGACCAATGCCTGAAAAGCATCATTAAATCATGTCTTCCTGACGATACAATGGAATCAGTCATTAACTGTACAATAGCCAAACAAAGTTGGCTTTACTTGGTTCACAGCTTTGAAGGTCCCTCAGATACCAAGGAAAACAGGATTATTGACCTGAAACTTGAGTATAATACTTTCAGGGCCAAAGACTCTTAAAGTCTCTCTCAGACCTATACAATATACAAAACCTTGATAAATGAACTATCAAATGATGGTGTAGTCTTGTCTAAGCATGAAATCAATGTTGGCTTTGTCTACAGTCTCCCTAAGAAGTGATTAAACTTTTCTTAGGGTCTTAGGAATGCTAATCACATTCAAAATCTTGAGCTCCCTGAGATCTATGGGAAGTTTTTCTATGAGGAAAAATTAATCTCAAGGAGATACCCAGACTCAAAGAAAGCTCTTGAGATCAAAAAGGCCCTGACAACCATAAACTTACATTTCCAAAAATATATAATGTTTATATTTATTAACTAACAATTAAATTGTTATTTATTTACCATTTCCAAAACTTTTCCTTTTGTTTTTGTTTTCTAATATGTCACGAGATTCAATAACGTATCAAGTCACATTTCCACAACTCCCACGGCTATAAGCTGGGTCAAATAGTCAACCAATCCATATGTCCAAGTAAATATCAAAGTTTTGGTCACGTAGAAGTTGCACCGAGATCACGTGGTCTCGGCTAACGCTCTTAGCCATAACGATAATCGTATCAAGTCACAAGTATCAAGTCAACCACAATCATTCTCGGCCAACTATCCTACGACTCGAGTCCCAATGTTTCAATCAACAACAAGTTCAACAATGATTTTAAACATTATCACATCAGTATCTCGTCAAAACCAAGTCTCGGCTATAACCATTCGTTAGCCAAATACACCCATTCGAACCATAATAATACACAGCCGAGACTCAAGGTCTCGGCAAGGGTTTCCAAGCCACAAGTCAAACCAATGTGTTAGGAATATAAATATTCACATGAAAGACTCGGTCACCCCGAGTATGGATTAGCATTAAGTAGCTCGTATGTTTAATCATATTAGTTTAGATATCGTTTCACCATGGAGCCGGGTCAGGTATTTACCCACTGTCAGCCCGGTCCATAGCCTACTAGAGGCGTGTTTGTTTCTTGCATAAATAGCCCTTCCTTCCCATGGGAAGGGTTGGAACTTTCATTAGTTAATCTAATATCAATTCACTTTCTCTCTCTAAGGCTCCCATTTTCTCTCTTCTTCTCTCTCTAGAATCGGCCAAGAACACAAAGAACCATACGAGTTTGATCTTTGAGTATCGTACAATTGGTATCAAGAGCCATGGTTAGATCACTCAGAATGTGGATGTTCGGATTTTTAGATTTCTTTTTGTGATTCTTGTTTGGTTCGACAAGTTCTTGTGAAAAATACACTGGTTTGACTTTCTTTGTGGTTTGATTAGTTAAAAGCTTGTACTTTCGTGTTTAGGATTGTTGTAATAGCTTATTTTGGTGATTGGTTAGCTTGTTTCATAAGCTTGTTGGATATTTTGGGGCTTTTTCGAATGTTTGAAGGTTTTTTCTAGGTTGCGATTTGACTCTCGGTAAAATTTCTAGGTTGCGATTTTCTGTTTTGTTGGGTATGATTGTGTTGCGATTTGGTGTATCTTTCTGCTGTGATTTAGTAGTTTGCTAGAAAAGGGAAAGAAGACAAAATCGCAAGAAAGGGACAGTTTTGTCTTGTAGTGAGTTGCGATTTGAGCTTACGAGTTGAGCCTGCGATTTGAATCAATTATGATTTGAGTCTCTGCGATTTGAAGCGTCTGCGATTTGTTCAAGTCTTGCGGTTTGAAGATTGTTGCGATTTGAGGACTTGCGATTTGAAGAATTGCGTGTTGGAGTATGCGATTTGCTCATTGAGATTTGCTCAAACCAATACGTTAACTCAATCACAACTTAACTAAACAACAATACATCTAATTTAACCAACATTCATCACTACCATACAATCACTAATCCTTTAACCGATCTAACAACTTTCATCATAACACATTCAAGTAATCAAATCACGGTTTATTCTTGATTTTTGTAAAATCCCGCGAAAGAATTTATTTCTCGGTTTAAATCATAGAATTGTAAAATCCCGTGCAAGTCTACATCATGGCAAGCACTTCTTCTGATGACATTCAAGCTGCCGGGTCTGATACACGCCCTCCTATGCTTGATAGGACGGATTATGAATCATGGGCACAAAGAATACGACTTTATTGCTTGGGAAAAGAGAATGGTATTAACATTCTTAAATCCATTGATGAATGACCTTTTCAAATGGGCACCACTAGAGATGTTGTCACTACAGCTGAGGATGGAGCTGTCACTCTTGGAAACGAACGGCCACGTAATTACAACGATCTTAATGAGGAGGAGAAGAAGCTTTATGATTCTGACATTAGAGCTTCTAACATTGTGATTCAAGGACTTCCTAAAGACGTTTACAAGCTTATCAACTTCAACACTGATGCCAAAGCTATTTGGGACAATGTTAAAATGCTTCTGGCTGGATCTGAACTGACCAATGAAGATCGTGAATCTCAGTTGTATGATGAGCTTGAGCACTTCAAGATGAATCCTGGTGAAAACATAACTGACTATTATGTGAGATTTCACAAGGTTGTGAATGACATAAGGATCATGAATGGGTTAGTAAAGTAAGAAAGAATGTATATGCAATGTATGCTATGTGAGTGATCATTGTCCTTGAATGATTAGCTTGCTATTTATAGGCAAAACTAAGCAGACAAGTGACGGATTTGGCATACCCAAATAATTGGTTCCGCCCATATGGCTGTTTGGTTCCGCCAGGACATGACAACTAGCTCTTACAAGATCTTACATAATCCAACTCATTGCTTCTAAATCTTTCCAAAATATTATGTTAAGTCAACCAAGCTATCTAAATGATGTATGCCATGATGTCATGTATATATTTACATTTTAGGAATTAAAATGTAAAACATGTAAATGTTTATATGTAACATGTATCCTAGTGGTCATGTAGCGTGTATATGATGGGTTTTAAAAGCTTATTACTATAAATATAAAAGACTCTATCTTATATTTATGCTTTGCTAAAAGTAAACTTTATAATTGTCATTAACAAAATATAGCAAAGATCGTAAAATATAAATAACGTTTTTAGGACGATATTTGTATTAACAAATTACATTCTCAGCCTGGAATAGCTTCCAAATTCTATAAATGAACAATTTGTCAATTGTTGTGCAAATTGTCATAGCCAACAAACTTGAAAGTTTGGAAGGCATCAAACATTACACAATAGATATTCAAGTTTACGGAATTTTAAAGAGCTTATTGTTGTTTGTTTAACAATGATGTTGGTTTAATTGAGATGACACTCAATACTAGTCATGGTAGGATTTCATCCTTGGACATGTGAACTAGTTGTGCTCACTAAGAGCATAGTTGCATTATACATTAAAAGAATAAGAATACTTTAAACTTTAAAAATGTTTGAAAGTTTGATAATCATAAATTGGTGATTGAGGTTGTCACACACTTTATGAAATATTATGTGGCAATATCAAATTATTTGAATGCACACATACAAGAACTTCACTAGTTGAATTCTTCAAAATAAGTATTCTCAAAATTATGATAGATCAAAGTTGGTTGATTTATGCCTTGTCAACAAGTATGATTATCATCACTTGAGGCATAATTCATCAACTAGAGATATCATGCATTGATCTATTTAGTATTTGGATAACGGATGTTAAGTTTTTATTAGTCGTAATGAATTTAAGTACTTGGTACGTTTATTTTCATTAATAATAAATTGTGTCCTATATTTGCATGTTTAATCAATGAATAATTTAGTTATTCTAAATCGTCCTTTCTCAATTAATGATATGGGAATATCATTGAATTAAGACAAATCTGAGTTTTGGTAAAATATACTTGAAAGTATATTGATGCGTTGACATACCAATTTCACATGATATTCAATGAATTGAATATAGGACTTATCCTAAACTACATGATGTTACTTTATGGATATTGTTATTAAGTATATCATGAATAGTTATCCTTAGACTTGAGATACCATATAACTGTTATGAATGTAGTGCATTTTGTGGAACAATTTAACACTACACGTAACTGGTAGTCATAAGGATTGTTTTCAGAATTGTTACAAAATTCATGGGTTATGCTTGTAGTCAAGATAGAATTTGTTCTTTCAAATTTATTTTGGAGTTTAATACTGTTGGGCCCCTCGTAGAGTTGACAAGATGTTTGCATGGCCATGTCCAAGATCTTCCTTGAAATGTTCAAAAGATTTGGTAATCTTGTTCAATCATAAACAACGAGAAACAGAATTGTTGAATAAATAATGACTTAAATCCATATTTTTATTTAACATGGTATTAGTGACAAAAGCATAATAATAATGATGAATCATTAAAAGGTTTTTCTAGGAGACCTTACTCGATTTGTATTAGAGGCATCAAAGTATTGCTAGACGCTAACCGATGTGATCACACTATTAAAATATGTCCAAGTGGGAGCTGTTAGTTTTGTGGACATAATTTAGTAGTTGTGTGTTAGGATCGAACTCGAGACTACGGGATTGCACACTTTAAGTATGAGAATTAGCTCTTATAGAAACTTAAGTCCAATAAATCAAATCACACAAATAAAAGATGCTTTATAAGCATTGAATAAAGTTTGCACCGCATATGATTCAAAGACTCTAGCTAAACATGAACTATGTAATTTTGATTTTCTTTTAGGAATGGTTAATTTGTATGATGTGTTGTTTTCAATCAATTCTGTTAGCAAAAATTCACAATCAAAAGACATTTGTATTAGTGATGTTATTAAACAATATGAAGATATTGCACTCTTCTTTAAAAAATATAGTGATAATGGATTGGATGCCTTAATTTTTGCCAAACAAATTGCTAAAGAAATAATGTAGAACTTAAGTTCGAAGAAAAAGGAACTATAATGATGATAATGTTGACAATGAAATTATAAAAACCCCTGAAAAATTTCTTGAACCGGTTTTTTGTTTTACATTAAAGTTCATGATATTTCAATACTTATCTAAATTATAAATCTAAATTATTTCCCTATAGTTAGCTACAATTTCTGTTTTGGTGACAATTGCCACTGCAGAAAGAAGTTTCTCAAAACTAAAGTTAGCTAAAATTTATCTAAGATAAAAAATGTCACAAGAAAGATTAAATGCATTAGCTCATTTATCGATTGAAAATGAATTATAATACCATATATATTCTAAAAACTTATAAGGATTTCGCATAAAAAAATAACTATTTTTATAATATAAACAATTTTTCAGCAAGTAACTTTGATAAAAGGCTCGTTTTGAAGCTTCGTTTTAGATTTCCGTGAAGGCTGAGCCGCCCCTGATTACTAGTAATACTTTTAAGTTGAAAGAGATAATAAAGCTGGTGGTAGGGATGGCAATGGGTCGGGGAATTTTGGGGATCGTATTCCCATCCCCATCCTCGTTTCCCACTCTCATCCCCATTTCCTCCCCCATCCTCGTCAAGGAATAGTTTTACATCCCCATCCTAGTCCCTAATGGGGATCGAGGATCCCCGTGGGGATTCGGGGATTTTCCATCGTTATCAAGTAAACATAAAAATAAACAAACTCATCTAAAATATAAAAAATTTGACCCATAAAGTGTCTTAAGGAATTTACATCACTCATACTTAAATTAGTTACATTGTTAATCCAACTTTAAAGCATCATAGATATTAAAACAACACATATAATATAAGACTAACGTGCATTGTATGTGTGTATTACAAAACAATGGTTAAGTAATATTTAGTAATTAGTGCCTAGTTTTTTATACTTTTAAATCTATTTGATCATTAATATCACACATACATATAAATTAAATATCAATGCTCATAAAAAATAGATACATATCAAAGTAAATGTTATATGGATATATATAATTTTTCATATATTTATTCATTAAAAAAATCAGGTTCGGGTTCGGGGATTGATGCTATCCCCATCCCCGCCCCATACCCAGTTACAAAATTCGAGAATCCCCCATCCCCAGTCAATTCGGGTTTGGGGATCGTGTCTCCATCAGGTACGGGTTTTATTGCCATCCCTAGCTGGTGGGTTTCATGGTCAATACTGTAACACCCCCAAAATCGGGTCTAGCGGAAGCATACATGTCACTGGGTGCTACTAAATTGGTATCCAACACAAGTACAAAGAACGGGTTTCATCTAAACCATTTAGATAAAATTCATTAACAAAAAGTGTTGAATTTCATTATTCAAAAGTAGCGCGAAAATAGGCCCTTAAAATAAGTAAAGCGGTCCCAAATAAATATATCAGAGTCTCTTATGACCGTGCCCTTTGCCAAGCGCCTCCAAAAATAAGCTATCACCTTAAACCTGAAAATACATGCTAAAAAGGTCAGCTTACGCTGGTGAATTCATAGGTTTAAGAAAAAGTATAATAGTGGACCAAGATAAGTGATTTGCTACACTGGACTAAGATAGATATAAATCACAATTCCACAAACATCAACAATCACAATCTTCAAGTATCAATATGATAGGTCACAAAAGCCCTCTTTCATATTGATAGTCACAGTAGTAGTAGGGCCCTAGGTATATCCGACCTTAGCCAGGCACCATGTTATAGCAAATTAGGACTATATTATTTGCTACCCTGGTCTAAGACAACACATCTATCGCATATCTAACCTTAGCCAGTCAACAAGTTATAGCTGAGGGGATCTAAACACACTCCTTATGTTAGAGATACTTTGAGTAATACTAACTAGCACGCGGAATTTACTAGCTAATACATAGAAGATATTGTATGTAAGGTATATGAATGGAACAGTGTATTTGTGTTAGTATGAACAATGAAGACTTGAGAATAACCAAAACGATTCAATATTATTATCAATAATATGAGTGATCTCCTATCACTAGGGTTTACAACCTTGAATCTCTATGAATTAATCGTTCATAAACTCTAACCTAGGATATCCTTTTATAGAACAAGGATTCCTGTACCAGCTAACTATAATATCCGTATAACTCTAACTAAATAGGATATTCACTAAATCTTTTCTATACTTATCCTATTACACGTTATCAGAATATAAGCAGTACAAAGTATTTGTACTGGCAGTTAGTACTGCTTGTGTTATTCTCCAACAGTTGAAACATTTAGCCTGGCAGTACTAACTGTTGGTTTAATTCCCAACAATCCTCCTCTAAACTTATGATTTCTCTCCAAATCACAAAGTTTTTCTTGAATTAAACTTTAATACTGATGATGGGGGGATTCTTCCAAACCCTATCAAGTCAATATTTTGGTTCTAGCTTTTCTTTGTTCTACAAGATTGATTATCTTTATAACTAGCTCATCTGCCATCTCAGAACCTTCTTCAACCTTGAGTGTTACTGATAGCATAGACATAAGCACTACTGGTCTCAATGGATAATCTTTCTCTACCAGCATATATATCTCCAAACCATCTTTTGTAGCAATCCTGTGAACTCCACAAGTATCAAATAATTCCCATGTAATTTCCTTGACTTGTGCTTGAAACCTCCAAATTGCTTCTCCTCCATCTGGTTCATAAAACCTTTTCAATTGAACCCACAATTCCTTGTCTTTATCATCAAGAGGATCTGAGACTTTGAATATTTCTTGTACCAAATTCCACAGCTTATTGAGGTCTTCTCTGTGAAATCCTCTTAGCATATCTTCAAATAACCTATACTTCTCAGTTTTTCCTTCAACCCTTATAATTTTCCATCCTTTCATCCTTCCATCTGTGAATACTTTCCAATCTATGATAGGATGTTTAGTTTGGAGTGGACTGACATTTGTAGATTTAGGAACTATCACAATCATGTTCTTGATCTGTTCATGTGATAAACTCTCAGTTGTAGTCTTTGGCTTCTTTGATTTATCTGATTCCAACAACTCAGGTCTTCTTTTCTCTCTTTTACTTTCTTCAGGATCATATATGAACTCCTTTGGGACTGGCTTGTTAATTCTTGCATAAGCTTCATAATAAACTTTTACTATTTCTGCATTTGATCTCCCTTTGAAGTAACTCTGCCTCCAATAAGCTTGATTCTTCAAATAGCTCTTCATGAAGCTTATCTGCTCTTTCTTAGAAGGCATCTTCTTCTTATAAGCTTTCTTCTTTTTATCCTTGATATTCTGTAACAGATCATCTAAAGCCACTTCCTTATTCTTTGATAGGATGAAACTAGTGAGCATAGCTGACCTTTCTTCTACACTTAGACTCTCGTCTTCTACAAGTTGTACTGCCTTTACCTTCACTATAGGATATGTATCAATCAAGTATTGTAGTTGTTCTTCAAGTGATTCTTGAGCAATAGCAGCATCTATTTCCATTCTTTCTTTTTCCAATCTTCTAGATTCCATAAAACCAGCTACTTCATCCTCATAGACTTTCCTTGCCACTTATGCATCATAGTCAATCTGCATTTGAGTTCTGGGCTTGATCTTCTTAGGCTGTGGCTCATCTTCTTCAACCAAAATCCCTTTTCCCTTATCCTGAGCAGTTTGTACTGCTACCTCAGCAGTTTGTACTGCTCCCTTTGAACTTGTAGCAGTATCTTCATCCATAGGCTCTTGTGCTTGATCTTTCTCCACATCAACATTATCACTACCAGTACCTTCTTGTTCATCACCATTGCCACCAGTACCTTCTTCAAAATCCAAATGCCTCCCCTGAGTTTGAGATCCTGTTTTCCTTGATTTCCTCCCCTGTTTGGGAGAATTGATGAACTCAAATAAGTACATATTATTACTATCATTTATCCTATTAATTTGACTTGTTTTACTATATTATGTATGAGGATTAATACTTAATCGTTTACTTTTGTAATTCTCAGTTGAAAACAAGCATTTGGTGAAACTTGGCGATTTTGGACTAATTATGGAGCAAAACATGCAAGAAGTTAAGAGTCTACTGAAATGTACAAGATCAAGACTATTCTGCTCCAGATGCGCCGCATCTCACTTATGACATGCGCCGCATAACTATCCATATTTCACCAGATATGATCCAAGATACAAGAGGACATGCGCCGCATCCAAAGATGAAGATACGCCGCATCTTCTGGCGGTGTACGAATATTCCTGAATATTATAATCTTGGACCCCACGCGAAGTTAAATAAATGCGCCGCATCTACTTACTAGATGCGCCGCATCTTACCCTCAGACAGAAACTATAAATACCCCAAAGACTAGACGAATTAAGAGTTCCGAAGTTTTAACAGAAGACCGAAGACCAGAAACCTAGGACGAATTCAGTCAAGGCAGCAGCACAAGACACACCCAAATCAAAGATATAAGAGCTGTAAGAAGGTGCTGCATGTGTTTAATTCATTAAGTAGTTTTGTTTTATTGTGTTAGTAAACTTTAATTCATCAAGATTGGTGGCTTGTGTAACGTGACAACGAAAAGGTTTCACTCCCTTAAAACTGCTTTCTCATTAATTAAAGTTTATATGTTGATGTCATTGGTGACTTTTATTAGTGCATTGATAACCTCTGTGGCTAGCTGAGCGTTGATCGGGTCGCCATGCCTCTGCCCTCGCCTATTTATTAGATGCCTATGTATTCTATGGTCTGTAGAAAAGTAGGAGAAAGATAAACGGGATAGTCATAAGTAATCATTAAGGGTTTACTCGCCGATAAGATTAGAACCAACGAGAAAGGACTTAATCTCGGTGCGTTGCATCGAACTATACACTTCATATAACACTAGCAATAAAACAAGTGACAAACTACTTATCATAAGGACAGCCCTCTTATTGTCTCGAGTATTTATCTGTGTACGTGTGTGCTACTTGCTGATTCGTGCCTATTGGTTTATTTTATTATTTAATTGCAACAAAATCGTGCCAGTCTCTCAGGCTGAACCCCCTTGCGTTAGAATAGGTTGTATAGCTAACTTAATATATTAAAATACTGATTAGAATAACTAGATAATACGTTCCACTCTTAGTGATCGACACTCTACTTACCATTATATTCATACTGACCGGGTACACTGCTCGTTAAGTGTGTGTGTTATTGATAAGTCAGCTAAATATAAATTTAAAACTTGAATAGGCATTAAAACTGCTAAACCGCAACGACACATCGCACGCATCAAGTTTTTGGCGCCGCTGCCGGGGAGTGAATTGTTATTATCTGTTAATTTGATTAGTATTTTAATTAGGTTTTAATTTTATTTTATTTTTTTCTAACCGCTAATTTTGTTGTGTATTAGATTAATTTGCATTCATTGTACTATTTTGCATATTTTCTGTTTTTGTGTGCTATTTGTTTGTTTTTGTTTGTGTTTATTTTCGTGTGTTTTTATTTGTTTTTATTTTTCGTATTTTTTGTTTTCTGCTATCGTTGTACTGAGCTAAATCGAACGATACGGCGCATCTGATTTCTCAGATACGGCGTATTGCGTTTAATTTTTATAAAAATACAACGCGTTTAATTAATTCGATACGACGCATCTTTTCCCCAAGATACGGCGTATCTGTTTTTAATAAGAAATTTTTTCTAAGCGATAAAGTGATACGACGCATCTTTTCCCCAAGATACGGCGTATCTGTTTTTAAGGAAAATTTTTTCTAAACGTTAACGCCATACGACGCATCTGCTTTAGCAGATACGGCGTATCTATTATTTTAATTAAAAACAGTTTTCGAATTATTAAACAGATACGGCGTATCGATTTCTATCGATACAGCGTATCTTCTGAATCAAAAATCTTATATTTTGAAACGTAACGAAAATACGGCGCATTAACTTTTGTTAATACGACGCATTTAATTTTAATAAGTATATCAATTTTTGATAATTAAAATTGATACGGCGCATTCTAATTTCCAAGCGGCGTATCTATTTTCTGAATAAAAGTCTGATTTAATTTTAACGATTATAAGATACGGCGTATCCAACTTTTTGGATACGGCGCATCGTCTACTAATATCAGCAACTTTTATTTTACTTTGATCGTTTCACTCTTCTTTTGCACGAGTAAGTTTTATTTCAGGAAGATGGACGATCCGGATATTACAATGGAAGAATACTTGTTACTGGAAATGGTTAAGTCAAAGAAAGAAAGAAATAGGTTGCCGTTTCAACACACTTGGTGTATGTCAAATAATGATGAAGAAGAATCATATACCGTGAAACCAATTCCGGCAATTGTTCTTGATAGTACTTTTTCTCCGGAGATTGCACAAGATGATGTGTATACGGAACCTTACGTTGAAAAATATTCTGCAATCGTATTACCACCATTAGTCAATCCATCGGATGAAGATGAAAAGTATTCTAATTTTGATTTCGAACCATTTGACGCCATAGTTTATGATGACATACCTGAGCCAGATTATGACCCCACAAAGGATTTTGAAGAAATGTGGGATTACTTATTTAAGGATGAAATTCGGGACGATGCTGAAATTGCAAGACCACTAGTTGAAGATGGAGATTCACAAGACGAATTGGAGTCACTTACAACACAAAGTGGTACAAATTTATTTAATATTATTAATCCCGTTACTAATAATCTTGCTAGTTTTCCTAAACAGGTTGCAAAACATAAAGATGATGAGGTGAAATTTATTACACTTCCTATTGAAGCACCTATGATCAACCCGTATTTGGTGGAGCTCGAAGAAGAGTTTGGTGATGAGCTCTTAAACATTGCTATGATTGATGAAGATGATGATTTCGACCCTATGAAGGTTATTGAGGAACTAGAACTTTTACTTGCTAAAGACCCTTTCTCATCTTCTGCGGAAGTCAAGGGACGCCTTACTACCAAAGAGACTAATCAAGAAGAAAGGAGACTCATTTTTCCTCAGCATACTACTCTTTCAGATGGAATGGTCAAGTCATTCAATTTATCAACCGAACCGGGTAAGAATAGGGAAGATGTACATATATTGCCAAGGTATGATCTTTATTTATTTCTTCCATCTTTACTAGCAAATTTACACTCCTTTCGTGTTTATTGCTACTATCATCCGCACTTGATCCCAAGTGGGGGGAACAACACCCTATTACGCAGTAAATAAGGGTGGAGTCAGGCTCGTGACTCGAACAAAAACAAGCGCTTCGTGGGAGGCAACCCATGCTTATCTTTTATTTTATTTTATTTTCTGATTTTGTGTCGAGTCAGTCAGGCCGCAGCAGATACGGCGCATCTCAATCCTGAGATGCGACGCATCTCCTGCAATGGTCATATCTTATTTTAACTTTTCTGCATTTTTACTTTTCGAATTTAAAACTTTTTATCAGTTTATTTTAATGCGGCGCATCCCTGGTTAAGGATGCGGCGCATCTTTTATTCTGATCCGTATTTATTCCAGGCTCGATACGGCGTATCTTCTTCCATAAGATACGGCGCATCGACTGACCTGATGATTTTCATTTTTAATTTTTATGTTTTATTTTTACCTAACTACTAATGTATTATGCAAGTTGAACCTTTCTTATCTTAGGTGTGTTTTGAAGCCTTGGTGGTATTATAGATTCCTGCATTTCCTGTGGATACATCGAATATGAAGCTTAAACGTTCTAATCCACAAGAAAAATGATTTTTGCTCTAATACTAATGGAGGATCATACCGAGCAAATCTCAGGGGAGTTTTTCTGTTCTAATTCTTTTATTTTCCAGTTTTTAACCTTTTATACGAACAACGAGGACGTTGTTTAACTTAAGTGGGGGGATTGGAGAATTAGAACGCTTAACACTTACTTGTCCTAAACTTTTCAAAATATGCTTAAAATGTGCTTAATATATCAAAACTTTAAAATTTTTAGCATGTTTTTGTTAAAGTCTAAGTTGCATAGCTGCACACATGACGTTATTTTCAAAAAATTGTGATTTTTCAAAACTCACAAATCTATGAGTGTGCCGGTGACTTGTAAACTTTAGAACTTGGCTTGTATACTATTCGAGACCACCATAATAAGTATTATTTATATAATTGGAATGACTTGTCTAAATTGGTAAATTTCTAGGATTACACCCAAATAGCCTTTATATGTTATGTGTTATTAGCTAACTACACTGGTTAGTTAACCCCCGTATAAACCCTTTTGTTACTCTCATTTTTAGAGTAAGATACCCCTAGAAAAACACTCAGAGCCATTCCTTTCGTTTCTTACACCTTTGTTAAAATGTTTCGTTACACCCTTACACCTTAGCCTACCCTGTAGATTAGAATCCGTGGTTGGTTAATTGCTATAGGCAAAGTGTGTTTCCTTACATTACCTGTGTTCGCGTGCGTAATTCATTATCTATGGTTAGGTCGGGAAATTACACAATGCAATTGGAGTGAAAGTAAATATTGTATATCTTTGAGTTTATTTTTCGTGTGTTTACTACTTTCACTATTACCGTTATTCCAGAATTATCATTATAGTGATGTGGTGAAATTTTACACATCTATGTTTATGTTATTAAAAAAAAAAAAAAAAAAAAAAAAAAAAAAAAAAAATCGAAAAAATGAGAAAAGAAAAAGAAAAATGTTGGAAGATTGATAAACCAACGATGTAAAGTTATGTAAGTGGTCGATATCACCACTATTTGTTGTATATTATATCTATGGATTGAATGGGAGTTGGCAGTTATGGGAACGTCAACTAAGGTTTATTCTTTGATTAAGATCTTGTTGAGTATAATTCGTGTCTACCTAAAGCGTGTGTTTCAAGTGTTAAAGCGTGAGTTATTCTATGATATGAGTCTTATTCATTGGATGGTTGGGATAGTGATTAACCACACTTAGGATTTTAATTTATTTGTTTTGTTTATTTTTTATTTTACACCAATTTATATCCCAAATATTATCCATGCCCTGTATTATTCTTTATCCAACCAAACCTTTGATTTATTGAGATTGGGGATTTGAGCAATCTTAAGTATCGTAGTCGTGGATTCGGCTATGTATTTATGATTTTGTCGCCCTTTTTGATATATTATTATTGGTGAAGTTTGGACCTATCTTTAGCCTATTCGAGTTAAGGATTTGAGCAATTGCAAGTATCGTGTTCGTGGATTCGATCATGTATTTGTGGTTTTGTTGCCTTTTCTGGAATTTGAGATCGATAGAGATTAAGAATAATCAACCCTTAAGCCTAAAAACCCTTTTACCGCTTTAGACTTGTTATTGCTTAGCTTTATTGGTGGAGATGTGTATACTTGCCAAGCTTATGATAGAATATTCGTCGCGACTGGACAGTTAAACGATTAGATTTGCTTTTATCGAAATATTTTTATTCTACTTCTAATTCGTTAAGTGTTTAGTTGTATGATTATGACAAAAACGAATACATGCTTAAATATAAAAATAAATCCTAATATCTTTTAGGATACATTTTCATAAGATTAATTCTAAGGTTTACTTGGGGACAAGTAAAGTTCAAGTGGGGGGATATTTGATGAACTCAAATAAGTACATATTATTACTATCATTTATCCTATTAATTTGACTTGTTTTACTATATTATGTATGAGGATTAATACTTAATCGTTTACTTTTGTAATTCTCAGTTGAAAACAAGCATTTGGTGAAACTTGGCGATTTTGGACTAATTATGGAGCAAAACATGCAAGAAGTTAAGAGTCTACTGAAATGTACAAGATCAAGACTATTCTGCTCCAGATGCGCCGCATCTCACTTATGACATGCGCCGCATCACTATCAATATTTCACCAGATACGATCCAAGATACAAGAGGACATGCGCCGCATCCAAAGATGAAGATACGCCGCATCTTCTGGCGGTGTACGAATATTCCTGAATATTATAATCTTGGACCCCACGCGAAGTTAAGTAAATGCGCCGCATCTACTTACTAGATGCGCCGCATCTTACCCTCAGACAGAAACTATAAATACCCCAAAGACCAGACGAATTAAGAGTTCCGAAGTTTTAACAGAAGACCGAAGACCAGAAACCTAGGACGAATTCAGTCAAGGCAGCAGCACAAGACACACCCAAATCAAAGATATAAGAGCTGTAAGAAGGTGCTGCATGTGTTTAATTCATTAAGTAGTTTTGTTTTATTGTGTTAGTAAACTTTAATTCATCAAGATTGGTGGCTTGTGTAACGTGACAACGGAAAGGTTGCACTCCCTTAAAACTGCTTTCTCATTAATTAAAGTTTATATGTTGATGTCATTGGTGACTTTTATTAGTGCATTGATAACCTCTGTGGCTAGCTGAGCGTTGATCGGGTCGCCATGCCTCTGCCCTCGCCTATTTATTAGATGCCTATGTATTCTATGGTCTGTAGAAAAGTAGGAGAAAGATAAACGGGATAGTCATAAGTAATCATTAAGGGTTTACTCGCCGATAAGATTAGAACCAACGAGAAAGGACTTAATCTCGGTGCGTTGCATCGAACTATACACTTCATATAACACTAGCAATAAAACAAGTGACAAACTACTTATCATAAGGACAGCCCTCTTATTGTCTCGAGTATTTATCTGTGTACGTGTGTGCTACTTGCTGATTCGTGCCTATTGGTTTATTTTATTATTTAATTGCAACAAAATCGTGCCAGTCTCTCAGGCTGAACCCCCCTTGCGTTAGAATAGGTTGTATAGCTAACTTAATATATTAAAATACTGATTAGAATAACTAGATAATACGTTCCACTCTTAGTGATCGACACTCTACTTACCATTATATTCATACTGACCGGGTACACTGCTCGTTAAGTGTGTGTGTTATTGATAAGTCGGCTAAATATAAATTTAAAACTTGAGTAGGCATTAAAACTGCTAAACCGCAACGACACATCGCACGCATCAAGAATCATCATCATCAGAACTTGAAGAAGTTGAAGATAGTACCAGCTTTGACCTATTGCCCTTGTTCCTTTTTACTTGAGCTTCCAATTTCTTCATTCTCATCAACATTTTTGTATACACCAGGGCAAAGTTTCTTTTATGGCTTTTAAGCTCATCCTCCAGAGATATCACCTTTTTAGACAGATTTGTACAAAGAACCATCAATTCATTAAGTGTAGACCTGCCCTCATCACTTCTAGCTATGTTACCTGCTAGGAGAGGTGAATCAAGGGGCATAGATCCAGTTTCTCCCCTAGTTGGACTAGGAGGTACTCCTAAACCACCAAAATTTTCCATTTGGCCTGGGATTTCATCACCTGTGACAAGTCTGTGTGGACTTGGCATATTGGATGTTGCCATGGAAGGGGTCTTAGTTATGTTTACACTGACCTGCCCAGCTACTAAGCCAGAAGCAGTAGTGTAAGCCCCAACCATACTATCATGAAAGATAGCCTCATCTGCTACAAAGGTTGGAGTAGGAAGACTAGGCTGAGGAACCACAGTCTCCTTTCTGGTTCTTCTCCTATAGCTTGTGGTGACTGGGGGTGTATGAGTTATTACAGGAACCTCAATGGGTGTGTGTTGGGGCTTAGTTTGGTTGACCGACCCTTCATCCTGAACAATTTGTAGCATCTCAGAAAAAAGAGGTGTCACTACCCCATTAAAAAGTCTATTTGCCATAGCCATATTTTAAAAAGTTTTTGCTGCAGGCAAGGTGTTGGAAAAGTTTTTTTATGTTTCTTTAACAGATTCTTCTTCTTGTTCAACAAGGTTTGCACAAATCTTGGATACATTAGAAACTTAGTTTTACTTTTCACATTATTAACCATACTTTCAAATATGAATTTAGAAAAAATAAAAACTCTGTTTGTTGACAAACATATGAGAGCAATAGCAATATTGCTAACAATGCAAGAGAGTATGGATAAGAAATCTCCATTGTGGGGAGAAACATCCCTTTTGAAAAGTCAATTTGTGGTTGGATGTATCATACCCCATTCTAGCAATTTCTTGCCAAATTTCTGTGTTTGGCAAATCATTGATACCATCTGAATCATCTAACTTAAGATGTCTCCTAATAGTAGATTCAGTAACAATGAAATTTATACCATCCACATTAGAATGAATTTCTATGTCTCCATCTTCACTAGTTATGACAATAGCAGTTTGCCAAAACTGTGTGATTTGAGAGACAAAAAGAGTAGGGCTAACAGTTAAAGCATACCTTATATGAGATGCATTCAGAAATTCTACAATCTCATAAAATAGAGGTCCATCACCCTGCTCTGATTTCTCTAAATAGGCAACCTGGTTGTGTGTCTTAACGAATTCCAGAATAGCCATGATTAATGATCCAAGTTATAATAGAAAATTGATCATTTGAGGTTTAATTGATGAAGTGCAAAGCCAATTGGGGTTTTATTAAGGTACTGTTAGGGTTTGAGAATTTTGCGGAAGGATAAGAATTATCTTTAGAAAGTGAATAAGTAAAATTTTTTAGTAAGAAGATAATTATCCTATAGAAAAACCCTATAAGTATGGTAAGAAACGTTTTCACCCAACAGCTAGTTAAAAAAAATATGTTACTGACACAACAGTTCCAACGGCTAGTTCAGCAGTACAAAGTTTACACTAGCAGTGCAAACTTTGCACTAGAAGTACTAATTTTAAGAAAAAATTTAATGAGCAGTATAAACTCAATATTGATTTAAAAACAATACTGCCCACATATAGTTTTTAGTAAACTATCAGCTATCAACGGATTTGATGTGTCTTTACCAATAGCCATTTGCTTTGGACTAGCCAACTCTTCACTGTTAGATATGGTGAGTTGATATCCATATAGTTTTTGGTAAACTATCAACCATAAACGGATTTGAGAAGTCTTTACCAGAAACTATTTGCTCTAGACTAGTTGGTTCTTAATGTGGATTAGACATGGTGAACCAATACCCATTGGTTGTGTGCACAGATTACACACTTGAAATTCCAAAGCACCTCACCATCCAAAGCATCAAACACTTAATTCACAAACTCCAATCAACCTGCAATTGTTAGTCCAAAACCAAGAAACCAAACTGCAAAGCACTTGTCTCATAACATATAAGTATATGACTAACATTGCACATAAACAAAGAAATTAATTTCCTTGTGTTACCCAAGCCATCACAGACTTAGGTTTGCCTCTTGCATCAATATAATTAAACATTTTTAGAACAGTTGGTGCACCATTGGATTGAAGTGGTCTCCAAACCCATGATGCTGATGCATTAATACCATTTCCCATCTTTCCTTTAGCAGTGTTTTTAAAACTACCAGTATTAACTGCTTGCCTAGCAGTATGAACTGCTGGGTTTGCAATTGTTACCTTAGGTTTCCAAATTTGGTTCTTTACCACTGCTTTGTTATTAAAGGGCCTTTTAACAGTTGTTGGTGCTGATTTGAAATATTTTTTTTTTTGCACTTTGAATTGCTTGTCTTGGGTAAAAAGTCCTAAATGGTCTACCAGTAGTAACTGCTTGTCTAGCAGTATGAACTGGTCTTGGTCCAGACCTTAAAAGAACTGCTCTAGGTATCATTCTAGCATTGGAAGGGTGAGTTGTAAGTCTTTCTGAGTTCACCCTATTGTTTGAATACCTAGTTACCCTATTGTTGCAATAAGCTGCAAGATGGTCAAATTCTCCACAATTAAAACAAGCTTTCTTATGAAAGACAAAGTCATCACCTAGTTGGTGAGACTTGAGGTTGTTCCAATTCCTTTGGTTACCTCTGGGCTTGTTTGTGGCTCTATACATTTCACTATACCTTACTGGTTGCCTAACTTTTCTAACATTGTTTTTAGGCCTAACAGTATTAACTTTGACCACCTTAGGAACTCTTGTTCCTTCTACCTTAACAGTATCAGGTTTAACTTTAACCTGATCATCCTCATCATCATCAGAAGTCCAATCCTCTATGGTTGGAGCATCTGAATCCCTAGCAGAGGACACCTTGTCCTCAGAGAGTGATTTATCACTTGCACTCTCAAAGCTTACACTTACTTCTACAGGCTTTTCAACTACTACATTTTCCTTTTGTTGAGGACCATATTCTAGCTTGGGTAGTTGAAATTCAGGCAATCCTGTGTGTTCTAGGTCTATACTTGGAAGTGTAGGTATTCCTCTATAAGGAGGTGGAACAGACTTATAACCTAGACCTGATTTAGCCTTGTTGATTATTTGACATTCAATTAATTTATGAACACCTTTTGATGTGTATTCAAGAGTGTCAACACTTAACTGAATGTTCTCTTTATCCTGTTTAAGCTTTTCAAATTCTTCTCTTAAAAACTTAATTTCAGCATCTCTAAAAAATATATCCCTCTTAAGCACACCTATGTCATCAGCAAACTTAGACTCATTACTCTTATAATGAACAATTTGCTCTTCTAAAACAGCTAGACCCCTCTTATGATTTGCCAAATTAAAAATAGTCTAGTTTAGCTCTATTCTCTGTTCATCATAATGTTTCCTAAGAGTTTCTAATTCTTTTAAAGCATCACATGATTTAGAACATTTAGCAACTTGTACCTCAGAATTAGAGAAAGCCATGAGTGTCATCTCAGTAGGTGATGCTTCCTCCTCTTCCATAAAGCTCTAGTCAAATCCTGATCCATTAATTGCTACCATAGCTTTTGAGCTTGAGTCAGTAATCTCTACTACCTTGGTCTTGCCTCCATAGCCTTTATTCCTGCTCTCTGGTTGTTTTGGCCTTCTGCACTCCCTTGAGTAATGACCCATCTTATGGCAATTATAGCATTCAATCTTTGACTTGTCATAACCAGCAGTATCATTGCTGTTTATGGTAATCTTCTTCCCTGTCCTCTGATGAAATTTCCTAGCTCTCAAGCTAAGAAGATAAATTTTCCATTTAATATCCATCTCCTCTAGATCATCATCATTGATCTCTTGAAGGTCTTCATATGTCAACATGGAACCTTTATGCTAAGTAGTCAAGAAAGTACAACAAGTTGTCTCATCCATAATGCCTTTAGTACTGCTTGATGTGCTAGCAGTACCAATATATGAACTAGCAGTACCAACTGCTGCACCAACCTTCACTTCTTCAGGACTTGAGTTACTAGGAGTTGACACAATTGCCATATTCCCAGTACTTGAGCTTGTTCCAGCAACCTTCTTCACATCTTGCTCCACTATCTTGAAATTGCTATACAAGTCCATCAAGCTCATAGATTCAATATCCGGCTTGTTCTTCCACACCACAACATGCATAGCCCATTCTGATGGTAGACTTCTCAGAAACTTTGAGTTGAGATCTTCCTTAGGTATCTCAATTCCAAGAATAGCAAGTTGGCTTATAAGCTTCTGAAGCCTGTTGAACATATGATCCAGTGATTCATTGCTTGTTGCTGAAAAGTTCTCAAATTGTTGCTTGAGAAGTGTCTTCTGAGTCTTTTTGGTGGCTTCATTCCCACCAAATCTTGCAACAATGGCCTCAAATAATGATTTGGCATCCTTAAAATTGCTAAAGTTCAAGATTTGATCATTAGGTATTGTCATCATAAGCATACTTCTTGCCTTGATGTCATTCTTCATCAGAACCCTTTATTCTACAGTCACTGGCTTTGTCTGCACAGTTGTCACAAGTTTACCCTCTACAGTTGTTCTTGTGGTTGTAGGCTTGAATGAATTCCCTTCTTCTATGATTTCCCAAAGTTCATAGTCCTGCACTTGGAAGAATTGTTCAATTCTTAACCTCCATATGTCAAATTCATTGGGCTTGAGCATTGGTAACTTTGCAGCAACGTTGGTTGTAGAAGTCTCCATGTCCATCTCTTCTTCTTAATCAAAAGAGAATCTTCTAATTCAAAGTACCAGAACCTGTCTCTGATACCACTTGAGGGGATCTAAACACACTCCTTGTGTTAGAGATACTTTGAGTAATACTAACTAGCACGCGGAATTTACTAGCTAATACTTAGAAGATATTGTATGTAAGGTATATGAATGAAACAGTGTATTTGTATTAGTATGAACAATGAAGACTTGAGAATAACCAAAACGATTCAATATTATTATCAATAATACGAGTGATCTCCTATCACTAGGGTTTACAACCTTGAATCTCTATGAATTAATCATTCATAAACTCTAACCTAGGATATCCTTTAATAGAGCAAGGATTCCTGTACAAGATAACTATAATATCCGTATAACTCTAACTAAATAGTATATTCACAAAATATTTTCTATACTCATCCTATTACACATTATCAGAATATAAGCAGTACAAAGTAATTGTACTGGCAGTTAGTACTGCTTGTGTTATTCTCCAACAGTTGAAACATTTAGCCTGGCAGTACTAACTGTTGGTTTAATTCCCAACAATAGCAAATCAAAAACAATAGTTAGGTCCATTCAAAACGGTTTTGAATGTTTTTGCACCCCAAGGTTTCAATAAACAGTTCACAAGTAAAGGTGGGGTTGTGAAACTCACATGCATATCAGTCAATCACAAAATGCCTTCAAATAACCAAATCAAATATTTCAGCCAAACAGTCAAATATTGAGTAAACAGTTCGCATATTCCTAATAAACAGTCATTGAGTTTAGTTAAAAACGAGCATGTATTCTCCCCCAAAATAGTTAGAAAACCGGTAAAGTAGGGGCCATGAACTCACCTTAGCCACAGCAATGCAAACATCACAACTGACACGACTGGCATCGAGAAGCGAGACACAACAGTTTCAAGACATACGGCATGACGGTTCCAAGATATACAGGCACAACGGTAACTATGACGGCACGACACAACGGACTCGGCACAACCGAATAATATAAAGACTCGTCTCAAAATATATTCCATGTGGTAACTAAAAGCGTAAAAGTCTCCAAAAGTTAACTATTTCCCTTTCCAAAATCAATCATTTCCATTTCCAAAATAATCCAATCTCATTTCCAAAAGAAATCTTGTTTTATCCGTTTGTCAGTGTTTGGTATCATCGTTCGTGTGACAGTGCAAGGAAACTGACTCAAGTGAACACACGCCAAAAAGGAAACAAACAACAGAATTTCCGCGGAGGAGATGACTAGAACTCAAGAAGAGATGATGGGAATAATTCAAAATGATCACACATGTCAAACACACCAATTAACTAAAAGGATCGGTAGTCGTTGGTTATAATCCATTAGGTTTCATAAAACATATGTGTTTTATTTAACAAAAACTTATCATGACTTATTCGTTCGTAGAACGTTCCAAGTCAAGTGACTTATTTAGCTTCCATTCCAATATATATATATATATATATATATATATATATATAGTGTAGGGTTATTTTCAGAACCAAAAAAATGTTGAGAACTGCGAGAACCACCATTGTACTCCTAATAATGCATGATGTATATCATATTAATGCAAGATGGCATTTTTGAAAATATCTATAACTTATTTTGAAAGAAAAATTTTAATTAGGGACAAATTAGGTGTCACAACTCGTAATTTCAGGCCATTTTTCCGAACCTCGACAATTTACTATTCACTAGTTACTATTCATTTTTACTATTCACTGGCACTATTCATTCCAAAATTTTTATTTCATATTCTCGTAAGTTAAACTATTTTAATGATAACCCGAGATTTTGGCACTCGTCGGATAATTTCTGCAAGAATCACGAAGCCGTGTCCGAGACTTACTTTAAGGTTTAAACGTCATTTAGGCATCCCAATATGTCCAAACAACATTGCCAACAAGAGAAATATATGTTTTCCACCTTCCGTGACATTTTCATGAATTTAGGAATTTTGGGATACCCGATTTTAAGTTTTGTGACTTTACGACTTACAGTTAGCAATTAACGGGACCAAAACTCACTCCGTAAGTCAAGATAAGTATCCAACCTAAAATATCTAGATATTTTCTCAAAAATATCTAGATATTTCAAAAACCTAGTGAAATTACCATTTTACCCTTTCGTTGAAATTACCAAACTACCCTTGGACTATATAATGCCTAAACTAGCTTTATTTTTAGAAAGAAAATCACAAACACTCTCTCCCTCCCCTCTCTAACCCACGGCTCAAGAACAAGGACTAAGAAAAACCATAAACTTTTCAAGATCAAGTTATATTATTGTCCCAAATACTTTCCTTGTTAGAGTTTTGCAATAAAAACTCCAAGGTTGTGGTCATTTTTCATCCTAGCTCACCAATCATCAAGTAAGCTCAAGAACATTTATTTTTCATGTTTTCCTTTCATTTGATCCATGTGGTTATGAGTTTTCAAGTTATGTTGGTTTAAAATGCAAGTTACTTATGTTTATGATACCACTTTTCTTTTAAACTATCTCTAAACACTAGATCTACTAGTTTTATTAGCATCCTCATGAAACCCACCATTTTTGGTGATGATTAGGACCCATGACACCCTGAGTAGGTGTATAGTAGGATTGAGTACTTGTGGAGTTGATTTGAAGTAGTTTGGTTAAGTTTTGTACAAGTTATAAACTAGAAAATTCATTTCTAGACACTATTAGATAGTTGCTGTCCCATTTTGCAAAACGTGGGAAACTCAGGGGCTAGGGTGTAACTTTGGACCAAAGATTTAGAAAATACATTCCAAGACGAAACTATGGCCGAAAGAATGGATAAAAACCGAGTTATAACGAAGGAGATACGAAGTTTTAAAGTTAGACAACACAAAAACTATTTTCTGGAAATAAGCTTGCTGTTTGCCGAACTTCAAGGGACAAAACGAGGCGTTAGACGTGATCTAGGAGAGCCGAGCTACTGAAAACATGTTAGTTCATGTTATGACGATTCCGTGGATATAGAGAACGTTGAAAACAGACTTGTAACGACCAAGATATACACGTTTGAAAACCTGGCGAAACTTATTAATTTTGACAGCTTCTAATAGCAAAATATATATTACAAGTGTAAAACAGTTTTCTTTCAAGTCACCATGTTGCGAGCTATATTCCCGTTGATCGAGTCACGTATGACCAAAACTCAAATGAGACGGCATTAAGATCATGTTACAAGGATTTCAAAAACGTCAAGTTCTATTCCTAACACTTAACGTACAATATTTTGCGACTAGTTTTGCGAGGCCGTTTGGTCATATTTTCACAAGTTGTAAAAAGGGTTATTTTGCGACGAAACTATTTTATTTGGCGATAAAACATCAAACAAGGATCGTGGAGTACCGTTTCAACATATTTACACGAAAAGTAGTTCATGACTTAGCGAGACGTCAAAAATGTAGTTTTCGACGATAAACGTTATTTTCAAAACTAACGAGTGGTATCGTTAACATACGTAATTGCATGAGTGGAAGCATTTCATTTACTTATATTAGATCATATCATTCACAATAGGTCGCAGTTAGAGACCGAGCCTCATTTGCATCCTATCCTTTGTGATCATTGTGCTATCATATCAGGTGAGTTTCATAGCCCCTTTCTTTATACGTTTTGAACTTTTGGGGGAGATACATGCTTAAACTGTTTGCTTACATACATGATTGTGTTAAACTTAGTTGCGTTATTCTTGAAAGCATATCGCGGACCTAAGTATCAAACACTTGGGGTAGCCGAACATAAGTCTCCTCGTGAGCAGCATTGATAAGTCTCCTAGTGAGCAGCGTTGATAAGTCTCCTCGTGAGCAGCATTGATAAGTCTCCTCGTGAGCAGCATTGATAAGTCTCCTCGTGAGCAGCATAAGGTCTTCTAGTGTTATAGAACGCACATCGTATACGCACATGTCTTACTCATACTATGTTAGCATTGGGTTGTAAACACACAGGTTGCAAGTCTTGAATGGGCAGGGCTTGGAACTGAGTGGATTTACAATGCCTATGCTGTGGAAACTTTCTCTAAAGGCTTTTCAACTTATTTATAGCAAACTCTATGAACTCACCAACCTCGTGTTGACACTTTAGCATGTATTTTCAGGAACCAAGCAATAGCACGCTACTGGAGGCTTTTGGCAGAGCATGGCATGGTCATAGAAGACTCTGATAAAACATTTGGGACCGCTTAACTTATTTTATGGGCCAACTTCCGCACCACTTTTTATAATGTAAATTTAACACTTTTGACTTATCAAATGTATTCTAAATGATTGTTGTGAAAACCGTTCTTTACACTTGTGTTGTGATACCAATTGAGTTGCACCCCAGTGGCATGTATGCTTCCGCTGGACCCAATTTTGGGGGTGTGACATTAGGTATTTCAATTCTCCATAAAAATATCATCTCATACCCTAAATATTTAACCACTCATCACCAAATCCGTACTTTATCCCTTCCTCTAGATCTAACCACCACCACTTTTCTTCACCACAATTAAACCACCACCATCACCATTAAATCTGCTATCTAACCAATTAAAAAAATGTTTGTACACATATTACATTCTATTACATTTTTTCATATTACTACGAACCGATTCAAAGTTTACCAGCATTCATAACATCATGTTGTAAGTTCTTTTATCTATTAATCGTTTTTATTTTAATACGTGTAGATCATTTTATTTCTCTTGTTTTGATATGAAAAAAAAAATGGTTTTGGATGATCATAGATTCGATCTGAATTTTATTGTACTTTCGATCTGATTTTTTTTTTCTTGACTTTCGATCTTAGATTTCTTTACTTTTGATCTGAATTTTTTTTACTTTCGATCTTTTTTTTTTTTTAATCTTATATTTTTTTGGCTTTGGATAATATGGGTTTCGATTTGAAAAAAAAAATGGATTTTAAAAATAAAACCTTTTTAGATATGGGATTGACTTTTACAATTGGTTTAATTGCAACAATTTTGACTATTCTTTTTATATTATAAGTAGTAATCTTTGCGAGATCCAAAAGTTGATTGAATGTTTTACGAGGACATTATGTTTGGAAAACTCAAAGGTTTGTTGTCAAATGCTTATAGTGTCATTTTTAGCATCTATTTTTTTACACATGTGTGTTTGATTAACAATATGATGTTATAAATGCTTGTTGACAGAGGTTGTTTACTTAGTGGACTGGTTATTTCTTGGCTTCAAAAAAGTATGGATTTTAAACAATATTTTTTATGTATAGCTTTTAACTCGTGATATTAGAAAGGGGTGTGCAAATGTGTTTCAAGGGTAACATTATATAAATGAAATGGTGCACATGTATTTTGTGGGTGGTATAGAATAAATGAAAGGAACGCGCATATGTGTCTTAACTTGGTTATGTCAAAGATATATTTAGATTCACTTAGCCTTTCAAATATTTGTTTCTATGCTTGTATTAGTGTTGAAGGTCCTAACTTAGATTAAAAAAAATATATATGTATGTGATTGTGCTCTCAAAATTTTTATCATAGAATTGTATTACTGTGGCAGGTTACTTGAAGTTGTGGATGCTAGCACAAACTTATATCAGTTAAACTGAGCGAGATGATATAAACACATGTGCACAAGGATTGAAAACACATGTGCAGATTTTATGGGTTCTTGAACCGGCCGAGGAATACATGCGCACGCCTAAAAGATGAACCAACTATTAAAGACATTGGATATGCACATGTGCACACTTCATATATTTGTAATAAAATTGAATACAAGTGTAAACATAGTGACGTTTGTGATAAAGTTAAATATCATATCATTAGAATAATACAATTTGTAAATTGCATAAATCTGTTGTTAAAGTTTTGTTGTTTGTATTTATATTTATATTATATTTCTTAAAAATACATGTACATATACAAAACACCTATGCATAAACAAAAAATACAATTGTCATAATGTAGTTAGTAATTAACCCAACTTTTTTTACAAAACACATGTGCACATATTAGATTAAAAAAAAATAATAAAAAAAAAAAAAAAAAAAAAAAAAAAAAAAAAAAAAAAAAAAAAAAAAAAACCTTTTTTATAAAAATAAATCAAAAAGAAATAAAAAAAAGTAATTTACCATTTTACCCTTTTGAATTAAATAATAAAAATTAATATCTAAAAAAATCTGATTGGTTGACGATGGTTCTCGCAGTTCTCGACCTTTTTATGGTTCTGAAAAGAACCCTTCCCTATATATATATATATATATATATATATATATATATATATATATATATATATATATATATATATATATATATATAGGGGGACTTTCTTACGAGAACCATTTTATCTGCGAGAACTGAGAGAACCACAAAAAACATACATGCACGCCTTTTAAAATAAAATAAAAATACATACAAATCATCAATAATCGTAAGTATCCACCTATGTTCTTCAATATCATCATGAACTCATCCTCTTTTTTCACAAAAACCTTACACAAGGCCGCAATATTGTCGTTGCACGCCTTATAAGAACATACATGCACACCTTCAAAGAAAAATGTTGTATTTCCAATTTCTTATCAAATTCTTTAGAACAACTATGTTTTTTTAAAAACATATATGTTGTTTTTAGAACATATGTGCAAAAATACAATTATTGAAGGCGTGCATGTATGTTTTTGGTGGTTCTCTCAGTTCTCGCAGATAAAATGGTTCTCGCAAGAAAGTCTCACTATATATATATATATATATATATATATATATATATATATATATATATATATATATATATGTACTAGTGGTCGAAGCCCGCCCGATGGGCGGGCATGTCTTATAATTATCATTGACATGATTTACTATAGCGAAAGAAGGCGGGTAATGATTAAAAAAAAGGAAAAAAATTGAAGCTATTAGTAAGATATATGTATACGAATACTTTTCGAATAGTAAGATATATGTATACGAAGCTATTAATTATTGGTAAATAATATATAAGAAAATTATTGTGGATCATTAGTTATTAAACTGTTAATATGAGATAAAACTTATTTTTAAGGGATGTATATGTTTTTTTTTTTTTTTTTTTTTTTTTTTTTTTTTTTTTTTTGTTTTGTTGGAAGGTATAACTTAACGGATAAGAGTATGTAAGCTTTGACACATGCTTCCAGAATCCATAAACTCCGGCAAAGGTCAATAATATGTAGGATAAACAACATCAAAAAAAAGATATAAACATACTAAATTATATATTGAATGGATTAAGAACGAAAAGAAATATACGATTATCGAATATGAGTGAAAATATAAAGCTTGACAACCTTCGTGTTTACAAACTTATTTACATGAATGTTGCATTTGCTAAATCATAGATGGGCCAAGATGCCTGATTGACACCTTCATTCCAGAACCTTGACAGCCGACACATTTTATTTAAGCGTCTGGCTTTGACTCGTTACTGCAACATTTATAGATTCAGTTAGACAACATAATATAATATATTATAAGTTACACACCATGGACTCATTAATAACATACATTAACACTCTAAATGTAATGCAAAAATGAAGATGAAAAAATTTCACATCAAAATAATTCTCACCGTGCAAGGGCCGGTGAGCAACAATTTCCAATTTTTTTTGATGTCATCACAATTTTTTTTGGAAATGTAAAGCCTAAATAATTTACATAACATGTTAGTTTTTGATTCTTTATTAAATAAGTTGACAAGCATTTTAATAATACATTATAAATAAAGAGTAGGCATTTATTTTAATCACGAAGAAAGTACAATAGGCAAAAAGTCATGCAAACCGCAATGTGAATTACTAATGCTTTTTAGAATTTGAAAGTGCTAATGCTATTGATATACACGGAAGGTGAGTAGGTCTAATGTAAATGCGTATTCCTTCTTTAAGATTGTTACAAATTAGCATTTAGTGGGTTGCTACGCTCCTACTTTTAGGCGGTTCATATAAGCAATCATACAAAGCCCTACACACAATTCTCTATAGTGTTTTACCTCCTAAAAAGGGAGGGCTTTACCTGATTTGAGTATGTGTGGCGTTAGGTTCAAACCCCGTGGATTAGTCGGTCATAAGGTCATTAGAAGAATATATATACGCCATAAGATGTGGACCAAGGACTAACTGTCTGACATTTGTATACGCATGTGCATACGATAAGACTTTAGTTCTGGTGCAGAATAAAAGTTGCTATTGTATTGCATATCCAAAGAGTATTTGTTATGGCGAGTACATAGCAGGTGAATGTGACAATTTGGTGTAGATAATGGGTCAAAACAGGCAGTATTTTTATCCGTTTAAACACGTTGGCTTGGACTGAACCAAAACACTTTTTCTCCATGTATATATTTAAATATGTAAATAATTTTTGTGTTAAGTATGATTATAACAACCATATTTCACATTATCAATAGACTTTTATGATAGTAAATAAATAGTTACTAACCTCAGCTAACCGCTCCTCTGCCTCGCGCTTCGTTGTTGGCTGTTGAAATTTTTTAACATTAGTTATACCGATTATATGTCAGATATAGCGATAATAATTGTTGTCACTTTGAGTTCAATTAACTAACTATGCTATTTGTTAAAGCAAAATTTGGAAGGGGTGCTGACCTGAGCACGAGTGATGCAATTTCTTTTCCAACTGATACCACACTTTCTTCCTTAATGAAACAACTCTTCCTAAAACCTGCAATTGCAAAACATTTAACAATATGCATGTACAGATACGTTATTGGTAAGAATCAATCATCAAATAAAAACTAAAGAAAATTTAAGGAGTCAACCTAATTGGTAATCAATTCGAACAGATTTCCTATTTACCTTTTTGAATCGGCTATTACAATCCCTACCCACAATTGAAACCATGTCCACACATGCTAACTCTAAACCGATAATTAACTAAATGAGGTAAAGAAACCATACCTCTGTGTCAAAGGAGACATGTTGGCAATAGTTGCTTGGTCAGCAAGAGCTATTTTACCCATTCGCTCACCTATCAAATTAAACAGGATAATATTATTAGCTGTATATATTTTTGTTCATGTCTTGCTAATGGCCATAGCTAGGTTTACCTACCATGAAAGTCTACTAATTTTCCAAAGACACCATGCTTCATCAACATTTGGGTGACGGTCAAAACCAAATCAGATGCTGTAACACTATCTTGAAATTTTCCTGATAACTTGAAGCCAACAACTCCAGGCAATACCATGCACATTGACTGTTATGTCAAGTTATAGGTTATTCTAACATATTGAAGAGTAACATGATCCACCAGGAAGAACTCCTTGTATAGGTTATTGGTCATACACACTAAATATATCATACTTTGGGTGACTATTGACTTATATGACCCATTTTACCGGGTCACCTTTTTAGCATAATAACTTAGGTACAACAAACTCAGTTTAAATTATTCCATTCTTGTGAGACACATCAGGAAAAGCGACCATCGGATTTTAACCACATACCCTACCCTTTCCGCCACTTTAGATACATTGCCTTTTGCATCTTTAGCAACCTCGCAAACAAACAATCCTGCAGACTGCCCAACCTCTTTCAGCTTTGTCCCTGAATTATACAACAAAATTATGAGGGGAACTCAGAATTGCATAGTAAAACAATATATAAGTTTGCAAGGTATGTTTTTGTAGATGTGGAAAAAGTGGGTGGCGTGGTAAATGGATCAAAGAGGGTAAGATTATAATTCGGGTCCAAATGGATCGGGTTTGGGCATTCTACTTCTCCATTTGTTTTAAATTCTATATAAATTGATGTTTTAACTAAGATTATGAAAACTGTATAGCTTGATTTAAAATCCAAGCTCTTTTAGTATTGCGATTTCTAAAGATTCAAACGTTTGAAATGCTCAGGGAGACTTTCAACCTATCGATTCAGTCTATAATTTAACTAAGTTTAAAAAAAAAGTTAACATGTTAGATCTATTGAAGATAAAAGGCAACCCAAATAAACCCATTATAAGGTAATAGGATTTATATTAGCATCTCTACTGTTGTGGGGCATCAAGGTGAAACATAAAATCATATCATAATACGAAGATAAAAACGAATTAATATACTAACAGTATCGTCAACTTCTTCAAAAATATGGTTAACATAGAACAGACTTTGTAAAATGAGAAGTTGGTTTTGCAGGTTGCATAATTACTCAGCCACTCAGGATGACCATTTAAGGTAAAATAAATGTACAAAATGATAGAGAAAGACTATCTGGAAAAAAGAGGTCTTCGAGAGCTTAGTCAGTTAACAATTACCCGTCTCATACAAAAAGCATTGCACCAGAGAGTTACGCGTAACTTATCGTTGTAGTTGCATTTATTGCTAACTGCAACTGAATGATATTTTTATTTATTGGCACCGTTATAACAAAACTGCAGGAGGCCACTTTCCAAAAGTTCGCATATTAATGGAGAATGCTTTCACAAAACAGCTTTACGCGATTGCAACTCTACATCCATCATGCCCACCAAAGATCTTTGCATTTGCTCCAAAGCACTGTGGACAACTTTAAGAAATCATTTCGGTTAAGAATCAAAATATGAGCTTTAGTACTTGAGTCAGTAACAAATTGAATAAGTGCAGGGCTACGTCATCTAATGCTCTTTTGTTTTAAGTAAGTACGGCCTGCATTACTGATCAATTGCAACAAACAAAATACCTACTTGTTCTGAGTTTCTATGATGAGCTGCAATGGGTCCATAAAGACGTAAAAAAGAGGTTTCTATGTACATTTGGCACATTAAGAATAAGCAAGAACTGCACTTAGAGTTACCATTCATGTTGCGTCGGCAAGTATTAGTTTCATTTGAAATAATAGTGGTCAGACCCGGATTATAGTCTATGCCTGCAACTGCAATAGGTTGCTACGATTAAAAATGATTTAAACTCAGATGCATATGTTAGACGTAGCAATTTCAGGAAGCTTTACTCACTTTGGGTAGGTTGTTTAGAATGCTCGATTCTGTTACACCAAGATGCAACAGTTGTTGTTTTTTCTTTGGTGCCTGCTACAACGTACAAAGAAATTGAAAATTGAGAAGAAAAAAAATTGCTTCAACTTATTTTAGGTGCTTAATGGCCTAATGTATTTAAACCTTATAAATAGCTTATTTTGAAGCAAATAAGCAGCTTAGCAGTTCCTTTTGAGAATGTGATCTAACGGAAAAACGTCAACTTCTCACAAAAATTCAACTCATTTTAGCCACTAACTGAAGTGGTAATATGAACAATAAAATAAAACTTATTCCAAAGAGTAATACACAATGATTAAACAGGTAGCCAAAAGCAAGTTATAGACAAAAAAAAATTGTTGCTGCAAGGCAAACCTGTATCGGGACAGACTCTATGGGTGAGTGACCCGCTTGCTCGAAACAAACAGATGTGGGAGTTATTGTATAGATTATAAACTAAGAATGACACCAGACCTATTGAAACAATAGCTTTAGAAGAGGATATGTGAATATGAAACTAAACCATAAGTACCTCTGGTGGAAGACCATTTCAGCCACTAATTCTAGAGCCCGGAACATTTGACATAACATTTGAAGATGCCATGGTGTAAAGAATGTGGTGTGATACCAAAGCTAAATACATCTAACTTTATAGAGAAATTCCCAAGTACTGCGTACTCAGCAGAGATATATATAACCACTACGGTAAGGTTAAATGGAATAAATATTATAAGTTAGGAAAACAGAAGCAAGATTAATCTAAAAGAACATGGTTTCAGATTCTTACTATGTTCCCACAGGCTTCAAACTTTCTAGCAAGGCCAAAGTCAGTGATTTTTGGGTTCATATCAGCATCCAACAGAATATTGCCTGCCTTTAGATCTTTGTGGATGATCTGAAGGCGGGAATCTTGATGTAAATATAAAATACCTCGAGCTATCCCATTGATAATGTTAAAGCACTGAGGCCAGTCAAGCATCGAACTTCTTTTTTACATCTGTAGAAATGTAACAAGTTGAGCAGTCAATGAGTGTTAATCTATCCATTAATTTGGTAAGAAATTCAAAAGCATTATTACTACATAAAGTGTGATAGTAAAGGTCAATGAGATGGTACCAAGTCTAACCAAATATAAATGTGTCGAAGCTTTTGTTATCCATGTATTCATAGATCAAGATCATTTCATTTTTGTGGATGCAGTATCCGAAAAGCTTCACCAGATTTCGGTGCTGAAGTTTTGCAATACAAACGACTTCATTCTTAAATTCATCAAGCCCTTGCTGTGATGTTTCTGCCAGCCGCTTAACAGCTACTTTTCGTCCATCTTCCAACACACCCTAAAATGTCAAGGTTTTATAATGCAGATAAGACCCAAATTGCTATATAAACAAAAAAACAACAAATATAAGTGACAAGTTGGCTGATGTTTGAGAGTTATACCACTCTCCCAAGACGTTAAATCAGGATCTTGATCTCTCAAATTGAGCTTATCTTATTAAATATCAATAAGTTACCTTGTAAACACGACCGAAGCCACCTTCTCCTATCTTATTGTTGATGCTAAAATTATCCGTAGCCTAAGCTATTTCATGTAGACTAAAGAAAGGAAGCTCATCAAGATCTTCCATATGAACACTTGCACTCTTTTTACCAAACAAAGACCTGTTTCCTGCAATAATACATTCAGATTCTCTTGAATACATGATTCTGCCATAATTCGTATTCATACAAACTATATCTTGTAAGGATAATTGCTACTCTTTTGTTCCTAAAAGAATATAACTCCTTTTTAAAATTACCTCTTTGTTTCAGTTGAGGCATTTTCTTTTTCTTTTTACAGGAATATGCCGCGGCAAACATAAGAATCACCGTTGTTGAAATTGATATGACCACGCAGAGTAGTCCTAGATTTCTATTGAAGCTAGATTGGGAGGCTGTATGGCTTAAATAAAAAACAGTCCACCAGAAAACCCAGTGTATGGACTTAATAATGTGTTAAATTTAGATGGTACAGAAAATAATCACCTGGAAGACAAATCTCTCATCCATCCCGTCGATAGATAGAAGCCCCTTCATGCGATATATATCATCACTTCTATCCATTAATAATGTGCCAAGCCAGAAGTTAGCCTGCATAACAAAGCTCGTTGTCGATCAATCCATGTGTAAAAAGAGATCTTGGACACCATTATACAATAAGGAGTACTGCAATTCATATAAAAGAGCCACATCACCAACCTTTTCAAGATCCAGGGTCCCTTCACAAACTATGCTGACTGAAGTAACTCCAGGGTCGTGAGTGTGATCATGATGTTCTGAACAAACAAAAATAAATCACTTATTAAAATGGAAACAAAGGACAGCCATTAAAGATGCTTCTTGGAAAATGATAAGTGTTAATTGGTCTTGGATGTTTCTTATGTAGCACAGAATAGATTACATTGTCATTTGGTGTTGGATGAATATGAAAGAATATTTAAAAGGGTAAAATATAATATTACGTATGCCCTTGGTTGTGCTTACAGTGTACCCGGTTTATTGGTAGAAAAGATACTACAACCATGCATTATGGCTATCATAATAACCAACCATTGTTTAACTTTTTACTAATACAATTTTGTACCCTATAGATTGTTACATAAATATTGTAGCAATTATGTGGGAGTGCATACATTGAAATGACTAATTAAGTTTGAGTTACCGTGTTTATGGTCATGGTCGTGATTGTGGGTAGGATCAGTACAATGCTCATGGTCATGATCGTGTTCATGGTCGTGATGGTGCTCATCTTCCTTTCTAGCTTCAACCTCAACAGCATCATCAATTCTAACAAACAATAAAAATTGTTAGTTAACAATACCATTAACCAAATGAAGTATAATATGATAACATTCACTCGTATAGCAAAGTTAGATCAGCCTAATAGTTCTTCAATTTTAGGCTCACACTTAAGAAATATGCAGAAACTGAACAAAATAATATAACAAATTACTGTTGTTGCATCAATAAGAAATGCATCACTGCTTACCTTATAATTCGAATGAAGCCAGTCTAACATAAAGATCTTGTCCGTTTTGTGGGTACACGCGGACATCAATTAAATAATCAAACCATCGCAAGCATCCAACTCCACCTGGAGCCACATTTGGATTTGCATAAGCAACACAAGAGCAATTATCCTTGCAAGCTACCTGAAATTCCTGGAGACTCATGTTGCCATTAAAGATAGCGTTTTGCGTGTCTGGCAATTTCATATCTGGAAACTTTAAAAATCCCTCTCTGGGCCCACAATAAAAAATTGTTACTACAAGGAAAATCGGTATCGGGACAAACTCTGTGCGTGAGAGACCCACTTGCCTGAAACAAACAGATAAGGGAGTTATTGTATAGATTATAAAGTAAGAATGACACCAGACCTATTGAAGCAATAGCTATAGAATAGGATATGTGAATATGAAACTAAACCATAAGTACCTCCGGTGGAAGACCATTCCAGCCACTAATTCTAGAGCCTGGAACATTTGACATACGATTTGAAGATGCCATGGGGCTTGGACTTCTATGCCGTAATCGGTCCAGCTCATTAAACCCTTAATTGGGCACAGCATACTGGAGACCCTCAAAATCTCTATTAACAACATGGATATATAATGCTTAGTTAAAAGGTAAAAAAATATGAGATAAGTTTGTTCTGGTTAGAAACGAAACACTTCATTCAATTCATATAGGAGTGTACCTCATTAGTATAAAGCACGATATCAAATCCCATCTGGAAGTGCTTTAATAGATGAAATAAAATAATGGATAAAAACCTTACAAATAGTGTGAGTTTATAAGCATATGTACTGAATATAGATGATTCAAGATAGCATGCTTGAATACACATTACTCGCAAGATAATCAAACCGCTAAAGAAAATGACGATCCTAAACTTTAACCACCACAAAAACACACCAAAAATTCTTTAAGAAATCATTGAAGATGACTAACCATGTACAATAAGAGGCGTGAGCTATACAATAGGCTGCTTGTCTTGTGCATCATCATTATTTTGTTTATTTGTTTTCTTTTTGTTGGTAACAGTTTCTCATTGACATGTCTCAAATATACCTGCACAGTTTCAGGGTATTTTTTCAGATAATTTTAACAGTTAATATACGTTTCTTCGTACCAGCATGTGTTTTTTTTATAGATAATGGTGTTTGGTACTTAATGGGCTGGGAGAGCTTTATGTAATGGCAAGTGACAAAGAACCTACAGGCAGTTTTCATTCAGTAGATGAAGTATATAATAAACAGTACATATGCAACAAAACCCAACTCAAATAATTACCCAAAGAATGACGTGAAGGACAGTAGTTTGCTCTTCGATTGCTGCTTGACTCAGCCATGAAGCTAAAATCATCACACCTCCATTTGTCAGAAACCTGCAGTTTCATTAAAAGATGATTAATATATTAGATCTTAAATAGTACTTAATAGACAATGATAGCTGGTGAACAGTAATATAAGAATACCAATAGATCACAGTAGCATTTTTCATATTAGCAGTTAACTAAAATTTATCCATATATTGCACAGTAGAAGTTTCACCTCTGAGTGCCCACTGCTCCCATTTTGGTTGAAATAATGAGACACGGGACCATCAATTGGCCGTGCTCCAAATCCCCATGCATGAAACTTCCTGTCAGAATCATAACACTGCAGTACCTCTCCAACCTCTAATATTGCCAGGGTATCTTGATCACAAGGACCACACTCCTGTTCCAGGATTTCCCTTGCTTCCTCAAACAACTGAGCAGCCTCGTCTATCTTGAAGAGTTGTACACAATCCAAACCCATCTGGTTCAAAACAACCCCAAAGAATGCTGATTTCCTTTCTCCGCTAGCCCTAAGTTTGGCGACTGCACTTTCAAATGACCCTCTTGCTTCTTCATACCTTCCCACCATGTAGAACATGACACCCATACGTGCTTATTGTACTCTGCTGCGCTGGATTGTCCTCCAAAAGTTTCATTGATTTCTGCAACAACCTCAATGCCTTGTCGGTTCATTGAAAGATTCATATATCGCTGAAATTTCATGCGTGTTAATATATAGCCTTATTGTACATTGGTGGAATTAAACCCTAATTATTAACTGTTGGCATGCATGTTAATAACTAATGGCCAATGAGATTCTTAAAATAACAATTGATTAGAAAATTATATTACTGAGTAGGTTGGAAATACCTCGACAGCTGCATCGAATGAAAAAAGTATATACGACAGAGTGATAGTCATGTAATCAATAATCGTGTGGATGCATAGTCTCACAAAACTACTTTAATAAACTTACCACGGTTGAATTGCTGCACATCTTGATTATCATATTAGTTGATGAGTGTCTAAATACTCATCATTTTTGTCTTATCTGAACTGCCAAAACATTCAAAAACACTCAGAAATGCATCAAAATACTGAAAATATCCCAGGGATTGTATTTTATATGTTTTAAATGCAATATGTTTAAAAACAATTGAAAAACGAACAAAGTTTGCAAAATTGGCAGTTTCAGTCCCTCAACTTTCAAAACTTGTCAAAATTAGTCCCTAAGCATTTTTTTTGTAAGAAAAGTCACCAAAGGTCCTTTTTAAATCACAAGTTGTCATATTTAGTCCTTTGGTGAAAAGTTTCAATAATTTACAAGTTTGGTCCCTGCACTTTCAGAATTTGCAAAAATGGTCCCTGGGAAATATTATTATTGGAAATATCATGTATGGTCCCTGGATTATTATAACATGGCAGGAATTACCCTTGGTTTATTTTTGGGAGATGTACAATTTTGGTCCTCCAATTTTCAGAATATTACACTTTTGGTCCTTGTGGTATTTTAACTACAAACCAACCGGACCTTAAATAAATAAAACAAACCCATCCTAAAAATAACCCAACCCATCCCACCTATTAAACTAAACCCAACCCAATTAAAATATAACCCGGCCCAATCCTAATACCAGGGTCAAACCCCGGTCAAACTCACCCCTTTCCCTAAAAACCCGCCAAACCAGAGAACCAATACCACCCATGCCCATTGTTTCTCTGCTCTATCACCTCAACCCATCCCACTTACCTAACAATACAAGAAGCATTAAAAGCTTCTTCTCCACCTCCCCAAAACGCATTTAATGCAATAACCTGCTCAAATCCACTAGTGAGACTTTTGGCGCCAAATTCAGTTTAAACGGCTTGGATTAAATTGACTCATCCAATGGTCAAGATTGTTGATGGGAATTGCTCAGAAGCATGTGGGAACTCTCAGAAGGCTATAAAGAAGGAAGGGGAGGCAGTGAAGCAAAGTATCTAGTGTAATTTTAGTTTATGTAATTCGTATAAGTTAATTTCTAATTTCTAGTTTATGTTTAAGCTTTTAAGCTTTGAATTAAGTTATGTCAGTGTATTGTAAAACTTTTCCAAGTATCTAATTTAAGTTTCAGTTCAATATTCAGTGTTTGCCATTTTTATCTCAAAAATACAATTTGGTACGAATGTTGTTTGTAGTTGTTGTTATGGACTCTTAGGATCATATAAGCTCCTAGAAAGCTTTTAAAAGCTTTTAGTAACTTTAAAATCCAGTTTAGAGATAAGAAACCAAAAATACCAAAAGTCACTTAAAATAGATAAAAATCAAAAATCCATTGAAGATGATGAAGATGGCTGGAGCATGGTAAATCTTGGATGGCCATGGGTTAGTGGTTCTGTGGAGAACTTATAGGAGTGTTCTTGGGTCCTTGTTCTTGGTTTTTAGCTGGAAGCATTTTGTAAGCTCAATCTCTTCATTATTGCATTTTACTGCATCAGTAGTTTATTGCTTGAATCTTGGTGTTATTATGTCTCTGTGGTAATTGTTAAGTGATAATAAGTTTTAAATAGGTAGCTTGTTCTTTGGATTTGCCTGTTGCTAAAAAACTCCATTTGTGCAGTCACTATAGCAATTGGTCCATCTCTGTGTTTCTTGCTGCTACTATTGGATTTTTATGCTTGCTTGATCTTGTGTAATGATATTATGAGTTCTGAAATCAGTATTGTGGTTTAAATCTGTGTGTTGCTTTGAAAATCAGTTGTTAAGGGTTGTTTGGATCTTACTGTTTGATTTGTGTTGCTGAGTGTTTGTGGTGTTATCTGCTATTGATACATGTTACATTAGTTAAAAACAACTCAGAGAAACAATAAAAACTAGTCCTTATTCAGAGAAAAGTCAAAATCACTTTTAATCTCACATAAGTTGATCACTGTTGGATTTTAACCTGTGAAATCCATCACAGATGATCAAAACTTGTTAAAATGGCTTAATCTCATCTTAATTAATCTTAATACATCATAATCAGTCATTAGGATCAGATCTAAGTTCATAAAAGTCAAACTCAAGTGTTTTTCTCAAAAAGTCAAAAGTTCATATCTGTCAAAATGGACAGGTTTTCTTGATCTTGCACAAGGTTCAATTGAGATTGGAACTAAGTAATTTTTGTTGAATTGTGTTAAGTTGTTGGTTGTTTACATATTCCAAAAAGAAAATCTGAGTTTGGATTACATTTGCTTATTAAAAAGCACTCTCAAAGTTGCCTGTTTTTGCCCTGTGCAAAGCAATCAGTGCATACTGATTGCTGAACCATCTGATCTCAGCCAATTTGTGGCTTATCCACATAAGCTCAGGCTCTAATTCTTGGTTTTCTGAATAACCAGTACTGCTAGCTTACTTTTGCCCCCATAAGATTGCATCTCAGAAGCTTATCGGACTGCTTAATCTATCTTGCAATTTGGCCTTATTTTTAAGTTTCTGTTTGAAGTTTGAACCAGATTTGGTGTTGAATTTGCCTATTTGTTGGATTATCTGTTGGATTTAAGTTGTTTTAAGCTTATAGTAGTATATTAAACTTGTTCTAAGCATTTGGTTAACTTTTGTGCTTATTAGCTTATTTTTGGCTTATTTGCTTATTGCTTATCTGTCCAAATCAGCTTTCCAGGCTTATTAAACTTTTGATTTTATTTTTCATAGCTTCTAAATAATATTTTAGACTTATCCTGAATTTTTTAGATTTTTCCTAAGTCATTTAATATTTTTAATCTTTTTTATTAGTTTCAAATAGTAATTAAATCATAATAAATAAAATAATAATCAGAAAAATATAAATCTAATTTTCATAATTTTCTTTTGTCATTTTTAATCCAAGAAAAATATAATATCATTTTTAGACCTTAAGAAAAACCAAAAATAGAAAAATAGTGATAGCTTCTATTTAATAGAATTTATCTTTTTAAATTTTAATTAAGTAAGTTTCATTTTTATAATTTTCTTAGCTTCTATTTACTTAATAATATTTATAGAAAAAGTTTTAGAATTTTCTTTGTTCATTTAGTATTTTTTATAAATTTAAATAGTTTAATAAGTAATTAAATTAATAAATAAGTAATAATAATTAAATAAAAAGTAAAAAAATAAATAAATAAATATAATTTAAGTTTTTAAATAAGTTTTAAGTAATTTTACAATTTTAGGTTTTAATTTCATAAATTTCAGTTTTAGTCCCTTTTTAGATTCCCCGTTACGCATTTTTTTGTTCAGTATAATTCGCGTTTAATTATCTTGTGCATATTTGTTTTAATTTGTTATTTAGAATTATTAAAAAAGCAAAATCAAAAATATCCAATCACATCAGTCACTTTAATCCTAACTTTTCACAGTTTGCCTATTCACACCTCGTTGGGAAACGATTTGGGTAATTATTTACCTGTCTTCACACTACACACGAACGTGAGTTTTTGCAAGTATCCTTTTTCACAAAGGGGTAATTTGCAATTGTTCACGTGTATCCGTCGTTGCATAATATTTATATCTATTTAGCACGGATCAAATTTTGGCGCCGCTGCCGGGGAGGTGTGCTGCGATAGTTGTGTAAGTTTTAGCGATTAGTGATTCGAGATCCTTCTGCCAAGAAGTTCCTATTTCCCAAAAACAATATAAAATACCAAAAATATTTTTCTTTTCTTTTCTATATATATTATTATTATTATTATCACATAAAAAAAAATTAAAAACCCAAAAACATTTTCCGTTTTCTTTAATAATAAACAAATAATAAAAATTAACATTCGAGAACCAAGACTGAATACTACCTAACTGGGGGTACGGCCATAATAAATTCCCAAACCCAAGATAAAAAACTTGCCTTTGTATCACTTGCGAATATCGGCTCACCTTTGATTGATAAACAAACTATAACGGAGGTTTAAGGATAGTCTGACATTAAATTGTCGGACTGAAAGAAGCGGGTTTTTAAGGAGCAATTAATTGCCCACCTCTGCTTCTCCGCCACTCTGTGCGTTTATCTTTTAGAGAACTACCGTACGCTTGTTGATTATTGGTTTAAGTTCACTTGTGTTTTTTCTCGATCTTGATTTTAATTGAAAATTTTTGCTAAGTGCATGCGCACTCGTTCTTCTAGGTCATCAAGCCCTCTCCGTGAGCTTGGAAATATACCTCGAAGACGTCGAAGACGTTCTGCTCCATCAGTCGTACCCTAGATACGGACTGATCCCCAAACCCCTGTCATCATGGCAGAAGACCGTCCTATGAATGAGCTTCTCCAAGCTCCCACCGAGGGTTATGGAGATGCCATTATTGTTCCAGCCATCGTGGCTGAGAATTTTGAGCTTAAATTCCTGCACAAAATTTGCGGGAATGATCCATGATTTGTGTACCTGATTACGAATTCACCATGAATAAATAAAAACCTAATGAAGATGTATAGCTCACGATTGAAGGCTGTACCATTAGGGTTTTTAGGAAAAAAAGGAAAAAGGCGTACGTAGGTTGCTCTAGTGGTGGATATGTTTGTTATGGTTGCTAATGGGCCTAAATATTGAAAAAAAATATTTGGTTGGACAGCTTTATCAAATTTGACTTGCAAATTGAATCATAAAAATATTGTGTTGCTCTAGTGGTGGATGTGTTTGTTATGGTTGCAAACACTCCAAGTTCGAATATCCAGCTTCATGAATTTTTTGACGAATTAACACACGAATTTTATTAAAACATAAAGAAATGCCAAGTGGCATAGTTTATGATTACGTGGCATTTTTATGATTATGTGACATTGAGGTGGCATTTATGTGGCATTATCTACGTGTAACACCTCCTGTTATATATAATGTAGAGATATATATGTATATATATGTGTGTGTGTATATATATATATATATATATATATATATATATATATATATATATATAATATATATATATATATATATATATATATATATATATATATATATATCAAGTTTGGTGTTGCAATTTCCCATTTAACTCGAATACCAACCAGTTCATCTCGATTAATTCCCACAATAGCTATAAAATATACTAAGGCAAAGGTGCCTCGATACGTTCTCGTAACCTCTTGTTTTTCTGTTTTTATCCAAATTAATTACTCACGATTTTTGTATTTCCCTTTTTGTTATTAAATTAAGTAACAAATTTAATTTGTTAGTTAATACTTTTAACAACCATTTTTATTATAACTTTTCTTTTATTTTTAATCACATCAGGAGAGTTATTATCATATCGAGTCACATTTCCGTATCATTTCCTTGGTCAAAAGCCAGGTCAACAAGTCAAAGTATCCACATGTCCAAGTCATATAACAATCCATTTTAGGCTATCATGGTCACACCGAGACCACGGGTTCTCGGCTAACTACGAAGAGGCCAAAGCATCACGACTCAAGTTCAACTTCAAAATCAATACTCGGCCACACTAAATCCTACGGCTCGAGTTTCCAAGTCACAATCAAGCCGCAACCAACCACAATAATACCATAACCAATCGAACCAAATTAATATTACCTCGCCGAGACCACGAGGTCTCGGCTGTGAATCTACGCCGCGAGCAAGACAAACCAAACGGACCAAAAATCTTACTAAACTTAAACCAAATCCTAATCTTGCGACACAACAATCAATCACCAAGAACAATAGCAACTCCCTCATGCTGAGACCATGGGAGGTCTCGGCTTCGAATATGATGACAGCCACAACACAAACGGACTTCAAGGAGGTCACGGCTCTAATCCTTAAACCAAACTAAACCCATCATAACTCAAAACCAATCACCACGACAAGATAACAATTAATAAAAACACATTAACCTTACCATGCCGAGACAAAGAGGTCTCGGCTAGAACTTGCTAACAGTAACAACCACACGGACTGAATTGTAACTCGGCTCAAACCACAATCAACACCAGTTCATTTCAAACTCCAAAAACAATCAAACCTTAACTTTAGTTGTAATACCCGAAATTTCAAAACATATAAAATGACCAAAATACCCCTGTAACTTTAAAATTCAATTTATAAATGTTTAAAACGCCAAATAAATCCCAAACCTTTGGAAATTTACCACATATGGAGTGAAATAATTTTTGTATGAACATTGTAATACTTTATATGTCCTAAAAATATTTGTCACACATAAAATGTTACATAGGCCTAACATTTTTGAACATATACATTTTATTTTCTTTGTTAAATAATTAAAATCAAATAAATTAAAGATAAACATCATCATAAATAGGAAATCTTTTAATTTTAGAAAATTGGTTATACCACATCAATAAGGGCCGGATTTCATGCCCTCCCCTCCCCTTCTTCACACGTTTTCTTTTATTTTCCTTTTATACACCATTTAATTCCATTCGACACACACAAAACTCACCAAAACACCATACGATTTTTGGAGGCTGTCACATCAATTTTCCTGGGTTCTATCACGTCTAAGGAAGCTAAGAAAAATAGTTTTGAGGTCGTGGATTCTTTGGTTCGAACATAGGAGTTTTCTTGTCGATTTGATCATTCGAGGTACACAAAAATTCATATGACTTATCCACTCGTCCTAAAATTCATATGGTATTTTTCTTATGATCTTTATATTATATATGACTCATATAAAATGTTAGATTCGAATCATGCAAGGTTATTTAATCGTATGAATTATAAATGGTTAAAATACGACTAAAATCCAAAATACACCATACGATTTTTCTGGGTCATGTTCATAATTTTTATGGGTTCCTTGATCATCATATAGGTCTGAAAAATGTTGATTCGATTTTTTATAGCTTATGTTGATCGTTTTGATTTTAAATGTTTAAAACATACGTAAATTCTAATGTATGCAATACGAATTTTCTGGGTATGAAGCATATTTTATTTAGACTCTATATAATCAATATGATCTGGAAAAAATAGTGGTTTGATTTATAGAAGCCTAAATAAGTCGTGGGTTAATTTTGTTGAAATCGGGTTAGGGTTTTTGAAAAGAAAAAACTAAAAACCCTATGTATCGATTAGAGTTTTGTATTTTGGATCTGGAATTATGTTCATAAAAGACTAATTATAATGTAGTAATAATGGCTTGATGATTGGGAAAGAATAGGGTTAGGGTTTTGGTTTTAAAATGTTTAACGATTTGGCTTTTAAAATATAAGGGGGTGTTTTGTCATTTCTGAAACTTAAAAGTTATTTTTATAATGTTATTTAGGTCAGTACTAAAGTGTTAAAAAAATAATAACATGAGGTCCTTATGTGTAAATTGCAAGATATGGAATTATGTGTAAATTTAGAGTTTCGAATGGAAATTAATTAAATAGAGGGGTTAAATGTGTAAATTCAGGAAACTTGCGATTTTTCTGTGTAAATAATATTATTAGTGAGGTGTTATGAAATTTTGGGTATTTATGGGTTTAATGTGTAATTATTATGGAATTATGATTTAAATTATAAGTTTTATAAACTAAAGGGACCAATTGTGTAATTATGAGAAACTTAGGGTTAAATTCGTACCACACATAAAATGGAAGGTATATTCTGTAAATTATTAAATGTAAGGGCTAATTGTGTAATTAAGGAAATAATATGGGTTAATTTGTAAATTATGTAACTATAAGGGTTATTTTGTAATTTTTGTTAATTAAAGGGTGCAAACTCTAAATATTGAAACTTTATGGACTAAAGATGTGATTCTAAATAAATGATGTATTTAAATTAGTAGTTTGCAATATTTTCATTTTAGACCCTTAACTTTGGGATATTTGCAATTAAAACCCTAATTTATGGAAACTTATCATATTTGACCTTGAACTATCATAACTTGTTAAAATCTACCCTATGTCCATAATATGCTTAAATAATGACTTAACCTAAGTTATGATACTTAAATCTTTCCAATTATGGAAACCTGCTAAAAATAGAAAGTTACTAAATATGAAAAGTTGCTATTTTTGGAAAGTTACCTAAAAAGGAAAGTTACTAAAACTGGAAAGCCAACTAAATAAGTAATATGAATTAAATAAGCTTTTAATAAGTTAGTTATGAATTCGTGTAGATTCGCTGAAGATGGAGTTTGCTTCCGACTATGATATTTTCTGTTGTGTTTTCATTTGCGGTATAAGGTACAGATATTCTGACCTTTCTTATAAGGTTTCTCATGATCTCTTTCATTTTCTGATCCGTTAGTTTCTGAACTGATGCCATTGCTATGATTCCCTTTGCTTGAACCTTCTCTGTTGATCCCATTTGATATGACCTCTGTTTTGAACCTATGTTATGAAAACCTTTTTAATTATACCAAGGAAATGTTTTGAGAAAAACCATTTTAAAAAGATGTTTATAAATGATGCGAAACTACTTTTATATAAAATGTTACTAACTTTTATGAAAACTATATTTTGAAGACTATCTTTATACAAACCGTTTTGAAAGATTATGTTTATGAAAACCACTTTAAAGGATCGTTTTATGAAAATCATGAATAAAGGATTGGTTAAAATGGACTTTTGATAGAAACTTTTGAAATGAACTTTTGATCTGAACCTGGACTTGATTATTTAATATGAACCTTGATCTGATAAACTCTGATTTGGACTTTTGGTACTACTTCTAATGATATGTGAGATAACCATCTGTTATGAACTATCTGTTATGAGCCATCTGTTATGACACTCTGATTTGATATGATATCTAACTCTTAGTTTGATACCCGAGCCAAAATCTGTTTCCTAGCCATGAAGGTAACATGGCCGTGTCATTGATGCACCAATGGCATGACTCTAGGGCGGTAGAGTGATGTTTCGCCACGTCCCCATTTGATTATTATGCGCGCACTACAGTTATTATGGCCAGTATTTGTTTGGGGGGCGCATGGATGCATCCTAGATCTGTTCTGTTTAGTGGATTTAACATGATTGATTTATTATTGTCTGGTGATTGGTACTGTGTGCTATACATGCCCTTCACATATATCTGGGAGCTAGCTACTCCATTTGAAGAATGAGGACACCCCTCATATTATCTGATTATCTGAGAGGTCTCCCCTCTATATGATTTGAAGATTTATGGTTACGATATGATATGATCTGTTTCTGGGCTCGTGGTGGATTACTATCCCTTTCTCTCTTTCCTTTATACTTATTCATTTACTGACCCCTTAAACCATATTATATCTGCATGACTTTTATTTCTGTTACTCTGTACTATTCTCTATTACTGTTTGTTATCGTTATATCTGTTCACTGAGCTCTCGTAGCTCAGCCGCATTTCTTTTCCTGCGGCAGGTTTTTAGTAGGAAGCTGGGAATGAGTGGAGAGTACCTTGGACTTAGAAGACTTGATAGCTATTCTGGATTTAGGAATAACTAGAAGTTATTATTGTTTTGGAATTAGTATTTGTTCGAAGTTCATTTGTAACCTTGTAGTTTCTGTACTCCATTTGTAACCTTTGAGCATTCTTGTATTGCTATAGATGTATGCTTTGTTTTGATCTGATATGAAACCATTGTTGTGATATCTTTACCCTTGTCGGGTTGGGATGTTACAATTTATAGTATCAGAGAGACAGGCTGCGACTCGTAATACATTTACCCATGACCTGTGAAGTTTGGACCATTAAGTTTCCACTATAGGCTCTCATAAGACAACCTTTAAGATTTGCTTTAGGATTTCCCTATAGGAACTTAAGTTTGACCAGTGAGGAATGGGTAGACTATAAGGCTTTTGGTTAAGTATCATTGCTTCCGCGTCACTCTGATTTATGCCCTGTTTGTTGAGATCACTTTTGGAGATTGAAAGCTCACGCTTTGCACCACCTAAGATTCCGACTCCGACCTCTGATTCTTTTGTTAATCATTTTGATGCCTCTACGGGCATTCTGAAAATGCCCTTGGCGATGACGTACTTGACACCTTCTGTTATTTGCCTTTTACTTTTGATAAGCATTTGATACTTTCTGTTAATTTCTCTTGTTTTGATAAGCATCTATGAATTTCTGACACTATTTGATTTCGTCTTACCCAGTCTTGTGGTGTTTAACCACGAGTATAGGAATAAGTTCCCTCTCACTTTTGAACGATAAGATTTGCCTTGTTGATCTGTCTTTCTTTGGACTGTTAACTCTGATTTTATTCTGATAATGGATCGGTTGATTGACAACTATCCTCCTATGTCTCACCTTTGGCGCTTGAAACAAATTTTGAACTCCCTACCATAATTACCGATTGTTAAACTCTTGACTATCATTATTACTCTGAAGATTCGTGTGTTACTTTCGCGATTATGAAGTTCTCCTTGAAATCATTTCGTACACCAGTGAATGAACCTTATCTTGAGAATTGCTTGGCACCCTGAATTTCTGAACACGACTTCTGATTGAACCACCAAGTTTTCCACTGGAGTGTGAAGTAAGTTTGCTTAAGTGTATTTTCCTGGCGTATTTCAGTTTCGTTCGCGATAAAGAAAGATGATGACCGGAGATATGTATTGGAAGCTGAACCGTATTGTTGTTAAGAACTATGTATTCTCCACCCTGAAACGACTATGTATCTATTCAATTTCGGAGTGCGAAGTTTCCTTCAGATGGAAATATGAATTGAGGTTATTCTTGAAATCACTTTCCGTATTCGTAACGACTGATATGACGGTTAGTGACGCTAATAGTATTAGCTAAAGCTCTGACTATTCTGTAAATTTGATAAATGAATGTTTTCTCGCGAGTACTTGGGGACAAATGGTCATTGTATGACTTAATAGTACTTTCGGAGACAAAGAAGAACATGAGAATCATTTTTTGCACCTTGTGAGAAATTTGACGATCACTTGTGCATTCTGAGAGATTGATATCTGTTGAGACAACGGTTTTTTTTTCTTGTTTGAGAATATCTCTTTAAATCCCGCAAATTTTGAAACTACCACCGAATGGTCAAGACCGATAACAAAATGGTAAACTGAAATCTTTTGAACCTTGCATCAGAATTCTGAAAGACGTTTACAACTTGCGTTACCCCTGATAAATTTCGTGACCAGAGAGAAGCAGCTTAGTCTGATTGAGAACGGAGTTTTGGAAGGCTGAAATAGAAATTTGTTTCCATACCTTCAGACGGAACAAATTTTGAGACATTTCAGAAAGAGACTCGGTTATGCTCCCTTGCAACACATTAGGTTTTGCGTATGCATCAAGACAACTAGAAACGCATCAGAAGAATTACTTCGCTACCTGACCTGGAGTTGACAACAGCGGTGACTACCCTGAAGAGTGAAGACATTCCTTACAAGGCAGAAGTGTTGGCGATACAGAAGGAAGATGGCGACCCTGGAGCTGACGAAGACGTACAGTCTCACTTCCCTATTCATCTTGGTTGTACTAAGATGAATTGAGAGCGGAAGCAGACTGAATGATGAAGGAACTTAAAGATCGTGCCAGAAATTCACATTACTCCACCACATTCCTAGAAGAACTGAAGGCTTGAAGGACCAGACTCGAGTTTATATTTCCTTTCCACCCTAGGATCATTCGATAGACTGCATGGACTTGGAAGAAGTTTAAGATCATGTATTTGAATGGACGATAATTCTGAAGCGAACGTTTGTGTTTGGAAGAGTTGATTTTGTGAAGAATGAAGCTATGGATGACGTAATTCATTTCCTCTTGACCTACTCAAATTTCCGTTACCTGATGATAGGATCCCTTAAATGAGTTATGTTCCCTGTTATTAATTCCGCTCGGTGTTCATTCTGCGTATGCTGGACGATGGTTTTGTTACTTGAAATTTGACGAATGATGGACGATCTGTTGCTTTTAACGATGTACCAAATTCTAATAGACATTCTGGGACTTCCGTTAACTCTTTCGAGTAGTTCGTCCTCCTCTTAGTTATGGTGTTTGATTTTGATGATCTCTGAGACTGTAGAAGTACTAGGTGGATTAAGATAGGTGGTTTTGATTACGACTTGAGATAAAGTATGATCATCATGAAGGCATATTTATGTGGTACTAGTATTATAACGCCTGATCAACGTGATAATACTTACACCATATAACATGCACTCATTGTGGCCATAGGATATCTTGGGGAGTACCTAAGAAGTTTAGAATTCGATCTTTGTCTGAATTACCATGATTAGTGAGACTTTAGGTTCATTCTACCTATGCGTATGCTCTGCTTTCGTTCATTTAATATCGGGATGATTTTGGACTCTCGTGTTACATTCTGTTGACCTCAGTTATAAATCTTGAACTCCCTTTAGAACTCTCTACTGTTGATACAGTCAATTTGATTTGAAATCTTGTTCGCATTCCATATGAGCTTTCTGAAGATTCGCCTATAGTCCATTTTATGTGGCATGGACCTTTTGATCATAATCAACCTATTTGTCTCCTTCTGAGGAATTTGAACTCACCTTGTTTTGATTGAGTCATGAGAAACTATTTGGTCTGAAGATCTTTTGAAGAACCTCCTCGGGCATGAGAGTGTTGTGACGACCTTTTGCGATTTGCTACGACTTCGTTTAACTTTGCGACTTCAAATTTCGAGGACGAAATTTTTCTTTTAGAGGGGAAGAAGTTGTAATACCCGAAATTTTAAAACATGTAAAATGACCAAAATACCCCTGTAACTTTAAAATTCAATTAATAAATGTTTAAAACGCCAAATAAATCCCAAACCTTTGGAAATTTACCACATATGGAGTGAAATAATTTTTGTATGAACATTGTAATACTTTATATGTCCTAAAAATATTTTTCACACATAAAATGTTACATAGGCCTAACATTTTTAAACATATACATTTTATTTTCTTTGTTAAATAATTAAAATCAAATAAATTAAAGATAAACATCATCATATATAGGAAATCTTTTAATTTTAGCAAATTGGTTATACCACATCAATAAGGGCCGGATTTCATGCCCTCCCCTCCCCTCCTTCACACGTTTTCTTTTATTTTCCTTTTATACACCATTTAATTCCATTCGACACACACAAAACTCACCAAAACACCATACGATTTTTGGAGGCTGTCACATCAATTTTCCTGGGTTCTATCACGTCTAAGAAAGCTAAGAAAAATAGTTTTGAGGTCGTGGATTCTTTGGTTCGAACATAGGAGTTTTCTTGTCGATTTGATCATTCGAGGTACACAAAAATTCATACAACTTATCCACTCGTCCTAAAATTCATATGGTATTTTTCTTATGATCTTTATATTATATATGACTCATATAAAATGTTAGATTCGAATCATGCAAGGTTATTTAATCGTATGAATTATAAATGGTTAAAATACGACTAAAAGCCAAAATACGCCATACGATTTTTCTGGGTCATGTTCATAATTTTTATGGGTTCCTTGATCATCATATAGGTCTGGAAAAATGTTGATTTGATTTTTTATAGCTTATGTCGATCGTTTTGATTTTAAATGTTTAAAACATACGTAAATTCTAATGTATGCAATACGAATTTTCTGGGTATGAAGCATATTTTATTCAGACTCTATATAATCAATATGATCTGGGAAAAATAGTGGTTTGATTTATAGAAGCCTAAATAAGTCGTGGGTTAATTTTGTTGAAATCAGGTTAGGGTTTTCGAAAAGAAAAAACTGAAAACCCTATGTATCTATTAGGGTTTTGTATTTTGGATCTGGAATTATGTTCATAAAAGACTAATTATAATGTAGTAATAATGGCTTGATGATTGGGAAAGAATAGGGTTAGGGTTTTGGTTTTAAAATGTTTAACGATTTGGCTTTTAAAATATAAGGGGGTGTTTTGTCATTTCTAAAACTTAAAGGTTATTTTTATAATGTTATTTAGGTCAGTACTAAAGTGTAAAAAAAAATAATAACATGAGGTCCTTATGTGTAAATTGCAAGATATGGAATTATGTGTAAATTTAGGGTTTCGAATGGAAATTAATTAAATAGAGGGGTTAAAAGTGTAAATTTAGGAAACTTGTGATTTTTCTGTGTAAATAATATTATTAGGGAGGTGTTATGAAATTTTGGGTATTTATGGGTTTAATGTGTAATTATTATGGAATTATGATTTAAATTATAAGTTTTATAAACTAAAGGGACCAACTGTGTAATTATGAGAAACTTAGGGTTAAATTCGTACAACACATAAAATGGAAGGTATATTCTGTAAATTATTAAATGTAAGGGCAAGTTGTGTAATTAAGGATATAATATGGGTTAATTTGTAAATTATGTAACTATAAGGGTTATTTTGTAATTTTTGTTAATTAAAGGGTGCAAAGTGTAAATATTGAAACTTTATGGACTAAAGATGTGATTCTGAATAAATGATGTATTTAAATTAGTAGTTTGCAATATTTTCATTTAAGACCCTTAACTATGGGATATTTGCAATTAAAACCCTAATTTATGAAAACTTGTCATATTTAACCTTGAACTATCATAACTTGTTAAAATCTACCCTATGTCCATAATATGCTTAAATAATGACTTAACCTAAGTTATGATACTTAAATCTTTCCAATTATGGAAACCTGCAATTTATGGAAACCTGCTAAAAATAGAAAGCTACTAAATAAGGAAAGTTGCTATTTTTGGAAAGTTACCTAAAAAGGAAAGTTACTAAAACTGGAAAGCCGACTAAATAAGTAATATGAATTAAATAAGCTTTTAATAAGTTAGTTATGAATTCGTGTAGATTCGCTGAAGATGGAGTTTGCTTCCGACTTTGATATTTTCTGTTGTGTTTTCATTTGCGGTATAAGGTACAGATATTCTGACCTTTCTTATAAGGTTTCTCATGATCTCTTTCATTTTCTGATCCGTTAGTTTCTGAACTGATGTCAGTGCTATGATTCCCTTTGCTTGAACCTTCTCTGTTGATCCCATTTGATATGACCTCTGTTATGAACCTATGTTATGAAAACCTTTTTAATTATACCATGGAAATGTTTTGAGAAAAACCATTTTAAAAAGATGTTTATAAATGATGCGAAACTACTTTTATATAAAATGTTACTAACTTTTATGAAAACTATATTTTGAAGACTATCTTTATAAAAACCGTTTTGAAAGATTATGTTTATGAAAACCACTTTAAAGGATCGTTTTATGAAAATCATGAATAAAGGATTGGTTCAAATGGACTTTTGATAGAAACTTTTGAAATGAACTTTTGATCTGAACCTGGACTTGATTATTTAATATGAACCTTGATCTGATAAACTCTGATTTGGACTTTTGGTACTACTTCTGATGATATGTGATATAAACCATCTGTTATGAACTATCTGTTATGAGCCATCTATTATGACACTCTGATTTGATATGATATCTGACTCTTAGTTTGATACCCGAGCCAAAATCTGTTTCCTAGCCATGAAGGTAACATGGCCGTGTCATTGATGCACCAATGGCATGACTCTAGGGCGGTAGAGTGATGTTCCGCCACGTCCCCATTTGATTATTATGCGCGCACTACAGTTATTATGGCCAGTATTTGTTTGGGGGGCGCATGGATGCATCCTAGATCTGTTCTGTTTAGTGGATTTAACATGATTGATTTATTATTGTCTGGTGATTGGTACTGTGTGCTATACATGCCCTTCACATATATCTGGGAGCTAGCTACTCCATTTGAAGAATGAGGACACCCCTCATATTATCTGATTATCTGAGAGGTCTCCCCTCTATATGATTTGAAGATTTATGGTTAAGATATGATATGATCTGTTTCTGGGCTCGTGGTGGATTACTATCCCTTTCTCTCTTTCCTTTATACTTATTCATTTACTGACCCCTTAAACCATATTATATCTGCATGACTTTTATTTCTGTTACTCTGTACTATTATCTATTACTGTTTGTTATCGTTATATCTGTTCACTGAGCTCTCGTAGCTCAACCGCATTTCTTTTCCTGCGGCAGGTTTTTAGTAGGAAGCTGGGAATGAGTGGAGAGTACCTTGGACTTAGAAGACTTGATAGCTATTCTGGATTTAGGAATGACTAGAAGTTATTATTGTTTTGGAATTAGTATTTGTTGGAAGTTCATTTGTAACCTTGTAGTTTATGTACTCCATTTGTAACCTTTGAGAATTCTTGTATTGCTATAGATGTATGCTTTGTTTTGATCTGATATGAAACCATTGTTGTGATATCTTTACCCTTGTCGGGTTGGGATGTTACATTAGTCCAAACCCTAAGTGGGTTTCGACCCTAAACCGAATCCAACCTAGAATCAAAAGAAGAAACAAATTTAAAACTCATAATAAGCTTAACTATAAGCTCGACAAGCTCTTAAAAGCTTTGAATAAAACTTCATCCGTGAGCTTATGCTCACGGTATCAACTCTCGACAAGAACTTGACTCAAAACGATGATACCAAAGGTGTTTAGCCACGTTTTTATAAAAAAGAAACCATTTAAAAACATTTGGAACTCACACCGATTCACCACCCATGGTGTTTCGGTGTTTAGATCGAGTTATAACTCGATCTATACCTACCTTCGAAGTACGCGACAAAGAACAAGAGAAAAACGCGAAATGGAGGCGCGTGAACACGCGTGTTGTTCACGAGAGGGATAGACGGGGTGGTGTGGTGGTGTTTGATGGTGGATACGGGGTGATAAGGGTGGCGGTGGCGGCGTATAATGGTGGTCGGAGGTGGTGGTGTTGTTGGGAGGTTGGCGGCTGCAGGATACAGAGGAGGGGGATGGGAAAATAACCCTAGAGCGGTAATAATAGGGTTTATATAGGCTAGTTCAAAGTTTATGTAAACCCTAGGGACTAGTCATGCAACCCTAGGAATCTTAGGGGTTATTGGGGAAATATTACTGCAGGGACCAGTATTGTAGTTTTTGCTATCTTTAAGGAAATGGGGCTCGGGGCTCATTTAGGCTAGTAAACCGTAGATTCAAGACACGAGAATCACGCCATTGCGCTCAGAGTAATTTTTCCAATAAAAATGACTATTCATACACCTCGTTTCTCACAAATAATATAATAAACCCGAGTCGTTATCCCCAACGAAAGTTTGAATGGAATTCGTGATTCGGTTCGTGATACGTGTCGTGAATAAGGAAAATAATGGGATTTTGGGTTTTTAAGCTAAGATATGTGAACATGAATTAAAAACGACTTAAAAAGCAAGGAGAATGATAATATAAAGATCGCGAGGCTAAAAACGTAAAGAAAAACTGAAAACGCGTTTAAACCGGGAAAACCCGAACCTAAAACGTAAAAATGATGAAATACTAACTCTACGGGTAAAAATCTATTTTTCCTAAGTTCTAATTAATAAAAGAAATTTTTAAAAAAAAATAATTATATTTTTTTTTTGAGTATTTAATATTATGAATTAAAAACAGTTTAAACTAAATAAATTCGAGAAAAATAGCAAATGAACAGTGAAAATTCTCAAAAATTACCAGAAAGTCTATTAAGCTAATATTAATCTAGGAAAAATATAAAAACTGAAAAAGCTGCACAAATAAGCTACGAAATAAGCAAATAAGCATTTATAAGTTAAAAGAGACAAAACTAGTATAAGAATAAAACTAGGGAAGCATAACTTGGTGCATCTGGTTATGGGGTGTGTGTTTGAGGCGCACGTATGCTATCCGAGAGGTCCCTAGTTCGATTCTCACTCACACCCCATTTTTATTTTTCATTTTTTTCTTTTAAAAGCTTAATAAGCACACGAAAATAAGCTATTTTTATAAAAACAACAATTTATGAAAACTTGAAATAAGCACAGAAAAAGCAGATTAAGGTGGCCGCTTATAAGAAACTTGATTAAAATTTTTTATTTTATTTTTTTTTATTTTTCTTTTTGAAACTTATAAAAAATATTTAACTTTTGTAAAGAGAATATTTTTAATACTCACTGAATAAGCCAGAATAAGCAGATGATCACAACAGTGGGCTAATTAGGAAATAAGCAAAAAGGGAAAAAACAATGGACTGAAAAGCTGAAGTTAAGCTAGATTGAAACTGGAAATAAGCTAAGGGACTAATAATGAGTTAACATGAAAACTAAAATAAGCAATAAAAAGAGGAAACAAGCACTAAAAAGCACAAAATAAGCCAAAGGCTTACTAATGGTCTGCTGAGTTCAGTGAGCAGGGGAAAAAGGCCATTTTCAAGGCAATAAAAAGCTATCTAAATGAAATCTTAAAAATCTATAAAAAAAATAGTCATGGCTAGATAAGCCACCCAATAAGAACTGTGCCAAGTTTGAGCTTCTAACAACTTAAAATGAGCAAATTAAAAATCCATAAAATGGGCTGCAAATGGGAAAATGCAAAAAACATGCGGTCTGCTTAACTAACTATGGGCAGTTTTTGCTATTATTTGAACAAGGCCTTAAGGACACTAAACCACTACTGATTTTAGACTAAAATGAACACAAGGATATAAAAAAAAAATGCAACAAACTAGCTTATAGCAATATTAAGCTCTAATGATCAGATTTTTCTTAAATATCTACAAAATCAACCCAAACCTATGAAATCTTCCAAATGAGCTCAGGTTACTCTACAGACTGCTTATCTAACTCATATTAAGCTAGATCAAACCTAAAAAAAAGGCACATGAACAGTATTAAACCATTTTGACCCATTTTGGGTCTTGACCCAAACAGTCCTTAAGGGGCTGTTTTGGTATTTTAAAGCTGATAAGCACTATTTAAGCCTAGATTTTGAAAGAACAATGATTAACTAACTTAATTTATACCTAATGAACAACTTTTTAGCAGAAAATAAGCACAAATAAGCTAATTACTATTTGGACTATTTTTGACCTTTTTATGACTTTTTAAGCTAAAATGAGATTAAACACTTAACAACAAATCAAGTAAGCTCAAAAATTATCAAATAAGCTAAAACTACTCTAATAAGCACTGAACTGACAGAAATAAGCAAAGGAACAATAATAAGCTATAGAAACTTGAATTAAAAAATGAGACTTACAAAGGACTATTGATGAAACAGGAATGAACCAATAATCTCACAACCCAGGCTTGTTAACACAAGCCAATAATACCCCATAAGCTCTTCCATAACAGCTTATTTCACCAAGCAGCTTATTTGACCACAACTTTGACTTTTGTTGACTTTTTGATTTTTTTGAAATTGAAACAGGATTAAACTAAATTAAACTAACAACAAGCTGTCACAGGCTTATGTGAGCTTATTTAACAGGAAAGAAAAGCTTTTAAACTTTGAACCACAATAAATTCGAATCACTGAATTAATCATTAAACTTGGATTACAACTAAATTGATACAAAGCTTTTGAACTTAAACTAGAACTGAAATTCAAAGTTACAATGGACTGAAAATGAGCTAAACACTAAGCTTTATCTAAATTTGACTTAATTACACTACTCCTAATCTAAATTAACTACTCACTCCTTCTCTGTATGCTGAGGAAGTGTTTTATAGCCTTCAAAAATTTCCTCTCTTTCTTCAGATCAAATCCTACCCTTCCAATTGCTTCAATTCAATCTTACTCGTTGGATTGGATTTTGGCGGGAAAGTTAGTCTAGTGGATTTCCCACGTGGAGATGGGGATTCACGTAAAGCTGTACTAGCTAAAAGCTATTGGAGGGGGAGGGTTGCGTGTGGCAGAGAAAAGGCATGGGGGGACATTGTTGTCTGGGTTAACTTTTCTGGGGAAAACGGTGAGTGGTTTTGGCGGTAATGGTTTGGGAAGATGGGTGGTTTTGACTGGGTGTTTGACCCTGGTTTTGGTTAAAATAAATGGGGTGGGTTATTTTTAGGGATTTTAATTGGGATTGGGTTTATTTGTTTAGTGTATTTCGGATAAAAAGGGTTAGGTTTTAGTTTAGGATAAAATTTGGAATTAGTCTATAACTTTGAGGACCAAAGTTGTAACTTTGTAAAAGTCAAGGACCACTTTTACCAATTCTAAAAAGTATATCCAAGGACCATTTTTGACATTTTGATATTCCAAGGGCTGACTTTTGATAACTTGAGCAATATCCCGGTCCAAACTCGTAAATTCATTTTCCGGCTTCGGCTTTTGAAGTTTTTCCAATCTTGTGCTCGGTTTTGTCCCTTTTTTGCCCCGTTTTCAATCCTTTTGTACCTGAAACACATAAAAACACAAACCAAGAATATTTGCAACAATATTTGATCTATTTTGGGTGTTTTTGGTCATTTTTGTGTCTTATATGGGCATAAAATGATGAGTAAATAGGCACTCATCATACGCGTTGTGTATAAATTCCACGTTTCGCGAGATAACTTCATGTTTTATGGTCAAATGAGCTCGGAAAGGTTCGTAAATGAAAAACAGGGATAATCTCGTTTAAAATACGTCAAGAAAATTATGGGTTGTCACAGCCTCGCCTCCTTAAACGGAATCGCGTCCTCGCCATTCAATTCAAGTTACTCGTTGTGGTCGAAAAGAAATGAGTGTGTACACACGAGGATTCATCTTCACGTTCCCACGTGAATTCAGGACCTTTTCGCGAGCTTCGACGAACTTTTTCGATAGCGATGCGACTTTACTAAAGTCGTTTGATTTCACGGTTCATCATCTTGATAGGTTTCTCACAAGGTTTAAACATTCATCATTTTGGATCTCTCCCGGAGGAATAGTCACTGCCTCATCGGCAAGTCATGTTACCACGTTGCACATAAAATGTTGCGAACACTCCTGAGTCTTGACGGTAGCTCGTGTCTGTGTGCTACCGGTTCAACTCTAGCAAGGATTTCAAAAAGAATCAATATAGCGAGGATTGAGCTTTTCACGTTTACTAAACGTATCACACCTTCTCATGGTGAATCTTTAAGCATAATCTAGGCTTTAACTGGGAATTCAAGAGGTTTACGTCATTTGTCAGCATAACTCTTCTGACGATTCGTGAGCAGCTTACAACTCAGTTCTGATCTGAACGATCTTCTCGGTTGTCTCATGAACAAGTTCAGGGTTAGTAAGTTAGGTATCTCCACTTCTAGTTAATAATTCGTCGATCGACCACAAAGCACTTCACACGGTGACATTGAAATACTGGAGTCGTAGGTATCGTTATAAGAGGATTCGGCCAATGGAAGGTGTCTATCCCAACCATTGCCACACTCGATTACTCTGGTAGAGGTACGGATTCGCTCCTGAGGTCTAGCTTACGATATAATAGCAAAAACAGCCAATCGGCTTACAAAATGATTTGTGAAATGTTTTGTGAAACAGCTTATAGGATAATAGGAAAGCAATTCATCGTTTATAAAATTGTAGCAAAGTAAAAATTTTGATTTTCAGTTTGATTCATAACATCGTAAAAAAGCAACAAAACGTTTTATGAAATCATTTTGCCAAATGATTTGTAGAACAGTATACGGGGTAACAGGAAAGCAGTTTGCCATTTATAAAATGGTAGTAAGATCAAAATTTTGATTTTTGTGAAATAGCAGTAAAACATTTTGTAGGATGACCGCAAATGGTCGGTAGTAAAATCAAAGGCAGTTTGTAAATTAATGGCAAAACAGTTTATTATCCCATAAAAGGTTAGCAAATATAATTGTACTCCCGAGGGACGACAGAAGGATTAGGTGATTGTCCCAAGGAACGTGGTTCAGGTTACTCTTTAAGGTCTTAAAATTTCTACTGGGCGTGAAATCCCTGCCAAATGGAGAGTTTAGCGAGTTCATAGTACAACTATGAGGGAAGATGTTGATTGCTACTAGCAATCAGTTGGTTGAATCAGTAATGTACATAGTACTTAAAGCGGGAGGTACAACATTGATTGAACAGCTTCGATTGAAAAACATCGATTGAGCACAAGGCTTAGGGTAGAGGCGACTGTAACAAGGCCACAACAAAAGCAAGGCCGAATAACAAATCCAAATCCAGGATGACATCCAAAGTCACAAAACCAAACAATCCAAATTCAATCAGAATTAAAAGCAAATCCAAACATAGCCAATATCAAATCCAAACGTTCTAATAAGCTCAAATGGTCTTATTACAATCTCGATGAGTTACAAGTAAGCAACTCAGATTCAAACGGTTCCAATCGGGTCTAACCCGGCCCGATGCAAACTACGGCCAGACGGCGACAAACAGGAATTCCATATAATGAAGATGTATAGCGGTGTCAAGGGCGTTACGGTTCATGCGGTGTTATGATGCTAGTGTGTCGTGTGTGTGGAAGTAATATTCCATGTCCGTGTACACACGCAAAACTTTACCATTTCCAAAATCAAAAATCAATCTGGACATAATTCCATTATAACTACTCCCAGTATTGCAAAATTCACCTCTGAGTCAGATATAGGTGATCAGGCTATGTCCTACTGTCCTTGGTTGAATATAGGTAATCAGTCTATATTCACTCGAGATTCAATGAATTTTGAAATACTCAGCCTATTTATACTAGTAGTATGTCCTTTACATCCAAAATTATTCCCAAAAACCATGACAATTGTACAAACTCGACATTCAATAACGAGATTACGCAAGGAAATAGCGTAGCTCCGCGATAGGTATGGTGCGGGAATAAGCATATGAAAATGCTTATAGTGAACAGCTAAAATAGGCGGATATAAAATATCCAAAGGTCAGGCGCACATCTCGACAAATATATAATCAAGCATCTCATCAAACAACTCGTCAAATATACAATGAACATCTCATCTAATGTATCATTACTCGTCTTATCAATTATATCCTCCAAACAAAATCATACGCGAGGCATCAGCTTGGCAGGCAGCCACGTGGCGGTCATAGGGTTAAGTTTTTATGAAAGTGGTTATAGTCCAAGTTTTATAAAATAAACCCGGTTCTCTATAACCTAGGCTCTGATACCAATCTGTAACACACCCAAAATCGGGTCCAGCGGAAACATACATGTCACTGGGCTGCTACTAAATTGGTATCACAACACAAGTACAAAAAACGGTTTTCATCTCAACCATTTAGGATAAATTGATTAACAAAAAGTGTTAAATTTGCATTATTCAAAAGTAGTGTGGAAATAGGCCCTTAAAGTAAGTAAAGCGGTCCCAAATAAATATATCAAAGTCGTATATGACCGTGCCCCTTGCCAAGCGCCTCCAAAAATAAGCTATCACCTTAAACCTGAAAATACATGCTAAAAAGGTCAGCTTACACCGGTGAGTTCATAGGTTTAAGAAAAAGTATAACAGTGGACCAAGATAAGTGATTTGCTACACTGGACTAAGATAGATATAAATCCCAATTCCACAAACATCAACAATCACAATCATCAAGTATCAATATGATAGGTCACAAAAGCTCTCTTTCATATTGATAGTCACAGTAGGAGTAGGGCCCTAGGTATATCCGACTTTAGCCAGGCACCATGTTATAGCAAATTAGGACTAGATTATTTGCTATCCTGATCTAAGACAACACATCTGTCGCATATCTAACCTTAGCCAGTCAACAAGTTATAGCAAATAAAAAAAAACAGTTAGGTCCATTCAAAACAGTTTTGAATGTTTTCACACCCCAAGGTTTCGATAAACAGTTCACAAGTAAAAGTGGGGTTGTGAAACTTACATGCATATCAGTCAATCACATAATGCCTTCAAATAACCAAATCAAATATTTCAGCCAAACAGTCAAATATTGAGTAAACAGTTCGCATATTCCAAATAAACAGTCATTGAGTTTAGTTAAAAACGAGCATGTATTCTCCCCCAAAATAGTGAGAAAACCAGTAAAAGTAAGGGCCATGAACTTACCTTAGCCACAGCAATGGAAACATCACAACTGACATGACTGACATCGAGAAGCAAAACACAACAGTCTCAAGACATACGGCACGGCGGCTCCAAGATATACAGGCACAACGGTAACTTTGACGGCATGACACAACAGACTCGGCACAACCTAATAATATAAAGACTCGTCTCAAAATATATTCCACGTGGTAACTAAAAGCGTAAAATTCTCCAAAAGTTAACTATTTCCCTTTCCAAAATAAATCATTTCCATTTTCAAAATAATCCAATTTCATTTCCAAAAGAAATCTTGTTTTATCCGTTTATAAGTGTTTGGTATCATCATTCGTGTGACAGTGCAAGGACACTGACTCAAGTGAACACACACCAAAAAGGAAACAAACAACAGAATTTTTGTGGAGGAGATGACTAGAACTCAAGAAGAGATGACGGGAATAATTCAAAATAATCACACATGTAAAACACACCAATTAACTAAAAGGGTTGGTAGTCGTTGGTTATAATCCATTAGGTTTCATAAAACATATGTGTTTTATTTAACAAAAACTCGTCATAACTTATTCGTTCGTAGAACGTTCCAAGTCAAGTGACTTATTTAGCTTCCATTCCAATATATATATATATATATATATATATATATATATATATATATATATATATATATGGAGAAATCATACCTACATTAAAAATGTAACCAATTGGCTACATTTCCTTTGAAAAAAGTTTTAAAAATGTATAGTTCAGTCCCTGCGGTAAGTCCCTGACACATGTTTTCCCCCTGTCTCTATCCTTTTTTTCAAAGAAATGTAGCCAATTGGCTACATTGTAATGTAGCTATGTTTTCCCCTATGTATATATATATATATATATATATATATATATATATATATATATATATACATATATATATATATATACATATATATATATATATATACATATATATATATATATATACATATATATATATATATATATATATGTATATATATATATATATATATATCAAGTTTGGTGTTGCAATAAAACATATTAAGGAAAATGTGCCTCGATACGTTCTCGTAACCTCATGTTTTTCTATTTTTATCCAAATTAATTACTCGCGATTTTTATATTTCCATTTTTGTTATTAAATTAAGTAACAAATTTAATTTGTTAGTTAGTACTTTTAACAACCATTTTTATTATAATTTTTCTTTTATTTTTAATCACGTCACGAGAGTTATTATCGTATCGAGTCACATTTCCGTATCATTTCCTCGGTCATAAGCCGGGTCAACAAGTCAAAGTGTCCACGTGTCCAAGTCATATAACAATCCATTTTAGGCTATTGTGGTCACATCGAGACCACGGGTTCTCGGCTAACAACGACGAGGCCAAAACATCACGACTCAAGTCCAAGTTCAAAATCAATACTCGGCCACAAAAAATCCTACAGCTCGAGTTTCCAAGTCACAATCAAGCCGTAACCAACCACAATAATACCATAACCAATCGAACCAAATTAATCTTACCTCGCCGAGACCACGAGGTCTCGGCTGTGAATCTACGCCGCGAGCAAGACAAACCAAACGGACCAATAATCTTACTAAACTTAAACCAAATCCTAATCTCGCAACACAACAATCAATCACCAAGAACAATAACAACTCCCTCATGCCGAGACCATGGGGGGTCTCGGCTTCGAATATGCCGACAGCCACAACACAAACGGACTTCAAGGAGGTCACGGCTCTAATTCTTAAACCAAACTAAACCCATCATAACTCAAAACCAATCACCACGACAAGATAACAATTAATAAAAACACATTAACCTTACCATGCCGAGACCAAGAGGTCTCGGCTCGAACTTGCTAACAGCAACAACCACACGGACTGAATTGTAACTCGGCTCAAACCACAATCAACACCAATTCATTTCAAACTCCAAAAGCAATCAAACCTTAACTTTAGTCCAAACCCTAAGTGGGTTTCGACCCTAAACCGAATCCAATCCAGAATCAAAAGAAGAAACAAATTTAAAACTCATAATAAGCTTAACTATAAGCTCGACAAGCTCTTAAAGCTTCGAATAGAACCGCAGCCGTGAGCTTATGCTTACGGTATCAACTCTCGACAAGAACTTGACTCAAAACGATGATACCAAAGGTGTTTAGTCACGTTTTTATATAAAAGTAACCATTTAAAACCATTTGGAACTCACACGGATTCACCACCCACGGTGTTTCGGTGTTTCGATCGAGTTTATAACTCGATCTATACCTACTTTCGAAGTACACGGCGAAGAACAAGAGAAAAACGCGAAATGGAGGCGCGTGAACACGCGTGTTGTTCACGAGAGGGATAGACGGGGTGGTGTGGTGGTATTTGATGGTGGATACAGGGTGATAAGGGTGGCGGTGGCGGCGTATGATGGTGGCCGGAGGTGGTGGTGTTGATGGGAGGTTGGCGGCTGCAGGATACAGAGGAAGGGGATGGGAAAATAACCCTAGAGTGGTTATGATAGGGTTTATGTAGGCTAGGTCAAAGTTTATGTAAACCCTAGGGACTAGGAATCTTAGGGGTTGGTGGGGAAATATTACTACAGGGACCAGTATTTTAGTTTTTGCTATCTTTCATGAAATGGGGCTCAGGGCTCATTTAGGCTAGTAAACCGTGGATTCAAGACACGAGAATCACGCCATTGCGCTCAAAATAATTGTTCCACTAAAAACGGCTATTCATACGCCTCGTTTCTCAAAATAATATAATAATTAAATCAAATCGCCGGTTGTGCCAATACGCGTTGTGTACAAATTCCACATTTCGCGAGATAACTTAATGTTTTATGGTCAAATGAGCTCGGAAAGTTTCGTAAATGAAAAATAGGGATAATCTCATATAAAATATGTCAGAAAAATTACAGGTTGACACAAATACTTAAAAGAAAAGGGGGATTAGTTACTTATATTAATTTCTAATTTGAAAGAGTAGTATAGCTTGTTAGTTTTATCCGATCTATTAAGGGAATTTGAACCACAGTAATACATAGTATGACCAATTGGCTATTAAGAGCAAACGGAACCATAACGTGGGAGTTACGTTAGTGCCTGCATGGCATGCGTTAACTTGCGTTTCCCACTTCGTGAAGTTGGCGTTGGCGTTGAAACTTGCGTTGGTATACCAACGTGAGTTGAAACGTAGCAGGGACAAAAAAAAGAAAAAAGAATCACTTTTGGTTGCAACGGATAGATTTTCAAATTCAAAATATTTTCAAAACACCCCCTTTGGGGTTAACGGTAAGATTTCCTTTTTGTTTTTTGTTTTTTTGTTTTTGTTTTTTTGTTTTCGTTTTTTTTTTTTTTTTTTTGATTTTTTTAATTAAATTTTAACCCCTCTATAAATACAATACCCCTTTACCAAATATTTTCACACTTAACTCATTTTCACACTTCACAATTATGGCTTGTCGTCTCCCCCATTTCGTCGAAGAAACGCAAGTGTATATTAAAAAACAATGCGATCAAGACGATGCCGCTCGACAACAGGCTATTGTCGATGTGATCAAGCAGTTTCAGCTCGCAAAGGCAAAGAAAGATCGTTTGAGACAACGATACGCGAAATGCAAAGACATTTCTGCGGAAAGACATTCAGATTAAGATATGTTTATGTATTTCATATCGTAGGTTTTTTTGCTTCGTATCGTATTTCTTATCGTATCGTATCGTATTTCGTATTTTGTATCGTATTTCGTATTATATTTTATGTAATGTTTATTTAATGTTTATGTAATGTTTATGTTTATGAATGAAATATCTGTGAAGGATTTATTTAATGATTGAAATATTAGTTAAGGGATTAACTTATAAATTGTATTTTTTTTTTTTTAAAGGGTGGTTCCCAAAAGGTAGTGTTATTTGGTGTTATAATAATGGGTGATTTTTTTGGTGTTATGTTATTTGCTGTTGAAATTATGTGGCACTGACGTGGCGGGGAAAATGGTGTTAACTTGAGTTATGGTCCTTATGCTCTAAGGAATATATTCACGTACAAAGTTCTTAAAACCCTAGTGAAAAAATAAACAACTACGAACGGCATAAAAAAGATGATTTCATTCATGGTCTTCGAGTAGCATTGTGGTGTTGTTTAAAGGAGCCCTTGTTTAGACGAGAAGTAAAGCCATACTATGATATATGATGTGAGTTTTTATGTGTTTATAAATTGGGTTGCATTTTTTTTTAATTGAAAATACAATTACACAGACTTGTTTAAATGCGACATGTTTTAAATGTAGTATCATTAATATATGTTGAACTGTTGGAATAGTTATAAATGTTACATGATAAGAGCGAACAAGGTCAAGTTTGCCACATTAAAAGAGGGATATATTGTAAGAACAAGTCGGGTTTGCCATTTATATATAAAAGAGAAATATTGTAAGAGCAAACAAGGTCGTTTACCATATAGTAAAAGAAAAGAAAAATAATGTAAGAGCAAATAAGGTCGAATTTGCCATGTAAAAAGAGGAAAAATATTATAAGAGCAAATAAGGTTTGGTTTGCTATGAAAAGTGGTTACTATATTAATAAAGAAAGTTGGTATATGTTGAATTGTTGGTATATTTTGTATTGTGCTATATGTCGAATTGTTGGTTTATCTTGAATTGTTGAATAGTTGATCACTTGTTGAATTGAATGAGAATATTGGATGATCAAAGTACTCATATGATATTGAACAAATTGCATGAGTGTTTTGCATGTCACGTTGTTATTGAAATAAGTGTTTGGAATTATATGAATTGTTTGGTACGTGAAACCCATGAATTCTCACTAGACTTTTAGCTGACTCAAAATGCTTTTAAAATTTTGCAATCTAGATGGGCTGCTCCAAGAATCAAGAGATTATACGGTCCTAATTAAGAGTAGACGTTTCCGCCGACCAAAGCTAAATTAGAAGGTTAAACGCTCCGAAAAACAAGGTGTTACACTAGGTAAGACTACCGAGTGAAAGTTAAAACCATTAATTACATTATATTTACGATGCAGTAAGATGACCTGAACAAAATGAATAAACCAGAATATTTACATTTTTTGTCCTAACGTTTCTAGGAACTTGCGAGTGAATATGATCATCAAGAAAAAGAAAATTTTAAATCTTGTACGATATCTAAGTGTGCATTATTTTGTACAGCAAATTAATAACTCGATCTCACGTACACATCTAACACTTGCATGAGCTGCCTTCAAACCCGGCAACAATTGACCTTAACTGGTGTAGTATAACGTAACACACTTACCATTGTAATTAGACGTTAGTATGCATGTATTATGGGCTTTGTTATTCATTATTAGGCTTAGCCCATATCTAAAATAGTCTTATGTAATTATATATTGTAATTGGTCATTAATTTAATTGAATGCAAGCAATATCATTATTCCAATACGGGTTTGAGATAGGATGTATATCGACTTTGAAAATCAGATGAGTCAAAAGAAGGTGAAAGTTGGATTCTTTGCATGGCATTGGATAATGAAAAGGATGACAGAATATATCTTAGAGATTCGAAGATTAGAAGTTTAAACTTGATAATTTTTTTGTGCACGGTACGTGAGGCTTGAAAAACCTTATACTCAAGCAACAATATAGGGAAGATTGTTCATATCTTGACTTAAATTTTACAAACTTTGTGACAGACGTTAATTAAAATAGTAAGATTATTGAGTTAATAAGGCATAAAAAGCATTAACAAATACTTATATTTTTCTAGCTTTGTCAAAGTATATTTGATATGAATTTAACATCAAATAAATAGTTGTTTTAAACATTGGGTAACGCTGAGCGATATTCTCATTGTTAGAAACTTAATCCGTAGGTCTTTTATAATGTACTAGAAAATAAATGAATTAGAATTATTACTATGCCAATAAGAGCTTTTTTACCAAATTTTTAATGGAAAACTTTATTTCTTATTTTCTGAAACAAGACAAAAGTAGCCATAACTATCAAAAGGATGTTTTATGTGACTAAATCGATAAAATGGCCCTATAAATACTCCCAAGCTATTTGAGAATAAGCATCCCATCTCTCATTTACAACAATAACATTGAACTTCATGGATTTTCTCTCAAGTCCAATCTTCATTTTATCAGCAATAGCTGCTTTACTGCTTCTTGTTGTGTTCCTCTATATCTTCAACCAACACGATGGGAAGAAGTATCACCCTATTGGGGGGACTGTGATTGATTTGCTCATCAACTACAACAAATTGCACCATTACATGACTGATCTTGCAGAAAAATACAAAACATACAGAATTATTGGCCTCTTCCATGCTGATGTGTATACATCTGATCCCGCAAATGTGGAGTATATCCTCAAGACAAATTTCGAAAACTATGGCAAGGTGTGTTCCCACTTTGGTTTATGCAAAACATTTTGTTGTATAATACGAGTATCATGCTATATTTTTTGTGTGTGGTGTTTCGAAAGGCAACACATTTTATTTTATTTTATTTATTTATTTATTTTTTTTCTATTCACGTTTACATACGTGCATACATGGAAATATTGAACATAATTTGTTCCTTTACCTTAACCTTTGCAGAAATGTAAACAAATTAAAAAAACATATCTCAGTATAATTTGAACATCCTTTATAAGTAACTCAACATAAACATGAATCTGTGCAGGCTTCATGGTGTTCACCTCCAAAATTATATATGGTAACCTATTTATTGCATAACGCTTAAGAAACTGGATATAATAAAAAAAATCAACTTGAGTCCTTCTAAGCTAAAACTAGACTCATTTTATGTTTTTTGCTCATTTTTTTGCATGAACTAATTGAGTCGAGCCTAAACTCGAGGTTAAGTTGGCCAATCAGTCTCGAGCTTGATAATTAACTCGGACATGTCGAGTTCAAGCTTATATTTAATAGCTCGATAAAACCTCATCTAATTTGCAGCCTAGAAATCGCTAAGTTGACGATTCATGGATTGTTGTGGTGGGAAACATTGTAAATATATATACTTGTTTGGCACGGCAATTAATACGTACACAATTTTAAATTGGATAAGAACACACACTTAAACTTAGGCTAGTAGTTATACACTGATATTACAGTTGTGCAATATATATTATTGCAGGGAACACATAACCACGACCTAATGAAGGAGCTACTTGGTGATGGAATATTCAGAGTCGATGGGGAAAAATGGCGTGAACAAAGGAAGGTATCTAGCCACGAGTTTTCTACGAAAGTACTGAGAGATTTTAGCAGTGAAATCTTCACAGAAAATGCAATAAAACTCGGAAACATATTTTCAGATGCAGCAAAAAGCAACCAAATAATCGACCTAAATGTATGTTTCTCATCAAGTTAGCACTAACATGATAACATCTTATTACCCCTTTGATCATCAACAATAGTGCTCAATGTCAAATTCCCCATATGTGTACACACAGGACTTGTTTATGAAAGCAACCACCGACTCGATATTTAAAGTTGGTTTTGGAATTGATCTTGACAACTTGAGCGGTTCAAATAAAGAAGGTGTTAGATTCAGTCGTGCATTTGATGATGCAACGTGCTGACATTTCGAAGATATATCGACAAATCATGGAAGATCAAAAAATATTTGAATATTGGATCAGAAGCAGAGTTAAAGAAAAATATGAAAATTGTAGATGAGTTTATTTATAAGGTGATTCAGATCAAAATTGCACAAATGCAAAAGCCAAAGGATGAGTTTTCGGTAAGCTTATGTTTCTTTCTTGTTTAAAATGAAGCTAAATATTGATATATGTCAGCGGATATTTGAAATAAAATATGAGAAATGAAAATGAAATAATGTATTGTTTCTGCGGACAAATATATTAAACCAATTAACCTTTTGTTTTATGGAACTTGTAGTACAAGAAAGACGACATCCTATCAAGGTTTGTACTGATCAACAGCAATGATGCAAAGTACTTAAGAGATATAATACTTAACTTTGTGCTTGCTGGTAAAGACCCTATAGCGATTACTATGTTATGGTTCATTTACGAGCTTTGCAAACATCCTGAAGTTCAAGATAGGGTAGCAAAAGAAATAAAAGAAGCAATAAACATGAAAGAAGAGATCACAAAAGTTGCAGAGTTTGCTGCTCGCGTGACTGAGGCCACATTCGAGAATATGCAATATCTTCAAGCAGCTTTGACTGAAACTGTCAGACTCTATCCTGCCTTACCAGTGGTACGCGCAACTAATCTTCCATCTTTTACACTCATTATATTTTGGGCTAATGATTTGGAAATGCATCTAACTTGTCAATTTTTGTGGTTCCGTGTACTCATCTTTTTTTTTTTTTTTTTTTTTTTTTTTTTTTGCTATTAAAACACAAAGCTCTCACATTTCGACCTTTGTGTGTATTTTGTGACCATTCCGTCTTTACATTTTTCAATTTTTGAAGGGTAAAATGGTCATATTATATGCACAAAATACACACAAACGTCAAAATTTGAGAGCTTTGTGTTTTAATAGGAAAAAAAAATGACTACACGGAACCACAAGAATTGACAAGTTAGATGCATTTCCAAATCATTAGCCCTTATATTTTTCATATTTTGGTTTCTAGTAACGAGCCTTTTGGATGTGGTAGTGTTACATTTCATGTTTACTTTTTGGAATTTTCCTTTTATCAATCCTCTGTATATAAACATAACACTATATATGAGAAGATGAGTATACAACATCAATTAATAATACACTACTAAAATCGGCCAAAATCAATTTAATTTTTATACATAGACCTTTAACAGCATTGAGATGGAATTATAATGCAGGATCCAAAGATATGCTTTTCAGATGATGTTCTACCAGATGGTTGTAGTGTGAAGAAAGGGAGTGTGGTAGCTTTCACGCCATACGCAATGGGAAAGATGAAGTTCATATGGGGTAATGATGCACATGAGTTTAAACCAGAAAGATGGATTGATCGCAATGGTCTCTTCCGTACTGAGAGCCCCTTCAAATTTACAGCTTTTCAGGTTAGTAAACCACCTCTATCATATAACTTACAGGTAATTGTAACATCGTTCCTATGGAATTTTCGATTATTAATTATGCCGATTTTTCTTTTCATTGATAAAAGGCTAGGCATGCCTCATATATTTCAGGTGAAAAATAGAAATATTCTGTGACCAAAATTCCACCCCAGTAAAGTTGCTTTGTTTTTTTCATGGCCATGTTTTATGATCAAAATATTCAAACTGTACTCTGAATTTAATGTAACAAATATGTACCACCTATAAATGAAAAAAATTAAAAGTTCAATTTTTTTTCAATAAGTTTACTAATTATTACTTTTGTTGTTTGTGTCATATTATCAGCAATCTGTTAATAACGCCGTTTTCATGTAAACTAATCACCACCTCTATTTTTCGTGTTTATGCACAGGCCGGACCACGAACTTGTTTGGGTCGAGATTTTGCATACAGGCAGTTGAAGATCTTCTCATCTGTCTTGTTAGGTTGCTTCATGTTCAAGTTAAGTGATGAAAGCAAAGCCCCAAGGTACAAAATCTCGATTAACCTTCATGTCGACGGTCCGTTGAAAGTTCGTGTCTTCAAGAGATATGGGTCACATAATCCTTAAAAGTTGATATTTGTTATGTGCATGTCTGATGTTCAACAAAACATAGTGTGTGCTTATATTGCATATCCGTGTTAAATAAATGTTATGGCATTTCTCATAAAATAATGCATAACTTGTATAAATAATGATGTACGTTGCTACACATCGATGAATATATTAAGTCATGCTAGCTATATTTTCGTGATTTACGTACTTTTGATACTCGTAACTTCATGTACTACTCAATTGCATGACTTGTGGAGGTAGAATGTTAAACATAACATCATCAAAAAATAAACACCCTTTTTTTGGTTACAGAGGTGCGATAACCAAAAATTTGTTGAGATAACTTTTAAATCTTATAAGCTTCACATCCTTGATACAATATTTCTATTATATTGCATGCTTTGATTCATAAAAAATTTGTGTAAGGATAAGAAATGAATAAACACTCTGAAAAGAATAAAGGCAAAACACGAAGAATTATTAAATTTGTTATTATGATATCAAATACCAACATTAAATATGTGACCAAAATTCCATAATTGCATTCGTTTTTCAACCAAAGGCCTTTTCAAAATACAGAGTCAAACATTCGGTTTCATTATTTAATGTGTCAAAGCTTTCTCCATACGATTCGCACTAAAGGCAATTTCAAATCCACAATTAATGTCATTAACCATTTGAAAAATCATTCATAAATACATCACATATATCGGGTGAGGGTGTGCAGCAGGCATCAATAAAGATGCTTGAAGGAACTGTAAGTTCTTACTTTTAGGTATTTTTGTTTATTTCCTCATATCCCCGAAAAGAGTGGAAGAAAGCATCCTATAAGAGACAACATATAGGTAAATTGCATTCTTTTCTAACCAATGTTTCCGATGTCCATCTGATATTACTTATTAGTGTGTTTGTTTATGCAGGTTGAAGAATTTTATTTCCTTTCCACCAAGTACGAAGGCAAACATTACTTGAGAAGCTGATGAGCGTGGATTCATTGAAGGTATATCCTTTGATCTTAGTAATATTCAATTTTGTGTTAAATTGATGCCAGATAGTGAGGTAGTGACATGGTATGACTATGAGTCAACATGCTATTGCATCAGGGGATTTTATTGATTCAAAATTACTTTGAGGTTTAGATAGGTGATTTATTCGTTAATTATTCATTAAAAGTGAATATGATGGTCATTTAGGCTATGGTATTGACTAAGATAAGTGTTCTACTTTTAAGTGAATAATGACGTCTTAAAATATAGTTTTACTATTAAAAAAGCTCGGGTGGAGTTTGAGCGATTGATCCGTTTTTTTAAGTGTTTAGGTGAGGTTTTAAGTATGATAAAACTATTAGGTTGATGTTTCAATCGTTGATCCATTTGAAATCGGTGGGTTTGACAGGTTAGAAAACTAATCAAAATGGGTAACTTTTAAAGTAACAATATATGAGGGTGAGAAACTATATTCAAATGGTCAAACAAGGCATGAGTTTGTTTCGTAATGACACTTTTCATCCTTTTATTAGTTCTATTATGACTATTATGTTGTATACTTTGAGGATAAAAAATGTAGATTTCTATTTAGTTCTTTGTAGTAATGATAACATAGCTTTTTTTGTTCCTAATTGGCAAAGGTTGTGCTTGGAGTAGAGGTGACAAAACGGGCGGGCAAGGGCACAGGCTAGAACGGGCACGGGTTAGAATGGGCACGGGCTTAAACGGGCACGGGCTAAACGGGCACATGTTATACAAATCGCTTTATAGAAGGCCGAAAATGACAAAATAAATTCCTTAAATGTAATACCCCATTTATATTTAAAAAATTAAATATATTACTACCTCCGTCTCATATTAAATGTCCACTTTGACTTTTTGAAGTCTTTCTTGTTCAACTTTGAACTTAAATTCTATTATTTGTGTTATATAATAGTTGATGCAAAATATATGAATGGATTGGGTTTTAAATGTATTTTCATTGGTATAATTTTCAATAAGTATTATATATTACAAATAAAAATATTTACCGTTAAATTTTAACAAGAAAGACATAAAAAAGTCAAAATGTACATTTAATATGGGACGGAGAGAGTATATATATAAGTTTTTTTTTTTAAAAACGATTATAATGTTCTCTAATTGAGAGAAAATATTTGTCCGTTGTGCCCATTTAACTTTTCAATGGGCTAAATGTGCCCATTTCAAAAAAAAAAAAAATGGGGAGCTCAATGTGCCCAAATCTTTTACAAAATAGCCAAAATTAGCCAATTTTTTTATTTTGGGCACAAATTGACACCTCTGCTTGGTTGACCTAAAACAAATTTTGTATGATATATACATTTGTCTAAAAAATTATTAGTATACCAAGTATTATAAAAGAAAGTTATATTACAATAAAGGATATAACTTAAGCACGTTCATTTCCGGTATCAACTACAACATCAATGAAATTATCAGGAAAATATCTATGTAATGATTGTGACGCAAAGACAAGTCTCTCTTTTTGGTTAAAGTTTTGTCGTAAACATGAAGATGTTCATTTCGTTGCGGATGATGTTGCTCTGCGCAAAAAACTGAAGCCGATTCATGAAGTCAAAAGGTATCTTCATCCGTTCTTTAATTCCACATATTCTATTTCTTTATGATACACTTAAGTGTAACATTAACCAAGGTAGTAGAAAAGATCATCATGTGTAAAAAATTAGAATCACTCTATTAATTGTGATTATCCATATGGTCAAGTTCTCTTTTATGCTACTCAAATACAACATGTATATGTGAATACTGAAATGAAAGTGGGTAATTGCCTTATTCTTTAATTTATTCTGAGTTTTTTGGTATGGACAAACAATGTTGTACATGGCTCTCAATATGGTTGCAATGAAGCAGCAAGGTTTTTTCTTCCTCTTAGAGATTCTCTGAAACCCAAAATACAGTAGTTGTCTTATTTAATAACTTTCAACTAATTAACTAAACATCGTATGAATCTCTTACCCAACACGTAGTGGGTTAAGAAACTTACTTTTCAAAAAAAAACATGTAGTGGGTTAAGAAACTTATTTTTAATACATGTAGTATTAGCTCCTTATATATATTAACAAACATCAATTTGTCTCTGCCATGTGTTTTAAGCTTTTGAATATTGTAGTTGGAGTCAAAGTGGTATAAATTTTTACAAAGGTGCACATCCATCAGCTATATAGGCAAAAATGGGTGGGTGTTGCAAGTTCGAGAAAAGGTCAAAACGGGTCAGCTTAAGCAATGTTTAGTCTGGGTCACTTGACGAGGATATGGATTATATATTGCAAGATCAATGCTCTATTAGCCACTAAGGGCACAGCAAGAAATCCACTTGATCTTTTGAGTGGTTGATTGGTTGCTTGAGTCTACTCTTTAAAGGTCAACATCTGCCTTAACCTGCAATTATTGTAAATTAGGAGACATCAATAACGTCGTTTATTATTCGTTTATTTTAAGTTTAGTGTGCCTATAACAACGAGTCACAGTGATTGAATTCTTATTTTGTATGAATCGCCAAGTATAAACGATCTTCCTTTTACACTTATAGCAGTTGGGTTTTTTATTTAGCTTTCATAGAACATAGATTTTTCTGTTACTCGATTCTTTCATGTACATAATTTTAGTTCTGCGGGATTCACACTTTTATAGAAGTTGCACATAAGGAAAGATCAAATTGAATATAAAAGGCCATCAGCTTTACTTGTTGACTTATTTGGAACTCCTAGTTTTTGATATTGCAAAAGAATTTAATATACTGGGTTATATTGTTTGTACATCTTCTGCTATGTCTTTAGTTAGCATCTTCCAAACACCCATATTAGATAAGATATATGCTTGTGAGTTCAGGGATATACCTGAACCGATAAGGTTACCAGGGTGTGTTCCGGTTCAGGGAGTAGATATACCTGAACCGCTTCAAGATAAGAAGCATGAGACGTATAAACAATGCTTCTGATATCAGAAATATTTAGTTTGTCAAAGGGTATACTGGTTAACAGCTTTTTTGAGCTAGAACCGGGTGCCTTTCAGGGCATGGAAGAAGGTGAGTGGTGTAAACCGGATATTTACTCAGTTGGACCCTTGATACGGTCTTTTTCAGAGAACCAGACCAAGGAGGGGTTTGAATGTTTGAAGTGGTTGGATAAGCATCCGGTCGGTTCAGTTTTGTTTGTATCATTTGGAAGTGGTGGGACTCTATCCCAAGAGCAGCTGATTGAAGTGGCACTTGGGTTGGAACAAAGTGGTCAAAGATTTCTTTGGGTTATTAAAAGTCCCATTAAAGTTTTTACTTACATTTTTTATGGAACATTAGGTGTGCACGGAATGGACATTTACTATCACATTGATTAGCGTTAACATGCGTCATTTGCTATTCAAAACCGTCAAATTTGGATACGACAACGGCATCAATGTTCATTATTTTAATTGTTACAAACTCAATTGATTATCGAATAATTCATCTATTTGATTATCGAATAATTCATCTATTATCTCATTGTTTCTTTCATGTATTAATGTAACATGTTTACGTTGGTTGTTTTCTTATTATCTCATTTTCACATTTCTTTAAAAACCCCGTAAATCTACGGGTCTTTAAGCTAGTGTTTATATATACTAGGGTAAATTATAATAAAATGTTCTTGTGGTTTCTGTATTTTGCACTTTATGCCACTCCCAAACTTTAAGTATAAGGAACGCCACTAACGTTCATACTTTATAACACTCAATGCCACTAACTCTAACGCTCGTCAAAAAATCTCATTTGTCACTGTTCACGTGTGGGTATTTTGGTCATTTTACTTTTCCACTGTTAGCCACTTCGCGCCAGTCCATTTGGATTTAGTATCTCAAGAAACCCTTATTTCAAGGACATAATTTTCAACTATAACTTCACTTCTATATAAGCTACCAAACTTTTTTGTCGCACTCATTTACCACTTCTGATCAAAATACACACACACTTAAGAACTCAATTTCGAGAGGAACAAAATTTGAAAGATGGTTATATGTGGATGTGGTAAAGTGGCCAAAATCAAAACGTCGTGGACTGCCTGAAATCCGGGAAGAAGATTCTGGTGCTGCTCGACTCTGGTAAGACTCCTTATATAAAATTTCATTGTGTTATTTACACTAAATGTGACTCAATGTGTGTTGTTTGTATGATCTAGGGTTCTAACTGTGGTTTTATCGGATGGGTGGATCCCCCGATGTGCCAAAGAGCTCTGGATGTGATTCTTAGCCTTTTGAGGGCTAGGAATGAGCTCGAAGATGACCTAGAGGAGTATGTTCTGATGTTGAGGCAACAAGAGCTATTGGTCAAGAACCTTAAGAAGTATATGTTCATCGCTTGTGTTATGATATTTGTTGTGTATAAGTATTTCTAGTATGGTTAGGAGATGTGGGTCTTGTTGGTTGTGTTTGTGGTAGTTTAGGTCGTTTTTTTTTTTTTTTTTTTTTTTTTTTTTTTTTTTTTTTTTTTTTTTTTTTTATTTAGGATTTAGTTAATCCTTGTTTTGTAACGACATCTTTAATGTTAATGATTTTATTAATGCTTTTGTATTACTTTTTATTCTGAATAATAGGTTAATTTAATAGCTATTGTTGGTATATAATGGGTAATTTTGAGCTCAATTGACTAAGAAAGTCAAAGAAAAAAACATTGGCTGTTATGTTTTACTAAGATTGCATACCCAAATAGTGATAAAATTGTGTTGAGTGTGTATCCACAATGTGGCACAAAATGAAATAAGCATCTTTCATTAGAAATGTGTATCCAAGTCTTATCAGTTTTTGAACTTTATAAGTCAACAAAATGGAACTGGATGCCCCTTTATCAAATGTGTGAAATCACAACTGCTTACAATTGTCCATGTTTGACTTTTAAATTCAACTGTTAGGCAAACATGTATAACCAATTTTGACTTATGTAAGTCAACAAAACTGATATTGGATGACACTTTTTAAACCAAAAATTTACATATGTAAAACCAATAATGCATCCAAATAAACTGTTTGACGATTGGAAGTCAACATAAGAGAGTTATAAGTATGAATAGAATTAGAAGGCATAAACATGCCAAAATTAGCCAACCTGTTTGACTATGAAACCATGACCATTTTATAACAACCATAACACCATTTAATTGTTACATACCAACAATACAAACATATTAATTGTCTTAAATTGCAACTCACAAACCATAACATAACCTTCTGGCAATCTTTCTCCTCTGACTACTAACCCCTTGTGTTGATTGTGACTCCATTGGCTAACTGGTCCTGCAGCGACTTCACTTGGTTCATCATCTGCTACACCCACAGTTCTTGCCTTCTTATTACCTTTCCCATTTTCCTGCTTCTGTCTTGGACCTGTACATGCTCTTTTGTAGTGGCCTTTTCCACCACATTTATCATAAGTGACAGTCTTTCCCTTTTTTGTAAGCTTCTCATCCTTGACCATTGTCTTCAGTGCCTTCTCAGCCTTCTCCTCTTTGTTCACTCTTCTATTCATGCTTGGTCTACCAATGGGAACATGATGGTGTTGGGGCAAAAAAGCTACTAGGAATACTATATTTGGGCCAAAATGTACTGCCTCTAACAGGTTCAATCTTATAGTTGTGTGTCTCCTTCCATGTATGTAGCCAATATGCTAGATGCACCCAATCCTCAGGTATACCTACCTCCCTACCATGACTTGCCATGTTATTTGTTGCCACAACATGTTTACATGGAATATCTGTTAGCTTCAATCTCCTACATGTACATGTCCTTAACCTCATATTCACTACACATTGGTCCATACATGGTCCCGTACACTAGTAAGTGTCGGCCCCATTCCAAATAACTGAATAGTCATTAGCTTCTTGCATAATAACCTTAAAAATGGTTGTTGCAGTCAGGGTTAAGGGACTTCAGACCTGTCTATGACCTCTTGCACATTTAATATTCGCTTCATCAAATACTCCCTAATGTATTCCAAACACCCTATTATTGGTTGATCTCTCCATCTACCAACTTAATGTTGAATGCCTCACAATGTTTGTTCACAAGAATATCACACCTAGCTCTACCTGTTTATTGATTAATGATGCAGGATAAGTTTATATCCACTATATATACACTTAAAACACAAATTAAAAAAGGTTGTTTTTACCTGAAAAATGAGACCCTGGCCATAATTATGCTGGTATCTTTTTTAAGTATCCTTTTTAACCACTCATGAGCTTTAGGGTCGATGGTTTTGAGTTCCTCCATTACGTGTTGAAACTGGACCATAATGGTTGTTGTTGTACACTTCCACAAAAGGTCCTTGTAAATCCTTCCTTTGAAAATATGCTTCATGTTGTCATATATATGTCTAACACAGAATCTGTGTTTAGTAGAAGGAAAAAGCTGTGCTATAGCTGGTAGAATACCTTGTTATAAGTAACATATACTGGATTAAATAATGCATAAATGTAATTAATTTGCTAACAATTGTTAAATACTTTTAATGGAAATGATTGTACCTTTTGTCTATCTGAAATAAAAGCGTAGTTTGAGTTTGGTTGTAAATCAAGGTCTTCACCAAGATTTGAAAGGAACCACAACCAAGAACTCTTACACTCTGCCTCAACAATTGCATATGCAAGAGGATAGACACCATTGTTACTATCAATACCAACAGCCGTCAAAACTTGCCCTGTAAATGGTCCTTTTATGAAAGCACCATCCGACCCTGATATCTCTCTTCTTGCAGCTCTGTATCCAGCTTTTAGTTGACCAAGACACACATAAATTCTTTTGAAAATCCTAGAATTAAGAGTTAGATTTGTGTTGGTTTTCACCCGGATCTTGACTGTTCTGTCTCTATTTCTTTCTTTGAGCTCCATAACATAATCTCTAAGTAGGGCATATTTTTCTTGATATTCACCTCTCATCTTATTCACAACAATTTGCTTTGCCCTATAAACATTCTTCTTTGAGATGTTTATTTGGAACTTCCTTTGCAATTGATCCTGTAATGCCTTAATTGGGATTTGAGGATTGCTAGAAACTATTTTGCTGACCTTTTTTGAAGAAAATAATAATAATAATAATAATAATAAAAAAAAAAAAAAAAAAAGAAAAAAAAAAACTGGATGTTGCAATTTTAACATCTCTAGTTTGAAGACATTTATGTACATCGGTCAATATTTTAACTGCCCAAAAATGCTCATGCCCTAACTTTGAGACATGTAGGGCCCATGGGAAAAGGGGTTTATGATTCTTCACTTTGACAACTTTTGTTTTAACATCCTTTCATTTCTTGTCCTTAAGGGTTTTTTTACCCAAATAATCCCTTAGTGTTTGAGGTGGATGGAATGTCACCTTCTCTGGTAGGTGAGGAAATGAATTCCTTTGGGCCTTTTTTGGTTTTCACATAACTAATGACAGTGCCATAATACTTAGCTTTCACTCTTACCTTATCACATTTATCAACCTTAATAGCTCTCCTTGCCTCCACTGCAAATACCCTAACCTTCCCAGTCACTTGTTTTCTAGTGCCATACTCTTGTTCCATACAAAAATCACGTTCTGTAATGTTAGCCTTACCCTTGTATGCCCTTCTAATTTCCTTCAACCTTTTGTTTCTTTTAGTTGAAGTTTGTTCATCATCACCCTCACCACCACTGTCAAACTCATCAATCAATACTACAATCAAGCCAAATTTTATTAGCTATTATACTACTATGATCAATGTTGGCATCCACCTCAAAGTGGAAGTCATTCATGTCCACTTCTGGTTTTTGTTGTAGCATCTCAGTTTCATCATTCTAAAAATCACTCTCATCCCTTCCAACCAAACCATCCTCCTCGGTTTCATCAACTACAAGTTCTTCCCTTTCTATCACCTCATCATCAATCTTGTAAGATCTCTTACATGGTGAATCAATCACACAACAATGGTTAAGATGTATAAGAACTAAAGTGAGAAAGACTTAGATAGAGAAATAAAGTATAGAACTTTATTAGAGAGAAATGGTGGAGAGAATACAATGTAGGGAATTCACACACACTACACACTTACTCACTTGTATTCTACACTTGAGAAATGAGCTAGTGAAAGTCTTAAATACTAGGTGTCGCGTGTGAAATGGCTTAATGGGCTATAGGCTTGGTTTTGGATAACTTATTGGACTTATGGATGGACTAGTTACTAACTAGTCCATTTACATGTCTATTTGTCCAATTTACAATTAGTCCAAGCCCATTACTAATATACTAACCTATTACAACTCGTACAAGACTCGTAAACATTATACACTTGCCACTAATGGAGAATGACTGACTCTTTTGAGGCTAAAAATCTCCCCCTAAGAGGAGATCATACATTAGACAACAATTGACGTTCATAACAATACTTAGTGGTCTTGAAACCATCAGACACGTGCAACTACCTCATTTGCTGAAAGGTAGTGCTACAATCGTGCATGGATCATTCCATAAATCTAGTGAGACCAAAGGAAGCACGCCATGTGTTATTCCTGTCTCCCCCGTTGGATGTCCACCATGTGGACCATCCTGGGATTATGGATGGACTCCCAGGAAGGGCACGAAACCCTAGAGCCATCCCTATGTTCATTCCCACGAATGAACCAACTTAACCAACACTCACACACACCGAGTGAATTCTTACAAGTCACTCCGTCTACTCTGATAGTGTTACCCCAGCTCTTGACTCCAGTCACACCTTGGGGTCCTTACCGAACGTGGGAAACCAAACCAGATAGCCTCCTCAACCCTTCAATACGTACCTTACGTAAACATCAACAATAGCAAATAGTATTTTAATTGCTTTAATGCTAGCAACAGGTGTGAAGGTTTCATCATAATCAACTCCTTGAGTTTAAGTATAACCTATAGCTACCAATCTAGCTTTAAATGTGTTTATCTTGCCCTCCATGTCAGTCTTCTTTTTGAAGACCCACTTGCAGCCAATCGTTTTGCTACTAGGTGTAAGATCAACCAAGTCTCATACTTTGTTGTCTTTCATGGACTGCATTTCTTTATTCATCACCTCTAGACATGTCTTAGATTATGAATCTCCCATGGCCTCTTGGTAATTAAGAGGTTCAATAAGATCCCCTAATTCTAATTTTTCTGAATCTATTAGATAACCTATCTCTCTAGTTGCATACCAGATCTATGAAGTGCAAGTGTAACGTGTTCCACCTAATTAGTAGGACAACTTCAGCTACAAATGGTTTAGAATCATGCAGTATTATAAAACTAGTAGAAGGCGTATCAGCTTGTGGATCTTGATATTCATCAAGATTTATATCGCTCCCACTTATTTCTTGAAGAAAATATTCTTCCTCCAAGAATTTTGTATTATGAGCATCAAACACTCTATTCTTTAATAGATAGTTGAAGTAATATCACAGAGTTTCCTTGGGGTATCCCACAAATATATATCTATTGGATCAGGATTCACACTTGTTGGGAATATCAAACTTTACTAAAGCTTCACATCCCCATACCTTTAGATAAGACAACTTTGGCAATATGCATTTGGGCCAAAATGTACTACTACTACGACCTTCAATCTTATATGTAGAACCGTAGAGGGGGTGAATACGGTCTTTTCGACTTCTTCGAAGTTTATTAACTTCATGTCTCAACAAGTGATTATGTAACAATACTTTTAGCCACGATCACAACCACAATATATAAAGCGAGTAAGGAGATACCACGGTATATATTGGTTCAGGATGGGGGGTTTATACCATCCATACATCCAGTTGTGGACTATAAACCGTTACAACTTCACTCCACGGATATGCACAAAGACCGGTGCTCACTAGGAAGAGTTACTACCAATGGTATTCCGCCCTCGGAAATCACCCAAAAGAATCTCGTGATTCGACTTACCACTAAGACCACAAAGAACTTCTCCCGGAAGTATCAAACCCCAACTAGATCTCCACCGATCTATGCTTGGTCATAAATATACAAGACATTCCTTACAACCAAATCGAATGATAGAATGTTTGATTGTTCAAATCAAGTCCTAACCTAACCTAGAGACTCGATTCTAATAGAAAGGGTATAGAGAAGAAGACCCTCGACACAATTGACAAGAGTGGATTAGGTTCTTGTGAATCTTTCCTTACAGAGATGTGTTCTTTCAAGAATGATAAGAGAGGAGAAGAATTCTGAACACAAGATGATAGAATTAGATGGTAGAGAGAAAAGAAGTGAGGATGAAATAATAAATGGCAAGGGGTGAGAAATGCCCAAGATAAGTGGAGGTATTTATAGACCAAGCCATGGGACAACAGTCACCTGGCGGGTTGTTGGCTCTTCGGGGAACCAGAGGCGCGCCAGGCTACTGTTACCAATGGCTTGGTTTATCTTTACCCCAACTTGTTAAACCCCCAAGTGCACTTCACATTTGACATTTCCAATATCATTCTAACACTTGTAGTGTGATGAGGTCAACCAACTCAAATACCCATTTTAGTAAAGATTTATTTGTGAAGTGATTAAAAGAGTGTTTGGGGTGATTGTCCAATATCAAAGAGATAGAGAGAAGGGATTATTAGACAAAGGGTATATTAGGAATTCCTAACTTGGCATAGATAGAAGAGAAAGAATATGCCAGGGAATATTCCTTTGCTTGGAAAAGAAGTGTGGATGTTGAGTGGGAAGATATGAATTTTAAATTCAAATTGTGTGAGAGAGCGAAGAGTATGTGAGAAGCTAGGTTAGAAGATAACCATGGGTTAACCATGGTTGAGTTAAGATGAGTTGGCATGGGTTAAGAGAACAGAATATGCCAAGAATATTCCATAAGAGGATAAGATGTGAGTTGGAATGATGTGATGGTTTGGAGCCTAAGGTTTTCACCTTCAAATTCAAATTTCAAACATAATTGCACATGTGATGAATTAGAGATGTGAGTTGTATGGATACGGTTTGATGTGATGGGGAGCCTAAAGATGAGATTCAAAATTCAAATTTGAAATTTGAATTGTTAGGATAAGGTAGTGTGCGTGGGAGAAGGTTTGTGAGAGAGTGTGTGTGTGTGTGAAATTTGAATTTCAAACTAGTGTGTATGAGTGAAGAAGATAATGAATAGTTAATGTATGGTGGAGATGAGAAAGATGGTGATGTGGTTGAATATTAGTGGTTGGATGGAAATGTTTAAAAGAGAATGTTTGGAAGATTTGTGTGGGACTGTGGGAGACAAAAGGTACAATAAAGTACACATTGTGTAAGGGAATAAAAGAGAATGTTGGTGGTGTGAGTTGGCATGTGAGGATAAGGTTGAGAAAGTTTAAGTAGTGAAATGGTTTGAAATTTAAGTGGTGAAGATGGAATAATCAAAGGATTGATTATGAGATAATCATATTTTCATTAAGGAATAAAATAGATTGACAATGATGATTAGGAATATTTAGTAAGAAGTGAATGTAAGAAGTGTGGAAGTTGTGAAACATTTATTGTATGGGAAATGATAAAAATCAAAGGATAAACATACTTCCAAATAATCTCAAAGTCAAGTATTCAAACTAACATAATCCGTGATTAACCAACACTTGACGTAATCAATAATCATCTTGATGCAAACAAGCTAAATGCTTTGCATTACAAGTAAAGCATATCCCATAACGGGAAAGGATGCATTTACGCAAAGAGACCTTTGACTTTGTTTGACCAATAAGGGAGTAAACCCGTTACGTGGTTAGAGAAGACGTACGCATGGATTATGGTCATATGAATACTTTCAGTTGATGTTATATTGAAAGTATGAGTATCCTAGGTTTGGAAAAGCCTTGGCTAGAGACGTTTGGTAAAATACTTGAGTTGGCGTTTTGGTCAAAAATGGGAAGTCGTGATTTTGTATCCCTCTAAGTCTAAAACTTTTTTCGAGTGTTCCTAATAACTCTAATATCATATTCATACATGTAATTAAAGATCCACATTTATCGGGTAAGGGGAAAGCCAACTTTCAAAATTTAAGTCGTTTCCAAACAGACTCCTGGCGCTTTGGCGCGTCACCAGCGCGCCAGTTCCAACTATAGAACCGGTTCTATTTTGGCTATCGTTTGTTATTTTATGTGTTGTGAAGGTTTATTTGTCATTATTAAAACATAAGAGAGACCTAGACAATGTTACCCCAACATTATACTTGTACGTCTCCTTCCATGTACTTAGTCAATATGCTTGATGAACCAAATCCTCAGGTATACCTACCTCCTTACCATTTCTTGCCATGTTATACATTGCTGCCACAACATGTTTACATGGAATACCTGTTAGCTCCCACCTCTTACATGTACATGTCCTTAAACTCATATTGACTACACATGATTCCATCCATTGTCCCTTACACTAGTAATCGTTACCCCCATTCCAAATAACTGAATATCCATTAGCATCCCACAAAATAATCTTAAAAATAGTTGTTGCAGTTGGGGTTAAGGGACCTTCAGACCTGTCTATGATCTATTGCACATTCAATATTCTCTTCATTAAATACACCCTAATGTATTCCAAACACCCTAATATTGGTTGATCTCTACCATCTACCAACTTACTGTGGAATGACTCACATAGGTTGTTCACTAGAATTTCACAATGAGCTTTGCATGTTTATTGATTAATGATGCAAGATAAGTTTATGTGCACTAAATATACACTTAAAAAACAATTATGAATAACTTTATACCTGAAAAATGAGACCTTGACCATGATTATTGTGGTATCTTTTGTAACCACTCATGAGCTTTAGGGTCGAAGCCTTTCACTTCCTCCATTCCTTGTTGAAACTGAGCCACAGTTGTTTTTGTGGCACACTTCCACAAAAGATCCTTGTAAATCTACTTCATGTTGTCACAAATGCGTCTAACACAGAATCTGTGTTCAGCAGTAGGAAAAAGTTGTGGTATAGCTGGTAAAATACCCTATTACAAGTAACACATAGTGGATTACAATAATTTTTAAATGTAATGAATTTGATAAAACAAATTTAATGACATTGATTCTACCTTTTGTCTATCTGACATGAAAGTGTAGTTATAGTTTGGTTGTAAATCAAGGTCATCACCAAGATTTGAAAGGAACCACAACTAAGAACTCTTACACTCAGCCTCAATAATAACATGTGCGAGAGGGTAGACAACAACCGTCAAAATTTTCCTTGTAAATGGTCCTTTTATGAGAGCAACATCCAACCCCAGTATCTCTCTTCTTGTAGCTCTATATCCAGCTTTTAGTGTACCAAGACACACATAAATTCTTTTGAAAACCCTTAAATTAAGAGTTAGATCTGTGTTGGTTTCCACCAAGATCTTGACTATTGTGTCTCTGTTTTTTCTTTGAGCTCTAGAGCATAATCTCTAAGGATGACATACTGTTGTTGATAGTCACCTTTCATCTTATTCAAAGCAATTTCCTTTGCCCTATAAGTTTTCGTATCTGAGATGTTTATTTGGAACTTCCTTTGCAATTCATGCTGTAATGGCTTATTTAGGATTCCAGGATTGGTAGAAACTGTTTTGGCCACCTCTTTTGCTAAAAAGCTAGCTGTTACATTTGATAAGTCTCTTGTTTGAATACATTAATAAACATCAGTCAATGTTTTAACAGACCAACTTTTCTCATCCCCAACCTTTGAGACATGTAGGGTCCAGGGGCAAGAGGTTTATGATTCTTCACTTTGTAACCTTTAGTCTTAACATCCTTGCATTCTTATCCTTAAGGTTCTTTTTTTCCAAACTGGCCCTTAGTTTTTGAGGTGGGTGAAATATCCCACTCTTTGGTAGGTGAGGACATGAATTGCTTTGGACCTTTATTGGTCTTCACATAACTAAAGACAGTACCATAACATTTAACTCTCACCCTTTGATGATCACATTTGAGAACCTTAATAGCTCTCCTTAACTCCACTACAACACCTTTACCTTGTCAGTCACTTGTTTTCTAGTAGTTAAATCTTCTACAACAAAAAAAGTCTCCTTCTATGATGTTATCCCTACCCTTGTATGCCCTTCTTATTTCCTTCATCCTTTTGTTTATTTTTCGTGAAGGCTGCTCATCATCACCATCATCACCCTCTCTTTCAAATTCATTAAGGTCAATTCATTAATACCAGAGTCAAGGTGAATTTTATTAGCTTCTTTCATAATCTGTTCAAGATTTGCATCCACCTCAAAGTGGAAGCCAACCATGTCCACTCCTTGTTCCGTTTCTGGTATCATATTGTCATCAGGCTGAAAATCACTCTCATCACCTTCACCCACATCTTCATCTTCAGTTTCTACCACATCTTCATCACCCACAGGTTCTTCCCTTTCTACAACCTCTTCATCAATATGTTTTTCAATACTATGATAAACCAGATTCTGATTTCTTGGATTTATATCAGGAAACATCTCAGAAATGTCTTGTTCTTCATCTAATCCATGGTAAGGCCAATACATAGCAGTATCTTGTTGGAACAAATCTTTCACAATATATGTCTCAGCTTGTTTGCCATTATTGCTTGAATCAGGTATAAAAGCACCCATATGCTCATGATCATTCGGTTCAAGAGATTTAAGAAACTGAATCCACTGGATAAGGATGGTGGTACCTGATTTTCACAATGTAGGATTCCTACATTCTCAGCATTACCATTAATGGTTGAATCTTGAGTTGGCACTTCTGTATTATCCTCCTTTTCAATGACATTTGAACCATTCCACTCTAACAACAACTTTCCTTTCTTATCACCTTCGCTAACCACATTCTCTTCAACAATCTCCTTAGTCACTACATCCTTGGACTGACTATTCTCAATCACTATACTCCTCACCACCATCATGTGTTTTTCTACTAGTGATACATCAGATTCAACATATACATCTATCTCCTTAAACTTAGGCACATATTTCAACAATGTCAGTACATCTTGATCCGACATTAAAGGTACAAACCTATCATCTAAAGACTGACCAGGGATCCTAAAATGGGTAAACAAGATCTTACCATTATCACCTAAACCGAGTTTACCAAACTTTCTAGCTAACTTATGAATGGCAAACTCTTCATAATAAATTAGGTCTAAATAATCTACCATAACAAACTTGTGTACTCCATCTGGTGGATTAGAAAACTCACATGTTTGGTGTATTTTCAGACTGAACAAATTTTTATAGGAATCTGGGAAGATGATCAAAATACCCAAAATCAGAAAACAACCATAATAATTCCAAAATCAACGACATCAGTTTACACAGATGCACTACATGCAAAGTAAACCAAATCGAAAAAAAAAAATATATAATGAAAATCAAGGGGATACAAAACTTAACATAAATCACCCCAATATCATGAATTGGGTTACTGTGCGCTCGAATCTACCAACAAAGAGCTATAATCATGTTTGATTTCATGTGCGCTCGAATCTGCCAACATAGAAGTATAATAATGTTCGATTTCATGAGTTTACTAGTTGATTTGAAACCTAAAGGATGTAAAATGCAATTGTACGGTGTAGTTGGTGTTCAAATGAACGGTTTGTTGGGAATATAACCTAGGCGAAGTGGATGGGGATAAAGGCGAGAAAATTGAAAGGCCTAAAATACCCCGATGTGGTCCTCAAACTAACGGAAGAAAATAACGATCGTTAGGCTGAGGGACATAATTTTAGCAAAAAGTAAATAGTAGTGGCATAATTTGCAAAAATAGAACAGTAATGGCAAAACTTGCAAATTCAGAAAACCACAAGAACATTTTTTTGCAGTTTTTTCTAGTTTTTAATATTATTATAGATAGATATAGAATATTATAGATTTTTATTAAAAAGTATATTTACAAAATATATATTATAGTCATTAATTTATAATAATTTGAGAGGATCAAACACACTTAGGATGTGTTAAGGATACTTTGAGTTTATATCAACAAGTATGCGGAATCTACTTGATGATACTTAGAAGGTTGGTTTGATGTAACAATAATGCAATGTTTGTATGAATGATGAACACAAAATATAACTCCAAACGATTCAATATTATTTAGAAATTAATACGAGTGATCTCTGATATCACTAGGGTTACAAGACCTTGAATCTTAACAAAAACATATATGACTAATTAACATAGGATCTCCTTTTATAGCACAAGAAGTCCTTTACAGGATAAGTATCTACCCGTATAAATCTAATTAAACAAGATATACATACAATCCATTCCATACTTATCTTCTACACGTCTTCAAAAGTAGTATCATGCAGCAGTATCTTTATACATACTAGCAGTACTAACTTATCAGTTTGTACTGTTAGTTATATCAGCAGTCTTCAGCTTACAATAGCAGTTTGTACTGTTAGTATAATCTTCACCAGTACTAAGTCTTCAACATTTAATTCCTAACAATCCTCCCCTAAACTTGTGATTTACCTAAAATCAACAAGTTTATGAATTAAATGAGTACCTTATGAGAATTGTGAAGATTCTTCCAAACACTAAATTGTCAATCTTAGTCTTCTAGCCTTCATATCTTCTGCTAACTGAAATATTTTTCTTATCAATTCTCTTGCCATTTCTGATTCATCATCAACTTTGAGTCTGGCAGCTAACATGACAAGTAGTATATCCGCTCTTAGTGGATAATCCTTCTCAACAAGCATGTAGATTTCCACTCCTGCTTTAGTAGATACCTTATGAACTCCACAGTTGTCAAACAGTCTCCATGTGGTAGCTAAGTGATAAGCTTGAAATCTCCATAGAGCATCACCTGAGTCAGGCTCATATAGCCTCTTCAGCTCTACCCATAACTCTTTGTCTTTATCATCAGTAGGATCAGTGGTCTTGAACCTCTCTTGAACTAAACTCCAAAGTTTATCGAAGTCTTCTCTGTAAATTGCTTTGATCAAGTCTTCAAAGAATTTATACACCTCTGATTGACCTCCTACTCTAATAATTTTCCATCCTTGAATAACTCCATCTGAATAAACCTCCCAGTCAATAATGGGATGTTTGGCTTGAATGGGATCTACATTGAGTGATTCTGGAACTACTACCATCATACCATAGATCTGTTCATTAGTCAACACTTCTTCTTGTTCAACTTCAATTGTTTGTTCTCCTTTTTCTTCCTCAGCCCTTTGCTTTTTGGACTCCTCTGATTCCAATTGCTCAGCTGCTCTTTTCTCACCTCTGCTTGTATCAGTCTCAACTGTTTTTGTTTCACCTCTTAAGAACATCTGAATTCTTCTATGAGCACTAACGTACAATTTCTCTATTTCTTCATAAGATCTTCCTTTGAAGTGTTTTTCCTTCCAGTTGTCTTGATGTTTCAGATATGTCTTCATGTAACTTAGTTATTCCTTTTTTGATGGAGTTTTCTTCTGAGCAGCTTGCTTCTTGCTATGATTTTTTTTATCTGCTCCTATAAGTCACTAATTGCTTGTTCTTGTTCTTCCTTTGTAAACCGTGACCTTTCCTCCTCTTGTAGCTTAGCAGCTAATTCACTATCAGCTAGAACTTGAGCAGCCCTTTCTTGTTCTTAAGTCAATAGCTAATGTTCAACCATAAACTTAGCCAATATTTCTTCTTCGGATGCTCTTGCTACTTCTTCATCATAAAGTCTTTGAGCAAGTTCTTCATCAAGAGCAATTTGAGATTGGCTTTTCTTGCTTGTTTTCTCAGATGGTTCACCTTCAACCATTATGCCTTTACCCTTATCTGTTCTTGGTCTTCTTGTATAAACTACACAAGAAGTACCTTGAGAAACACCACCAGTACCTTGTATTGCACTAGCAGTACCTTCAACCTGACTGGCAGTACCTTCTTCCATTAGTTCATCTAGCCTCCCAGAGTACCAGATTCCTTTTGGACCAAAGAGAAATTAGGGTCTTCATCTAGCTCAGCAATCTTCCTCCCCTATTTGGAAGATTCCTCACCCTTATCTTCATGTAGAGCATCATCTGAACTAGAAGAAGGAGATGATTCCACCAAGTGAGCTAACTTTTTTCTTTGAAGAGTCTTGACTTTTGTAACACCCCCAAAATCTGACCTTGCGGAAGCATTAATACCATGGGGTGCTACGGAAATGGAAATCATAACACAAGTTATCGAGAAACCAATTACACCTTTTATAAAACGTACTCTTTAGCATGATTTCAATATGTATAACAATCATTTGATTTCAAAATCATTTACAAGTTACTGGTCCTTCAAAAACAAGTCTTAATTATTATTTAAAATGCATTGGTCAAAGTATAAATCTGCCGCCTTTCCATTCCTTGCCACGTTTTACACGAACCTAGATTCCTGAGAAAAACATGCTAAAAAGTCAGCAAAAAGCTGGTGAGTTCATAGGTTTCAATTAGAACAAATATAACATCTTAGGACCAACAGTTTTTGGATTAAGTATTGAAATGTCACATATATGTTTTATTAGGCTAGCACTAAGTTCATGCAACCGAAGCTTTAACAGGTCTGCATGCTCTAGAAGCATGTAATTCATAAAATCCTTGGCAAGTGTTTATCCCAGACACTTGTACATTGATATGGTATACGCTCGTTTGCCTATCCGGTCAAACTGAACGGGGACGTTACTCCCAATAGATCTATTTATAACATTCACGCTTCCTGACTGGAATTAACGGTTCATGAAATTCGGGCAATAGGGGACATATCAAGACTTAGGCTAACTGCGCAATAATAGTATTTATGGTCCACAAAATTGGTTTTGCATGTTTCTCACCTCATTCATTCAAAACAAGTAATAGTAAAAATTGGCTATAAACTCACCTTTAATGGTCTGAACAGTGAATGCTGTGAAATTAATGAGTGCACGGCAACAACACGCAACCTAAATTAAATAACCACGTCTTAGTATCAAGTAAATTAAGTCCTTTTTAAATTTCAGTATTTTAGAGTGCTTATGTTGTTGTTGTTGTTGCTTGTGTGGCAGTAAGGGTGATTACGAAAGTTTTTCCTAAAAACTAGTGAGGTTTGGCTCTACGGATGACTTATGTGTATAGGAAGGAGAAATTTTTTTGGGGACGTTGAACTATCTAAAGTCTAAATGGATTCAGTCAGGGTATATATACATGTAATTGTGTAATTTGTTCGTCATGCCTGATTATGTGGATTTTCGTACGTGCTGTCTACTACCTATTAGTTAAATGGTTTGGGAAGTTTAATATAACGTAAATTTTTATTGAACTTGGTTATTTAAAATTTTCTAAGCTTGTCTCCATTATAACCATCTTACACCTTATTAGTTTGGAACTAAATATGCCGTCAAATTTGTCTAAGTGTCGTTCAGGTTTGATATACCATCCCTAGTTTCTTTATTAGTGACATTTATTTTTACTTTGTTTTGATATAATAACCGTCAATTCATATATATCCTCCAATGTGAGTTATAGCCGGGACTTTACGTGAAAGTCGGTTTTGTCATTTGCTCCACTTGTGTTTCACATTTTAACTACCCATGAGTTTATATTTCCTATATTGATATTATGGTCTACTATTTGTATAATTGTGAATTCGCCCAATATAGTGCAAGTATAATCTAATGGTTCAATCATTGTTGTCATGTTTTATATTACGACTATCCACGTCTTAAGTACATACACGCTAGTCCATGATGATATTTGATTGGATTCTCGGCTATACAAGTTTTATACATGTGTATGTTAGTTATGGCGAAATGTGTTCGTGTACGGCTTATGTGAATTTTTAAGTGTTGCGACAAGCATTTCTACAACTGTTATCCAGATTTTTGCATACTTATCACTAATTGGGCTGCGGCCCACTGAATTTTGAGGAGGGGGAATAAGGTTGTTAGTGGGTTGGGCTCCACTATTAGTACAATGGTTCTGCTGGGCCCAAAAGCTACTCGTCCTCAAGCCCAGCGCCTAGGCTAAAATAAAAAGGGTTTTTGGTTGGGTTCTGATTTTGGTTTTAACTGGACTCATATTGTGGGAAGGCCTGGTCTGGTGTAATCTACAAAGACACACAGGGTGTTCACAAGTCTACAAGACTTGTGTTATTTTTCTGGAACTCCCTTTCGGCCGAGAATGGTTACTAACGAGGTCTAAAGCTTTTGTTTCCTCGGCTGGACTTCGAGTACTACTCGACTCCGAAGCCTTGAGGTCTTGGGGTAGCAAAGTTTCTTGGTTGTTGGCCTTACATGTGTGTCGACAAAGGTAGGAATTGTCCTCGAATGGACTCAACTTCTACAACTCAAATGTTACTACACTCCTAGTTTCCTTGATGCCTAATTTCCACAAAGGATTTAGCACTCTATTCGGTTACCATCAACCTTGGTGTATTTGTGTTGGGACGAGTTGATGCTAGTCCTTTTCGGGGTTTTTGGTCTATGGTTCGAGTGAGTATTTACCTAGCTTAAACTGTGGTTATATCCTCTTTGGTTGGGTTTGTTTTGGGTGCAAGGGGTTTCGAACCAAACTAAATTCAAAACTGAGGTCAAATTGTTTCTTCCTAGGTTCGAATCATGGTTGCTTTTCCAACCCATTGTCCTATTGTTTCGGCTGTTCTACTGATGCAGCTATTGGGGTGGGTTGTGTAGCAATATTTCTTGGTCAAAAGGAAGGTCTAACCAGAGGCTGGCTCACCTACATGGTGGCTACCTGTGGGTGTCAAATCTGCCATACCATGTTGTCAGAACTTTCCCCGTGTAGGGCAGTTTTCCTGCCTACAACCGCCACCCAAACACCTCATTTGGGTAGCCTTATTCGACCCATGATCAGCAAGCCTATGGTAGAGTTAATATCACCAACTAATAGGGTGAGTTCATTCGGGTAACTCTAACACTTAAGTTTGTCTCATCCACCATCCCAGACTTAGTTGCTACTCTAATTCCTAATGCTAGGGAGCCATTTGGCTCGAATCGTGACTATAGCCACAATGACCAATAAGTCATTAGCCTATCATCGGGTTCTAATATTCTAATATCCTGAGCCACATAAATCAACAACCACAAGCAACACTTAAAATCTGTAACAATAATTTTTCTTTTGGACAATAATTTCTAATCGGATAGAAACCTTAACAACTAATTCATCATTCATTTTAAACTCCAACGAGAAACAACCTTAATTTTACTTATTCGATCTAAAATTTGTTAAAACAATCTAAGATAAAAAGAGAAGATGGGAAAGCTACAATTTCAGTGCTTACAATTACTTCGAGGAAAACGATGAATTCAAAGGAACCTCCAAATCCGAAACCCAACTGTTCCAATACCGATCACCCCAACCTCCAAATCGAATCACAACACTTCCACACTTAATCTTTCTTGAGAACCTCTCGGATTTTTGATGGTATCTTTGGTGATTTGTGATTCGATATCCCCTTGGAGGCGCGGATTTATGGCGAATATTGGAGAGTAGCTCCATAAGAGCTTTCGGATTTTGGTAGATATAATCCTCCCTTTTGCTTGCTATTTCTACTTCAAGGTTATTCAATCTAGATTGACTTGTGTGGGTTTTCCTAGGTCAGTGAAGAAGACAAGATCCTGGGTCAAAGAGATAAGGTGTTGGTGATGGTGGAAAGGGATGGTTCGAGGGATTTTGGGAAGAAGAAAAGGGGCGGACAAACTATTGAAGATACCTAGGGTTACAGGTCTTTGTTTTTGGGGTTTGTGTGAGTGGGTGAGGGCATAATTTAATTTAAGTATTGAGTGGATAGTGGGGTATTTTTATTTTAAGTGTGTATTGAATACTTAGTCAAGGAGTGGTATCTTTATTCCCGTGCCTCGTTAAACTGTTTCAAATTCGGATCCTTCCTGGAAATGTCACAAATATGGGACATTATATCTTTTAAAGTCGTTACGTAATACTTGAATATTTTTGAGTCCTTCACTATTCACTAATATTTCTAAATCCCAAATTTATTTCTGATTTGCGCTTGGTGTGAGTCTGTGTGAAACTGGGATAACCTCCCGTCCTTACTATGATAAAATGAGTAAATTATAAGACGTGATAATTTCACTGTTCTTTGGTGAGATTTCTGGGTGACAATATGTGCAAGTCTGTTTTCTGTGATAATCACAAAATGGCCTAATCTGGTATTTTTGTCATAATAAATGAGTTGTTATGGATTAATTATTAGAGCAAATTTACCATTTGTCACATCCTCCCCGTCTTAGGAACGAAAACTGTCCTCGGTTTTCACTTAGAAATACCCGAAGGGGTTTGGGTTTTGAAGGTTCTAGTGTTTCTCTATTTCTACTTTTCACATCTTTTCGTGAATTCAGGGCTTGGTAAGTGCCGGGTGTAATTCTATGGTCAAAATATGTATTGCAATTTCTAGGGTGCAGAAGTCTCACACAATGACTATTCCCATCAAGGCATGATCCTCCCTGAACTGAACATAGGTGATCAAGCTATGCTTAGTTGAGGACTGATGATGCGATGCTAGGTTTAGTTATTATGATATTTGGTTTCTGATGGTTTGGAGATCACAACAAGTCATTACTGGTGTACAAAATAAGTGAACATGTCTCAAAGTGAGGGGGTAAGAGAAGAGGCATCATAATATCTTAATCCCAAAAGTAAGGAAATTCACTATAGAGAGGTTCGTACAAACTACCATTACAACATGTCTCTTAAGAAGTACAATTATTCGGGAAATTACGACCTAAGGGAACCTAGAGGTGGATGTCATCATGCGAAGAAAGAGTTCCAAGCTGCAGGTCCATTCATCATGCTATTTGGGTTCTGAATGACCCTCTCACTTCCACTTCTCGGCCCGGGGCAAGCAGTCCTATAGTGTCCAAGCATTCCACAATCAAGGTAGACTGCGGTGGTGAGTCTGGAGTCAATTTCATGAGCAAAAGCCTCGCATTTCTTGGTTCGATGGTCGACTCCTCCGCAATTTCCACACCGCATGGGACAAGGTCCACGATGATGAAATGGGCACACATTGCACTTAGGTAAGTTTCCAGCATATCCCGTATTCATGCTAGTGCTTGCAGCAGGGGTACTAACACTTCCTCGACCCTTGGAGTGGTCTTCCCATTTTCTCATGAGTTCAGCCACTCTCCCGGCATTTGTCCTATCCGTTTATCCCATCGGCATGCGGGCCACATTTGTGGGTCCTTGGGGTTTAGTGGTCTTGGAGTTAGTGTCGTTTTCCCCTTGGAACGGGGGAAAACTTCCTAAATACCTTTGCCTTAGCCGAGCTTCTGTCTGGATCATCTCGGGGCTCATTGGGGCTTTCTCTTGATGGCGTTCAGTAGCACTATCCCTTCGCACATTTGGATTCCAAGACTTTTCCTCCATTCTTTTGAATTCACTGTAGGTGCAGTACTTCCTACGCACCATTTCCTTAAAACTTTCCTAGGGCATCGCATAGGCAGCATCAAGGCCTGTGACCTTCAGATGGTTATTCCACCAAGCCTGAGCATCATCAGTGAAGGTGAGCGAATAATATTTTACCCTATCCTCCTTTGCACATCCACATGCTTGGAACATGGCTTCCAACCGTTCCATCCACCTTATCACAGCAATGGTTCCTTTAGTTCCATTAAGATTTCCAGACATGGCCTTTCGAAACTCTTGATAAGTGCCTGTGTGGTTGCTGTCATATCTAGGTTTGGAGCTTCCGATCTCAGTGTTCTTTTTGTTGGCTTTTGCTGCGGCTAGATGATTAACTAATACGTCTAGCATGGCTGGGTTTATGATAAGCAAGTTTGCTCCGTTCTCAGGGTATACACTGTGTTCGTACGCGTCACGCATGTGTATTTGGAAGCAAAGACGGATTTAAATATTCGCACCATCTTGCCGCAGGGGAGACGTCCTCTGTCGGTTGAAAAAACGGATGTAATGTTCGCACCTTGTCTGCGCACAGCGCACATCTTTGTCGCGCACAGCGCGCACTTCTGCCACAGAAGCACGTCTTCTGTAGCATGCGCACAGCGCGCACCTCTGCCACAGAAGCACGTCTTCTGTCGCACCATGCTGCACCGCTACTGGTACAAAAGGTACGCCCTTAACCAGGATGCAGCATACGGAATCCACCTTCACTATTGTGAGACTCACACAATCAAGGTCGCGCCTACAAGGTCGCGCCAACAAGAACGCGCCAACATGGTCACCACGCACTGCGCCACAGACCCAGGGCGCACTGTCGCATTTGGGCTGCGCGGTATGGTAGACCCATGTGCACACCTGAGTTGCGCGTTATGGTCACACCGTCATAGTTGGTTGGGCCTACACGGCCACGAACAGGACTTAAGTCTAGCATAACATAGCCACGCACTATGTCACACTAGACTTGGGGGGCTTGTAGACGTATGGTCTGCACTGACCCACGACAAGTGGGCCAGGCCCGGCAGACAGCGGCCCACTCTACGCCTAAACCCTAATCCATGCCCTATAAATATAGGGGTGGAATCCCCTTCTTCTGGACGATCTTCAACAGGTTACTCTAAACCCAACCCTAATCAACCTATGTCGCATCGATACTAACTTGACCGTCGGAGGTGGATCCCGGGGCTACGGCTTCCGGTCCACTCCTAACGGGTTCTCTTTTGTTGAACAGGTCTACTCAGGGCTCGAGAAGACGACGAACGGCCCAGGGAGAGTCGTTGAATCAGTCCACGCCAGATTATGTATCAACAAGTTGGCGCCATCCGTGGGACCAACGACATGTTTCGTGCTCTCACATCACCGGAAAGCAACCGCTGAGTTCAAAAGCCGGTAACTTTAAAGCTTTGAATTTTATACGACACAAAAACTATTAAACGTAAATCGTTTCTACTCACTGACACAAGATTAATACTTAAAAGTATTAATTGTTTTCCATTCTTTCCTTGGTCAAAAGTTACGGCTGACATCTATACAAATCATATATACATGTTTTGCTCGTACAAATATAACAAGAATTATAATTCTTGTTCTTTTATTTACTGTCCTCTTTTATATATAAGATCCAACTATAGGATTTGATTATATTTAAGCTGCAACGAGAACGCAAGTAAATCTCCTAATATTGGTAATATTATCTTTTAAATATTAAGAAGATTTTATGTAAATCTTTTAACTTGGAAAACACGATTTTACCTAAGTCACACTAAGTCCGCACGATCGGACCTACTATATCTTTTAGCCGCGAACAGCGCAGTCATGATAAATCTACCCGCGTTAGGCCGTGCGTATAGAGATCTTCGCAGACTGGCGCCATGAGCGCACTGTCACGTACAGGCACCACGATGCTAGTCAATTGCCATGCGCGCACTGGACGAAAGCCGTGGTCATCTGCGATCATCCACAAACGTTAGAGTCTATGCGATCACGATACATCCATCTGCGTCTGTACGTGCGATTGAAACTACTAGTCGCGGTCATGGTACATCCATCCGCGCCATTGTTTTTATTATAATAAAAAAGAAAACGATCATGAGCGTACTGCGTTCGCAGATTAGCTACGTGCTACTTCTTTTATGTAGTTTGTAAAACCTCACGCTAGGTGTAATTCACACTACTACTTCTCTTATGTGTTAATTTTACATGCTACGTGCTATATATATGAATATGCGCTAATTTTTTACTTCATTACCTTTTATATGTTGCGATGCGCAGCATATACTTCTAATATTTGCATTGAGTATTTTTTTTCAGGATTTGAATAACTAAGTTTAATGCTCCTACATGAGTAGCACCATCAAACTTGGGGGGCTACCAGGGTATACACTGTGTTCGTACGCGTCACGCATGTGTATTTGGAAGCAAAGACGGATTTAAATATTCGCACCATCTCGCCGCAGGGGAGACGTCCTCTGTCGGTTGTAAAAACGGATGTAATGTTCGCACCTTGTCTGCGCACAGCGCACATCTTTGTCGCGCACAGCGCGCACTTCTGCCACAGAAGCACGTCTTCTGTCGCACGCGCACAGCGCGCACCTCTGCCACAGAAGCACGTCTTCTGTCGCACCATGCTGCACCGCTACTGGTACAAAAGGTACGCCCTTACCCAGGATGCAGCATACGGAATCCACCTTCACTATTGTGAGACTCTCACAATCAAGGTCGCGCCTACAAGGTCGCGCCAACAAGAACGCGCCAACATGGTCACCACGCACTGCGCCACAGACCCAGGGCGCACTGTCGCATTTGGGCTGCGCGGTATGGTAGACCCATGTGCACACCTGAGTTGCGCGTTATGGTCACGCCGTCATAGTTGGTTGGGCCTACGCGGCCACGAACAGGACTTAAGTCTAGCATAACATAGCCACGCACTATGTCACACTAGACTTGGGGGGCTTGTAGACGTATGGTCTGCACTGACCCACGACAAGTGGGCCAGGCCCGGCAGACAGCGGCCCACTCTACGCCTAAACCCTAATCCATGCCCTATAAATATAGGGGTGGAATCCCCTTCTTCAGGACGATCTTCAACAGGTTACTCTAAACCCAACCCTAATCAACCTATGTCGCATCGATACTAACTTGACCGTCGGAGGTGGATCCCGGGGCTACGGCTTCGGGTCCACTCCTAACGGGTTCTCTTTTGTTGAACAGGTCTACTCAGGGCTCGAGAAGACGACGAACGGCCCAGGGAGAGTCGTTGAATCAGTCTGCGCCAGATTATGTATCAACAAGTTGGCGCCATCCGTGGGACGAACGACATGTTTCGTGCTCTCACATCACCGGAAAGCAACCGCTGAGTTCAAAAGCCGGTAACTTTAAAGCTTTGTATCGTATACGATACAAAAACTATTAAACGTAAATCGTTTCTACTCACTGACACAAGATTAATACTTAAAAGTATTAATTGTTTTCCATTCTTTCCTTGGTCAAAAGTTACGGCTGACATCTATACAAATCATATATACATGTTTTGCTCGTACAAATATAACAAGAATTATAATTCTTGTTCTTTTATTTACTGTCCTCTTTTATATATACGATCCAACTATAGGATTTGATTATATTTAAGCTGCAACGAGAACGCAAGTAAATCTCCTAATATTGGTAATATTATCTTTTAAATATTAAGAAGATTTTATGTAAATCTTTTAACTTGGAAAACACGATTTTACCTAAGTCACACTAAGTCCGCACGATCGGACCTACTATATCTTTTAGCCGCGAACAGCGCAGTCACGATAAATCTACCCGCGTTAGGCCGTGCGTATAGAGATCTTCGCAGACTGGCGCCATGAGCGCACTGTCACGTACAGGCACCACGATGCTAGTCAATTGCCATGCGCGCACTGGACGAAAGCCGTGGTCATCTGCGATCATCCACAAATGTTAGAGTCTATGCGATCACGATACATCCATCTGCATCTGTACGTGCGATTGAAACTACTAGTCGCGGTCATGGTACATCCATCCGCGCCATTGTTTTTATTATAATAAAAAAGAAAACGATCATGAGCGTACTGCGTTCGCAGATTAGCTACGTGCTACTTCTTTTATGTAGTTTGTAAAACCTCACGCTAGGTGTAATTCGCACTACTACTTCTCTTATGTGTTAATTTTACATGCTACGTGCTATATATATGACTATGCGCTAATTTTTTACTTCATTACCTTTTATATGTTGCGATGCGCAGCATATACTTCTAATATTTGCATTGAGTATTTTTTTTCAGGATTTGAATAACTAAGTTTAATGCTCCTACATGAGTAGCACCATCAAACTTGGGGGGCTACCAGGGTATACACTGTGTTCGTACGCGTCACGCATGTGTATTTGGAAGCAAAGACGGATTTAAATATTCGCACCATCTCGCCGCAGGGGTGACGTCCTCTGTCGATTGTAAAAACGGATGTAATGTTCGCACCTTGTCTGCGCACAGCGCACATCTTTGTCGCGCACAGCGCGCATTTCTGCGACAGAAGCACGTCTTCTGTTGCACGCGCACAGCGCGCACCTCTGCCACAGAAGCACGTCTTCTGTCGCACCATGCTGCACCGCTACTGGTACAAAAGGTACGCCCTTACCCAGGATGCAGCATACGGAATCCACCTTCACTATTGTGAGACTCTCACAATCAAGGTCGCGCCAACATGGTCACCACGCACTGCGCCACAGACCCAGGGCGCACTGTCACATTTGGGCTGCGCGGTATGGTAGACCAATGTGCACACCTGAGTTGCGTGTTATGGTCACGCCGTCATAGTTGGTTGGGCCTACGCGGCCACGAACATGACTTAAGTCTAGCATAACATAGCCACGCACTATGTCACACTAGACTTGGGGGGCTTGTAGACGTATGGTCTGGATTGACCCACGACAAGTGGGCCAGGCCCGGCAGACAGCGGCCCACTCTACGCCTAAACCCTAATCCATGCCCTATAAATATAGGGGTGGAATCCCCTTCTTCAGGACGATCTTCAACAGGTTACTCTAAACCCAACCCTAATCAACCTATGTCGCATCGATACTAACTTGACCGTCGGAGGTGGATCTCGGGGCTACGGCTTCGGGTCCACTCCTAACGGGTTCTCTTTTGTTGAACATGTCTACTCAGGGCTCGAGAAGACAACGAACAGCCCAGGGAGAGTCGTCGAATCCAACCCGTGCCAGATTCTGTATCAACAATGCTGGTCATGAACGGTGTTGGCTGTCCTTCCTGTAGGATTCATCTATACCATAAAAGATGAAAATGGGTGAGATCTTAAATGGAGGTCATATGTGTCTTACAATTGATAAAGCACATTCTAGGAGGGGTAGATCTCTAAGGAAAACTATCGTAAGGAAAGTATAAATGAGGTTCTTGTGCTTACTAATATCCTAGTGAACACTTTAAATGTCTAGTTGGGTAAAACTGGAAATCTGGTAACAAGCGAAACTTATTGTCATAGATATATGTCCTACTGCAAGTCTTATTCGAGAGGCGTCTTGTTCTAACCGGTCTAGTCAATGGTCCGAGGTAAATATATCGGTCTGAGGTATATTTTCTAGTGAGAACTTTGTAGGAGATTTCCTTTGATACTTTAAGGTCCTTAAATGATTCTTGTTTAGGATTTAAGTCTCCTAGTAAACATAGTAGTCTTACGGTCTGGACTCCTAAGGTGTCCCGGGTGTCTTATGAGCTAGGGATAACAAGTCTTATTTCGGTGAATTTTACCAAAGCGTGTTATGCCGATACCTATAGTCTGGGTGATGGCGTTTGACTAATTTTTCCGAGGTTTGCTTCTGGTGCTCAACAACGCGTTGCTAGAATCTCTTGTCCAAGGTTAGTCTGAAATTCTAAGGGTTTAGTGAAAAGATGGACAATTTAAATCCTACAATAAAGGTTCGGGCCATTCCGTGAGGCTTGGAGGTTTCTATTAAGTCGGCAGTTAATCTTAGTAAGTCTTTGGGTTATTAAGGGTCTTATAGTTTATTTATTGTTCGTTCTTGCTAAGGAATCCTTTGTTTGTGGCTAACATCTTATGAGTCTTACGGACGAATATTTCCTACCTTGGAAATTCTTGATAGAGTATTATGGCGCCTGGTGTATATGTTAGTGAACATCTTACAATTGGTATCAAGAGCCATGGTTAGGTTCGTTTGATTACATGTTCACTGATTTCGGTGGTTTTTTTGGTTGGTTTTTTATGTTTTTTTTTGGTTCGAATAGAATAGCACAAAAAATCCCTCTTTTGTGCCTTGTTTGTGGTTAGATGTGCGTAAAGTTTGTACTTTCTTGTTAAATATTGTTATATAAGCTTGGTTTAGTAGTTGGATTACTTGTTTCAGTCGCGTGGTGGAAGTTTGAGCTAATTCGAGTGTTTTTGTGATTTTTTTTCTTCGCTGCGATTTGAGTATCGGTAAGATTTTCTTCACTGCGATTTGAGTTAATTAAGGTAAGTTGCAGTTGCGATTTTGTGCCTCAAAATTGCGATTTGCCTTTTTAACTTAAAAAAGAAAAAAAGTAGCGATTTGACCTGACAAATCACGTGCAAGGGAATCTTTTGACTTTCTGAAGTTGCGATTTGAGCTGACAGCGACTAGTTTGTCTGGTAGTGCCTGCGATTTGACAGGTTGCGATTTGAGCATTCTGGTTGCGATTTGATCGTTGCTATTTAGGTATTCCGATTGCGACTTGACAGTTGCGATTTGAGTTATCCTTCTAGTTGCGATTTGATTTTTGTGATTAAGTCAAGTCTTGCGATTTGAAGAAGTGAGTTTTGGGCCTGCGATTTGAGTGTGCTTGCGATTTGACTTACAGTTGACTAGTTGCGATTCGATTAATTGTGATTTGACAAGTTGTGATTTAACTTGTTGCGATTTGACGAATTAACCTATTGCGATTTGACGTTGCGAGTTAACACTTGCGATTTGACTCATTGCGATTTGGTCAGTTGCGATTTGACTCTTTGCGATTTGACAAACTGTAACTTGACTTGTTGCGATTTGATCAATTGTGATTTGACTTCTGTAACTTAAATTTTTAAAGATTGTTATTGTGGCTCACTCTTGCTTAGTCGTTTACGGTTTCTTTTGTTGATTTTAGAAAATCCCTTTAAAGATTCAATTTCTCGGTTTAAATCACAAGAGTTGTAAAATCCCGTCTACATCATGACAAGCACTGCGTCTGATGACATCCAAGCTGCAGGGTCCGATACCCGTCCTCCTATGCTAGATAGAACTGATTACGAGTCTTGGGCTCAAAGAATTCGACTCTACTGCTTGGGTAAAGATAATGGGTTCAACATTCTCAAGTCAATTGATGAAGGACCATTTCAGATGGGCACCACTCGTGATGCTGTGACTACTGCTGAAGATGGAACGGTTACTTTGGGGATTGATAGGCCACGTGAATACAATGATCTGACTGAGGATGAAAAGAAGCGGTATGATGTTGACGTCCGAGCTTCCAATATTGTTATTCAAGCTCTGCCCAAAGATGTTTACAAACTCATCAACTTCAACACTGAAGCAAAAGCAGTATGGGACAATGTAAAAATGCTGTTGGCTGGATCAGAACTCACAAAGGAAGATCGTGAGTCACAACTTTATGATGAGTTTGAGCATTTTAAGATGAACCCTGGTGAGAACATTACAGACTACTATGTGAGATTTCATAAGTTGGTAAATGACATGAGGTTCATCAGAATGACTATGCCCAACATTTAACTTAACTCAAAGTTTGTAAACAATATGACTCCAGAATGGGACAGATTTGTTACTGCAGTAAAACTCAACAAAGGTCTGAGAGAAACAAACTATGAACTGTTGTATGCCTATCTACAACAACATGAGAAACATGCTGCTTATGATCGTTTGTTGAGAGAAAAACTCAATCCAACTGCATCAAATGATCCACTGGCATTTGTTGCAAGTGCTCAGCCAATCAACCAATTGTCATCTGACCAAGCTTATCACCATCCCTATTCATCACCATCTGCTATGAGTCCACAACTGGATTCAGGTTACACTCACACCGACAAAATGATTGATAACCTTACCAACCAAGTGTTCTTACTTGTTCAACAATTTAAAGCAACACTCCCTCAGACTAACAATCAACTCAGAACCTCATCAAACCCACGCAATCTGGCAACGGTGGAGGATGGAAGAATTGTAGTTCAAAATGTTCAGGGGAGGCAAAACTTGAATCAAAGGAACATGGGTCGAGGTAATGTGCAGATCAGAGTAGGGAATGCAAATCAGGGGCAGGGGAAATAGCCTAAGTGTTATAACTGTGGTGGACTTGGACACATCGCCAGAAACTGCAATCAACCAAAACGTCCTCAGAACTCAGACTATTTCAAGGACAAGATGTTGTTGATGCAGGCTCAAGAGAATGGAGCTGTGTTGGACGAAGAAGAAATGTTGTTTCTTGCTGGCGATGGGGGAAATACTTTTGATGCCGATGTGGACGAACAGCCAGTTCAGGACCTTGCACTTAATGATCCCAACATTTTCAAAGCTGATGATTGTGATGCTTTTGACTCTGATGTGGATGATGAACCAACAGCTCAAACAATCTTCATGGCTAATCTGTCCTCTGTTGTCTCATCACCTCAACAAGCTGGTTCCTCCAATGCATCTGTGATTTCTGAGGTACTAAAGCTTTATGACACATATGACGTGGTTGATAAACAAAAGATTCCCAACGAAGTACAACAGACAGATGGGGTTGATTCAGATACTGTTGACATGGGAAATAGTAATATTATTCCATATGAACAATATGTGAATCACAACAACGTGTCTGATGTACAAGGTGGTGCATCTTTTGTTGAAAATATTGCTTGTGGTGTAGATAATGCCTGTGTGGTAGATAATGCTTGTGAGTGGCATGAAAACACTGAGTTTGTCCCTGATGACCCCTTGACCACTAGACTAAACATATATAAAGATCAGGTGGCAATTTATGAACAACGTGCTAAATTTGAACTAACTAAATGTGAGCAGAAAATGGATAGTCAAATGCGTACACTTATAACTGAGCGTAACTTAAGGGAGGAAACATTAAAACAAAAGTTGAATTCTTTACAAAAACAGCTGGATCAGACTGTTAAACAAATACAGGAGGCCCTAGAGCATGTAAATACACTAAAACAAGACTTCAAGGAAAAAGAAACACAACTCTTAAATGATTTCTCAAGACTTAAAAACTTAAAGAATAAGCTTGAAAATAAGTTGTACACGCAAGACCAATCTAGAAAAACGGTTCAAATGCTTCAAAAGCACAAAAAGTTGTGTGATAAGCACAGTGTAAGTAATGTAGGTGAACCTAAATTAGCTCTCCTTAGGAAAGCTAAAGTGACCCAACCTGCCTTATATGATGCCAATGTGATGATTGTGCCTGGTCATGCCCCACCTGATGTTTCATCTTTAGAAGAGAGTAATGAGATAGATGTGAGAAATAGAGAAAGAATGAATGAGAAAATGAAGGATCCCAAATGCATAGACAATCGAATAATAGTCAAACCCCATGATTATTATAAGGAGAATCGATTGACTGTGTTTGCACCTCAAAAGAAGTTAACGCCTGAACAAATATTTTGGTCTATAGATATGAAAAAGAGAAAGGCCGACGAGCTTGAAGCCAAAACTCCATCCCTTAGGAAAATTGCAGCTGCGACGGTGTATCCTCCCAATACACCTAGGCATTTGGTTCCTTTGACTCTTCCTACTAAATGTAAAACCTTAATTAGCATATATGTACTTTGTCAACTATTTGCTGATTTTGATAAAACATGTAAGAAGAGAATTACACCAACCGGAATTACTGAGGGGGAAAGGGGTTTTGAACAGACAAAAAGGTGTTACTTAACTGAGGTCATTCCATTCTTTAAATTACTCAAGGAACAGTTTGAAGAATTGCAAAACGCTCTTGACACTAAAGTAAATGAAATGAAAGTAATGTTTAAAGATATGGAAAATGAGGTAGCTTAAAATTCGATAGAACTTAAGAGTCGTGAGATCGAGAGAAAGAACATTCTCATCACCAATGAGAATTTGATTTCTAGATGTATTGCACAGGATATATTTTATACTGCCACTGATTCTGCTTTAACTGCCTGTCAATTTCATGAGTATTCTATTGCATTGAATGTTACCCAGAATCGTGTTGTTGAGCTTGAGGGGGAGAATTTGAAACTGCAAGAGAAAATTCAAAATGATGACCATGATAACATAGTCAAGCGTTTTTCAAAACTAGAAGTTGATCATCTTAATTTATAATTAAAATATCAACACTTAGAAAAAAAATGTAAAATATCAAATGCCAAGACATCTCTGGATGCTCCTGAATTTGATACATATTTTGAATTGAGTAAATGTGATGAAAAAATTCAAGCTCACACTAACACGATTCGACAGTTGAGGGCTCAAATTGCCCAATTAAAGTCAAATAAGGGTGAAGCAATTGGCACCAATAAACCATCGTCTTTGGATTCTCAGAATTTTCACTATCAAGACACTATCAATAAGTTACATGGTGAAAATGAGTGTTTTTGAGCTGGAAATTGAAAAATCAAACAGCATTACAAAGAGTTTTATGACTCAATTAAAGTCACACGAAACAGTCATAATGAAAAAATAACTTCTTTGGTAAATAAAATTGAGAATCTTAAGACTCAGGTGAAAGGAAAAATGCCAATTGACACTTGTGATAAGGTTGCTCCAAAGGCTTATGTTGTTAGAAAGTATGATGTTGATGTTGTGCCTATTCCAATTCCCCTTAAGAACAATAGGTCTGCCCATCAAATTTATCTTAATCACCTTAAGGATAGCCTGGATATACTTCGTGAGATTGTAGAGGAGGATAGGATAGAAAAACCACTTGATAAAGCAGTTGTGGATGCCTGCTTCCTCACTAAAAGGTCTCAGGAATTTTTAGAGTATTGGCACTGGCCCTAAGATTGATAACAAAAGAGATAGATTTGTTGCATCATCATATACAACTAAAAACAAGCAAGTAACCTTTGATCTACCACTAAGAACATCAGAGCCCAGCACATCAAAGTCAGGAAAGCAAATGACAGTAAAACAAACTAATGTTCCCATCATTACTTCTACAGGAGTAAAATGTGACACCAAAGCTAGTGGGTCAAAGCCTAGAGGCAATGCAAGGAAAGATAGGACAACGCCGGCTAAGAGTGGTCACGAGAAGCAAGTAGAAGCCCAACTTAGGAACAATAAGTTTGCAATGAGTAGAATGAATCGTGTTGATTCTAGTATCAAAAGTACTGTAATTAATTCGAATTCTAATGATGTCTGTAAAACATGTAACGAATGTTTAATTTATGCTAATCATGATGATTGTGTTGTGTCATTTTTGATGTCTCATGTACAACCCCATGTTAAGAATGTTAGGAGAACTGAAATAAGTAAGAAAGTTTGGAAGGCAACAGGAAAAATGTTTGCAAATGTCGGGTATCAATGGTGACCCACTGGAAGGAAGCTCACTTTAGGAGATCAGTGCCCCTTAACTAAACTGAATAACCACAAAGTAGTGAAGGTTAAGGAATGGAGACCAACTGGTCGAATGTTGCCTTTAGTGACACAATGCCCTATTACTAGGTCAATTGCTTCCTCTAGTGTAATTTCCACTGTCAATACAGTTGCATCTATGAAACCTGTAGTTCCAGAATTTGTGTGTGCTAACCAAACGGACCCCAGCTGTACGTGGGGATCCACATTTTTCAGTTATCCATCGTTGTCTGTTTTCAAATGCAGGTCGTACAAATCATCCTTTGGTATTTGGACTCAAGCTGCTCAAAACATATGACTGGGGATCGCTCACGGCTCAAGAATTTCGTGAAAAAGTTTATCGGGACAGTTAGATTTGGGAACGACCATTTTGGGGCAATTATGGGTTACAGAGATTATGTGTTTGGTGACAGTGTAATTTCCCGAGTATACTATGTGGAAGGACTAGGACATAACCTGTTTTCTGTTGGTCAATTTTGTGACTCCGATCTTGAAGTTGCTTTCAGAAAACACACTTGTTTCGTCAGAGAGTTGGATGGTGTTGATCTTCTTAAAGGCAGTCGTGGTACCAATTTATACACCATCTCAATTGAAGAAATGATGAGGTCCTCTCCTATATGCTTGCTTTCAAAGGCCTCAAAGACTAAATCATGGCTTTGGCACCGTCGTTTGAATCACTTGAACTTTGGCACCATAAATGACTTGTCTCGCATGGATCTTGTACGAGGCATGTCAATTGGGCAAAAGCAAGAAACATACTCACAAACCCAAAACCATCAATACCATCATGGAAGTTCTTCACACCCTTCACATGGATCTGTGCGGACCAATGAGAGTGCAGAGTATCAATGGAAAGAAGTATGTTCTGGTGGTGGTCGACGACTACTCTCGGTTTACATGGGTAAAGTTTTTGAGAACCAAGGATGAAACTCCAGAGGTTATCATTAAACTAATCAAGCAGTTACAAGTAAGGCTGAACAAAACTGTCAGAATCATCCGGACGGACAATGGAACTGAGTTTGTTAACCAACAACTCAGTCAATTTTATGAAGATATTGGCATAACTCATCAAAAAAGTGTTGCACGCACTCCTCAGCAAAACGGTGTTGTTGAAAGACGAAATCGTACTCTAGTGGAAGCTGCAAGAACTATGCTAATATATTCTAAGGCTCCGATATTTCTTTGGGCAGAAGCAATTGCTACTGCGTGTTACACCCGAAATCGTTCCTTGATACACACTCTTCACAAAAAAACTCCTTACGAGCTGTTACATGGGAAGAAACCAGATCTTTCCTTTCTTCAAGTGTTCGGTGCTTTGTGCTATCCGACAAATGATGGTCAAGATTTGAGAAAGCTAAAAGCTAAAGCAGACGTAGGTTTCTTCGTTGGGTATGCACCAGATCGCAAGGGGTATAGAATCTACAACAAGAGAACCCGACAAATCATGGAAACTATTAACGTTACATTCGATGAGCTAACTGAGCAAACGGCTCCTGGACAAACCAGTTCTGGACCCACACCTAATCTATTGACACCTGGACCAATTAGTTTAGGTCTTGTACAGAATCCCACGCCTACAGTTCCTTATGTACCTCCCACCAGTGAAGAGTTGAAGAAGTTATTTGATTCGATGTTTGACGAATATTTTGAGCCACCAACAGTAAATCCCACAGTGGAAGTTCCACCTGTACCTCCTTTTGCTAATGCTCAAATTCCACAGAACTAGAAGGTCCATCTGTATCTGTATCAATCAGTCAAGATGGTCCACCTGCCAGTCAATCACCCTCATCATCAAAATTTAGTCTTCTTCGGTACAACAAGGTTCTCCATAAATCAATTCTTTTGAAGTTAATCCTTTTGCTCCTGTTGATGATGTTCCGTTTGAGAACATATTTGCTCCTGATTCTTCAACTGATACATCTTCTTCAGTAGATCACAACACAGCAACATCAGTTCAAAACCCTCAACCCCACGATCATCTCAGAAAATGGACCAATGATCATCCAATTGACAACATCATTGGTAATCCTTCGCGTCCGGTATCTACACGAAAACAACTTGCCACCGATGCACTGTGGTGTTTCTTCAATTTCGTACTATCCAAAGTCGAGCCAAAAGATGCTAAAGAAGTAATGTCCAAGTTCAACGCTATGCAAGATGAAATTCATGAATTTGATCGGCTTAAAGTATGGGAATTAGTGCCTCCTCCAGAGTCTGCAATGATCGTCGCTCTAAAGTGGATCTTCAAGGTGAAACTCGATGAGCATGGTGATGTTCTGAAGAACAAGGCACGGCTAGTTGTAAAAGGGTATCGACAAGTAGAGGGCATAGACTTTGAAGAATCTTTTGCTCCGTTTGCATGAATTGAAGCCATTAGAATCTTTCTCGCAAACGCTGCTAGTCAAAATATGATAGTCTACCAGATGGATGTTAAGACAACTTTCTTGAATGGTGATTTAAAGGAGGAAGTCTATGTGAGTCAACCAGAAGGATTTATGGACGCTGATCATCCCACTCATGTCTATCGCTTGAAGAAGGCCCTCTATGGCTTGAAGCAGGCACCTAGGGCAAGGTATGACACGCTGTCCAAGTTCCTTCTTGCAAACGGATTTTCCAAGGGTGTTGTTGATCCCACACTATTCACCAGGAAGGCGGGCAAACATCTACTTCATGTTCAGATATATGTAGATGACATTATTTTTGCCTCTTCTGATCCTAGTGAATGTGATCGGTTTTCAAAGGAGATGAGTTCTAAGTTCCAGATGTCGATGATGGGACAAATGTCGTTTTTCTTAGGTCTACAAATCTCTCAAAGTCCCAGAGGCATCTTCATTAATCAATCCAAATATGCAAACGAAATTTTGAAGAAGTTTGGATTTGATTCAAGTGATTCTGTTGACACTCCCATGGTTGAAAGATCAAAGCTGGATGAAGACCTCTCTGGGATCCCGGTTGATCAAACAAAGTATAGAAGTATGATTGGATCCTTGATGTATCTCACTGCTAGTAGACTAGATCTTCTGTTCGCAGTATGTATGTGCGCTCGGTACCAATCCAAGCCTACCAAAAAGCATCTGGAAGCAGTGAAAAAAGTCTTCAGATATCTTCAAGGCACTGTTAATATGGGTCTCTGGTATCCTAAGGACACTGCAATGGAACTCACGGCTTATGCTGATGCTGATCATGCCGGGTGTCAAGATACTCATCGAAGTACTTCGGGGGGAGCTCAGTTTTTGAGGGAAAAGTTGGTTAGTTGGTCTTCTAAAAAGTAGATGAGCACTTCTATATCTTCAATAGAGGCCGAGTACATTGCTATGTCTGCTTGTTGTGCTCAAATCCTATGGATGAGATCACAACTTTCGGACTATGGCTTTGCATACAACAAGATTCCTCTGTATTGTGACAACAAAAGCGCTATTGCTCTTTGTTGTAACAATGTCCAACACTCCCGGTCGAAGCACATCGATATCAGGCATCACTTCATAAGGGAACAGGTTGAAAAAGGGATTGTTGAACTATACTTCGTGAGGACGGAGTTTCAGTTGGCTGACATCTTCACCAAGGCACTTCCGAGAGAACGGTTTCAGTTTATTCTCCCTCGTCTTGGTATGAAGAGCTTGACACCTGAAACACTCAAATGTCTTCAAGAAGAAAAGGAGGAGTAAAGGATTGGCTTCACATATCCTTGTATATACGTGTATATATCTTAAACCAAAAAGAAAATAGAAAAATATAAAACCTATAAAAGCCCCAAAAATCAGAAAATCGGAAAATACCAAAAATAGTTCTTCTAGGCATGTCTTCTGTTTATCAATAACATTTACGGACCTAGAAATGTCATTCAATAATGGCACGGATCTTTAAATGCAGCTCGAGCAGAAGTTATACTAACTGGTTAAAACATGTCTAAATGGCTTGCAGTTACTTCATACTGCAACCCGCGCTTTTTTTTTTTTTTTTTTTTTTTTTTTGACATCAACATATATGTGTAAAATTTCACAACTTTTCTATCACTATTTTTCCGGATAATTTTTCATACTCTTCATACTTTCAGAAATAACTGTAATAGCGAAAGTAGCAAACACACGAAAAATAAACTAAAAGATATACAATATTTACTTTCATACCAATTGCATTGTGCAATTTCCTGACTTAACCAAAGATAATGAATTACGCACACGAACACAGGTAATGTAAGGAAACACACTTTGCCTAAAGCAATTAACCACGGATTTTAATCTACAGGGTAGGCTAAGGTGTAAGGGTGTATCGAAACATTATAACAAAGGTGTAAGAAACGAAAGGAATGGCTCTGAGGGTTTTTCTAGGGGTATCTTACTCTAAAAGTGAGAGTAACAAAGGGTTTATACGGGGGTTAACTAACCAGTGTAGTTAGTTAATATCACATAACATATAAAGGCTATTTTGGTGTAATCCTAGAAATTTACCAAGTTAGACAAGTCACTCCAATTATATAGATAATACTTATTATGGTGGTCTCGAATAGTATACAAGCCAAGTTCTAAAGTTTACAAGTCACCAGCACACTAAAGTTTTAATATTTTTGAAAAAATAGAGTTATGTGTGCGGTTATGTAATTTAGACTTTAAACAAAAACATGCTAAAAAATTTTAAATTTTGATATATTAAACGCATTTTAAGCATATTTTGAAAAAGTTTAGGACAAGTAAGTGTTCTAATTCTCCAATCCCCCCACTTAAGTTAAACAACGTCCTCGTTGTTTGTGTCAAAGGTTAAAAACTAGAAAATAAAAGAATTAGAACAGAAAAACTCCCCTGAGATTTGCTCGGTATGATCCTCCATTATTTGTATAAGAGCAAACGTCAACTTCCTTGTGGATTAGAACGTTTAAGCTTCATAAATGATGTATCCACAAAAATTGCAGGAATCTATAATACCATTTAGACTTTAACACACCTGAGTTAAGAAGGTTCAAACTTGCATAATACATTAGTAGTTAGTAAAAATAAAACCTAAAAAATTAAACTGTAAATCATCAGGTCAGTCGATACGCCGTATCTTATGGAAGAAGATACGCCGTATTGTGCCTGGAATAAATACGAATCAGAATAAAAGATGCGTCGCATCCTTAACCAGGGATGCGCCGCATTAAATAAACTGACAGAAAGTTTTAAAGTCAAAAATAAAAATGCAGAAAATAAAATAAGATATGACCAGTGCAAGTGATGCGTCGCATCTTATGATGGAGATGCGCCGCATCTTCTGCAGGTCTGACAGACTTGACACAGAACAGAAAAGTAAAAAATTTTCTTCCGGGTTGTCTCCCGGTCAGCACTTGTCTTTATTCCAGAGTCTTCAAGTTAGACTCACGTTCAGCTCCTTATTCCAGTAGTTCTGGTTCAAACTCGACAACTTCGTTATCAGCGTTGTCGATGTAATTATCAAGGTATTTCCCTTTAGGTCGTGCCTTTGGAACAAAACTCCTTTAATCACCCTTGACAATTGGTGCACTTCAATCGTCACTTCTCTAATCATATTGTTTTGTTCTTTCAGCAATAGTTCCTTTCCGCTTTCTTGGGCAAACTTTGCTATAATCTCGTCGATTGTAAGTTTGATCCTTGATCCTCCGAACCAGCTTGGGAAAAGAACAATCATCATTCCTGAAACATAGAACAAATAGGCTTCGAAATAAAAAATTTCTAAGAGACAGGAAAGTTGATTAGAATTTCTCAGTTCGGGATAAATAAAATTTTGCTGATATCTGCAGATGATGCGCTATATCCAGAAAGATGAATACGCCGTATCTTATTACGTTAAAATTTAATCAGACTTTTATTCAGAAAATAGATACGCCGCTTATGAATAAGAATGCGCCGTATCAAGTTTAAATTATCAAAAATCGATTATATTTATTAAAATTAAATGCGTCGTATTAACAAAAGCTAATGCGCCGTATTTTCGTTATGTTTCAAAATAAAAGATTTTTTATTTAGAAGATGCGCCGTATCGATAAAGATCGATGCGTCGCTTTTGTTTAAAAATTCGAAAAACTGTTTTTAATTTAAATAGAAAATACGCCGTATCTGTTAAAACAGATGCGTCGTATGGCGTTAGGGTTTAGAAAAATTTCTTATTAAAAACAGAATACGCCGTATCTTTGGGAAAAGATGCGTCGTACTCGAATTTATTAAATACAGAAAAGAAAATCAAAACTAAAATCAAACAAAAAGAAACAAGAATTACAGAAAATAAAAACACACAAAAACGGAAAATATGCAAACTATACAATGAATGCAATCTATCTAATATATATAACAGAGTTAGTGGTTAGAATCTAAAAAAAAAACCTAATTAAAATACTAATCAAATTAACAGATAATAACAATTCACTCCCCGGCAGCGGCGCCAAAAACTTGATGCGCGTGATGTGTCGTTGCGGTTTAGCAGTATTAATGCCTACTCAAGTTTTAAATTTATATTTAGCCGACTTATCAATAACACACACACTTAACGAGCAGTGTACCCGGTCAGTATGAATATAATGTTAAGTAGAGTGTCGATCACTAAGAGTGGAACGTATTATCTAGTTATTCTAATCAGTATTTTAATATCCTAAGTTAGCTATACAACCTAATCTAATGCAAGGGGGTTCAGCCTGAGAGACTGGTACGGTTTGGTTATAATTAAATAGAAAACTAAACTAATGAGCACGAATCAGCGATTAGCACACACGTACACAGATAGATACTCGAGACAATAAGAAGACCTGTCCTGATAATTAAGTAGCTTGTCACTTGTTTTATTGCTAGTTTTATATGAAGTGTATATAATTAAACCTTTCTCGTTAGCTCTAATCTTATCGGCGAGTAAACCCTTAATGATTACTTATGTCTATCCTACTTTTCTAGAGACGATAGAATAAATAGGCGAGGAAGGGGCATGGCGACCCAAGCAATGCTCCGCTAGACACAGAGGTTATCAATGCACTAATAAAAGTCACCAAAGACATCAACATATAAACTTTAATTAATGGGAAAGCAATATTAAGGGAAGTGCATGATTTTCCGTAGTCACATGACATAAGCCGATCAATCCTGATGAATTAAACAAAACTACTCAATGAATTGAATACATGCAGGACCTTCTTACATCTCTTGTATCTTTGTTTAGGTGTGTCTTGTGCTGCTTGGTCGTCTGAATTCGGCTCTAGGGTTTTGTGTTCTTCGGTCTTTTTATAAAACTAAGCTCGAGAACCCTTAAATTCGTTTGTCCTTGGGGTATTTATAGTTTCTGTCTCAGAGATAGATGCGGCGCATAGAATGAATAGATGCGGCGCATTGACTTAACTTCGCGTGGGGTCCAAAATTAATATATTCTGGAATATTCGTACACTGTCTTCAGATGCGGCGTATCTTGGTTTTTCCATGCAGCGCATGTACTTGGATTGTAACTTGTGAAATCTTGATAGTGATACGCCGTATGTTAGAAGTATAATGCGGCGTATCTGGAGTAGAAAGAGCTTGATATTCTGGATTTCAGTAGGCTTTTGACATCTTGCTTGTTTTGCTCCATAATTAGTCCAAAATCGCCAAGTTTCACATAATGCTTTTTTTTACCTTAGAATTACTAAAGTAAACATTAACGTATCGATTCTCATAGATAATATAATAAAACAAGTCAAATAAATAGGATAAATGATGATAATAAAATGTACTTATTTGAGTTCATCAACTTGCACATAGTTCGTTGATTGGGTTAGAGTATCAAGATCAAATAGCCATTTTGGACCTTCACCTGCAACATTAGATTTATTCTATAGAAATTCAACGTGCAAGTTTTCCTCTACTTTCCTGGTTCTTGTGTTGTATACCCTAAAGGCTTTGCTATTTAAGGAGTACCCAACCAAGAAACCCTCATCAGATTTACCATCAAATTTGCCTAGATGGTCTAAGGTATTGAGAATAGTGACATGACACCCAAATGGTCTTAGAAAACCTAAAGCATGTATTCTACCTCTAAACAGTTCATATGGTGTCTTGTTGTGAGGTTTAACTACTAAAACCCTGTTCTGCACATAATAAGCAGTATTAACTGCTTCAGCCCAGAAAGTGATGGGCAGCTTGGAATCAGATAACATGGTCCTAGCAGCTTCTATTAGTGTCCTATTCCTCCTTTCAGCAACCCCATTCTGCTGAGGAGTTCTAGCTACACTAAACTCTCTCTTAATACCTTTTTCCCTACAGAAATCATCCATAACTCTATTCTTAAACTCTGTCCCATTGTCACACCTGATGACTTTCACTTTCTTATCCACTAAGTTTTCTATTTCAGTTATAAATGTCTTAAGAATGCTAGGTGTCTCATCCTTAGATCCTAGAAAGAAAACCCATGTGAATCTACTATAGCCATTAGTAACTACAAGACAGTACTTCTTATGCATAATACTACTCACAGATGTAGGACCAAACATGTCCATATGCAACATAAACAAAGGTTGAGTAATAGAGTTCTGGGTCTTAGGCTTACAAGAAGCCTTGTGTTGTTTGCCTTTGAGACAGGCAACACAAGTTTGGTCATTTTCAAAATGTTTTTGAAGCAAGCCTCTTACCAAACCATCTTTAACAATTTTATTAATGGTTTTAAAGTTGACATGACCTAATCTTCTATGCTACATCATTGACTCATCCAATTTGGCTTTTTTAACAAGACAAGTGAGAGCCTCTTTAGGAATAATTTTCTTCATATCAACACTGTACATGTTGCCCTTTCTTGGAACTTTAAGTAGTACTTGACTTTCATCAGGTAACTTAAAGTCTGAGGAAAGCACAAGACATTCAGTGTCAGTAAAAAGAACTTTATTCTTTTTGTCACACATCTATGAGACACTAAAGAGATTGTACTTGAGCTCTTGCACAAAATACACATCTTCAAAGTCAAGTTTACCGGTTTTTAATGTACCTTTACCAGTAATCCTTCCACCTATTCCTCCCTTAAAGATTAAATATGCTCCATCTATTGGTGTAAAGTCAGAAAGATAGGACATGTTCCCTGTCATGTGCCTAGAGCATCCACTATCTGCATAACCTTGATCTTCTTCATCATCTTGTGGATGTCCCTGCACATAAAAGAAGGAAATTAGTTTCCTTGGGGTACCCAAGCCATCACTAACTTGGGTTTGCCTCGTGCATTGATGGGATGCACGATACACTATAAGGATGTTAGTCTTTTGTAACTTTGTGTATATGATATATTGAGTTAATATGATTAAGTATGCGGAATCTACTTAACCACACTTAGAAGATTATTTGGTTATTGGAAATGGAAAAGTAATGCTTGAGTAATTAACAATTAACACACGATGTTAACACCAAACGATTCAATATTATTAAGATAATAATACGAGTGATCTTCACTTATCACTAGGGTTACAAAACCTTGAATCTTAAGTTTCTATGACTTATGATATTGTTCTAGATAGTTCTAAGCATATGAATTAAGCACTTAATTAGTCACACATATATCTAGACTAAGATCTTTCTTTTATATTCCAAGAAAGATCTTTACAATATTGTTAAGTCTTGTCGAACACATGCTAGCTTATCTTATGTGTGTCAGTAACTTAGATACAACATGTGTCTGTGTACACAACTTGTTACTGATCACTTTGTCCAAAGATATTATCTACCGTATATACTTGACTTTAGTACACAAATATCTTTTCAATACTTATCCAACTAGCAGTAGTATACGTGACACTTATCCACTCAGCAGTATCAACCAGCAGTACCTTCTTTGTACTACCAGTACTAACTTCAGTTAGTACTATTAGATATAACTTTGAACAGTCCTCAGATATACACTAGCAGTTGGAACTGTTAGAGTATTCTTCTCAGCAGTACTAACCTTCAGCACTTGTAATTCTTAATACTTAATCTTCAGAACATTTAATTCCCAACAATCCTCCCCTAAACATGTGGATTCCCTAATCAACATGTTTCTTCTGAATTAAATCATGATTGTGAGGATCTTTCAAACACTTCATAGTCAGATTTTTGATTTGAAATTTCTTCTGTTCTATGAGATTGAATATCTTTCTCAGTAGCTCATCTGCCATTTACTTTGACTTTAACAATATCAAAAACCAATCTTCAGGCTTCATTCAACACCTAAAAGATGGTGCAATTTCCTTGGATGGAGGAATTATAAGAGGCAATGGTGCTGTGTATCTCGGATGCTTGTTTCAACAAGTGAAATCATCTTTCAGCATGCCTTTGCAAGTGATGAACAAACGTAGTGAATTGAAATTGAACCGAAAGCTCCTAGATAGAACTTTCTCATTTTGAATGCTTCATCCCTTCTGAATATATATAATACTCCAGAATGGTTAACTTTCTGTTCTTGTCATTTTCAACCTCCATATCATCATCTTGTATGCTCTTGTCTTTTCCTCCTTTACATTGGTTAATCTTCCTTCCTTGTGATTTATTTCCTCCCCTGAGATATTCCCTCCCCTGGTTTGCAAATAACATTTCCTCCCCTGCTTGGAAGATCTCTCACCATCATCTCAGCATCATCTGATCTATCAGTTAGAATATCATTTCCTCCCCTGAGAACATGTTTTCAGACAATGTTGTACATGTAGCCATCAATTCCTTAAGAGTTTAATTTGATTCCCTCATCACTTCTAGGCTTGTTAACTCCTATGAGAGGTGATTCATGGGGCATTTGACTCATAATCCATCATTTGATGGTTTATTCTAAGTCTCTTTGAAAAATCCTTTTTAAGAAACTTTTACCTTTAACAGTATGAACCTGATTTTATAATGAAAAATCATACTGCTTACAACCATTTTGAAGGGATTAAGTGTGTAACAGACACTTAATCAAGATTTCGGTTTAAAGCAACCTCTGGTTGTGTGAGAACCAATGTTTTCAGTTATAAATAACTGCCTGTGTAAAGATAAACTCATTCAAAGAGCTTTCCTGACAGGTTTTCCAGCTCGTGACAATTGTGTTTTCTTACACAAGTGTTAGATGCACATTTGTTCGCTGTTCTTTCTATCAGATGTCCTTAGACTTGCTCATTCTACTTGGAAAGTATAAAATGATAGAAAGGGAGTTGTGTCAGTTACTATTAGACCAACTGAGTCATTAAATCAATGTGAAATATGATAACTAGGTTTCAAGAAAGTAGTTTTAAAGAAGTAATTAACTTAGGTGTAAACCTGTATTAAGAATTCCCAAACTCAGTCCATCATAAACCTATTATGTCAGCAACTGATATAACATTCGGCTGCTTCCATTTCACTTGAAACTTCCTTTTTGCTCAATGTTCATACCTAAAATTGTTAGACTAAAACCAAGAAACAAAATGCAAAGCATATAACTTATAGCAGTATCAAATTTTGACCAACAGTATGAACCGTTTAAACAAAATTTGTACTAACAGTACAAACTGTTCAATTAAAAGTACCAATTTACATAGTTATCAGTACAAACGTAAGGTATATACAAAAACCACACAGATTAAAAATTTTAAGGATTAAGCATGCCAATACTTGCTACCAAGTATTGAAACCTCCCAACATCAAAAGCTTTAGTGAGAAGATCTGAAAAGTTATGATCAGAATCAATTTTAAGAACTTGAATTAACTTCTTCTCATTATAGTCTCTAATAAAATGATGTCTAATTTCAATGTGTTTTGTTTTAGAATGTTGTACTGGATTTTTAATAATGCAAATTGTACTACTATTATCAATATGAATGACAGTGTTTAAGAAATTATACCCATAGTCAAGAAGTTAGTTTTGAAGCCATATGACTTGACCACAGCAACTTGCAGCAGCTACATATTCAGCTTCAGTTGTTGAAGTAGCCATAATTGTTTGCTTCTTACACTGCCATGAGATAAGTCTACAGCCAAGGAATTGACATCCTCCAGTTGTTGACTTTCTGTCCAAGCTAGCACTAGCATAATCACTATCCAAAAATGCTACCAAGTCAAAAGGTGATTCCCTTGAATACCATAGACCCAACTTTGGTTGACCCTTGAGATATCTAAAAATCCTCTTGACAGCTGTTAAATGAGAAACCTTTGGAGTTACTTGAAATCTTGCACAAGCACAAACAGAGAACATGATGTCAGGTCTTGATGATGTAAGATACATCAAAGAACCTATCATAGATCTTTATGTGTGTACATCTACATTGTCTCCATCTAAATCTTTTAGAAGTGGCTTCTCAGAGTCCATTGGTGTGCTTGCTACTTTTGAATCAGCAAAGTTGAACTTCCTAAGTATTTCAGCAACATATTTATCTTGACTAATAAATATGCCTTCACATGATTGCCTAACTTGCAGACCCAAAAAGAATGAAAGTTCCCCCATGGAACTCATCTGAAACTTATGATGCATAAGCTTCTCAAACTCCAAACACATCTCCTTCCTTGTAGACCCAAAGATGATATCATCCACATACACCTGAACTAGCAAAAGTTCACTCTTGTGCTTCTTGATGAATAATGTCTGATCTATCTTTCCTCTTTGAAATCCATTTTCTAATAAGTAGGAAGCCAGTGTTTCATACCAAGCTCTTGGTGCCTGATGAAGGCCATAAAGAGCCTCAACTACCTTATACACTTTGTCTGGATGTTTTGGATCAATGAAACCAGGAGGTTCTGAGACATACACCTCCTCTTTAATAGTTCCATATAAAAATGCGCTCTTGACATCCATTTGATACATTGTGAAGCCCATGAATGAAGCATAAGCTAAGAAAAGCCTAATTACTACAAGTCTTGCTACTGGAGCAAAAACCTCATCATAGTCTATACCTTCTGCTTGTGTATATCCTTGTGCTACAAGCCTAGCCTTATTCCTAAACACTATGCCCCTTTCATCCCTTTTATTCTTGAAAACCCATCTAGTGCCAATCACCCTTACATCCTTAGGTAAATCAACCAGCACCCAAACCTTCTGAATCTTGAACTGAAGAAGCTCTTCTTGCATAGCCTCTACCCAGCTTGAATCATCTAGGGGTTTAAGAATATTATTTGGTTCATCCTGTGAGAGAAAACATACAAACAAGCAAGAGTTTGCGAACTCATGCTGTTTTGAAGCATAAAGGGAATCAAGAAGCCCTTGTTGATCTGAAGACATCAATTGTTGTCTTTTCTTCACCCCTGATTGTACATCTCCAATCACATTGTCCAGGGAGTGGACTTTGTGAATCCTTGTGTGTGGAGTAAGTGGAACTTGATAATGAGGTGAGAGATTGTTGAAATCCACCTCATTGTCTGAGAATTCTGCTTTATTTGTTGCTGATGGTCCAACAGTACAAATACTTTGACCAGCAGTGGAAACAGGTACTCTATCAGTAGTAACATTAAGCCTAGCAGTAGGTTGCTCTGACTCAGTAGTAGAAACTTCTTTTGTACTGCTAACTTGACTGTCTTGTTTCTCAGTTCCATCTTCTTTGATTTCATCATCAACACCTTCTTTAGATTTACCAGAAGAAGATTCATCATTGGTTGAAGTTGAAGCCACACTTGTACTTGTCCATATTGGCATCCATACATGATCTTGATATGTCTCCTTGTTTAACCTTGCCTCATTTGTTGTGTCATCAGACTTTGAACCTGAAAATTCATTAGTTTCAACAACAACAGGCACATAATTCATTGAATTGGTTAGTAACTCAAGATCAAATAGCCAATTGGGACCATCACCTACTACATTGGATTTATTCTCTAAAAATTCCACATGTAGGTTTTCCTCTACTCTTCTAGTTCTTGAGTTGTATACTCTAAAAGCTTTGTTGTTAAGAGAATATCCAACTAAGAATCCTTCATCTGCTTTACCATCAAACTTTCCAAGATGGTCTAAGGTATTTAGAATTGTCACATGACATCCAAAAGGTCTAAGAAATCCTATAGTAGGAGTTCTACCTCTAAATAGTTCATATGATGTCTTATTGTGAGACTTGACAACCAAAACCCTGTTTTGAACATAGCAAGCAGTGTTGACTGCTTCTGCCCAAAAAGTGATAGGCAACTTAGAGTCGGCTAACATGGTTCTAGCAGCTTCTATGAGTGTTCTATTTCTCCTCTCAGCAACACCATTCTGTTGTGGAGTTCTAGCAACACTAAATTCTCTCCTAGTACCTTTTTCTTTGCAAAAATCATCCATAACTCTATTTTTGAATTATGTCCCATTATCACATCTAATGACTTTTACTCTTTTGCTTACTAGGTTTTCTATCTCTGTAATGAATGTTTTAAGAATGCTAGAAGTCTCATCCTTAGAACCTAAAAAGAATACCCATGTAAATCTACTATAGTCATCAGTAATAACTAGACAATAACTTTTATGCTTTAGGCTCCTAACAGAAGTAGGTCCAAATAAATCTATATGAAGCATAAACAAAGATTGATCATTAGAGTTAAAAATTTTGGGCTTACAAGTGGCTTTGTGTTGTTTGCCTTTAAGACAAACAATGCATGTTTGGTCATTTTCAAATCGTTTTTTAGGTAAACCTCTTACCAAACCATTCTTAACAATCTGATTTATGGTTTTGAAGTTAATGTGACCAAGCCTTCTATGCCATTTCATTGATTCATCCAATGTGGCCTTTGCTACAAGACAAGTTAAAGCCATTTTAGGAATAATGTTCTTCATATCAACACTATACATATTGCCCTTTCTAGTAATTTTAAGAAGTATTTGACTTTCATCAAGCATCTTAAAATCAGGAGAAAGCACAAGACATTCAGTGTCACAGAAAAGAACTTTGTTCTTTTTATTACACATTTGTGAGACACTAAAAAGATTATACTTAAGCTCATGCACATAGAACACATCTTCAAAATCTAAATTTCTAGTTTTAATTGTACCTTTACCAGAAATTTTGCCACCAATACCTCCTCCAAAGGTAACATAGCCTCCATCTATTGATTGAAAATCTGAGATATAAGACTTGTTGCCTGTCATGTGCCTTGAACATCCACTGTCTGAGTATCCTTGATCCTATTGTTTATCAGATGAATGTTCCTGCACAATAATAAGGAGTATTAGTTTCCTTTGGGGACCCAAGCCATTACTAACTTGGATCTGCCTCGTGCATCAATGTAATTTAATCTCTTAAGAATGGTTGATGCACCATTGGGTTTAGTTGGATTCCAAACCCAACATGTTGAGGCCTAGCAGCAGTATTAACTACTTGCCTAGCAGTATTAACTGCTGGCTTTGCAGTTGTACCCTTAATTTTCCAAACTTGTTTTTGGACCACTGCTTTTGAATGAAAAGGACTATTAACAGTTGTTGGTGCATGTTTTGAAGTTATTTTTGCACTTTTAACTGTTGGTCTTGGGTAAACAGTCTTAAATGGTCTAGCAGTATGAATTTGTTTTAAGCCAGACTTAATTGAAACTATTTTGGGTGTTGATTTATTAAAAATAGAGTGACTTTTAGGTGTTTGCCTTTTTAGATTCACCCCATTGTTTGCATACCCAGAAACCCATTTGTTACAGAAAGCTGCAAGATGATCAAAACTACCACCTGTGTAACAAGCTTTGTTATAAAAGGAAAAGTCATCACCTAATTGGTGAGACTTGAGGTTATTCCAACTCCTTTGGTTACCTCTGGGCTTGTTAGTGGATCTATATTGTTCACAATATTTAACTGGTTGCCTAACATGTTTAATGTTTGTTCTAGGCCTAACAGTATCCTTTTTTACCACTTTAGGAACCCTTGTTCCTGCTTTCTTAAATATTTCAGGTTTAGACATAACCTGATCTTCTTCATCACTATCAGATGCACAGTCCTCAACAACTATATCATCTGATTTCCCAGAAAGTGAAGTTTTACATAAACTCTCACTTACTTTTTCTACCTTAGGACTCTCAGTAGACTTAGAACCATATTCCATTATTGGTTCTTGAAACTCAGCAAATCCTGTGTGTGCTAGGTCAATTCCTGGAGGTGAAGGAACACCTCTGTATGGTGGAGGAACAGACTTGTATCCTACACCAGATCTAGCTTTATTGATTACTTGAGCTTCCCAAATTTTATTAATTCCCTCTGAGGCATGAGCTAAAGCATCTATTGTTATCTTAACATTTTCACTTTTATTTTTGGCTTTAGCTAATGATGCATTTTGTAAACAAATTATTTCATCTTTGAACTCTATGTTTCCTTTTAGGGCATTCATGTCATTAGTAAACTTAGATTCATTTCCTTGAAAGTGTAAGATTTGTTTTTCAAGAACAACCAGACCTCTTTTATGATTAGCTAAATTAGCAAGAGTGTCAAATAGTTCTTCTAGTTGAGCATCAAAGTCCTTTTTAAGTTTTTCATAAGCATTAAGAGCAGAGCATGATTCAGTACATTTGATTATAGTATTTACCTCTGAATCAGAAAAGGCCATTAGAGCAGTCTCAGTGGCCACCATTGCAGCTTCTTTTGGTGCTTCTTCCTCATCAACCATGAAGCTCCAATCATAGTTAACACCATCTATGGCTAGCATAGCCCTTGGCACTTCCACTGTGACTTCCTTCTTCTTCTCTTGCTTATACCATGTGTTTCTATTATCCTGCTTCCTTGGGTTTCTACACTCTTTAGCAAAATGTCCTAGCCTGTGACAGTTGAAACACTCTACTTTCTTCTTATCAAACCCAGCAGTTTCATTACCATTGATGGTAATCTGCTTTCCAGTTCTTTGCCAAAACTTCTTAGCCCTCATGCTAAGTAAAGCAACCTGCCATTTGATGTCCATTTCTTCTAAGTCATCATCATCCACCTGATCAAGGTCTTCATGAGTTAGAGGAGAACCACTAGTTTGACTAGACATGAATACATAGAATGATGGATCTCCAAGTCCAGCAGCATTCTTTTGTAAACTAGTAGTAGGACCACCATTGTTAGCAGTAGAAACACCTTTATCTTCATCTACCTCTTCTGACTTACTGAAATATGTTAAATTACACATATCTTTTACCTAATAAAACGGACCAAATAAACCAAAAACTAACTAAATATGCCAAATATATTGTGTTTTTGTGTTTATGCATGTGCAGGTACGGATATTGAGAAACGGACAAAAACGATGACAGAATGGACAAAACCGAGCACGAGATGGGAAAGAGTACAAAAAGCCGAGGCCGGGGAAGAAATTTACAAGTTTGGACCAAGATTATGCTCAAATTGTCAAAAGTCGACCCTCAAGAATATCAAAATGTCAAAAGTGGTCCTTGGAAATAATTTTCAGAATTGGCAGTTTTGGTCCTAAACTTAAAATTAATTCCAAACCTTACCCTAAATAACCAACCCACCTTTTTATCCTAACCCTTAAAACAAATAAACCCTTAAACTAAACCCAGCCCAACACCAATAAACCAAGCCCAATCACCATCCAACCCAACCCCACATTTTTAGTTAATACCAGGGTCAAACTGGTCAAACCAACCCTTCTCTTTACCACTTGCCGCCAAAACCAAAACCACCATTTCTCACATTCTCCCCTGATACTCTCACCCACACCCTGCTTCACTACTGCTACACTCCACCTCTCCCCCCCTCCAATAGCTTCAGTCCAAGTACTTCTTCACGTGATACCATTTCCAGCTGGAAATCCACCCAACTGATTTCCTGCCAAAAACCAATTCGATGGCTAAGATTGATTTGAAATGATCCAAAGACTCAAGAATGATGGAGAAACCCTTAGTGTTTCATTAAGGGCTATAAAAGACCTCTTCAGCACACAGAAGTGGGGGGTTAGATTCTAGGTCATATTTAGGTGTAGTGTAATTTAGTTATTAATTAAAATGTAAGAAAGCTTTAGTTGTTTAGATTATTTTCAGATTATTGTAATCTTCATTTCAAACTCAGTTTATTTTGTCAGCTTTTATTTTTAATAAAAATCTAGATTAATTTTAATTCAGTAATTCGAGTTATTTGTTGTTTAAACTTTAAAAGCTCTCCTTTATGTTCCAATAAGCTTATATAAGCTTCTTATAGCTTTTGTGAGTTTGTTCTTGTTTAATTCTGTTTTAATCCTAAGTTTCCAAAAAAAGTCAATGAAAGTCAATAAAAAGTCAAAATAAGCTCTAGGTGGAAAATAAGCTGGTCTTGTAACGCCCCGTGACCAAAAACGACTAAAAACGTGAAAATTTTTCGGAAAATATACGCCCAAAAACTAACATACTGTTACTCTTTTGCAAGCTGACAAAAATCAATACATTTCTAGACCTTAGGACTATTTTTAAATGAAACTAGACTCAATTACCTTCAAAACGATGGGTGGCACGACCCGTGATGACTTATGGATCAAAAGATATGATTTTTCAAAGTTTACCAAAAAACTGTCAGCGACCTCCATCCGATCGGATCGCCAGCCATCCGATCGGATGGGAGGTTCTGTCCAGATTTTGCATTTTCAAAATCCCCGGCTGTCTAAACTTAACCAAACTTTCTAGATTTCTTAAATATGTCCACAAGATCATTTTCATACAAAAACATCTCCAGTTTGACCACCCGAAATAGTACTTTAAAAATGGACGGGTTATGCATAAAACCCATTCTAACCCATTGACACCCAAAATCACTTAAACCACTTCATTTACCCGCCATACTTAACCAACATCCTCCACTACGCTATAAGCTAAACTAGGACCTTACCCTTGCCTCCTCCACTTGAACCTACAAAACCATCATTAACTTTAAACGTAAGCTAATGATTGGTGATTAACACCAACCATAACATTAACAAGGAGCATCAAATAGGATTATTACTCACCTTGACCAAGCAAGTAATATATATAACATTACACATCTAGCATTGGATCCTAGCTAAAATATCATTACAAGCTCCATAACAATCACATTAACACCATCATAACATTAATATTATAACATTAACAAGGATTATACTCATATACTTACCTCAAATTCTATTAGCATCCTATTTGGCTTTGATTGGGCTTTTATAATTGCTCCCTATCACAAGATTAACTACAATTAGCAACTAACTAACTAAGGAGATCATTAATTCATTACATTTTGCCATAATCCTCAAAACCCACCATATGAACCCTAATTTTCACAATTGGGGAAAACCACTTACTTGTTGAAGAGATAACAATTAAGGTATCTCTAGTGATTCTTGATCACTTCTTGATACTCAAATGAGCTAGATGATCACTTGAAGTCTTCCCTCCCTTTTTCTTGCTAAAAGTCGACTCACCTAGAACACTCCAATCTTTTCCAGACTTTTCTAAAGAGTTGGCTATTTAATCATGTGTGGGAATAAGTTTGGTCATTTGGCCATTATGGTCCTCCTAGTTTCATCCTTTCTATCTTGACCACATATTATTTATTTAGCTAGCTCACGACATATATTACATAACATAATATTTACGTAAATGGTACCTCATCGGGGTATGGGTGTAACAATTCACCCCTCCTTAAAACGAGAGTTCGTCCTCGAACTCTACTCTTGAAATAAATGAGGATACTTGTTCCTCATTTTCGCTTCCGTCTCCCACCTAATACTCGCTCCCTTACGATGTCTCCATTGCACTTTTACCAACGGGATCTCCTTGTTCCTTAGTTGCCTCACTTTCTTTCCTAATATAGCCTCCGGTTCATCTCCTTGCGAAAGCAACTCCGGATCAATTTCAATGTCGTCCAAGGTGACCACACTTGTTTCATCCGCCAAACATTTCCTTAAGTATGACACATGAAAGGTATTGTGAATACCTCTCATTTCCTCGGGCAATTCCAACACGTATGCTACCTCTCCTACTCGTTTCAAGATCTTGAATGGTCCTATAAATCGAGGACTAAGTTTTCCTTTGTTTTTGAACCTAAAAACGCCTTTCCACGGGGAAACCTTTAACATAACCAAATCACCTACCTCAAATTCGATTAGTCTTCTTCGGTTATCGGCATAGCTTTTCCACCTATCTTGTGCCGCCTTAAGTCTTGCTCGAATCGTCTCAATCTTTTCCGTGGTTGCTAAGACTACATCCGTGCTTGCCAATTCCCTTCTTCCGACTTCCTACCAACACATGGGTGTCCTTTACCTCCTACCATAGAGCATTTCATAGGGTGGCATATCTATACTCGCGTGATAACTATTATTATAGGCAAATTCATCTAGAGGCAATGATCGTCCTAAAATTCACTTATATTCGGACATCGTCAATGCTTTTCTTTTCAAGGCTCGTATCTATCACGTGAGCCATAAAGGTATAACAACCACGTAATAAATATCTCCTAGCCTTTATCGTGGAACATAACTTCAATTCACCCCTCCTTTTATCACCATAAGTAATCATCTCACTACTACTAGGATTTACAACCCGAATGATCTTTTGGCTACAAAGGATGGCCGCATTATATTTTCCAGGCCAATCCATTCCAATGACAATATCAAACTTTCCTAGTATTATAAGAATTAAGTCAACTCTAAAGGCACTATCATCGATCTTTATCCCTACACTTCGATATACATTGGATACAACTACAACCTTACTATCGGCTATTCCTACTTCTAGGGTATTGGAAATTTAACTAGTGGGGTGGTTAGTTGGTTGGTAAAGTTATAGGATACAAAGAACACACTAGCACTCGAATTATGCAAAAACTCGAGCGGTTACGGAATTAACGAGAATAATACCTGAAATAACATCGGACTCCAACCTAGCTTCTTCGGCACTCATTTGATAAACTCGAGTCATTGGTCTTGGAATTTCAATCTTTTCTTCTTTGACAGTCCTCAAGGGCCTTGCTTCAATTGCCTTTGTTTTTGGGCAATCCCTCAACCTATGCCCTATTTCATTACACCCGTAGCACACTATGATGACGTATAGTCTACACCCGGGCCACGGACCCGATTAGTAAACAATACTAATATATAAGCCCACCACGTATGGGCCGCTACGGCAATTAATGGACTACCACTTATACGGTTTGGGCCTACAAGGCCCAAGCCCAAAGCTATTTTCGGATAGGATATGGAATATCTCCTAAATAAAGGGGATATACACCAAATATCCAAGGTCGGCGAATACGCCGAGGAGTAGGGAACAAGAAACCTACTAGGGTTTCATGTGTATATAAAGGGCACCCAAGCCCTCGGTAAAGGTACGACTTCATTCAAACCCTAACTCTTCACAAAACCCTAAATTTCGATTACTTACTCTCACGCCGGAGGATAATCGGGGGAAACAATCCCTCGATAAGCCTAACGGTGTTGGCTCTTTTTCTTAGTGCGCAGGTTCCACCAAGCATTAAGATCTAATTGGTACGAGAATAGAAGCCCTCACAAGGAACGCCCAACTTTTGTATCAACAAGTGGCGCCATCCGTGGGACCCTACACTAAGATTTTTACCAAGAACTGGAATGACGAAACACGGAAAGGAGCGGACTCCGCATGCGAAGAAAGCGCATGACGACTTACTAGGGAAGAAACAACAAACTGATGCGGCCTCCAAGCAGACCTCTGGAACAACCAGTGTGCCTAGAAGCTTTGGAGCGTACTCAGATTTGCTCCTTACTCCAGTAGAACCGCCCATTCTGACTACCAATGCTACTACAACAAGTACTAGCGCGGTAGACCCACAACGCACTCCTCTCGCTATGCCAGAGGTGAACTTCACTGAGCCTCCCAATGCGCCTATCCGAAACAAGGATCTTGTTTTGGAGACAGACTCCATCGCGCTAGAAGGAGTCACTCCTGAATTGGCGCCAAGTGACTTTGTATCTCAAAACTACGAAGCCTTGGCTGCGCTCATGCAAGAGGAGGCAAAGAAGAGGTCAAGCCAAAGTCTGCACGCCAGACTCAACTTCGACCCTGAGCACGAAGTATCCCCACCGCGCTACCGAAGGGAAAGGCGCGAGAAGGATAGCCGCAAACAACCAGTGTTTGCCAGGATTGGAAGGAAGGTTGTGGACGATGAAGCAGCCGACTTTCAGCATCTGGAGGAGCATGAAGACGGGGAACGGCGCGCCAATGTCCACGCTAGACTTGGCAGTCGCAGGATCCAAGACAGGCTTGGGCGACGATGCTCCCCAAGTGAAAGCCCCTCAAGCTCTGATTCTGAGGATAGTCGGCGCAAACGCCGCAGAGGAGCAAGCTCAGACTCTGATGATAGTCGACGCAAGCGTCACAAAAGAGTTCGCTCATCTTCAAGAGATTCCTCGGACAGCGAGACTGGACACTGGAAATCAAGAGGAAAATACCGCGACCAGGAAGACGAAGACATGTCTCTTCCCTGGCGTCGCCAAAAGGTTGATGCGTTCACTAGGCGCATCAGTGATTTTTCGGAGAATAAGAAAAGGCGCATGCCTGCTAACGTCAAAACATATGATGGGACAGGTGACCCTGATGATCACCTAAAAATTTTCGAATCAGCAGCTACTATCGAAAATTGGCCACAACCTGTGTGGTGCCATATGTTCAACTCTACATTAGTAGGGAATGCGCGCAACTGGTTTAGCAAGCTTCCACGTAGAAGCATCGATGGGTTTGAGGAGTTGCGCAAGGCGTTTCGCTTAAACTTTACTCAAAGGAAGAAGTGCGCCAAAAACCCTGTCGAACTCGCTAGGGTTAAACAGCGACAAGGGGAACCCACAAGTGCTTTCATGGAACGCTTTAAGGACGAATGCATGAAAGTCAAGGCGTGTCCAGAGATACTAAAAATATCGGGTTTTATGAATGCAATCAATAACCCAGATTTGATAAAAAAGTTAAACGATAAGGTTCCCTTAACTTTCGACGAACTCATGAAGCGCACGAGGTCTTTCGTCCAAGGAGAAGAAGCCGCTGCGGATAGCAAGAAAGGCTATTCGAACCATAGGCCACAAGAAGAGTCAAGGAGACAATCCAATGACCAGGGCGGCAATCGTAATAGGAGTTATCGCACTCAAGGCGGTGGAAGGGGAAACGACAAGTACACCCCATTAACAAAAACTCCAAAAGAAATATTCGCGACGGAAGGGGCTAACTTCCCAAAACCACCACCAATGCGCACCCCAGAGGATCGGCGCACAGGGAATGGCTATTGCGAATACCATGGACAGAAAGGCCACACAACCAACGAGTGCGTCCAACTGCGCCAATTGATCGACAAATTGGTAAAGGAAGGAAAGATGGACCACCTCGTAAAAAACATCAGAGAAGGGAAAGACAAACCAAAACCAGGGGCCAAGAAAGAGACATCAAAAGAAAAGGCAGATATCATCTACATGATACAGCCATGGCAGCGTACGACAAGACAGAAAGTTAGTCAACGTTTTTCTAAAGGAAATGAAATTTCTTTCCCCTCCCTGATTGCGAACAACGCAGTAGTGGATCCACTTACCATTGAAATACATACGGGGGGTCATGACATCCGTCGCATGTATGTAGATGGAGGTGCATCCGCTGATATTATATATGAACACTGTTTCAAGAAGCTACGACCTGAGATACAGAATCAGTTGATCCCAGCCACAACGTCGCTCACTGGCTTCACAGGGGAGAAGATATGGCCCATGGGGAAATTACGTCTATTTGTAGAAGTTGGTGACAAACCACACTCTACAGTCACCTGGATGAACTTCATGGTAATCAGATCCCCCTCTCCATACAACGGCATCATCGGGAGACCTGGAATATCATCCATTCGCGTTGTGCCATCCACAGCGCACGGGATGCTCAAGTTCCCAGTGGAAGGAGGTATCGTCACTCTCTACAATACCACCATACCACCCAAAGAATGCAACGCAGTGACAAATGACGTAGGCGATGTTCCAGAATAGCGCGCAATTAAAGTCCCAAACCTAAAGGTCGCCATTCACCCCGACTACTCGGATCAACAGGTATCTATTGGCGGGTCTCTGTCTGACAAAGGCAAATCAGCTATATGCGCACTCCTGCAAAATAACTTAGATATTTTTGCATGGGAGCCAAAGCACATGACAGGAGTGCCACGTTCCATCACGGAACACAAGCTACAAATCCGACAAGGATATCCTCCAATAAGACAGAAAAAGCGTGGACAAGCCCCAGACCGCGCAAAAGCCATCCTGGAAGAAGTACACAAACTAGTAGACGCAGGCATCATGCGGGAAGTGTACTACCATGACTGGCTCTCTAACCCAGTAATGGTAAAGAAAAGCGATGGTAGTTGGAGAATGTGCGTAGACTTCACAGACCTCAACAAAGCATGTCCACAGGACTGCTACCCACTACCGGAGATAGACTGGAAGATCGAATCTCTGTGTGGATATCCCTTCAAATGCTTCCTCGACGCATACAAGGGATACCACCAAATTCAAATGGCGGAGGAAGACGAAGAAAAAACGGCCTTCCACACAAGTCAAGGGGTCTATTGCTATACAAAGATGCCCTTTGGCCTAAAGAACGCAGGAGCGACATACCAACGTTTGGTAGACACCGCGTTCGAGAAACAAGTAGGCCACAACTTGGAAGTATACGTCGATGACCTCGTCATCAAAAGCCATACAGAGGAAGAGCTAGTGCGCGACATGGAGGAAACGTTCAAAACACTGAGGAGAATCAACATGAAATTGAACCCTAAAAAGTGTACATTTGGTGCTACAGAGGGCATGTTTCTCGGGTATTTGATAGAACCCGATGGGATCAAGCCTTGCCCAGAGAAGACCCAAGCAGTCATTGACCTCCCCTCACCGCGCACACTGAAGGAGGTTCAGTCCCTAAACGGCAAGCTAGCCGGACTGAACCGATTCTTATCCAAATCAGCGGACAAGTCACTTCCCCTATTCAAAACACTCAAGAAGTGCACAAAAAAGGGAGACTTTAGATGGACCGCGGAAGCAGAAGAAGCCTTCCAACAGCTCAAACAACACATAGCAGCGCTCCCAAAGCTTGTCGCGCCCCGACCAGGGGAAGAGCTGATCATGTACCTATCTGCGACCCAGGGAGCAGTCAGTGCAGTGCTACTGACAGACAGGAACTCCGTCCAGACACCCATTTATTTTGTTAGCAAGGCGCTCAAGAAGACGGAGATTAACTACACTGCAATGGAAAAGTTGGTCCTAGCTTTAGTATTCGCAGCAAAAAGACTGCGCAGGTATTTCCAGGCGCACCCAATAGCTGTTATCACAGACCAACCCATCAAACAAGTTATCTCGAGACCCGACGCATCGGGACGCCTACAAAAATGGAGCGTTTTACTGGGTGAGCATAACATATCATACAGACCGCGCACTGCAATTAAAGGGCAGATATTGGCCGACTTCATCATCGAGAAGCCAGATACTGACACTACACCTGCGACAAGCAAGGGGGAACCTCAAGAACCATGGATCCTATTCACTGATGGATCCTCATGCGTAGATGGATCAGGAGGTGGCCTTATTCTCACTAACCCAGAAGGAGCTGAATTCACATATGCTCTGCGCTTTGAATTCACAGCCACGAACAACGAGGCAGAATACAAAGCACTCCTGGCTGGGTTAGGCATCGCCATTCAAATGGGTGCACGCAACTTAGAAGCGAACGTCGATTCACGGCTAGTTGCTAACCACGTGTTAGGCGAGTATGTAGCAAAGGAGGAACACATGATCCAATACCTCGAAAAAACCAAATCTCTGATCCAGAACTTTGATAGGTTTACCATCAAGCAGGTTCCCAGAGGTGAAAACAGGAAAGCAGATGCGCTGAGCAAGATTGCATCCACCAGTTTCGCACATTTATCGAAACAAGTATTGGTGGAAACCTTGAAAAATAAGTCAATCGAAGAGATGGAAATATCCACAGTGATAGAAGAAGAAGGCCCTACGTGGATGACACCAATCATTGACTTCATTAGTAAGGGCATACTCCCCCAAGAACAGAAGGAAGCTAGAAGAATCCGGCGCATAGCGCAGCGATTCGAGCTTAGAGATAACGTCTTATATAGACGCTCATTCCTACAACCATGGCTCAGGTGCGTTGGACCTCTCTAGGCAGACTATGTACTTCGAGAGATCCACGCAGGCTCATGCAGCATGCAATCAGGACCACGGTCCATTGTAGCGCGCGCACTAAGGTCTGGATACTATTGGCCAACTATGCACCGTGACGCGCGAGACTTGGTACGGAAGTGCAGTGATTGCCAAGTTCACAGACCCATTCCGCGCCGACCACAGCATGAACTAACGCCTATTACATCGCCATGGCCATTCCACAAATGGGGTATCGACATCGCTGGACCTTTCCCTATTGCCGCAGGTGGATTGAAATTCCTTATTGTGGCAATAGACTACTTTACTAAGTGGATCGAAGCAAAGGCAGTAGCGACCATAACAGGTAACCAGATAAAACGATTCGTGTGGGACAACATAGTATGTCGCTTTGGATTACCTGGTGAAATTATCTCAGATAACGAAAAACAATTCCGTGATAACCCGTTCAAAGATTGGTGCGAACAGCTGAATATCACGCAACACTTTGCGTCAGTAACTCATCCACAAACCAATGGTCTGGTTGAACGCGCAAATAGAAGCCTAGGCGAAGGAATCAAAGCGCGCCTGGACAGACACAAAGGAAGATGGGTAGAAGAACTATCACATGTTCTCTGGGCGCACCGAACTACCATCAAGGTTAGCAACGGAGACACTCCCTTCTCTTTGGTCTATGGGACAGAAGCTGTAATACCAGCTGAAATTGGAATGCCAACCATCCGCACTGCGGAAGTTAATGTGGCAACCAATGATGATGAGCGGCGCATAGACTTAGATCTATTGGAAGAGCGACGTGAACGCGCAGCAATACGCGAAGAGAAAGCCAAGTCAAGAATGAAAGGATACTATGATGCCAAAGTACGCAGCACGTCATTCAGACCAGGTGACTTCGTATACCGCGAAAACGACTCAAGCCGTGCAGAAGACACTGGTAAGCTAGGACCAAAGTGGGAAGGACCTTACGAGGTCATAGAAGCACTTGGCAATGGAGCGTACAAGCTACGCGACAAGGACGGACATGAGCTACAGCGAACGTGGAACGTCTGCAACCTGAAGCGGTGCTATCTTTAAAGCAGGCTACGGCCCAACATGGACACTCACGCACTTTAGAAAGTGCCCCAATAAAGATCCATGTAATTTTATTTTTTAAGTATTATCTAGATAAGTATTCTCTTTTAAAACTTGCAAGTATTAATAAAACGTTATGGTTTCTAGCTAACTCCATAACACATTTAACTCTATTGTTTGCATCTTTCATTATCGTGTTTCAATATTGTTATAATTTTGCCTACATGGCGTGCATGCACACACTAAGACCCACGATGGCAGAAAGGATGAGTAAACCTAATAAACAACTCGTTGAGTAAGAGGGTTGCAAACCCATCAACTTTGGATCACGAATCCTTGTTAAACACCTTGCGCTCAAGACGTTGGCGCAAGTTCCTTACGCAACCCATGATGGATGCGCACTAGGGCACACTGTGCGCGTTTAACAACTCAGGAAATCAAGACTCTTGAATCCTTAAAGTATAATACGACAAGTAAACTTACAAAAATACATAGACGACTATGTTTCCCTTCTTTTCATTAAGTTGGAAAAATTCAATACACGACTACGGTCCTTACTTAAAGAAAATTCATACATAATAATGATTCTTCTTTTCTAAGTACGCTTATACACCCAAAGATATCCTCACGCAAGGATACATAAATCATATAAGAACTACGAGTTCAAAAGCATAAGTATTTGGAAGTTGTAAAAAACACTAAGTACAAGAGCAAGATTTCTATATACAGGAACATGTTTCTACAAAAGACTTGTACAAAAGAGCTAAATGCTATATGTGCGCCTTAGCTGACTGGAGCCCCCACTAAAAGTTGTTCCCTTTGCATCCTCGAGCCTCTTCAACAACTCTGCATCATCAAGGGAAACAGTGGCCACGCAGACAGGCACACCATCGGATCTAGGCTGATGCGCAGCGCCTATGCCGCACAGAATGGCCTTTCCTTTCGCGCCTTTCTTTCTTGCGACTCTGGAAACATGAGCATTTAGAGACCTTTTCAAAGAAATCTCTTTCTCAATACGGAAAGGATTCAGAATGTCACGAGGCTGAGCAAAAATGGGTACCTTCAACTGCGCTACGTCAGGCTTCAAGTAGAAGTCCAACTGCTGATCTGCATCATCCTGCAAATGCCTGGGAAGAGTGAGCCCCGCCATGATCACGCTGATAGGCTGATCTTGATCACGCTCCAAGCGAGCGATATGCGGAAGCTCAAGCTTTTTTAACTCTTCCATAGCAGCAACAAGCTCAGCTCGGGCATCCGCCTTGTACCCAGGGACCTCCGCAAGCGGCACGGTCAACAACTTGGCCTTAGCAAGTTTGTTTGCGGCCAAGGTCTCACCATGTGCAATAGCGCATTCCACAACCTTGCCAAAGGATGTGGTAACCTCGGGATGCTCCAGCGTACACATGGCGGCCAGGCGAAGACCATGACTGATCAACCACCTACGAAATAACACAAGTGTTAATAAGGGTCTCAAATATACACAAGTTATAAAGAGATAGAAGCGGCATGTACCTGCGCTCAGCTACGGACTGAACCATATGAGGGTATAGCTCCTCATCATATTCGATGCTGAGCTTGCGGAGCTTCTCTTCTTGCATCTTCAGCGCAAGCTCCACGCGGCTACGGAACTCCTCAATATTGGCAAAGTGCTTGCTCCTATTCTGTTCCAAGTACTTCAGCGCCCATAAAGAGTTACGCTTCTAACGGTCCGCATCAGCACGCTCCCGCTCCAACTCAGCCATCACTAAGATCTTCCCCTCAGCCGATCTTTGCGCAGACGCTTCTGCGCGCTCCAGTTTAGCCTTGGAGCTCAGCTGCTCAGCTTTAGAGCTTGCTAACTCAGCCTGCACAGACGCTAACTGCGCCTGCAGTCTGGAAACTTCCTCAGACTGGTGCACCCTGGCTTGCGCCACCAGCTCAGATTGGCGCACAGCAATGGAGGCCAGCTCCTCCATCGCAGAGTCAAATGGACTTAACTCCTCTCCAATATCCCTGGGAGAAGGCGCCTTATCCAAAGAGGAAGTCGCCTTGGGAGGCGCACTTCCATCTACAACGCTAGCGTCCTCCACAGGCTGTTCACTGCACAAAAGATCAAGAAGCAAGGTTAGCGCACGAATAACAGTCAAGTATACGCAAAATCCTCAGAGATTGCTAAAAAATACTTACATGGGGGTAGGAGACGAGGACACGTCCTTCTCCATCTCAGCCGTGGACGTACCTCCACCAGACTTCTTAGCATCCACACTGAAGACACGAAGGAACAAAAGTTAGAATAAAGTATAACTTGACAAAAGTTCATAACTAATAACTACGATACTTACTCCATCTGCACTTCAGTAAAAGATGGGCTCTTCTCAACCTCAGTTCGCGGCCTCTTGGAAGAACTTTCAGCACCACTACTAAGCGCCCTCTTGCGCGTCAGTCGGGGGCCCTCCTCCATCTCACTGTCAGTCTCCTCTAAATGAATAAGCGTTTTGCTAGGAGGAGACTACGCAGTGTCAGGACCCTGCTGCACAGGAGGAGCCACCTCTTGCAGCGGCTCAGCTGCCACCATATTAGGGGAGCCCTCAGACTCTGGGATAACCAAGTCCACGACACGCCCTGCCGTTGCCTCCAGAATGGTCTGCTCACCATCCCCCAGGGGACGCACCCCCACTGCTACGGCACGCGGATTCTCCAAGTTAACAACCGCAAAAAGATCCATCTCTGCACAATAAAGTAGACAAAGAAAAGCAAGTTACATAAAGTATGGAAAACGAAGAAACGCTTACATTAATAACGACAGAAGGAGCACCCACCCGTGCCATCCGCATTCAAGAATGTGGGAACCTCTGTCTCATGCTCGAAGAAGTTGCGACTGATGCCCATATGCACCAGGAACGCTTCCGGATACGGGTTGATGGGAATACGGTTCTCATCAATGACCGCCGCATGATCCACGTTATACCACGTCTCCGGGGGGCGCTCATCCTTGGGCAGAATGGCACGGGTGTAAAATGGAAAGTGGGAAGGAAAGACGGCGGCGTCAATCCAGAAGAATTTCTCCCTCCAGTCCTTGAGTTTATCCACCTTCTTCACATAGCATTGTAACTTGCCTACGCGCTTCGCGAAAGTAACCCACCCATTTGACCACGTCGCGTGATAGAGCGCGCGGAATAATTGGAGGGTCGGGTGAATCGCTAACAAGCGACAGTTCACCTCAAAATTGGCGATCTTCCCAGCACCAATACAGTGCAATTGGGAGATGTGGAGCTCGTAATAATTGAGTATATCACTCAAGAGCACGGAAATGGGTACGCGCTGATTCGCCCACTCAAAAAAGCGCGTATATAGCCCCACCTTCCCATCGGGGAAATTCGAGATGGTGTCATTTGGACCTGGCACCTCTGGGTGCAGATCATAAGGGATAAAATAATCCGAGGTGAACTGATTCAGTTCATCTTCGGTTATGTTAGAAGTGAAATCCTGAAGTTGCATAACCATTTTGTGTTTTCGAATGTGCGCACGCGCTATTACCTTCGGATTATCGTTCTTTGATAGCAGAGTGGAAGATATAAAAATGGTGGAAATATGATTTTTACTGTGGATATCACAGTAAAGGGAGGCGGTAGCTTATATAGTTTTCCACCCACCACAGATGATTGACACGTGTATCCCACTAACTCGAATCGTGTGGATGGGAGAGCTGACGGTACAGGGCAAGTGGATAACTTCTCCACTTCCCAAGGTACCCGAATTGCACCTTTTTTGGACTAGATACATCATACATGCGTTGTTGGCGGTAAAAAATTTTAAATCTTCCCGCGTACGCGTGGGGAATAATTTCGACACGACTTTAGTCTAGCATCCGCAGGTTTTACCCTGCGCACACTAGACTGGGGGGACATGATGACGTATAGTCTACACCCGGGCCACGGACCCGATTAGTAAACAATACTAATATATAAGCCCACCACGTATGGGCCGCTACGGCAATTAATGGACTACCACTTATACGGTTTGGGCCTACAAGGCCCAAGCCCAAAGCTATTTTCGGATAGGATATGGAATATCTCCTAAATAAAGGGGATATACACCAAATATCCAAGGTCGGCGAATACGCCGAGGAGTAGGGAACAAGAAACCTACTAGGGTTTCATGTGTATATAAAGGGCACCCAAGCCCTCGGTAAAGGTACGACTTCATTCAAACCCTAACTCTTCACAAAACCCTAAATTTCGATTACTTACTCTCACGCCGGAGGATAATCGGGGGAAACAATCCCTCGATAAGCCTAACGGTGTTGGCTTTCTTTCTTAGTGCACAGGTTCCACCAAGCATTAAGATCTAATTGGTACGAGAATAGAAGCCCTCACAAGGAACGCCCAACTTTTGTATCAACACACCCGTAGCACACTATCATTGGTTTGGTGCAATTCTTGCTTTTATGGTCAAGAGCTCCACACTTGTAACAACCCGGCGTATTACGCCTACACTCTCCAATATGAAACTTATTACACTCCGGACAAGCCACCTTAGTCTTGGTCTCCACATCTTCCTTGCCATGATCAAACTTGGTTTTCTTTCCATCTCTATCTCCAAACTCTTGCTTCCTCTTTGGTTCCTTAGCCTCTTTCTCCTTCCTCCTTAGCAAGTCCGCTTCTCTCACACGAGCTCTACTCAAAAGGTCTTCCATGGTAGTACATTTGAACGGAGAGATCACATCACGAATATCATCCTTGAGCATCCTTTGAGATTTGTCGACCTTAAGCTTTTCATTGCCGTTGTATTCGGGACAGTACGGAACCATGTCATTGAACTTCCTCCACAACTCATTCACGGTCTCACTGGTTTGGGTAAGAGATTGGAATTTCTCACGGATCTTGTCAATCTCCTCAGCCGGAGCATATTCGGCACTAAACAACTCCTTAAATTCTTTTCAAGTACATGTTTCCACCCAAGGTTCCCCCTTCTCACACACCTTCCCTTCCCGCCAAGTCTTAGCACTATCGCGAAGAAAGTTAGTAGCATAGATAACCTTCTTCCTTTCCTCACACCCACTAGTACGGAAAGCACCCTCCACAGCCGTAACCCACCTATTACTAACAATCGGGTCAGGAACACCGATAAACCGTGGTACATCACAAGCCGTGAAGTCCCGGTAGGTAGCTTTGTCACTCCTAGGTTCTTTTTCTATACCACATTCTTTCTTGAATTCCTTAAACTCCTCCTTCATTAGTCCTCTAAGATTTTGCGTTGTTTGATTAACATAAAAGGGCATTGCTTGCTTTATAGCTTTACCCACCCTTTTTGCCAACATTGTGTCCAAGGCTTTCATCTCCTCTTCGGAGAAACCCCTAAAGCTAGGTCCCTCGGAACTAGAAGAAGAGGAACTTTCTTTGTCCTTATCGTTGTTACCCGCACCACTTGCCGAAGATTCGGCATGTTTGGAAGTCGTAGATTTTGCGACTTCTTTTTGGTGAGGGGTTTCCATTTCTTCTTACTGAAAATTAGCAATTCACAATATCAAGCACAATCATATACTTAATCGATGCATGGATGACATTTCTATTCTTATGCTAACACCCTAGCTTGTCACCTATGTATGATCCAAATGATTTCAACTTCACATATGTTCCACATTTTTATCACTACGGTGGCCAGGTGTGGTCATAAAAATATCCAACATATGGGTCCTCAAAATCATTCAAACAATACACAAATAACAAACACTAGCTCTAAACGCATCTATACAAGGCCTAAATCTAGGAAATCCTAAAACTCTTAGACCGAAGCTCTGATACCAAGTCGTAACGCCCCGTGACCAAAAATGACTAAAAACGTGAAAATTTTTCGCAAAATATATGCCTAGAAACTGACATACAGTTACTCTTTTGCAAGCTTAAAAAAATCAATACATTTCTAGACCTTGAGACTATTTTTAAATGAAACAAGACTCAATTACCTTCAAAACGACGGGTGGCACGACCCGTGATGACTTACGGATCAAAAGATATGATTTTTTAAAGTTTACCGAATAACTGTCAGCGACCTCCATCCGATCGGATGGGAGATTCTGTCCAGATTTTGCATTTTCAAAATCCCTGGCTGAAACTCCGACCTCCCGGACTCGAAACTTAACCAAACTTTCCAGATTTCTTATATATGTCCATAAGATCATTTTCATACAAAAACATCTCCCGTTTGACCACCCGAAATAGTACTTTAAAAATGGACGGGTTATGCATAAAACCCATTCTAACCCATTGACACCCAAAATCACTTAAACCACTTCATTTACCCACCATACTTAACCAACATCCATAACTTAACCTACTAAACTTGACCCATACACTCATGACCCGTTCACACTCCAAAATGGGTGAGAACCCGCTTCTACCAAACACCCCCTTAAATGCCATATCCACTACACAACTTTTACCCATAACACTTAACCACAACATAACCATTTAAACACATACATAACTTGACATTTCTAATATTTTGCAAGTTGTTGGTACAAGGTCTTGAACCGTAGCTTTCCAAAATGGGTGAGATTGGCTAATTACCAAACATCCTCTTAATACCATCATAAACATATACCATATAGACTTCTTAACATTTACATGAACTCGACCTACGACCCAACTGGAACAACGACCTTATATAACAACAAGACCATTAAATAACAAAATGACCACATGGATTGAAATATACCCAAAACACGAAAGACACTTCAGGGGTTTCCAACTTCAACACGCTTGGCCCAAAAGAATATGGTCTTCTAGTCTACCTTCTTACGCTATAAGCTAAACTAGGTCCTTACCCTTGCCTCCTCCACTTGAACCTACAAAACCGTCATTAACTTTAAACATAAGCTAAATGCTTAGTAAGTATATAAGGCATAACCAACATCACAATTACATAAGATTGGTGATTAACACCAACCATAACATTAACAAGGAGCATCAAATGGGATTATTACTCACCTTGACCAAGCAAGTAATTTATATAACATTACACATCTAGCATTGGATCCAAGCTAACATATCATTACAAGCTCCATAACAATCACATTAACACCATCATAACATTAATATTATAACATTAACAAGGATTATACTCATATACTTACCTCAAATCCTATTAGCATCCTATTTGGCTTTGATTGGGCTTTTATAATTGCTCCCTATCACAAGATTAACTACAATTAGCAACTAACTAACTAAGGAGATCTTTAATTCATTACCTTTTGCCATAATCCTCAAAACCCACCATATGAACCCTAATTTGCACAATTGGGGAAAACCACTTACTTGTTGAAGAGATAACAATTAAGGTATCTCTAGTGATTCTTGATCACTTCTTGATACTCAAATGAGCTAGATGATCACTTGAAGTCTTCCTTCCCTTTTTCTTGCTAAAAGTCGACTCACCTAGAACACTCCAATCTCTTCCAGACTTTTCTAAAGAGTTGGCTATTTAATCATGTGTGGGAATAAGTTTAGTCATTTGGCCATTATGGTCCTCCTAGTTTCATCCTTTCTATCTTGACCACATATTATTTATTTAGCTAGCTCACGACATATAATACATAACATAATATTTACATAAATGGTACCTCATCGGGGTATGGGTGTAACAGGTCTGGAGACGCTATTGGGGTTTCTAGCTGGCTTTTGACAAGCTAAGCTTGTAGGGTGATTAACACTTCCTGTTTTAAACCAAATGCAATTGTAAGTAATTTTTCCAATTTGCTTAAATTTCACTAAGTACTGTTCAACTGGTTATTTTCTTATTCCTACTGCTTATTAGCCTTATTTCTGCTCATTCTAGCCTATTTTAGTCATTTGTTGTTGTTCCTTAGCTTATTCGTCATTTATGTTCAGTATTGTAAAGAAGCCTTAAAAAGCCAAAATTAGCTTAGTTTCGAATCAGCTTATCTAGGAGCTTATGCTTAGTTTCTCAGAGTTCAATAGTGCTTATTAGTCTCAGTAGAACATTTGACTTTTAAATTTTAGGCTTATTTAGGTCCCTTGTAGTTTTAAATATTTCAAGACAGTCCAGTTAGGGGTGTTTGGCTATATCTTATTTATGGATCAAAAATTGGTTTCACTGTTCATGTGGCATTCCCCTAACTTTGATTAATTTTATTCAACTCATTTAAGCTGATATCTAGGAATTTAAAGCTTATTCAAGTAGTATTGTAGGATTTAGTTGATTTTTTAGAATTTCAAGGCTCATAATTGTCTGATATAGCTTATTTTGGTAGATAAGTCAAAAACCTTTTCTATTGCAATTTTTGTGTTCAAATAGGTCACTGAAGGTGACTTGTTAAGTGTTGGTTGCTTCTCATTTAGAGTTGTAGTCATTAGCTCAAAATCTGGCACAGAACATACCATGGCAGTCTGCATAGTCCACAAGTGCTTAGATCAGCCTTAGTTTTTTATTTTTTATTTCTTCATTATAAGCCCTTTTAAGCTCAAACTTGGCACTGATAATCTTGGGTTGCTAGTGCACTTAGTCCGCATTTTTTAGAATTTTTCTTTTAGATTTTTACCAGCTTTTATCGGCTGCAAATTCTGCATTTTTTTTCATAATTATTGCTCAGATCAGCCTTAGTTTTTCATTTTTCATTTCTTCATTATAAGCCCTTTTAAGCTCAAACTTGGTACTGATAATATTGGGTTGCTAGTGCACTTATTCCACATTTTTTAGAATTTTTCTATTAGCTTTTTAATAGCTTTTTCTTACCTGCAAATTCTGCATTTTTTTTCATAATTATTGCTCAGATCAGCCTTAGTTTTTTATTTTTCATTTCTTCATTATTAACCCTTTTAAGCTCAAACCTGGTACTAATAATCTTGGGTTACTAGTGCACTTAGTTCACATTTTTTTGAATTTTTCTATTAGCTTTTTAATAGCTTTTTCTTACCTGCAAAATCACCTCAGTTGGCTGAAATTTTTAATGAATTTTGCCTAATTCAGCCCATGTTTTTTAATTTCCATAAGTTCATTACAAGCTTATTTGTTCTGAAAATTTGTACTTTTACTGTTGGATTGCTTATATACTTGTTCCATATTTTTTAAAATTTTTTTATTAGCTTATAGATAGCTTTTCAGTAGCTTATTTTAGTCATTTTTTTTATTAGATAGATTTTTTTTATTAGCTTATAGTAGATTTTTTATAAGTCATTTTTAGTTTATGTTTACATATTTTAGCATAGAAATCCAAAATATCCCTTTTCACTATTCATCACACACAATCACGAACCAAATCACAAATTCCATTCAATCCTTCATTGGGGATAACGACCTGGGTTACACATACTTCACTTGTGTTTCCTAGGAAATATTTATGCATTGATTTTCGCGAATCAATTTTTGTCGCCGCTGCCGGGGAAGGCTTGAAGTGAATTTTTGATTCCCGTTTTGTCGGTTCGTGTTTTGAAGACCCTTCCCCGTGAAGTTATCGTTTTCTCTCGTTAATATTTTCTTATAAAAACCCAAAAAGATTTTCTTTTCAAATTTATTTTCCTTTTTCCCTTTGTGTTTTTCAAATTGTTTCTAAATTATAAAAATCCAAAAATAATCTTCTCATTCCTTTTATCAGTTTAATTTTTCTTTATGTCTTCATCTTACCAATATGGTTGTGAATGGTGTGAAGGTCCTCCGAACGGTGGAAATTGCCCCGGTTGTAGCATTGTAAATTCGGGAAACGGGTTTGTCTATGACCAAAATCCCTACAATGAAACAACCAATTTCCTTAACCAACCCCCACACCATGAAATGGAAACATATTATTGTAAATATTGTGGAGGTCCCCACCAAGGTTTTGAATGTCAAACAGGGAACACGCTTGTCCATGAGCAAGTTCCATGTAACAATCAAAATTTTGGTTATGACCAATATCCACATACTTCACTGAATCAATCACATTGTTGTGAGTACTGTGGAGGTCCGGATTATAACTCCGATTGTCAAATGAGGAACCCGCTTGTCTATGAGCATGGCCTATGTAACAATTATGATTATTCTTATCATGACCAACCTCCACAGTACCAAATGATTCAAACACAACCTCAGCCACTTCCTCAAGAAGTTCTCCATGTTCTAGATTTAATAAAAGGAATTAAGGATTTGGCTAATAAACTTCCCCAAGAAGATCCTCATGAAAAATCTATGGAAGAATTACTAGCCGAAGAACGAGCAGCACAAAGGCGTTCCATATTTCTCAAGGCTGCCATTCTCGATGACGATGATGAGGACACTATTCAAATTGGGGAGTTTTACAAAAAATCATCATCTGCTATCACACTCGTCCAGAAAAAGCAGGATGACAAGAGTATTGCAGAACTACTAGCAGAAGAGCAAATGGAGCGTATAAAAGCTATTTATGCTAGCAACAATGATGAAGAGAACGACGAGGAGAGTGCTATTCCTTTGAATAATATCATTTCTCAACTCCCTCAGTCTATTGCAATCACATCCATCTTACCGACTATGGACTCCGGGGACTCTCTCATTATGGGGGATGAGCATCTTAGCACTATTCCTGAAAAGGAATAGGACGAATTCATAAAGTCTAGTGTTGTGAACCTTTTCCCAATCCCAAGTGAGTCTGAGGATATATCCGACAGTGAATGTGATGGGACTTTTCGTAGTGATTATCCTCTTGACACTGCGAAAGATTTTTCCGGGATTTTCTCTAACCCTCTTTTCAATTCCAACGATGACTTTTCCTCTAGTGATGACGAATCACTTTCTGATGAGGACGTTCCAAATGAAAGTATCAAAGTCTATTCGAGCTCTCTTTTTGAATTTGATGACAAGTACCTTTCTAGCAACGTAAATCCTCTTTTTGATGAAGTGTTAGAGAACGATGAGGTCAAAGACTCTATTATTTTTAAACTTGATGATATGACCTCAATTTTTAATCCCGACATTCAAAAGGACATTCTTTCTCCGACATATGTGACATTTCCTTCTGAGGATCGCCATTATATTGACTTCACATATGTCATTCGAGTTTTTCTACCTTTCTTCACCTATAAGGTAACTTGTCATTTCCTTCACTCGTTCGGGAGTGAAGACACCATTTTTAACCCCGGCATCTCCATTTATCATTCTTTTGATCCGGGTGTATCTCATCGGAGTGGAACTTTCAAGAACTTCAATGTTTATCCAAACATATTGAATGAAAATCCGATGGAGATTTTCTCTTCCACATGCTTCCCCAAGAACAAATGAATTCTAGGCGAGTCAAGCTAATGACTCGATCATAAACAAGCGCTTCGTGAGAGGCAACCCGTGTGTTTTGTATTTATGTGCTAATAAGTGTAACGTGAGGAGGTCTATCTCTTCCATTTCTTGTGTTTGGTGTTTGTTGTTTTGTGCAGGATTTACCCGACATGTGAAGACTCTCGTGCTCATGGTTTTGTCTATCTCCACTCGAGTCTCATCATACAGTGCTGAATGAGAAATCCGGTATCCTTAATCATATCGACTAATGTTATCTATTTGGCATAATTCATAAACGGCCTTAGATTTGCGTAAGACGACCCTTACCTTTAAAACATTGAGGACAATGTTTCGTTTTAGTCTGGGGGTGATCTTTCGATTTGATTTTACCTTGCATTTTTTTGTATACCCTCGCAACCCCGTTTTTCCACCAAAAATCCAAAAAAATGAGGAAATTTTAAAATTTTTTGCAAAAATATCATAAGTGTTTTGACACATGGTTGACTTTCCGCTGGTTAGAGTAGGAATAAATTTTTGACTTGACCGGGCGTGTTGACCTCTAGCTTGTCCCCTTAAACTTTTTGACTAAGCATTCGCGGATCTTTTTATTAAAGATTTTAAATTTGCAAAGAACGAGAAATGATAGAGTTGATTATAAGTTGTGATGCTAAGCAAGGATTAGTTGGTTATCTTAAAGGCTCATTAGTGTAATTTGTAGTTTTTCCTCCCAGAAGTTAAATTAGTGTTGTTTTCAAATTTTTAAACTTAGAAATCGTTTTATTATAAACTTTTATACAATTTTGATATAGAGTCCGAGTTCAACTTTTTTTTTAATTTTTGAGAAAGCATATATATATAATTAAAAAAAGTAAAAAATAATAAAAAAATGAAAAAATAAAAAAAAAAGAAAAAGAAAAAAGAAAAAAAAATGGAATGATATTGCAAAATAAGAAAATGGAATGATATTGCAAAATGCAATAAATTATGATGTTGCAAAAATAAAGATGTATATGTTGTTTACATGAATAAATGTAGGAAACTTGCTTTTTCTTAAATTTAAATCAGAAGTTTAACTAGGATTCGTCAATTTTGTCATAAAGGTTAAACGGTCATTTGGTAGATTGTTGATTTCAAAGACCCCAAAAGCTCCGGTACTATTCTCTGTGAGGTGTCAAAAGCCTGGTCACCTAAAACCAACTTGTTTGGGATGTGCCGAAAAGAAAGCCGTTACATGGAGTGATCTCACCTTTGAGTCTCTAATCTCTAAATGATCGTTTGTTGTTATTTATTTAAGTTTTTAATACTAGCTTAGTGGGAATATCAAAAATCTTTGAAATCGAAATTCCGCTGATTCCGATACTATTCTCTGTGGGGTGTCAAAAGCCTGGTCACCTAAAATCAACTGGTTTGGGATGTGCCAAGAAGAAAGCCGCTACATGGAAAAGGCCCTTTTTGATCCTTAGATTTTTGAGGTTCCCGGTAAATTAGTATTTGACTTAAACAAATAACAACCATAATAATTTTGATTTTTGTGATCAAACTTTTGAAAATAAGCACACTTACCGAACGTATAGAATAATTGGGGAGTGAAAAGTTTACAAGTTACATTCATGAGTAGCGTTAGCATCTTAACTTGTATTTAACAATGATTTCATTTTTAAGCTTGGTTTGGGGACTTGTGAAAAATCAGGGACGATGAATTTTATCTGTATAGTCACTTCTTTATGAGTTGTGTTTCATACTCCGTGATCCTAAAAGGTATTGTGAACTAATAAAAGTCAACATCCCGACACAAGAAAAAGAGAAAAATACAAAAATAGTGTAAGCGTGAATAAAATGGAAAAATGGGGCGTTTTTAGAACTATTGATTTCTTAAATCTCTTTTGAATATTTTACTACTTTTCAAAGTTAGTAAAATGAGGATTGAAATTTTTGGTTTCAAAAGTGTGAGTTGATAACATTGCGTAAGGACACGGCAATACCTTAGTCTGGGGGATTTTGATATGTGTTAAATTACACATATCTTTTACCTAATAAAACGGACCAAATATACCAAAAACTAACTAAATATGCCAAATATATTATGTTTTTGTGTTTATACATGTGCAGGTATGGATATTGAGAAACGGACAAAATCGATGACAGAATGGACAAAACCGAGCACGAGAGGGGAAAGAGTACAAAAAGCCGAGGCCGGGGAAGAAATTTACAAGTTTGGACCAAAATTATGCTCAAATTGTCAAAATTCGACCCTCAAGAATATCAAAATGTCAAAAGTGGTCATTGGAAATAATTTTCAGAATTGGCAGTTTTGGTCCCTAAACTTAAAACTAATTTCAAACCTTACCCTAAATAACCAACCCACCTTTTTATCCTAACAATTAAAACAAATAAACCCTTAAACTAAACCCAGCCCAACACCAATAAACCAAACCCAATCACCATCCAACCCAACCCCACGTTTTTAGCTAATACCAGGGTCAAACTGGTCAAACCCACCCTTCCCTTTACCACTTGCCGCCAAAACCAAAACCACCATTTCTCACCTTCTCCCCTGACACTCTCACCCACACCCTGCTTTACTACTGCTACACTCCACCTCCCCCCTCCAATAGCTTCAGTCCAAGTACTTCTTCACGTGATACCATTTCCAGTTGGAAATCCACCCAACTGATTTCCCGCCAAAAACCAATTCGATGGCTAAGATTGATTTGAAAGGATCCAAAGGCTCAGGAATGATGGAGAAACCCTTGGTGTTTCATTAAGGGCTATAAAAGACCTCCTCAGTACACAGAAGTGGGGGGGTTAGATTCTAGGTCATATTTAGTGTTGGGAACACGTTTTGTATTATCAAGTATTGATCATTATGTAATAAGATTGCTTAGGCCTTTAGGTTTGATTTATGGCCCAGCCTGTGTAGAAGGCCCATGGGCTGTGTCTTGTTATTTATTAATTATGTTTAATTAGGGCTTTAAGCCCAAGACCATGTAAAAACTATAAATACCCCCTCCCATTCAAGGGAGAGGGTTGGTTGGTTGAAGAGCTAAACATTTCACTATTATTGTTAATCATCCTTCCACTCTCTTTCTCTCTCTACTTTCTCTCACTAGATCTAGATCTAATTAGGTAGCTTGTGTGATTAATTAATAGATTTATTAAGTGGTATCATTCGCCTAGGGATAATTTAGGTTGTTCACGATTGGATTTACGAAAAAAATTAACAAAATTCGAGAAGTTACAGTTCATCCGAGAAAACACTGTTCATCCGAGAGGTTACTGTTCATTGATCGAGTTTCTGACTAATTCATCGAGTTAGATGCATTAGTCGAGTTTCTGAGGGTGATCAAGTTTCTGATATAGTCGAGTTTATCCTTGATCGAGTTTCTGGCAATTCATCGAGTTTGGTGAATTAGTCGAGTTTCTACTTGATCGAGTTTCTGGTTCATTAAGTTTCTAATATCAAGTTTGAACACTTTATCGAGTCAGATAAAGTAATTGAGTTTGATAAGATTAATCGAGTTTCTCAGATCATCGAGTTTCTTGACATAATCGAGTTTCTTGAGTAATCGAGCTTCTTGGGTTGATCGAGTTTCTTGAGTAATCGAGCTTCTTGGGTTGATCGAGTTTCTTGACTAATCGAGTTTCTTGGATTGATCGAGTTTCTTGATTAATCGAGCTTCTTGGGTTAGTCGAGTTTTTGGATTTTTTTTTTTTTTTTTTTTTTTTTTTGTGAAGAGTTATTGAGTTTCTAGTGTAAAATCCTCCGAGTTTCAACGATTGAAATCTCCGAGTTTCTAGAGTAAAATCCTCAGCGTTTCTTCAAGTTTTTTCACCTTTCATCAATCTAATCTACGACAACAACCGTTATTATCCTTTGAAGATCCTAAACCTACATCCACAAGTTACTTAACGATGTCTCAACCGCCATACAATCACTATTTCTACAATCAACAACAACAACCATATCGTCAACAACAACAACAACCATATCTATATCAGTATCCTCAACAACAAAATCAACCACAATATCCACCTCAGTATCAACAACAACAAATGTTTATGCATCAACATCAATTCCCTCAGCAGCAACAACTTCCTTCACAACCAATGCATAACTACCAATCTCCTTCCAGAGAACCACACTGGTTTACAAAGATGTGCGAAGCCATTAGTAGTCAACAACCGAGGCATGAAGCTGGTTCTTTCGACACACCACCTATGCTCACACCAGGAAACAATGTGCAGTGGTCCAGTCGTTTTCTATGATTCATCGAACTAAGGAAACCACACGGGAAATATCTGAAAAAAGTCATCATTGATAGACCATATCCAACACCTTCAACGACCATTCCTGCTGATCCAACTCAAGTTCCTCTAAGAGAAGCAACAACAACCCCCATTCCTCTAGCTCAACTAACTGCTGAACAAGTCCAACAACAAGAGGCCAATGAGCTAGCTATGTCTTATATACTCCAAGGGATTCTGAATCCCATCTTCAGGAGTATTAATGCCCAAAAGACAGCCAAGGCTATGTGGGAGCACGTACATCTGCTTATGGAAGGCACTGAACTCAATCAAGAGGACTTGGAATCAAAGTTGTATATGGAATACACACACTTCATGATCGAACCTGAGGAATCCTTGGAATCATACTATCATCGTTTCACCAACATCATTAATGATCTGGATCGCCACAATATCACCTTACCAAAGATTGCTGTAAATTCAAAGTTTCTGGGATGTCTCGGGCCAGATTGGCAGAAGTATGTCACGTTTGTTTGACAAGCCAAAAAGATAAATGACGTTTCTTATGGGTTATTATATGATTACCTAAAACAACACCAATCTGAGGTTGATAAGGACCGTGCCGCACGTGGAGGATTCTCATCAGCACCTAATCCAAATTCACTGGCATTAATGGCTCAATCGTATTTTGCACCAAATCAGGAGTTTGTTCCACCAACACCTCATTCAGGTTTTGCACCACAACCGTCAAACCAAATTGTCCCTTATGAAGCACCGCACAATACCCTGATACTCAACTTGTTCCATACAACAACTCTGATTATAACATGTACTCAAATGTTGACACTGATGAAGATGATGCTTTTAACTCTCTGAATGAAGGATTTGCATTAATTGCTCGTGCATTTAGCAAATTTTCCAACAAGTCGAACAATCGATTGAGATCTTCATCGAATACAAGAAATCATGCAGTGGTCAATGATGGAAGAGTTGAGATTCAAAATCGGTCTTCAGGAAGGTTTGCTTTAGGAAACATGGGGAATTCTGGTGGGCAACGATTCAGTTCAGGAGGAGGTAGTCGAAACAGCATGGGAAACACTCAAAGAAGGACTCAGTTTGCTGATAAGGGGAAAGGGATTGCTAATACATCCATCACTTGCTACAATTGTGGGTGAAATGGTCATATGGCTAATGCATGCCCCAAGCCGAGAACAATGGGTAGTGCATACCATAAAGAAGCTCTTCTCATGGCATTGAAGGATGAAAAGGCCAGTGGTATTTTGATAGAGAAGGAGCAGAGTTTTATGGCAAATGCATACTCCGATGACGAAATAGAGGATCTGGAGGCTAATGCTGCAGTCATGTTAATGGCCAACATGCAGGAGATGAACATGAGCGAGACAGGCCCGGTATATGATACCGATGGCTTATCTCAGGTATCTGATGCAGATTGTCTTATTCATGAAATAGCCTCACCATCTGTATCTTCATCTACAAAAGAAACTTTTGTTCAAAATGATTTATCATTTTCATCTCAAGAAAATGATCAAATAAACACAGTGGTTACCTTTGATGATGATCAAATTAACCCAGTGGTTTCATTTGATGATTCTTTTGAAGATGACAATCATGATCATCTTGAACAAAATGATCCTATGCAAGATTCGGATTCAGAACTCATGACCTTATTTCTTGCCACCTAATCACAATTGAATGCACATAAATCTCAGATGGATAAATGCAATGACATTAACAAAAACTTAAAAGCCAAAGTTGCATTATTAACAAAGGACCTTGAGTGCTACAAGCAACAACTTTCAAATTATGAAAATCAAGAAAAACGTGAGAAAAGCCTTGAGATTGCATTCCAACAATCATTCGTTCAGGTAAAGAATTTAGAACATCAAGTTCATGAGTTAACTATTTCTAAAAATGATTTGATTTCTCAAAAAGAACAAGAGCAATTCGAATTTCAAAAACAAATTGACAGTTTAAACTCTGAGCTTTCCAAAACTAAAACCGAATTTTCAAATTGTCAAAATGATCTTATTGAAGAAAAACAAACCACAAGGAAACGAGTTAACTCATATCTTGAGGAGATTGTTGAGTTGGAATCCAAGCTCAAAGATTTTCAAAACGTTGTTTATAAAACGGGTAATTCTGTTACAACTATTCAAAACCTAACTGTCAAACCAAATCCTCGCGGATATGGATTTGCAATTGGAAATGATCAACCTCGTTTTTTAAACAAAGCACTCAAGGAACATCCTAAGTTGTATAGTGCAGAGTTATTATTTGATGATACTTTTCAACGTGTTGTTGTTTATAATACTGAAGAGGAACTAGAACAAGCGGACGAGAGTCGATCCAAAATGAGTTGTGTTTATTATAATAAACCATACGATTATTCGAAAGCACCTCATATTAAAGAATCTTTTGTACCTCAAAAAGAAAGATCTGTACAACCGTGCTCTTTAACTGAAACAAATACTTCATCTGACGTTGGTCCAGTCACCACTGTTGCACAAGTCAATGGTACTTTACCAAGTCAAGGTGTTAATGAACAAATGCCAAAAGAATGTCGCATTCTTAAATATTTTAAAACATTTATGGAGGACATTCAACTTTTGGAAAACGCAATTGAAAGAAATTCTGAAATCAAAATCTCCACTTTTCTCTCTCCTTATGAGAAAGAAAAGCGAGAAGTTTTTCAAAAACAATTTTTGCCACTTGTCAAACACCTGCGACTTTGTGCCACACAATGGGAACTGGAACTCCAGTCAGAAGTTGTATCAATGATGAGTATTTTCAAAGCAAAAGATAACAAAATTCCAAAACAAAAAGGTCAAAAGAAAGCTTTAGAAAAAGATGTTGATCGACTCTTAACGAATGTTCTCAGTTCTGATGTGATATCTGTGCTTATGAATGCTATCTATTTGTCGTGCAATGAATTGCTTGTTGATGATCACTGTGTTGAAGTTGAGACAATGAGAATTGAGATTGATAATCTGAGAAAAGAAAATGAGAGACTCAGACAAATCAATGATGATGTGGAAACCAAATGTGCAAAAGAAATTTTCAAACTTAACCAAAGACTGCAATGGTGTCAGACTCAAAGTATTAACTTTGAGTTAGCACTACAAAGTCAAAAAGAATCTTTATCTTCTCAAAACATTCATGTTTCAAAACTTCAAACTCTTGAAAAAGAAGTTGAGGTTTTAAAACATCAAAATTTTGAGTATGAAAAAGATATTGCTGAAGTTTGTGAAAATAGAAATGAAATTGTTCGGTTAAATAGAAAATTGGAATCCAAAATTCAAGATCAAAACCACATCATCATTGAAATGAAAGAGAAACTCAGAACTCTTGACAAAGGGAAAGCTGTACAGTATAATGTGATTGCACCAGGAATGTACAAAGTCGACAAAGCACCTAAGAAAGCATCATCGTCAACTGCTAATGTGAATACTTCCACTTCCACAGGATTAGGCAACACATCTAAGGCTAGCAGCTCAAAGACCACCAAGAGTTAAAAGATGAATAGAGTTTGGAAACCTAAGAGTGGATTATCTAAGAATGCAGAAGTAGAAGTTAATACTAGTAGTTTGAATAAGATGCACATTATGTCTAGAATAGAATCCAACTTGTCTAAGTGTAATTCTGTATCTGATGTAATGAATGCTGACTCTTTGAATGTTATGAATGATATTATGGTTGATGCTTATTGTATGTTCTGTCGTGCTAGTATGTTATCTGGTAATCATGCAAAATGTGTAGCAAAAACCCTTTTATCTAGGAGACAGAAATGTACTAATGGCATTTCCAATAGGCCTATCACAGCTGCTAAGTCCATTTTAGGAAAACCGCCACAAGTAGTTTCTGAGACCAAAGTTGACAAGACCATAGCTGCATCTAGGAAAAACCGATCACCAAGTACTTACATTAGGAAGAAAGCAGAGACTAGTTGGACGTGGCAGCGTTGGTTACAGCATAAGCCTAGTTTTAATTGGGTACCAAAGATGCTTAACACCTGTATGACTAACCCAACGGGATCTAAAGGTTCCAACTCTCCATCTGTGTCTTCTCATTGTGATGCAGGTGATCCAAATTGTTCTCTGGATTATTGATAGCGGATGTTTCCAGCACATGACAGGCAATCTAAAGCTTCTAGTAAACTTCGTTGCGAAGTTCATAGGCACTGTCAGGTTAATGATCATTTCGCGGCTATCATGGGTTATGGTGATTACGTCAACGGGAATATCGAGATTAGCCGTGTCTACTATGTCGAGGGCCTTGGTCATAATTTATTCTCCGTCGGGCAATTCTGCGATGGTGATTTAGAAGTAGCTTTTCGGGACAAAACATGTTTTGTTCGAGATCTTCATGGAAATGATCTAATGAAAGGAAAGCGCGGAACCAGCCTTTATACTATTTCCTTCTCGGACATGACAGCTTCCTCACCAATTTGTCTACTATCCAAGGCACATCCCACCAAAGCATGGTTATGGCACAAGCATATGTCTCACCTGAACTTCAAAACAATGACCGAGATCGCTCGTAAAAAGTTGGTCGATGGTCTTCCAAAATTCAGATACGCCAAAGATCATTTGTGTCTCGCTAGTGAATAAGGAAAAAGTACTCATGCTCACTTTCCTCCTAAACCCAAGCACAGTACTGATCACGTACTTCAACTATTACATATGGATCTGAGTAGCCCTATGCGTGTCCAAACTATTAATGGGAAGCGGTACATACTGGTAATTGTCGATGATTATTCAAGATGGACTTGGACTTATTTTCTTCGTAGTAAAGATCAAGCACCGTCCATGATCATCACCTTTCTCACAAAGATTCAAATTCAGTTACGCAACACCGTCAGAAAAATTCGAACAGATAATGGAACTGAATTCAAGAATCAGACTCTTAGGGAGTATTATGAGAAAGTGAGTATTGAACATCAAACATCCATTGCTCGCAGCCCCGAACAGAACGGTGTGGTCAAAAGGCGAAACCGAACTCTAGTGGAAGTAGCATGAACAATGTTAATCAATGCTCAGTTACCGGACTACCTATGGGCTTAAGCCTTTTCAACTGCCTGCTACACCCAAAACAGATGCATGATCACCAAAAGGCACACAAAGACACCATATGAGATTGTTCACCGTCGAAAACCAAACATTAATTACTTTCATGTCTTTGGAGCTCTTTTCTATCCAAAGAATGATCGTGATGACCTCGGAAAATTGAAGGCCAAAGCGGATATAGGGATTTTTGTCGGTTATTGTGAAAATTCAAAGGGATTCAGAATTTGGAACCGTCGCACCCGGGAGATTCAAGAGACTATACATGCTAATTTCGATGAGCTTACCGAAATGGCTTCTGAGTAAAACAGCTTAGAACCCGCATCCAACCGTCTCAACTTTCCTAATCCTTCAGCTGCAACTTTCTCTCTAAACCGCAAAGATCTAGAAGACTTGTTTGCTCCATTGTTTGATGACACTATGGTTCATCGTGCTCAAGATGTATCCACAAGTTTCGCTGCACAACCACCCGTCAATATTCAAGAACCTGATACACCAGTGACTACAACCACTACAGTTGCTGAAGATGCACCTCAACCTGACACCTCATCATCCATAGATCAAACACCTTCTACTTCTGCGTCTGCAGCTGAAGGAACCCCCCAACATTCTTCTGAAGTACCCACTCCAGCAGATTATGACGGGAATGCATTTTTCAATCCATTTGCGCTGGCTCCAACCCTTCCTGATGTCGCAGAGTCGTCCACACGCAACTTGGAACCGTCAAATCTGCACCATACATATCAACATTACCCATCAACACACAAATGGACAAAGGATCATCCCCTTGTAAATGTGATTGGCAACATAGAAAACCCTGTCATGACAAGACAACGACTCCATACAGACGGTGAAACCTGCATTTATGCACTCACCGTTTGTCAGTCCGAACCCAAAAACATTAAAGAAGCCCTTACCTACGACAACTGGATTGAGTCTATGCAAGAAGAATTGGATCAATTCAAGAGGTTGGAAGTTTGGGAATTGGTAGAAAGACTAGATGGGGTTTACGTCGTCGGTTTGAAGTGGATCTGTAAAAATAAGTTAGATGCGGACGGTACAGTTATTCGTAACAATTCCCGCTTGGTCGCCAAAGGGTTCAGTCAGGAAGAAGGGATTGACTTCGAAGAATCGTTTGCGCCAGTGGCACGTCTTGAGGCTGTAAGAATGTTCCTGGCGTACGCTGCTCACAAGAACATCATGGTATACCAGATGGACGTGAAGACGGCATTTCTCAATGGACAACTCCGGGAAGAGGTGTTTGTTTCACAACCAGAGGGCTTCGTCAATCCAGAGCATCCAAACCATGTCTACAGGCTCAAGAAAGCCCTCTACGGCCTTAAACAAGCCCCGAGGGCATAGTACGACAAACTGTCTGCATTCTTATTAGCCAATCATTTTACTAAAGGATCTGTTGACCCGACTTTATTTATACAAAAACACGGGGAGGATATTCTCATTGTTCAAATTTATGTAGATGATATCATTTTTGGATCAACTCATAAAAAATATTCAAACGCTTTTGCAAGACTTATGAAACAAAACTTTGAGATGTCCATGATGGGTGAACTCAAGTTCTTTCTAGGACTGCAAGTTCATCAATCACCCCATGGTATATTTTTAAGTCAGTCCAAATATGCACAGGAAATATTGAAAAAGCATGGCATGAATACTTGTGACACCTATAACACCCCCATGTCCTCCTCATCCCCAAAGCTAGATGCTGATCTACATGGCACACCCATTGATCCTACGAAATATCGTAGTATGATTGGGTCTCTCACGTATCTCACCGCTAGCCGGCCGGATGTTGTATTTGCCACGTACTTATGCTCCCGTTACCAGTCTTGACCTACTGAACGTCATTTGTCTGCTGTTAAGAGGATCCTTCGATACATAAAGGGAACCATTCACTTGGGGTTCTGGTATCCGAAGGATTCCGGGTTTGAACTTGTTGCTTTTTCAGACGCTGACCATGCAGGTTGTTTAGACACGAGAAAAAGTACGTCTATGGGAGTACAATTTTTAGGTGACAAGCTCATCTCTTGGCAGTCCAAGAAGCAAGACTGTACATCACTGTCGTCTACAGAATCAGAATACGTCGCCATGTCTTCCTGCTGCGCTCAAGTCATTTGGATGCGATCTCAGCTGATGGAATACGGATTCGTGTTCAACAAGATTTCGATGTACTGCGACTCCAAGAGTGCCATCGCTATTTCATGCAACACAGTTCAACACTGCAAATCAAAGCATATTGCTCTCCGGTATCATTTTATCAAAGAGCATGTGGAAATGGGTACAGTTGAATTATACTTTGTGGGTACTGAACACCAATTGGCGGATTTGTTCACCAAAGCCTTGCCTCATGCAAGATTTGTGGAACTGGTTCACCAAATTGGTATGTGATGTTTGACTCCTAATGATTTGGAAAACTTTCTCAAAAACAATTAATCAGAGTCAAATATTCAAAACTATCTTTCTAAATAATTCTTGAAAAAACTCAAAAAGATTTTCCTATTTATATATATATATATATATATATATATATAAAACTCTAAGTGTGCAAAAGTGTATCCTAATCAAAATATGTTCTCGTCATTTCAAATTTCATTATTTCAAATCACGAACATATTTTGAGGGGGAGAAATTTTTGCACATTTATCATCTCGAATCTTCATTAAAATCATCATCGAAACATATTTCTATGAACTCTTAGACTACTTGTCTTAAAAAAATTCAAAAATAGGTCTTAGTTCAAGGGGGAGAAATGTCATAAAATATTGGATCTTGATTTTAGACATAAAGGGCTGAAACTGTCAATGAAGGAAAGTTATGTCTTTAGGACCTCAAATTGAGTTAGGTTCATAGTTAAAGGATTGAATCTATCAAAGTGAAACAAGTTATCAACTTAGGACCTAATGCAAACTAGGATGTAAATTAGAGGACTTAAACAGACAAAAGGCAAAACTTGATAGATAAAACATAAGGTCTGACTTCAGTCAAACGCATAACATACACAGTAATTCCATTAACTATTCCCTCTCGCTTAAACCCTCGACCGTACACTTAAAACCCCTCAACACAGTCAAGATATTAGATTCTTCGTTAAATCATCAAATTGTAAGCGCTTTATTTAATCATTAATGCCATAGAAATGTTCGCATATCATTTGTATTGATTAAATTTAGGATTTACGATTTTAGGGTTCTACGAAGAATTTGGGTGTTTGTTGTTTATCGTTATTTGTTCTAATTGAGATAGTGTAATCGTTTCATTACATGATTCTGAGTCTATTGCGATAGATTAATTAGATTCAATAACGCAAGATAGAGCAACTTAAGTTTGTTAGGGTTTAAGGCTGTCGTACTTATGAACTGTGATGAATAACTGATAGGGTGAATTGTTATAATGTTGAGATATACTTGGTAATTGGTTTAGAGCTTATGGATAATTTTCTTATGAATAAAATACTGAATACCATGTTTGTATGAAGTTACTTGCTGATAAGTGTTTGATCGAGTTTCTTACTCGAGTTTGTTGCTGATGAGTTGATCGAGTTTGTGCTTTATATGAATAACCTGATCGAGTTTCTATAATCATTGATCGACTTTGTCTCCGACTTAGGAGACAATAGTCAAACTAGTCGAGTTTTCTCCACTAGTCGAGTTTCTCTACTAGTCGAGTTTCTCCCTAGTCGAGTTTCTCTCTAGTCGAGTTTCTCCTAGTCGAGTTTCTCTCTAGTCGAGTTTCTCAACTAGTCGAGTTTCTCAACTAGTCGAGTTTCTCAAACTAGTCGAGTTTCTCTAGTTAGACGAATTCCTAAAGTTGATCGATTTTCCAGATAGTCGAGTGTAACACCCCAACCCGACAAGGGTAGAGATGTCACAATAATGGTTTCACATCAGAACAAACACAAGCATATGACATAAATAATACAATAGAATTTCAATGGTTACAATGGAAAATCCGAAACTACAAGGTTACAAATGAGAAATACAATAATTACTAAGTCTGAGTATAAGCTCTTCTAGTCATCTATAATCCAAATAGCTAATAAGGTCTTCTAAGTCCAAGGTACTCTCCACTCATACCCAGCTTCCAACTAAACCTGCCGCAGGAAAAGAAATGCGGCTGAGCTACGAAAGCTCAGTGAACAGATATAACGACAACAAAACAGTAATGATGGAATAGTGAAGTAAATGAAACAATGCAAGGTATCACAAGAGTTAGGAAAGAATATAAAAGTTATGCAGATATATCAGGAATTAAGAAACAGTTACAATAGATAAGAGTAAAGGGAAATAGTAATCCCAACCCGAGCCCAAGTCATATCAAGTCAAGTCATGTATCAAGTCAAGTATCAAGTCAAGTATGTATTCGGAGGGGTGACCTCGGAATACTAAGTACAAGGTTATAAGGTAAAGTAAACAGAAATCCACTACGAGCCCAAATCAAATCAAATATCAAATCAAATAGGTGTACGGAGGGGAGACCTCGGTACCAAACGCAATATGATGGGATACCTCCAAAGGGTGGAGTCATGAGCTCTCAAGATGTGAAAGACGTGTATCGCACACACCATCAGTCACCAAATATAACAAACTCGAATCAAATAACAAATCTAGGATGCATCCATACGCCCCAGGTGGCCAAAGTCTGCCTCTACGTAACAAATCAAATCAAATCAGGGACGGGACAGGTCATCACTCTCCTGCCCTAGAGTCATGCCATCGGTGCATCAATGACATGGACATGAAACCCTCATGCCTAGTGAATGGCTCGTAGTCTCAAACTGTGGGTCAAGGGTCAAGTATCAAATGTCCAAGTATCCAAGTTTAAATTTCATATCAAGTGGTTCAAGTCAAATTTCCATTTCAATTATATCATAAGGTTCATATCAAATGGTCAAAACAAAAGGAATCATTGCAAAGGGTTTATATCAAAGGTTTATAAAGCAAAGTTTCATAGCAACAGTTCATTTAAAAAGGTTTCTATTAAAAGTCCATTTAAAGCAGTCTTTCAATAATGGTTTTCATAAAAATGATCTTACAAAATAGTTTTCATAAAAACTCTAAGTAACTTTCATTTAAAAGTAGTATCGCATCTTTTTAAAATAGCTTTTCTCAAACATTTTCATATATAATTAAGAAAGGTTTTCACATCCAGTTACCAAAATCAAATGAACCTTCAAAGTATCAAGTGATTCAAATATTCATGTTACAGGGTGACGAACGAGTCATATCAAGTATCAAGGGAACATGCAAGGTTCCATTATCAAGGTTCACAAATCAAGGGAAACATAGCAAAGGCATAGATTAAATAAGAAAGCCCCAAATAAAAAGGCTCAGATCATAATCAAACCAATATAGACAGATGTAAGTGAAACATGAAGAACGAATCAAAGTATAAGGGAACATAGCAATGGCTTAGGGAACCCTATAGTGAATCAAGATCAAAAGTCATGAGAAGGACACCCTTACTGAGAAAGGGTAGAATATCTATACCTTATACAGCAAGTGAAAACACATCTAGAAATATAAAGATCGGAAACAAACTCCATCTTCAGCGAGTCTACACGAATACATCGTCGTCTTATTATTAATATCTTCTTTAAATTAGATTTCTCATTTTAGTCGGCTTTCCATTTTTAGCAGGTTTCCTCAATTAGTAAGTTTCCATTTTTAGAAAGTTTCCTTATTTAGCAAGTTTCCAAAAATAGCAATTTTCCATAATCAGACAAATTCCATAAAATAATTAGGTTAAGTCATTTATTAATTATTATTATGGAAATAGGGTTCATTTTAGCAAGTCATGATAGTTTAGGGTTCATTATGACAACTTTCCATATTTTAGGGTTTTAAATGTAAATATGCCAAAGTTAAGGTCCAAAATGCAAATATTACAAGTTATTCATTTTAAACCATAAGTTTACCATAATTACAATTTCCATCCTTTAATTTCAACAATTTTACATATTAAACCCTTTAATTAATTAGATTACAAATTAAACCTTATAATTAATCAAATTACAATTTAATCCTTACAATATTCATATCTACACATTAAGCCTTCAATTATCAAAAATTACTCATTACACCCCTTACATAATGTTTATACGAAATACCCTTTATTTTTCATAATTTACAAAACAAGCCCCTCTATTAAATTAATTTCCAATTCGATTTAATAATATAAACAATTTACCATTTAAACCTTTTAATTACAAAATTTACACATAACACCCCCATATAATAATTTTTACAAATTTCCCCTTGTCCAAATCACCTTACAAAAATAACCCCCATGTTTATAAAATTACAAAACACACCCTTTACTTTTAAAAATCCAATCGGTATACCTTTTTCATGCATAAACTCTAACCCTAAATTTCCCAATCATTTCCAATCATTAACACAACCTTAAAAACACATTAATTTATCAGATCTATCATCAAAAATTCAAACCCTAAACCGTTCGATTTTATTTTCATTTTTAACCCTTTTTCTTTATGATTCGGTTTTAACAAAAACTCACCAAGGATGATTTAAGCTTCGACAATACCAAGTATCATTTTTATAGTGTTATTTATCATGAATAGGACCTGAGAAAAATAGTCTTGGTGGACACAAAATTCATAATAGCCGATTTACAATTTACTTTGTTTTTAGGGTTTCGCTTCATATTTTAATTCAAACGACTTGAGTAGCATGCATGGATTGTTATAGTCATTTTATTTAGATCATATATGATGTAAAAAGAGTCACAAAAATACCAGATAGCTTATAGAAGGATCGAATAGGTTGTGGAAAAATCATACCTCTCGGCAAGAATGGAATCGAACAAAACTAAAACCGAGTGAACCAAGCCTTCAAAAATTGAACTCCCATTTTTCTACACTTCCTCTAGCACAAAGGAACTCAGGAAAAAATGATAAGAACTCGTGGAAAATTGGTGGTGGCCGATTTGGAGTTTTAGTTTGGATTTAGGGTTTTTAGAGTGAAATAAAAGGAAGATAATTAACAAACCGTGTATTATGGAGGAGGAGGGAGGTGATTTCGGCCCAATACTTATTGTGATGATATAATTCTGATTTTTCCAAAGTTTCCATATTTAATTTGATGTTTATCCTTGATTTTATACCTTTTAAATATTTAACAAGTAATTAAATATACATAAGTATGTATTTCGGCCTACAATGTATTTTTATGGGTGACAAGTAATTTTTGGACATTGTAAAATATTAAAATGTTGCAAAAAAAATTATCTTACTTCATATGTTGCTCATTTCCAAGAGTTTGGAATTTATTTGGTGTTTTATGTACTTATTAATTGAAATTTAAAGTTACAAGGGTATTTTGGTAATTTTGCATGTTTTGAAATTTTGGGTATTACAACTTCTTCCCCTCTAAAATAAAATTTTCGTCCTCGAAATTTGAAATCGTAAGGTTAGACGAAGTCGTAGCAAGTCGCAAAAGATCGTCACAACATTCTCACGCCCGGGAAGGTTCTTCCAAAAAGTATCTTCAGACCAAATAGTTTTTCATGACTCAAATCAAAACGAGGTGGGTTCAAATTTATCAGAAGGAGACAAAATAGGTTGATTCCAATCAAAAGGTTCATGCAACATAAATGGATAATAGGTGAATCTTCTGGAAAGCTCATATGGAAAACGAACAAGATTTCAAATCAATTTAACTGTATCAACAGTAGATAGTTCTACAATGAGCTCAGGATTTATAACTGAGGTCAAACAGAATGCAAAACGAGATTCCAAATTCATCCAGATATCCAATGAACGAAGGTGGAGTATACGCATAGGTAGAATGAACCTAACGTCTCACTAATCACGGATAATCCAACGGAGATCAAATTCTAAACTTCTTAGGTACTCCCCAAGATATCCTATGGCCACAATGAGTGCACGTTATATGGTGTAAGTATTATCACGTTGATCAGGCATCATAATACCAGCACCACATAAATATGCCTTCATGATGATCATACTTTATCTCGAGTCGTAAGCAAAACAACCTATCTTAATCCACCTAGTACTTCTACAGTCTCAGAGGTCAACAAGGTCAAATGTCATAGTCAAGAGGGAAAACAAAACTACTCGCAAGAGTATCGGAATCCCAGATTGCCTAGCAGAAGTAAGGTACGCCGTCCACAAGCACAATTCGCCAAAATTCCCAAAACAAGGCCATCATCGAACACACGAAAATAAACACGGAACTGAATTGCTTCTAGGGGACTTAAATCATTAAAGGATCTTATTACTATATAACGAAGCTTAAGCGAGTCAACGAAAGTGAAAGTTAGTTGCCAATAACTTCGGCCTTCACAGAATCAATTCTTCCAAACATAAAAGGTCTGCTTCGAAAATCCGTTCATTCAAAACATTCAATCTCTTCAAGTCCGGTTAATCTGTCTTCGTTTGTCCATCAATCTGGAAGTGAAACAAAATCCTGAACTTGTGTCTGGTTCATCAAGCCTCCTGCAGTTCTTCTTGGAAAGTGATGGAGTAATGTGAATTTCTGGCACGATCTTCAAATACCTTCGTCGTCCAGTCTGCTTCCGTTCTCAATTCATCTTGGTACAACCAAGATGAATAGGGAAGTGAGACTGCACGTCTTCATCAGTTCCTGGTTCGCCGTCTTGACTAGATTTCCTCTGCATCGCCAACACTTCTGTCTTGTAAGGAATGTCTTCACTCTTCAGGGTAGCCACCGTTGTTGTCAACTCCAGGTCATGCAGTGAAGTAATTCTTCTGCAAGGTTCAAATGATTTCAGTTCTCCACTCGGTTATCGGTCTTGACCAATTTGTGATAGTTTCAAAACTTGCGGGATTTAAAGAGATACCCTCAATTAAGAACGTCGATGTCTCAACAAATATCAAATTTCCAAAATGCACAAATGATCGACAAATTTCTAACAAAGTGCAAAAATGATTTTCATGCTCTTCCTCGTCTCCGAATGTACTATTAAGTCATACAATGACCATTTGCCCAGGTACTCACGAGAAAACATCATTTATCAAATTCACAAAACAGTCAGAGCTTTAGCTAATACTATTAGCGTCACTAACCGTCATAGCAGTCGTTACGAATACGGAAGGCGATTCTAAGAATAACCTCAATTCATACTTCCATCTGAAGGGAACTTCGCGCTCTGAAATTGAACAGACACATAGTCGTTTCAAGGTGGAGAAATAATGGTTCCTAATAGCAATACGGTTCAGCTTCTAGTAATTAATACATATCTCCGATCACCATCCTTCTTTATCGCGAACGAAACTGAAACACGCCCAAAAGATACACTAAGCAAACTCACTTCCTGGTCTTCGGTTGCTGCTCTTCCCGGTTGCTCAATCAACTGGTATGATCCCGGACACATCTTCGCTTGGTGACTAGACAATCTCTCGGTATCATGTCAAATCCTACTTCACACTCCAGTGGGAAACTTTGTGGTTTAACCAGGAATCATATTAAGAAAACTCATGGTGCCAAATAACTCTCAAGATAAGGTTCATTCATTGGTGTACGAAATGGGTTCTAGGAAAACTTCATAACTGCGAAAGTAACACACGAGTCTCCAAAGTAATAGCGATAGCCAAAAGTTTAACAATCGGTAATCATGGTAGGGAGTTCAAAATTGTTTCAAGCGCCAAAGGTGAGACATAGGAGGATAGTTGTCAATATTTTGAATGCTCAATCAACCAAACCCTAATCAGAATAAAATCGAAATTAACTATCCAAAGAAAGCTAGATCAACAAAGTAAATCTTATCGTTCAAAAGCGAGAGGGAAACATTCTTACACTCGTGGTTAAACACCACAAGACTTCTCATAGGGACAGAGATGGGTAAGACGAAATCAGATAGCGTCGGAAGATTCATAGATGCTTATCAAAACAAGAGACAAATCACACAATGTATCAAGTACGTCATCGCCATGGAGATTCTCAGAATGCCCGAAGAGGCATCAAAATGATTAGCAAAAGGATCAGAGGTCAGAGTCGGAATCTGAAGATAAGGATCAAATAGTGTCAGGCAATTATTATGCAATTTTCAATGCCTTCAAGGTTTATTTAGGTTTCAAATCTTAGGTGGTGCAAAGCATAAGATTTCAATCTCCAAAAGTGATCTCAACAGGCTTTAACCAAAAGAAAGGAACGAATCAGAGTAATGCGGAAGCAATGCTACTTAAACCAATGCCTTAAAGTCTACTCATTCCTCACCGGTCAAAACTTAAGTTCTTATGAGGAAATCCTAATGCAAGTTCGCAAGGTGTTCTCCTATGTTCTTACAGTGGAAGCCTAATGGTCCAAAACTCACAGGCCAAGGGTAAATGTATTACGAGTCGCAGCCTGTGCTCTGATACCATAAATTGTAACACCCCAACCCGACAAGGGTAGAGATGTCACAATAATGGTTTCACATCAGAACAAACACAAGCATATGACATAAATAATACAATAGAATTTCAATGGTTACAATGGAAAATCCGAAACTACAAGGTTACAAATGAGAAATACAATAATTACTAAGTCCGAGTATAAGCTCTTCTAGTCATCTCTAATCCAAATAGCTAATAAGGTCTTCTAAGTCCAAGGTACTCTCCACTCATACCTAGCTTCCAACTAAACCTGCCGCAGGAAAAGAAATGCGGCTGAGCTACGAAAGCTCAGTGAACAGATATAACAATAACAAAATAGTAATGATGGAATAGTGAAGTAAATGAAACAATGCAAGGTATCACAAGAGTTAGGAAAGAATATAAAGGTTATGCAGAGATATCAGGAATTAAGAAACAGTTACAATAGATAAGAGTAAAGGGAAATAGTAATCCCAACCCGAGCCCAAGTCATATTAAGTCAAGTCATGTATCAAGTCAAGTATCAAGTCAAGTATGTATTCGGAGGGGTGACCTCGGAATACTAAGTACAAGGTTCTAAGGTAAAGTAAACAGAAATCCACTACGAGCCCAAATCAAATCAAATATCAAATCAAATAGGTGTACGGAGGGGAGACCTCGGTACCAAATGCAATATGAGGGGATACCTCCAAAGGGTGGAGTCATGAGCTCCCAAGATGTGAAAGACGTGTATCACAAACACCATGAGTCACCAAATATAACAAAATCGAATCAAATAACAAATCTAGGATGCATCCATACGCCCCAGGTGGCCAAAGTCTGCCTCTACGTAACAAATCAAATCAAATCAGGGACGGGACAGGTCATCACTCTCCTGCCCTAGAGTCATGCCATCGGTGCATCAATGACATGGACATGAAACCCTCATGCCTAGTGAATGGCTCGTAGTCTCAAACTGTGGGTCAAGGGTCAAGTATCAAATGTCCAAGTATCCAAGTTCAAATTTCATATCAAGTGGTTCAAGTCAAATTTCCATTTCAATTATATCATAAGGTTCATATCAAATGGTCAAAACAAAGGAATCGTAGCAAAGGGTTTATATCAAAGGTTTATAAAGCAAAGTTTCATAGCAACAGTTCATTTAAAAAGGTTTCTATTAAAAGTAAATTTAAAGCAGTCTTTCAATAATGGTTTTCATAAAAATGATCTTACAAAATAGTTTTCATAAAAACTCTAAGTAACTTTCATTTAAAAGTAGTATCGCATCTTTTTAAAATAGCTTTTCTCAAACATTTTCATATATAATTAAGAAAGGTTTTCACATCCAGTTACCAAAATCAAATGAACCTTCAAAGTATCAAGTGATTCAAATATTCATGTTACAGGGTGACGAACGAGTCATATCAAGTATCAAGGGAACATGCAAGGTTCCATTATCAAGGTTCACAAATCAAGGGAAACATAGCAAAGGCATAGATTAAATAAGAAAGCCCCAAATAAAAAGGCTCAGATCATAATCAAACCAATATAGACAGATGTAAGTGAAACATGAAGAACGAATCAAAGTATAAGGGAACATAGCAATGGCTTAGGGAACCCTATAGTGAATCAAGATCAAAAGTCATGAGAAGGACACCCTTACTGAGAAAGGGTAGAATATCTGTACCTTATACCGCAAGTGAAAACACATCTAGAAATATAAAGATCGGAAACAAACTCCATCTTCAGTGAATCTACACGAATACATGGTCGTCTTATTATTAATATCTTCTTTAAATTAGATTTCTCATTTTAGTCGGCTTTCCATTTTTAGCAGGTTTCCTCAATTAGTAAGTTTCCATTTTTAGAAAGTTTCCTTATTTAGCAAGTTTCCAAAAATAGCAATTTTCCATAATCAGACAAATTCCATAAAGTAATTAGGTTAAGTCATTTATTAATTATTATTATGGAAATAGGGTTCATTTTAGCAAGTCATGATAGTTTAGGGTTCATTATGACAACTTTCCATATTTTAGGGTTTTAAATGTAAATATGCCAAAGTTAAGGTCCAAAATGCAAATATTACAAGTTATTCATTTTAATCCATAAGTTTACCATAATTACAATTTCCATCCTTTAATTTCAACAATTTTACAAATTAAACCCTTTAATTACTTAGATTACAAATTAAACCTTATAATTAATCAAATTACAATTTAATCCTTACAATATTCATATCTACACATTAAGCCTTCAATTATCAAAAATTACTCATTACACCCCTTACATAATGTTTATACGAAATACCCTTTATTTTTCATAATTTACAAAACAAGCCCCACTATTTAATTAATTTCTAATTCGATTTAATAATATAAACAATTTACCATTTAAACCTTTTAATTACAAAATTTCCCCCATATAATAATTTTTACGAATTTCCCCTGGTCCAAATCACCTTACAAAAATTAACCCCATGTTTATAAAATTACAAAACACACCCTTTACTTTTAAAAATCCAATCGGTATACCTTTTTCATGCATAAACTCTAACCCTAAATTTCCCAATCATTTCCAATCATTAAAACAACCTTAAAAACACATTAATTTATCAGATCTATCATCAAAAATTCAAACCCTAACCCATTTGATTTTATTTTCATTTTTAACCCTTTTTCTTTATGATCCAGTTTCAACAAAAACTCACCAAGGATGATTTAAGCTTCGACAATACCAAGTATCATTTTTATAGTATTACTTAGCACGAATAGGACCTAAGAAAAATAGTCTTGGTGGACACAAAATTCATAATAGCCGATTTACAATTTACTTTGTTTTTAGGGTTTCGCTTCATATTTTAATTCAAACGACTTGAGTAGCATGCATGGATTGTTATAGTCATTTTATTTAGATCATATATGATGTAAAAAGAGTCACAAAAATACCAGATAGCTTATAGAAGGATCGAATGGGTTGTGGAAAAATCATACCTCTCGGCAAGAATGGAATCGAACAAAACTAAAACCGAGTGAACCAAGCCTTCAAAAATTGAACTCCCATTTTTCTACACTTCCTATAGCACCAAGGAACTCAGGAAAAAATGATAAGAACTCGTGGAAAATTGGTGGTGGCCGATTTGGAGTTTTAGTTTGGATTTAGGGTTTTTAGAGTGAAATAAAAGGAAGATAATTAACAAACCGTGTATTATGGAGGAGGAGGGAGGTGATTTTGGCCCAATACTTATTTTGATGATATAATTCTGATTTTTCCAAAGTTTCCATATTTAATTTGATGTTTATCCTTGATTTTATACCTTTTAAATATTTAACAAATAATTAAATATACATAAGTATGTATTTCGGCCTACAATGTATTTTTATGGGTGACAAGTAATTTTTGGACATTGTAAAATATTAAAATGTTGCAACAAAAATTATCTTACTTCATATGTTGCTCATTTCCAAGAGTTTGGGATTTATTTGGTGTTTTATGTACTTATTAATTGAAATTTAAAGTTATAAGGGTATTTTGGTAATTTTGCATGTTTTGAAATTTTGGGTATTACATCGAGTTTCATGATTTACTCAAGTTTCGTGCATTGCTCGAGTTTCTCTAGGATAGTCGAGTTTCTTGCATTGCTCGAGTTTCTCCATGATAGTCGAGTTTCATTCATTGATCAAGTTTCTAGTATTGCTCAAGAATCTAGATCTGATTAAGTTTCTAGGATCTATTAAACTTTTTGGTCTCATCTAGTTTCTTAGAATCATCGAGATTGTGGATATTGTCAATTTTCTGAAACTTCTCTTGTTTCTATAATGATTATCTCATGTTATCAAGTTTCTAAAACTTCTAAATTTGTCTCATTTTTTCCAAGTTCATCAAGCTTGTAAAACTTGTATCAAACTTAAAATCTTTATCAAACTTGAGCATGTGAAAATGTTTATAAGAACTGGTTTGTTTGGAAAATGGTTTGCTTGAATGATATGTGAATGTCCTCATGATTTAACTATACAATGTGATGCATCATACAATGTAGGATAACATCATGAAACCGATATCATTCTCTAACACATATATACTATGTCGATTGTGTATTGTTGTTGGTGTTTGTGATGTTCAGGCAAACTATGTCTCAAGGATTTGTAACCCGAAAACAAGTAATTCCAGAAGGGGATGAACGACAAATCAGCCATTCAAACTCAAGAGTGGACTTTAAGAGATTGCGGTGTCATGAGACTTGCCAAATTATCGTGGAAATTCTTGACAGACACTTCATCAGGCCTACACTAATGAACACAGCAAGTGTACCAGAAGCTTATCTAAATCAGTTCTGGTATTCAATGGTCGTAGGAAAAGACGAAGAGAGCATAACCGTCACATTAGACAACACTGAAATCACGTTCAAGGTGGAAACTCTTAGGAACGTTCTACAACTTCCAAAAGAAGAATCAGGTCCAATGGGAAAGTTTCAGAATGACCCAACATTTGAAGAGATGGTAAAAACACTTAGGCTTCTGGGTTATGATGAGAGTGAAGAAGAGCTCAAATCACTCTACAAAGTAGAAAGGAAATACATTCCCCAGCCATGGTTAACTCTTTACTCAATCATCATCCATTGCATCACTGGAAAAACTACTGGCCTGGAACACCCACGATCTGAACACCTTCAATTTTTCTGTGGAGTCGTCAACCTAAAACATCTGAACTTCGCCCAATACATATGGAACAACATGATCTTTCTGAGTCAAAGCTTTCACCAAAAGAAGGACTACAAAGTACCTTTTCCTCGATTCACCAAACTCCTGATCTCACGTTTCATGAAAAGACACCCTGAACTCAATCGACCTGAAAATGAAAAGATGCATACAGATAAAATGGACCACGTTCTCAACAGAATCAAAGTACAGCAGTCCAACACGGAGAAACAAGGTGCAAGAATTCCACTAAACATGTTAAATGAAGAAGTGATGAATACTGAGGCATATCTGAAGTATGATGAAGCTGAAAGAGCTGGAAAGGTAGGTATTATGGATACGAACACAAAACCGACCAAGGGAAAAGAAAAGACAACTACAAAAACTATCCCAGCTCGAGCAGCCTCTTCTCGAACAAAGAAAGTCACTAGGACTGAAAAGAAGAAAGTAGCTTCCAAAGTCTCAACAGCTCAACCACAACTTCGAGACGAATCAAGTGATGAAGAGGGTGAAGAAGAAGTGGATCTCAGTAAAGGAAAGAAGGAGAAGAGTTTTGATAAGTTGAAGACAGTGTTGGCTGAAACTGATAAAACTTTGGGCAAAGGAAGAGGAAAGTCAGTTAAATTTACTGATTCACCATTTTCTGCTATTGAACCTCCAAGAACCGAAAAAGAAGAAAAAGCACAGTATAAGATTACATTCAGGGAAAATCTAAAGAAACACCAAAAAGATGAAGAGAAGCGTGAAAAAGAGAGAAGAGGTGAAGGGTCAGCTTCACATCCTGATGAAGAACAAGAGGAGTCAGAGTCTACAAAGTCTGATGCACGAGATGAATCAGAGAGTGAGTCAGAAAAATCTAAGGAAGAGGGTGAATCAGAAATGTCAAAGGAAGAATAAAGATCTGAGTCTGAAGAAAAAGATGAAAGTGATGAAGATGAAGAAAAAGATGAAGAATGAGATGAAAAAGATGAAAGTGATGAAGAAGAAAACAAAGATGATGATGAAACAGGAAATGACGACACTATACCACCATCACCACCACCATCATCAGTGGGTCAATCCACCACTGAATTCAATGAACTGAAAGACAAATTTGCCAAACTTCAAAAGTTCGTATTGAAAAACCAAGAAGCTGAAGAAAAAACGCACAAAGCATTTGATTATAAGCTCAATGAAGTAAAGAAAGTGGCGGATAAGAATGAATTCCATGTCAATAATCTCAGAGATTTCAATCTAGAAAAGAAAGCAGGGGAATATCTTCAAACTCAAGTCCCACAGGCTGTCAGTTCACAAGTGTCCCAAGAGGTCACTAAATATCTTCAAGAAAATCTTCCAGGAATCTTCGAGATGTATGTAGAAAGAAATCTGGAGAAAACGGTGGCAAAACTGATGCAAACAACACCAATAACAATTCGAACCGTGCCACCTAAGCCATCCACATCTGATCTCAAGGAAACCTTACTTGCAGACATCATTGATAAACCTGAAGAGGTAGAACTCAAACAGGCGTTGATCAATTCAATGAAAAGAGATGAGAAGCAGGCAGAAGGATGTAAGCAGGATAAACTAGTCAAACGTCATCGAGAAGAGCCTGATAAAGACGAAAGGAAGAAAAGGAGGAAACCATCCACTTCAACTGGTCGTGCAACCACAGGACATTCCTCTGGCACTACAAAACAATCAAGCCAAAAGATGTTCGTTCCAGTTAAAGGCGGGGCATTCGAGGAAACTGAATCATTTGAAGACATGAGTTCTGATTAGGAATTTCCCATAGCACCTCCTAAAGTTCAAACTGTCACTGCACCTCCTGCAAATGGAAAAGCCGTTCCTCTACCTGAATGGGTGAACCCTACTGCACCAAGATTCGATTGATTCGAGTCCATGGTAGATGCATATCCTGAAGGAGAAAATGCTGCACCGGTTGAAGGATCAATTGTGGACTTCACTAAACGGTTGAAGCGGGTAAGGAAAGTTCAGAAGTTAGGATTACCTGACAACATCCAAGTTCGCAAAGGAGGCTTCACAAAATTCAAGACAGTCACAACTACAGAAATGGAGTTTGAATACAACATTGAACAAGTTGCAAGAGCATTGTCTGAAAACATAGACTGGGATCATGAGCGTATCAAACATCCAAAAGAACGTCTTTACCTCCGTGATTACTCCCATCCCTTACCACTCATTGGTCAACCTCACAACCTAAAGATACCAAAAGCATATTTCTTCAATAATGATTTGGCGTATCTTGAGTATGGTAACACAGACCCTGAAAAGCAGTATGCAACATCCCTCACCAAGTATCAAGCAGCATCGTGTACGTTAGAAGGTTTTGAAGAACAAATTAGAGATTTATTCGTACACAAAGTTCGTGAATACAACGAAGATGCTGCTCTTGGGATCTTTCACTGGCCGAATATGCGAAGATTGTTCTACAAATATATGATTACGAGAAGATCAAAAACCGATGTGTGGAACAAGAATAAGATTCTTTCAATCACAAGTGTTGAAACTAAATCTATGTTTGGGTATAACTTTCTAAAGAAGATTATCGTGATAAGGTTGGACGATCAAGAATATACCTTTAGTGAAGCAGACTATCCTTATTTACACATCAACGATATAGAAGATATGTATCTACTGAAGGTTCAGGGAAAACTCGAACATCTCCCTGGACGTCTTTAGTATGATATCATTAACTCGATTCTGATATACATTCTCAACATTGTCATCAGAACACGAGTCGAAGATGTGCATCTTGGGGTAGAAAGCTACCAGACACAGTTAAATTTGGTCGAGCCTAATCTTCAACCGCCAGGGATCGGAGATATGATACCTTATACTTTTGGGGACAGACCATTTGGGTTGGTGTATGTACGAGATCAGCGGACAACAAGGTTCATGGGTTATGAGGAAATCCACAAATTCAGTGATGCGACTTTGGTACGAGTCAAGTTTGAGCTCCAAACAATTCTGGAAAACCGCAGCAAGGGGTTGAAAAAGGGATTTTTACGGGATATGAGCTGGAATAGGAACGATGCAAAGCAGGCAGTGAAGTTCATTGATAGGATTGGCAAAAAGCTCAAGTTTCGGGCAACAATGAGAAGACTGGAAAGTTACGTAGGAGGACGTGCCAGAGTTCCTAATATTCTAACTTTCTGTCGACCTGAGCAGTGATTGTTGGTATAATCTATTGTCATTTATCATATTTCATCATACTTTTCATCATTTTTCATTCATTATGGCTTGTGCACAAATAACAGTGCACAACCCGTACCTGTAAATAAAGGACCCTGAGGTACGCTTCAGTACCTCAATCCTGATCTAAGGAGCGAAAGCTTCTTACTTGTGAGTAGAATTAAACCAGAATTTTTCTAAGTTTTTTCCAAATTCTGCTCATAAGGACAAGTATTCCCGTGTTAAGGGGGAGTATTTGAAAAATAATCTTTGTTCCATATATAAAAAGTTTTTGAAATTCTTCCCACAAAACTCAAATGGCATATTTTTTTTTCAAACGTTTTTTCAAAAACATCATAAGTATGCTATTTTTGAGGGGGAGAATAACGATATGATCAAAATATGGTAACTTGCAAGATGAAATCTCATGTGAGCTAGGCTCAGAATTGACCCTCGAATTGACGATAGCAAAAGTCAGTAGTCGAAAAGACATATCCTGGACGGGTAATAATTTCAAGACAGTTTATCTGGTGATGTAAGCGTGCCTTGCAAAGGATGTGTCTGAGTAGAATGTACTGATTTCGAGCGATTTTCCTTGAATGTGATCTGGACGGGTAATAATTTCAAGCTAGTTCTACTAGTAATGTAAGCGTGTCTCGCGACGATCATGTTCATTGAAAATCAATCAATTCAAAAAGTGCTAACTCTACCCGACATGTGCAAATTTATCTTAATCACTTATGAGCACATGTTAAGGGGGAGTCTTTCTGAAAATCACAAAACTCTCAAAGTGTTAACAAAATATGTTTTCACAATCATAAACACTTTGAGAGATTTTCAAAAAGGTTTGGTTATGGCATCAATAGGATAGTCATGGAGCTATAAGGTGACTTAAGGTTAGGAATAACCGTCCTATGATCCGCTAGAGCCGGAGGGATCTACCCAAGAACAATACCAATAGTTTAGAACTAGAAAGTCCTAGGTATGATTGAAAAAAGAGATATGAAATGAAAGGAGAAAGAAGGGGTTGAAGAATTAAAAAGAAAAGTAAATAAAAGGGTGAAAAGAAATAGCCCTCCATTTGTTCAACCTTAGGGCAGACACCGGGTTCAATACATAATCTACTGGTTGATTGGGCATCACCGGTATTGAAGATCAAAGTCGTCATGGACCCAGTGACGCACTGCACTAACCTTCTAGCCACTCAGGTGTCTCTCAAAAGGCACTTGTTTCATTTCACACGGAGAACCCTTCATCATCTATCGACCTCTCACTACGAGATGTGTTGATATTGAAAAGGAGGCACTCTGCTCCATGCCTCCGACGACCAAACAAATGTGCACTAAATTGAGTCTAGAGCCATGAGATACAACAAAGATCTCTTAGGTACACTTAGTATACACTGGCTGTTCAACAATAAGAACACCAGTTGTAAATTATAGGAGTGTCCTTTGCAGATCTTAGCAATCTGCCGAGAACGTTCATGAGAGAAACCACAAATGTGATTCTCAGTGATTGAATGGAAATCCTGCCAGGGTTAACATCAAACAGCCCTAACAGCAGGTCACTTCGGTAATCCCTTGTGGATTACGCTTAGTGTTTGCTCCAAAAATGGTCTACAGTCGTGGGGTGATCTCCAGCGACTCACTGAATCGTGGGTGCACTTCGGTGTGTCCGTTTAAGCCCTTTCGGGGGTATCCGGTTCAGAATGGCCTGGGCTTGGATTAGAGAAAGTCTTCACACTATGCTGTTGATGATCTCGAAGTCCAAATCTGTAAGTGCCGGATGATTTATTGCTAACTGTTTACCTGCAGCGAATCATGAATACCTGGAGTTCTACCATCCTTCCATCATGCTCATATCCTGAAGATATGTTCTCACAAAGACTAAGAAATAACAAAAGTTCAAAGATGTTAAAGAATAGTCAAAGTTCAAGCACTACAACCTTTCATAAGTCAAAGATTGAAGAAGTGAGAACCAGATGAAGAACAAAAGTCAAAGATATATGAGCATGGTGGAAAAGACGTAAAGACACCAGAATTGAAGAACATAGGAGGACGGCAGATCATTACCATACCATATCATGTCACATCAAGAACAAAGGAACAAAGATACAAGAGACGTCTGAAGCCAAAGAAGAAAAGACGACATCAAGCAACCTTGATGACCAATACTTAGGGGGGGATTGTTGGGAACACGTTTTGTATTATCAAGTATTGATCATTATGTAATAAGGTTGCTTAGGCCTTTAGGTTTGATTTATGGCCTAGCCTGTGTAGAAGGCTCATGGGCTGTGTCTTGTTATTTATTAATTATGTTTAATTAGGGCTTTAAGACCAAGACCATGTAAAAACTATAAATACCCCCTCCCATTCAAGGGAGAGGGTTGGTTGGTTGAAGAGCTAAACATTTCACTATTATTGTTAATCATCCTTCCACTCTCTTTCTCTCTCTACTTTCTCTCACTAGATCTAGATCTAATTAGGTAGCTTGTGTGATTAATTAATAGATTTATTATTTAGGAGTAGTGTAATTTAGTTATTAATTAAAATGTAAGAAAGCTTTAGTTGTTTAGATTATTTTCAGATTATTGTAATCTTCATTTCAAACTCAGTTTATTTTGTAAGCTTTTATTTTTAATAAAAATCTAGATTAATTTTAATTTAGTAATTCGAGTTAATTGTTGTTTAAACTTTAAAAGCTCTCCTTTTTGTTCCAATAAGCTTATATAAGCTTCTTATAGCTTTTGTGAGTTTGTTCTTCTTTAATTCTGTTTTAATCCTAAGTTTCCAAAAAAAAAGTCAATGAAAGTCAACAAAAAGTCAAAATAAGCTCTGGGTGGAAAATAAGCTGTTCTGGAGAATCTATTGGGTTTTTCTAGCTGGCTTTTGACAAGCTAAGCTTGTAGGGTGATTAACAATTCCTGTTTTAAACCAAATGCAATTGTAAGTAATTTTTCTAATTTGTTTAAATTTCACTAAGTACTGTTCAACTGCTTATTTGCTTATTCCTACTGCTTATTGGCCTTATTTATGCTCATTCTAGCCTATTTTAGTCATTTGTTGCTGTTCCTTAGCTTATTGGTCATTTATGTTCAGTATTGTAAAGAAAGCCTTAAAAAGCCAAAATTAGCTTAGTTTAGAATCAGCTTATCTAGGAGCTTATGCTTAGTTTCTCAGAGTTCAATAGTGCTTATTAGTCTCAGTAGAACATTTGTCTTTTAAATTTTAGGCTTATTTAGGTCCCTTGTAGTTTTAAATATTTCAAGACAGTCCAGTTAGGGGTGTTTGGCTAAACTTATTTATGGATCAAAAATTGGTTTCACTGTTCATGTGGCATTCCCCTAACTTTGATTAATTTTATTTAACTCATTTAAGTTGATATCTAGGAATTTAAAGCTTATTCAAGTAGTATTGTAGGATTTAGTTGATTTTTTAGAATTTCAAGGCTCATAATTGTCTGATATAGCTTATTTTGGTAGATAAGTCAAAAACCTTTTCTATTGCAATTTTTGTGTTCAAACAGGTCATTGAAGGTGACTTGTTAAGTGTTGGTTGCTTCTCATTTAGAGTTGTGGTCATTAGCTCAAAATCTGGCACAGAACATACCATGGCAGTCTGCATAGTCCACAAGTGCTCAGATCAGCCTTAGTTTTTCATTTTTTATTTCTTCATTATAAGCCCTTTTAAGCTCAAACTTGGTACTGATAATCTTGGGTTGCTAGTGCACTTAGTCCACATTTTTTTGAATTTTTCTATTAGTTTTAACAGCTTTTTATCAACTGCAAATTCTGCATTTTTTTCATAACTATTGCTAAGATCAGCCTTAGTTTTTCATTTTTCATTTCTTCATTATAAGCCCTTTTAAGCTCAAACTTGGTACTGATAATTTTGGGTTGCTAGTGCACTTATTCCACATTTTTTGAATTTTTCTATTAGTTTTTAACAGCTTTTTCTTAGCTGCAAAATCACCTCAGTTGGCTGAAATTTTTAATGAATTTTACCTAATTCAGCCCATGTTTTTGAATTTCCATAAGTTCATTACAAGTTTATTTGTTCTGAAAATTTGTACTTTTACTGTTAGATTGCTTATATACTTGTTCCACATTTTTTAGATTTTTTTTATTAGCTTATAGATAGCTTTTCAGTAGCTTATTTTAGTCATTTTTTTTATTAGATGGATTTTTTTTATTAGCTTATAGTAGATTTTTTATAAGTCGTTTTTAGTTTATGTTTACATATTTTAGCATAGAAATTCAAAATATCCCTTTTTACTATTCATCACACACAATCACGAACCGAATCACAAATTCCATTCAATCTTTCGTTGGGGATAACGACCCGGGTTACACATACTTCACTTGTGTTTCCTAGGAAATATTTATGCATTGATTTTCGCGAATCACTTACCAATACTAGGAGATGACAGAAGTGCCACATTCCCAGAACTAGTACTATAGTTTCCAGACTTCTTTAAACTTTGTTTAAAAATTTTGAAGTTGTTGTACAAATCATTGAGTTTCATGGTTTCAATGTCTGGTTTATTCATCCAGACAACCACATGAGTATGGATTTCAGCAGATAGACTTCTTAAAAACTTCATGTTGAGATCTTCCTTTGCTATCTCAACTCCTAACACAGCTAATTGACTGACAAGCTTGTGTAATCTAGAGAACAGCTTATCAAGTGATTCATTGCTATTTGAACTAAAATTTTCAAATTTTTGTTTCAGCAATGTCTTATGTGTTTTCTTGGTAGTTTCATTACCACCAAACCATGCACAAATCTCTTCAAAAAGAGTTTTTGCATCAGGATACTTGCTAAAAGATAGCATGTGTTCACCAGGAATGGTCATGAGCAACAAGTTTCTTGCTTTTTGATCATTTCTCTTCTGTATCCATTCTTTACCAGTAACTGGTCCAGTATTTCTTTTCCTATCTGTTTTGCCTTCAAGAATGACATCTGTATAACCTAGTGTAAAAGAATCACCATACATAATGATATCCCAAAGAGCATAATCTTGAACCATAAAATATTGCTCAATCCTTAACCTCCACAACTCAAACTTATTCTGTTTGATCATGGGCAACTTTGCTGCAATATTTGTAGCCTGAGTATCTTGTACGTCCATTTCTGCTTCTTCTTCTAAATCAACTATATCAGCCTTGCTCTGATACCAATTGACAAAACTTATGAAACGCCTATTTCTATAATAAGTTTTGTGATCGTTCACCATTGGGTTTGATTGGTCTCCATACCCAACATGTTGAGGCCTTAACATCATTTGCCCTTTTATCCCTAGTAGTGTTTTAAGACTTACCAGTATAAACTGCTGGTTTAGCAGTATGAACTGCTGGCCTGGTAGTTTTAACTTTTGAGTTCCAAAATTTATTTTGTAACACTGCTTACTTGTGAAAAGGCCCGTTAATAGTCTATTGTGCATATTTAAAAGTTGGTTTTGCACTTGAAACTGTTCGTATAGGGTAAACAATTTTAAATGGTCTGGCAGTACTAATTGGTTTGAGGCCAGATTTCATTAAAATTACCCTAGGAGTCATTCTGTTAACATTAGAGTGAGATTGAGACCTGTTTGAGTTCACCCTATCACTTGTGTTCCCAAGTACCCTATTATTCCCTGTAACCATCTTTTTCTCTTGATGGTTATGACAAAAAGCTTGAAGGTGGTCAAAGCTACCACAAGAAAAACAAGCCTTTTTGTACATGACAAAGTCACTACCTAGTTGATGGGACTTGAGGTCATTCCAGTTCCTCTGGCTACCTCTAGACTTGTATGTGTATCTATACATCTCATAATATGTAACTGCTTTCCTAGCTTGTTTGTTATTGGTTCTAGGTTTAACAATTTCAGTTTTGACCACCTGTGGAACATCAGTTCCTTCTAGCTTTACTACATCAGGTTTAGCTACAACCTGATCTTCATCATCAGATTCCCAATCTTCAATGATGGGAGCATCTGAGTTCCTATCAGTTGACACCTTTTCCTCAGCAAGAGAGGTGTCACTAGCACTTTCAAAAGGCTCATTAGCTTCTACAGGTTTATTAGCAGTACTATTTTCTTTAGCCTTACAACCATATTCTAGTTTTGGCTCTTGAAACTCAGCTAGACATGTGTGTTCTAAGTCTATTCCTGGGGGTGCAGGCAGTCCTCTATGAGGAGATGGACATGTGTTGTAGCCTAACCCAGACTTAGCCTTATTAATCAATTGACACTCTATGATTTTATTTACTTCCTTAGAAGCAAACTCTAAAGTGTCTACACTTAATTGAATATTATCTTTTGCCTTTTTGATTTTATCTAACTCAGCTTTTAGCATACTAATCTCAGCATTTTTAAGAGTCAAATCTCTTTTAAGAACAGCTATATCCTCAGTAAAAACAGACTCATTTTTCTTATAATGCAAGATTTGTTCCTCTAAGACTGCTAAACCTCTTTTATGATTAGACAAATTATAGTTTGTTTGGTTTAGCTCAATTCTCTGCTCATCATAATGTTTCTTTAAAATTTCATATTCTTTAAGAGCATAACAAGTTTTAGAACAATTTTTAGCTGAGTGTACCTCTGAGTCAGAGAAAGCCATAAGTGCCATCTCAGTTGGTGCTTCCTCTTCATCTGCCATGAAGCTCCAATCATAACCTAGACCATCAATTGCAACCATAGCCTTTGAAGATGTCTCTGCTTCTTCCAATGCCTTTGGATTGCTTTCATACCCCTTATTCTTGCTATCCTGTTGCCTGGGTCTTCTACACTCTCTGACAAAATGCCCCAACTTGTGACAGTTAAAGCACTCCACCTTAGACTTGTCAAAACCAACAGTATCATTACTACTAATGTTGATCTTCTTGCTAGTTCTTTGAAAGAACTTCTTAGCCCTCATGCTAAGAAGTGAAATCTGCCACTTGAGATCCATCTCTTCCAATTCATCATCATTAATCTGCTCTAGATCTTCATGTGACAGCATAGACCCATCGTTTTGGCTGGTCAGGAATGCATAAAAGGTAGTATCACTAATACCAGCAGTACTAGTTGATGGGCTAGCAGTACTAACACTAGGGTTAGCAGTACTAACTCCTGCAGCCACTTTCACCTCATCTGGACTTGTATTACTTGGAGATGAAACAAAAGCCATATTCCCAGAGCTTGAGCTTGAACTTGAACCTCCAGATTTCTTCACTTCCTGTTCAACAATCTTAAAGTTGTTGTATAGATCATCTCAGGCTTATTCTTCCATACCACCACATGAGTATACCATTCAGCAGGTAAACTCCTTAAAAACTTAGAGTTCAGATCTTCCTGAGGGATTTCAACTCCAAGCACAGCCAGTTGGCTGACAATCTTCTGAAATCTATTAAACATGTGATCTAAAGAGTCATTGCTTGAAGCACTAAAGTTTTTAAAGTTTTGCTTCAGCATGGTCTTTTGGGTCTTCTTGGTGGCTTCATTACCACCATACCGAGTAGTGATTGCTTCAAACCATCCTTGTATTTGCTGAAGTTAAGGAGCTGATAATTGGGGATGGTCATCATTAACAAACTCCTAGCTTTGACATCATTCTTCTTTTGCAGCTTCTCTTCTGCAGTAACTGGAGAGGTATTCACAGTTGTCTTTTCCTCACCATCAACTGTTGTAACAGTTGTTGATGGTTTAAAAGAGTTTCCATCTTCAATGATCTCCCAGAGTGCATAGTCCTGCACTTGGAAGTACTGTTCTATTTGAAGCCTCCACATCTCAAAATCATTCTGCTTTAGCATAGGCAATTTTGCAACCATGTTGGTCTGTGTGGTTTCCATGTCCATTGATTTTTGAGTTCTTCTTCTAAATCAAAGTATCAACCTGGCTCTGATACCACTTGAGATGATCAAACACACTTAGGATGTGTTAAGGATACTTTGAGTTTATATCAACAAGTATGCGGAATCTACTTGATGATACTTAGAAGGTTGGTTTGATGTAACACTAATGCAATATTTGTATGAATGTTGAACACAGAATATAACTCCAAACGATTCAATATTATTTAGAAAATAATACGAGTGATCTCTGATATCACTAGGGTTACAAGACCTTGAATCTTAACAAAAACATATATGACTAATTAACCTAGGATCTCCTTTTATAGCACAAGAAGTCCTTTACAAGATAAGTATCTACCCGTATAAATCTAACTAAACAAGATATACATACAATCCATTCCATACTTATCTTCTACACATCTTCTAAAGCAGTATCATGCAACAGTATCTTTATCCATACTAGCAGTACTAACTTATCAGTTTGTACTTGTTAGTTATATCAGCAGTCTTCAGCTTACAATAGCAGTTTGTACTGTTAGTATAATCTTCAGCAGTACTAAGTCTTCAACATTTAATTCCTAACATAATTAATACTTGCATAATATTATTTTATTACTATATACTTATATAAAACATATTTATAAAACATAATTTATTCATCAAAAAATAATTGTCTTATTTTTTTTTTTCAACTTTGACCTTAAGTATTTTTATTTGTGTTATATAATACTTGATAAGAATTATACCAATGAAAACACATTTTGAATTCAACCTATTCATATATTTTGCATCAAATATTATATAAGAGCATAAGGTATCATAATGCTGGGCCGGACGTTATGCTTACCTGGCGAGGCGTTGGATCGCATTACCATACCGGGTGCAGATGAAACCAACGTGCGTCGGTTGTGGCATTGGTTAACCAACGTGTGTTGGTAAGGTTTGTAAAAAAATAAATATATAGTTTTTCAAACTTTTTAAAACCAAACAGTCGATTAACGGCTAGTTTTTTTTTAAGTTTTTTTAAAAATCTAAATTATATCACTTTACACGTTTATTTAAACCCACTTTAAACTCTCATTTTTCACACACAAACTCCATTCTCACTTCCAAAAAATGTCTTAATTTCCTATTAACGATCCGTTTATGAACACCCTTTTCAACATGTCGCAACCCCACTCGTCATCTTCGTCAAAGCCTTCGATACCTTCATCTGCATAATCGATATCATCACAAGCTTATTTTCCCGGGTTCAGTACTCAATACTCTATGCCGCCCTACACACAAGAACAATAACAATATTTTCAACAACAACAAAACGAAATACTTGACCAACGATTCCAAAACCAACAACAACAACAAAATGCACCACCACCACCACCAAACACGGCACAACCATCACAATCTCAACCAACAATCGAAAACAAACCCAAAATGGGCAAAGGAAGAATAAAACGAAGAGCAAAAAAATCAAAAAACCCGAAACCCACAACCGAACCCCAAAACCAAAACGAAGCCGAATTAGCCGCGTGTGTTCATTGGTTTTCTTCCGAGGAAACGTTATTAGTCGCGTGTTACGATGCCGTTTCCGAGGACAAAACGTCGGAGCTGACCAAACCAAAGATTCGTTTTGGTACAAGGTTCTCCACAAGTTCAACTGAAAGAATTTCCAAAAATGTAACAAGGACATGATAATGAGTAAGTGACATACGTTGAACCAAAATTGCCAAAAGTTCAATGCAATTTGGGAAGGTTACCACTGTATGGGTGCTCGTAGTGGGGAAAACAAGCTTGATTTTAGGAACCGTGTTAGGAATGCATATCGTCAAGAAGTAAAAGGAGGAAGAGCATTTTATCAATAAGCTGCGTGAGACATCTTGAGAAAACACGCCAAATGGGACGTGCCCACTAGGGCCGGCAATTTTGACACGAAACCTGTTAACACGACACGACACGACCTGTTCTTAACAGGTTCGTGTCTTAACCTTAACAGGTTTCGTGTCTTAACAGGTCAGAGACCTGTTAACCTGTTATGACCTGTTAAGAATATAATATATATATACTCCTAATTTTTAAGAAACCCTATCTGTTTATTCTCTTATCCTATCGCCTCCATCCGCCTCCCCAATCTCTTATTCTCTTATCCCTCTCAATCTCATCTCTCAACTCTCATCGTCAGTCACAGACTCACATCATCATTCTATATTTATATACAAGTCATCATAACATATTGATGAAGATATCTGAGATCGAAGATAACAGAAAGATAAAGATCAAAATGTTTTCATTTTCGTATGGTTGTTGTCTGCTGTACTAATCGATTAGTGGAAAAAGTTGAAGGAAGTTCTGTTCGTGGACTAGTTGCATATGGTGGATTACTGGATTACAACAAAGTGCTATTAGAATATTATATCTTTGATTGTAAAGTGCTATTAGAATATTATATCTTTGATTGTAAAAATACTACTCCGTATATACTACTATATTTGATTCAGCCATGGTTAGAATATTATATTTTGGCTATAACATTTGATTGTAGATTTGTAATGTTTAGTCGGATTTATAGTCGGATTAGATTAGTCGGATTTATACTACTATATTTGATTCAGCCATGGTTAGAATATTATATTTTGGCTATAACATTTGATTGTAGATTTGTAATGTTTAGTCGGATTTATAGTCGGATTTGTAGTCGGATTTATAACTGGGATTAGATTAGTGGGATTTTGTTAACAGGTCCTTAACAGGTCTTAACAGGTGCACCTGTTAATTTTCGTGTCGTGTTCGTGTTTGACAAAAATGACACGATTAGTTAACAGGTCGTGTTCGTGTTTGACCTTAATAGGTTCGTGTCTTAACAGGTTCGTGTGACCTGTTATGCCAGCCCTAGTGCCCACGCCTATTGATCTCACCGGACCCGGACGTGACGAGTCATTTGGAGATGATGTGAGACCACGTCCCCCCGGTAAAGAATGTGCTTAACCAAATCCGAAGCCTCATCGAGCATCGCGGGAAGTAACCCGTTTGAATTGGTGAAATTATGCATAATGAGTTGCGAATAAAACGAGAGGCCGTGGTGGCGTCGTACGAGGCGTCAGGGAAGAAAGACGAGGGCGTAATAAAAATGGAAGAATTGAAGTTTCTAAATACTCCAACTGACTCGAATTTGCCACCGGAACGAAAAATGCTCATCGAAATGCAAAAAGATGAAATAATGAAGAAATATCGTCAACAACAAGAATAAAAAAATAAAAATAAAAATAGTTTCGTATTATATTTTTTAAGTTTAGTATTTGTTTTAATTATTTAGTTTCGTATTTTTTTTTATTATTATTTTTTATTTGTATGTTTTTTTAATTTTTAGTATTGTATATTAATTTGAATTAATGAAATTTAGTTTATTTAGAAAATGGAAAATAAAATAAAATGGTGGTCCTAAAAGGGTGGGTGTTAACATTTTATGGTATATGGTGTTTTTTGAGGTGTTAGTGTTAAAGTGTGATCGGTAATGTAGCGCTAATGTGACATTGAAAAAGTGGTGTTAAAATGTTATGATACCTCTAACACAAGAAAAAGTAGAAAAGACAAAATAAGAAAATTATTTTGACATGAAGAAAATATATCGTTAATTATTAGTCATCCGTCCCTAAATAAATGTCCGCTATTAACTTTTAAAGTTTTCTCTTTTTAATTTTGACATTAAATTATTTTATTTGTTTTATGTAATATTTAATGCAAATTATATGAATGAATTGAATTTTAAATATAATTTTATTAATCTAATTTTTATAAATTATTTCATAACACAAATAAAATAATTTAAGGTCAAATTTGAAAGAAAGTGACTTTAAAATATTGCACATTACTGAGTGAGTAATTTTTAACACCTCGAGCCTTACCGAAGTACGATGGATAAACACACAGCGGAACACGAATTAATAGGTCAGTTTCATTTCTAAAATCTTCCTCTTTTCCCTCCCCTCCCTCCCTCATCTTCCAGTAACTTCGCCGACAACCACCACAACAACAGTTTCTTCCTTCAGGTCAGCTAATTTATTTTTCTTTATTTTCTCTAATAATTCTTTGTTAAATTTTATCTGTCTTTACGCACGTGCTATTTAATTTTCTATCTTATCTTATTCGACCTGTAAGAAAATTAACATATCTAAATATATGATAATAAAAAGTGCAATTAGTTATATGGTTTATTGAATAAGTTTGTATAGGCGAAATGAACTAATTAGTTTAAATTATTGAAAGGAGACGAGTTTTGGCACTTGATTAGAAGTTTGTTGTTGTTTTGCAGAGGCTATAATTAATGGCGAGTGTACCTTGTGGAGGTACATGGGTCGCTTTATGGGGAGTTCAACCTCAATCGATGTTGAGTGTTTCTTTAACGAGCAAGTCGGTTGCGCATTTGCCTCGGTGAGCGGTTTTCTGTTTGGTTTATTAGTGTTTGTAAAAATGACCCTTTGGAACCAATTATCTCATGTCTCTAGCTGGCCGCGCCTTTGCAGTCTGTATGTTGTGCTTAGGGTTGTTTTTATTTTAATGAGATTAAGTTTGTAACTATATAATATGGTGTTAAGGTTAGGAACTCATCAATTCATGCTTGGTACAAACAATCCGGATGTGGCCATGCCAACCTTCCTGAAAACGGGAGGGCTTTACCTGGCTTGTGTCTGTGTGGCGATGGACTCAAACCCCATGGATTAGTCGGCCAAAAGATCGTAAACCATGGCTACCAAAAAAACCAAAAAAAGAACTCTATATCCATTGATCTCTTAATATGCCTATTCTTGAAATATAGCTATTAGTCTAGAACATTTCCTCTTACCCTCCAAAACTTTGAACCTAAGCCAACTTGCGGCTGAAATGTTAGGGTCTCAATTTGATCATGAATAAATAGGACTTCTTGTGTTGAAGAATTCGTAAATAACTGCTACTAAATTAGTTCTGTCGTGAAAAAAAATTATACAGACCACTTATGCATATATCGAAACCGGTAGAAAACAATGCTTGTTCACACAAGACAGCTGCAAATTTCTGTTTGTTGCACCAAATCTCATGGTCTATTAAGTTCCAGTTACAATTATATGAATTATTGGTTGTAAACTTATGATATACTTGGAATATGACAGTTGGCTTAAGTGTACAATTGGTGGGAGAAATTCACCATATGTTGTTTGACAGTCGCAGTATATAATTGCTACATATGATATGTGACGTGGAATCTAATTGTCATAATGACTCATTTTTTCATTCTCGTTTATCTTTATTTAACTCATTTGATACAGATTATAGCTTCTACATACAATTGCATATCCAACATTGGCATAACATCTACTTATGTTTCGTCAACAGTTTTTCAACCAAGACAAAAGCATTTGCATCACGGTGTTCAAGCTTCTTTTCACAAGGTTCCATGAATGCACTATATGATTCGAGATCAGTTGGTAATTCTCATCACAGTAGAGGTGGCCGCCTCATTGTTCGGGCTGAAGCTGTAAGCTTCCTGTTTTGTTATTTCGTTGTTTATTACAAGTTTCAATGATAATACATAATCATTTTAGTTTACTTCTTTTTGAAGAAAATTGATTCTTGGTTTCGTTGTACCATATTGAGAGTTTTACTGTATTATACCATGTACTCAGGATTTCTATTCGTTACTTGGTGTATCAAAGAATGCCAGCAAAGCAGAAATTAAAAGTGGTTAGTAAACCTCTTAAGTCCATCTTAGAGTTTGTTGATATTATTATCTCTTCTGATGCATGCACTTAAGGATGGCTTATTTCTATTTATTTCCATCCTGACATTTTATAATGAACATAATTCTGCTAGTTTTAGCGCGTATACAGGAAACGATCAAAACGTTGAATTATGCAAAGTCATTTATCGGTATCATTATACTTGGATTATTGCAAACATAGATTTTCTCAAATACCACATGTTACTTTTTTTCATTAACATGCAATATGTGTAAGCATTAAATTTCACAAAACCATATTTAACAACAAATTTGAATTTACAAGTAATTCTTCTACTTCTTATATGACTTACTGACAAAAAAAGCAAGTTTTTTAATAATTCTTTATGTATTGATATTGATATAAGTAAAGGTTAGTAGTCCAATCTAATATAAACAGAAAGATAATACATATGGTTTATACCAACTCAAATTTTGTTGAAAGAAACTTGAATAAATTTCTGTCATATTAGTGTGCCCGACATTATGGGAACATGCCATGAAAGGGAAACCCTGTTAACTGTCTTTCTGGTCTAAGTAAGCATCAAGACTCTAAGAGTCCTAATCTTTTCAACATGGCTGCCCATCAAAGATATAATATCAGTTCTTAACGTGGGAAGAAAATTTTTTGAAGTTTATTTCAAGAAATAAAAGCCCAGGATGAACCTCATAGCAGCACCAAATATGAAATTTGAACTCTATTAGGGAAGGTTTTCTAGTTTAATAATCATCTTAGTGTCGCACTATCATTTTTGGAATCAAATATGGAACTTGCAAGCTGTAGACATAATACTAGTATTGATCAAATTGAGTGCTTGCCATTAAGGGACGACCAACTTCGGTTTGTTGACAGGCTTTGTATGGAATTAGTTTTATAACAAATGCGAATTCATTGAATCTAGTATCGAATATCTAAATTCATTGTGTAGGTGATACTTTATAAGTATCATATCAAAATCAAACTTTTGTTTATACCGAAGTCATATAGTTCCTTTTCTTAAGTGCGGCATGGCTTCTTTTCTTGAGAGAAAAAAATCCTACCCTCTCTATTACTAAACCTAGGTTTTTAATTTCTGTAAAAACCCTTTTACCACATATTTGTATATTCATAACTACTTTGCCTTTGAAGTATATTGCCTTCCTTCTTCTGGAAGTGTTATTAACTCCGTTAATTCGTGTTCAGCTTATAGGAAACTTGCAAGGAGTTATCATCCAGATGTGAACAAGTAAGTTTGACTCCCATTTGTGCCCTATTACAAAGTATATCTATTTTCAGTTCTCCAACTAATCACTGCATTTTGTATTTGTGTAGAGACGTAGTGGGGTTGTTTTATTTAATATTGAGATGAAATAAACTAAAATGTAGTTAACAAACATCTATCTGTTGATCTTGGGTTTGATGCCATAGCAAGAACTAAATAATACAACAGCTCTACTTTATCACGACTTCAGTCCTTTATCCTATGCTCATTGCTCATTTGCCTATACTTATGTAGAACCTTTCAAGTCTCTGTTTGCATTAGATGTGGCTCTATTGTTTGTAACATCAAGTGAACTCCCTGTTTGCTCTTAGTATCTAATCACCATTGATACCAACATTCAAGATCAAATCTGGTTCTATTGTTTGCCTATACTTATGTAGAACCTTTCAAGTCTCTGTTTGCATTAGATGTGGCTCTATTGTTTGTAACATCAAGTGAACTCCCTGTTTGCTCTTAGTATCTAATCACCATTGATACCAACATTCAAGCTCAAATCTGGTTCTTCCGGTGAAGTTAACTGAGTTGGCTGGCTTATCATTAATTAACATTTGAACTTAAAGAACCTAAAATAGTTTGAGATTTCAATTGTCTTCATTGTTACCATTATCTTTGATGTAGTTGGTAGTTATATCTCAAATTAAGTTCGTATTCTGTTTCCTCTCTATCGTGCAGATACACGACATACTTTTCCTTGATCATTAGACTGAATGTGAGCCTTAATTTGCTAAGTTTGTAAAAGGAATATATGTATGTTAAAACAACGAGGGGCAGGGTTAGCAAGATTGAAATGTGGGATTGAAAGGAGGTTTGTAGGACAGTTTAGCAAGATTGAAACATGGAAATGAAAAGAGACTTGAGTGATCATAATATAAAAAACAAATTGACCACAAATATGTGTGCTTAAAGTGATAACTTCATGGCTTGTTATGACTTGGGTTCTCTTCTTTATGTTTTCCTGTTGAGTGATATAATAACTTTATATTTTAGGCTATGCCCAACTTGTTTAGAATAGAAGGCTGTTAAACGCATAGACAAATAACTGAGAATGATACCATGTTAGTAAAACTGAATTTTAGTCAATTCCACTTATATTTGATCTAGTTTTAAGTAGTAGTTAATTTTTTTAATGAGGATATTCTCTTCAGAGCTATTTGGATTGGAGATGCTGCAAACTATACATGTAAGTGTGTTAGGTGATTTTTGTATAAATAAGAAGGCTCAGTTATTAGTAATGGAATTTAGAAAGAGAATCGTTGTCTCGTTGAACAATGACTATGCTCTGTACTGACTGAACCAGTGACTATACATGATTGCTTAAACCAATTCCGCACTTGTTCCTGATTAGTGCCTACTAATGAACATGACAAAAAGCTATTCTAGCTTGGGTTCTGTCTAGGCAAGACTGTTTAACGAGGGTCAAGACATTAATTTTTGTAGTTCCTTCATGAATCTTTGTCTACCTGTAAAAAGAGAACGATTTATGTTAGTTTTAGAGAGGGAAGCAACTAAAATATTTTATCTTATTGTGGGAAAGTAGTGGAAGGTTAGTTTGTTGGGTTTGGTTTCTCTTTCTGTTATTATACTTTTGGATTTATGTGATGACCTTTAAAATATGTATGGTACTGTGTTGAAACTACGTGTCCCCTTCATGAGTGATTCCTGCAACTTATACTATCGCTCTTATTGTTAGTATTCAAACTCACAAGTTGATTGTATCAAATCTTTGTCATGTCTTTTCAGAGAACCAGGAGCTGAACAAAAATTCAAGGACATTAGCAATGCTTATGAGGTAAATAGGCATGTTGGGTATTGGGTCAAAGTGGATTCATATCAACACTGGTAATCATTTGGTGGCCATTACATTAGGCTAGCTTGACCAGCAAAGAACTATCAACCTAACTTAATAATGAAAACTATATTATTACAATAATAATCTAAAGTTTCATAGCAAACGATTGAGACGGCCGCATGCATTGAGATACGGTTTTGGCGACTTTCGAACCATTTTGCCTGTCCAGCACATTTGCTTTTTTATTTAGATATTTTGATTGACCCATTTGAGAGACTAAATAAAATCTAGCAATATATAAATAAATGGGTCAAAGTTGAAATCTATTGATAAATTATTGATAGAAATTATTGTGATGCAGGTTTTATCAGACGATGATAAACGATCCATATATGACAGATATGGAGAGGCTGGGCTTAAAGGTGCTGGCATGGGCAATGGGGTGAGTTCTATCTACAGAAAAACTTATTTACTGAAAAACTTATTAGTTTCCAGTTCTAAATTTTGCTTACTGGCACATTCAAATCGGTTCATGCAGGATTTCAGTAGCCCGTTTGATATCTTTGAGTCAATATTTGACATGGGCGGCATGGGTGGTATGGGTGGCCGATCCTCACGTAACATGGCTACAGAAGGTGAAGACCAAGGTTACAATATGGTTCTAGACTTCAAAGAAGCTGTGTTTGGTGTTGAAAAGGAGATTGAAATAACCAAACTTGACAATTGTGAAACTTGCAACGGGTCTGGTGCTAAGCCCGGGACCACCCCGTCAAGGTGCTCAGCATGTGGTGGTCAAGGTCAGGTTATCTCATCAGCTAGAACCCCATTAGGTGTCTTTCAGCAAGTATCGACATGCTCTTCTTGTGGTGGAACTGGAGAAACTTCTACTCCTTGTAATACTTGTAAAGGGGACGGACGGGTAAAAAAGTCTAAGCGTATTAGCCTTAAAGTCCCTGCTGGGGTAGACTCGGGCAGCCGGTTACGTGTCCGGTCAGAGGGTAATGCTGGAAGAAGAGGTGGGCCCCCTGGTGACCTCTTTGTGATGATTGATGTGATTCCTGATCCTGTACTGAAACGAGACGACACAAACATTCTCTATACTTGCAAAGTCTCGTATCTTGATGCTATATTGGGTACAACAGTGAAGGTGCCAACTGTTGATGGTACTGTTGATCTGAAGATCCCGGCAGGAACCCAGCCAGGAACAACATTGGTGATGTCTAAGAAGGGTGTACCGCTTTTGAATAAGAGTAATAGGAGGGGCGATCAGCTTGTGAGAGTACAAGTTGAGATACCAAAACGTTTAAATCGCGAAGAGAAGAAGCTGATTGAAGAATTGTCTAACCTTAAGAAAGGTAAAGTTCCAAGCGGCAGTAGATAACATGTTAATTTTATAGGATTCATCATGGGTTCGAATGGGGTCTCTTTCTCATAGGATCATTATAGATTTTTGCATCAATTATCAATCTGCTCTGTGTGTGACATGTTCTTTTTATCTGGGGAGGGGACTATTTATTATGAATCCATACATAACTTTTATAACTAGAGAGGAAGATAGACATTTTTAGCAGGGTTTTTGGTGTTTTATAATGGTTATATTGATAAAATTTTATGAGGACAACGTTGGCATTTTGTATTTCTGTTACAATTATAAGTGTTGTGCTGTTTCTGTTCAATTGTTTTTTGGCATTCGGCTTCATATGCAAGAATAAGGGTAATGATACGTATATGTTTCAACACATCAACCTATAAATATGTTCCGACACATGATATCTCACTTCTCTCTGTATCTTAAATGTGAGCTAAACTTATAACCTTCTTCGTAGGTGTCGTGTCATTATGTTTTCGTGTAACATTGATATGCTCTTTTTTGCCAATCAAAATGATTCTCGAGTGCAATGACCCTAACATTATGCATCAGGAAAACCAGTGGCTCAAGTTAAGTACCCTTTCAACCTACACATCCCGATGACCATGGATCAACTTCATTCTACGAAATAGAAAGTAAATGAAATCTTCCTCTTAGGGCATCCAATTTTGCGAAATGACTCTTTTGCCAAAATATTCCGATGTAGTTGTTAGGAATACTTTTGACCATCTTCGGCCAATCTTGATGATGGTGACCATCTTAGGCCATTCTTGATGGACCCTCCGGCAACTGCCTTGGTTCGTAAGGCTTTGATCTCGGCTTTTAGATCCATATCCTTACGCATTAAGAATACCTATGTATTTGTTTATCTTTAAAGCCATAGAATACAAATTTGTATCTTGCCAGATTTTAATTCTTAATATTTAGGTCACTTAGCTTCAAAGTAACTACTGCAGTAAATACTTTTGTAAATACTTTTAAATAGAAGTTTTCTTCGGTACTGTTTTGGGCATGACCTAGCCACCTCTGGTGCGGTAATATGAAATTTTCCCCTGAGAAACTCATATTCTTAGTAGGGCCATGTCTGAAGTTTACTCAGTAGTTTTCATTTTGTGAACACCGAAGAAAATTGAGGGTTAATTAGCGACGAAGTGTTTTGAATCTTGTCATTTACTCCAACTAGCAAACTGAAGTATTGAACGACAATTAGGAAATATCTCAAGTCACAAACGATCTAGTGAACATATTGGACCAACAACATATTCTTAGTTGATTATAAAGTACTGCATATCGAGGAAAATCATAAATCTACTCATTTTTCCGCACTTTTGTCACAACGTTCCCAAAAGACAACGAATTCATCAAAACCCTGTTTTTCTCGCAAATATGTGAGATCTTTTTATGATTTTGTAATTCTTATAAAAATCTCAAAGTGTATGCATAAGAATCTCGTAAGCTATGAAGATCCTCCCAAAATCTTGAAAAAGCTAGTGAACTAAATAGTTGTCGGTTCAAGTCGTGCTTAGGACATGTGAGCTGATTGTGATGTATAAATTGTTAGATAGTTGCCGTTTCAAAAAAAAAAGAAAAAAGAAAAATAAAATAAAATTAAAGGAGTGGTCTAGTGACAAAAGACTTGTGACTATCACTTTAAGAGGGGCATGGTGCAGCCTGTTATTGGGACCAACGACGGCGCCATTAGGCGCCAAACTGAACGGCTTTACCGCGCCGTTCGTCCTTCAGCCAGCCTACTAACGCAACGTTTTTTGTTTTTTTTGTTTTTTTTTTTGGTTTTGGATTTTTAAGTGAGTTTTTGTGTTTGTGTGAGTTTAGTGTTTTTTTTTTTTTTTTTTTTTTTTTTTTTTTTTTTTTTTTTTTTTTTGTGTGTGTGTGCGCAGCAAATGGAGAAGAAGATGTATATTTTTTACTTTTTTATTTCAAGCTATTTTGTTTTGTATTTCTACATTGTCATTGTCCATTTGACACTTTCTCTTACACCGTTAATCTCTAATATGTTTGCAATGTTAGTCTCTAAATTATTTTTCTTATATTTTTAGTCCTTTAAATATATAAAATTTGGTTTAAATATATAAAATGAAATGTGTTTGTGTTGTTCCCTTAGCACACCGAGTAATAACAATTAAGTTAAACTAAGTGAGCTTATGACTGAGATCAATGCAAAGAATATTTCTAACAGTTATAATACGTGAATATAAAAACACAATATTTTTCAACGTTTAAATTCTTATTAGAAATAATTCCCAGAATCTATTACCCAAACACTTTGGATTGAATAGACAAGGGTTTATGGTGTCTCCTATCGAAACTCAAGTTTTGCTTGAGTGGTAACAATATACCCACTGAGCTATCTCAGTGAGTTGTATACTCTTTGTAGGAGAGAAGTTACTTTGTAAAAGTTCTAAGCTTTCAATATACAAAGCACACATAACTTCTCTCCATCTGATCTATTTATACACAAGTAATCTAAGTATAAGTGATTAAAATATTACAAGTTGTTGAGGTAGCGTGTCTGACAATTACAAATAGTAATTGTCATTTTCAAGAACCAATAGGAATGGGCTAATAAGACTTTGGGAGTTGTTGGCTGACACTCCATGACTTTTAGCCGCAATAGGGAAGGTTGGTATCTGACAAGATAAGAGTGTTTGGTCTGACACTCTTATCTTCTCAGATCTTTCCCTTTTGTTCCCGCCTATTCTTCAGGCATTGGTTCCTCAGTCTTCAATCACTTTAATGTTGTTGAGGAGACTGGGGTTCAGTGAGTTCTTGTCCAACACTCACTGAACCATCATCTTCTTCTTCGGCTTAAGTTCTACTCAGGGAGTACCGCCTTCCTGAGAAGTGAATCCTTCTTCTTGAATTCGCCTTAAGCATCCTGAAGATGACTCACTGAGAGACTGTTCTCTCAGTGACTTGAATTGTTCTCAGTTTAAGTTAACACTTGGTAAATTTGTGTTCAAATCTTGTTTTAAGAGTTCTTGGGTACTGACGAACCCAACAATCTCCCCCTATTTGAATATAAATTATTCCAAGTGTTTTGATCAGTAATAAGTGAGCTAATGACTTCTACTCATACTGAATGTACTAGAATGTAAATAAGGACACTGAAATAATAAAAACATCATTTTATTGATATCATTACAAGTCCTATCAAAACTAAGTACAAAAAGGTGGTGGTGGTGGTAGTCAGGCAGATTCATCAGTTCAACTTAATCCCAAGGGCTTCAAGCTTAGGCTTCTTTGACTGCAGTTCTTGTTGGTCAGGGTGCTCTCGGATTTTCCTTTTCAGATCTTGACAAAACCTCGCATTTTCAGAAGTTTTGAGTGGGGAGGCCATCATTAGAAAGCCAAGCATGGCTTTGATCCCTGATAGATCAATATCACTCCATCTCTGAAAGGCTTGGTCACTGAACTCATCAATGAAGAACATACCTCTCTCAGGTTGTTCAATGACCACATTGTTCCTGAATGGAACACCTTCAGGGAGAGCCCTGTTACAGTCAAGACCAGGAACCTTGATCTCAGGCTCAGCTTCAATCTTCTTTCTCTTTCTTGAAGAAGACTGAGAAGGGGCAGGCTGTTCAGCTGAAGCAGGAAGAAGAGATGGAATACCAAGTTCCTGAGGTGCTGCTGTCAATCTTTCATACCTCAGGCTCAGGGACTTCAACATACCAGGGACCACAACATTTGATTTTTTCGCTAATATTGGACCCAACTCATCCAATTCAGTGATCCCGAAGTCGGCGAACCTGAAGGGGGTATGAACATCAAAGTTTCTCATGTCAGCACCTCTGTAGACAGTTATAGTGGCAGGCGTGGTGTTTCGATGAATCTTGACATCAGTGATTGGTTCTGGTTTTAACCTGTTTGTCATGATCCACTGATATCTCTTAATCCTGTTTTGCCTGATCTCTTCAGTCCTTTTCATTCTTTCTTCCCTTCTTTTCCTGAGGGCAGCCATTTCAGCATTCTGAGCTTCCACAAAGCTCTTGCCACCTTTCCTTTTAGCAAGGTCTTTTGCCTCAATCCCAATCTTCTCAGCCTCTTCTCTTGCAACCTGAATGAGAGCAAGCTTGTTCTGCCTTTCATCTTCAGCAGCTTTCTTTGCTGCCTCCTCTTTCTCTATGTGAGCTTGAATTTCATCATGAGTGAGAAGTTCCATTACCCCATTGATTTCATAAGGAACCTTGACTGGTTCATCAGGGTCTGGCCTTCTTTCCTTGGAGGCAGGCACCAAGATTGTGGGCTTAGGTTCAGTGGTTGTTAGAATGCCCTTGCCTTTGTCTTGGTGGGATGAAGATGTGGTGGCTTCAGGATTCTCCCCCTCAGTGTGAGAAGGAGGTTGTTCTTGTTCAGGTTGTGGAGGTTCTTCAGTGACATTCTCCCCCTCAACTGTTGCTTGACCCATAGTGAGAGCAAGAGTTGGTTTGCTCACTGAAGTTGAGGGAGCTTGACCTTTGAAGGCCTGATAGATCTCAGTCATCATGGACTTGATGTCTGAGGTGTCCTCCTGAAGAGTTGAGACCTTAGTCTCAAGAGAAGCCTGAGAAGCTTCTAATGCAGTCATCCTTGGCCCAAGATTCCATGCCATGGAGGAAGAAGATGATGCCAAAGAAGCCATGTGGGACTCCATAAGACCCAGGGAAGATCGGATGGAGTCCACTGAAGAGTTGAGTCCCTGAAGATTTGAGGATCTCAGCACAGTTACCAGCTCAGTCAACTGAGAAGTTTGTTGCTGGTAAGTTTCTGAAGCCTGAAGAACTTTTTTGTTTAGCTCAGGGTCATCTTTCACTGACTCTTGAATTGTTTCAACGCTTTTTTGTAAGTTGGTGAGAGCCTCGTTGAACAATTTTAAGTTGTAATCAAGATTCGTCAGGGAGAAGGAGATAGATGACATGTGCTCATTTTCATCATCATGATGAGCTTCCACTGATTCCTTCAGGTTTACATAATGAACAACGGCTTCAGTATGCTGGTCAAACATTTCTTCAGTCAGACCTTGGAAGAGAGCCTTGTTGGTCTTGAGCAGGAACTTGACCAATTGTCTCTCAGTGAGAGGAAGAGTGTTGTCATACTTGGTGAGGATGTTGTCAGTATCCGAAGAACCAGCAGCTTGAGGTTCTGATTCTTCACTTGGATGTGGAGATGACTTATGTGATTGTTCAGGTTGTTCAGAGTGTTCAGATTGTACATCAGTTTCCATATCCTCACCTGCCTCAAAATTTTCCTTTTCACTCTTTTCCTTGAGCTCTTCATCAGACTCAATAAGAGCCTGAAAGTCCCCCATGGACTCAATACCCAAAATTTCAACCGGCTCCTCTTCATAAAAAGACTCGCCTTTGGTTTGGCTAGGTCCTGACCCCGTTGTCATAATAACTGAGTGGGTTTGCTCAGCCTGACTAGCCATAATAACTGGGGTAATACCAGCCTGGCTTTTTGGGGCAGTTCCTGAGTGAATGGATCCGCCTGAGGGGTTGATGGGTTCCATATCAGCGGGTTGTTTCTTTCCCTCTGAGTCTTTGTCCCCCTTAGCACCTTCAACTACTAATGGGTGCTTTCCAGTAGTATCACTAGGCACTGATTATGATGATTGATGGACCCTCTTCCCATCAGGATTGTACAGTCCTTTTGGGGATTTAGGATCCTTAACTCCCTGAGATCCTGAGTGTGATTGATCAGAAACGTTAGCAGGATGTGATTGTTTGTGGGTCCCCTTCCCAGTAGGATAGTGCTGTCCTACTGAGGATTTAGGACCCTTTTCTCCCTCAGGCCCTGATTGTGATTTATCAGTTCCTTCATCGGGATGTGAGAGGTTGTGGGTCCCCTTCTCAGTGGAGTAGTGCTGCCCCACCGAGGATTTAGAACCCTTTTCTCCCTTAGGAACTGATTGTGATTTGTCAGTTCCTTCATGGGGATGTGAAATGGTGAATGTTCCTGATCCCTCAGACTTGTGTATGTCAGTGGGAACATGTGGAAAGGTTTGCCCGAGGACACTGAGGATAATTGCTCAATGCCCTCAGTTGGCTTTTGTTTTGTGGTCAGGAGGGTCTCTGTAGTGGGTGTCTCAGAGGTCTGGGCCACATTCAACCTCTTTTTAAGGTTTAGTTGGTTTTCGGCATCAGTCTCAGTGGCGAGTGATTTGGGTTTAACCACCTTACTGGACTGACCCTTCTTAGTCTTCTTCACCTTCTTTGTAGATGAAGGTACTGGAGAAACAGCGTTCTCCCCCTGAATCACCTCCATCATATAGGTGGTCAGGGCAATGGGTGTTACCTCAGGGATGCCACTAGAAAAATTGGTCTTATGCAAGACGTCAGGCTTTGTGCCTTCGACGTTAGACCTTTCATAGTCAGAACCAAGAAGGTCCTGAAGCACACAGGAAATAAACCTAGGGTAAGACAAATGTTTTTGCCTAGATTTTCCTGAAAGCTTGGCAACGAGGTCTCGGAAGATTATTCCTCCGATATCAATCTTTGTACCCTCCAGGAGGCTGAACAACATCAATTGTTGTGATGAGTTCAATTGCTCCGTTGAGGATTTATTCCCCCCAAGGACCTGAATGAAAAATGTCATCAGGATCCTCCAGACTGGGTGGAACCAGGTTTTGACTAGTGGAGCCTTCTCTAATAAGGCTCCAGCAGACTGATCAGGACGTCTGAGGTCATGAGGTCCTAGAAGGATTAATTCATTCTTGACCTCTTGATCAGTGGGATTGGGCTCAAAAGCCTCAGCAAAATCAAGACCTGTGGCCTCGATGAAGGTGTTGTAATCCAGGGAAAGGGGTCTTTTCCCATTCATCACTGTGAATGTGATGATGGATTCTTTGGTGTCTTTTAGGAAAGTAGCCACAGCAGTGCACCAGAATTCCCTCAGGTAGTCATGGTAGATGACTGAGGGGGTCTTGGTAAATGCCTTTGCAAGAAAACAGTTTTGAAGATATTTCATAACGTTCTTGTAGGCTGGGAACTTTTGTGGATAGGAAAAGTTTCCCACCACATTGTTCTTGGTGAGGTCTACACCCTCCAATGTGAAATCCACATTAGGGGCGTATGTCACAGCTTTAGAAGAAGCCATATTTGTTGGTAAGTCTGGTAACAAAGATGGTTTGGGATTTCTTAAAGCTAAGAACACACACTATTAGTTTTGAGAAAAATGGGCAGAATTTGCTTAAAATTTCTAATCGACGTGTGTGTGTTCTTTTTGGTTGGGGTATTTATAGGGAAGTGAAGTGGAGGGTACTTTAGGCATTAAGTGGATTTAATTTATTCAAAAAGAATTATTGGAAACTGTTTTGAATAAAATGTTTTGGGATCCGCATTTAATGCCAACACTCCACTTTTCCCTGGTTTGGCGCAACAGTCAAGGTGAACAGTTGAGCAGTTCTGCAAAAGTGTAATTTGCAGAGATGAGTCATCACATATCTGTAATGTGATTGGAGAGGCATTTAATGCCAAGTGGGAATGTGGTGGCCCAGAGGTGGAAGCCAGAAAGGCAAAAAGAACAAATATTCTTAAATTAAATATGAGTTCAGTTACCAACCTCGGACATTTACTAACTAGATACTTAGAGCATTTAAGTCAGTATTTAATGTCTCTTTTCAGGGCCCTGAATGAATTTTCATTCAGTGATGGTTTTTTCAGGGACTTGGAATTAGTCACTGATTATTCAGGAATATGGAATGATTTTTGAGCTACAAGGATTCAGGAACTTGGGTTTAGTTCTTGAACTCTAAAGATTTCAGGAACTTGGGTTTAGTTCCTGAGGTTGAGGATTCAGTGATTTTTTTCACTGATGTACACATTGAGTCAAAGACCTGAGGTTTATTTTTTTAATTGACACTTGGTTAGGAGAAATCAATCAGTGGACTGATTCTCTATATCCAGCATTCCTAATTCAGCTTTCAGTCTGGTGAAAGTTGGTTCATCCAATGGTTTGGTGAATATATCAGCTAACTGATATTCAGTAGGAATGAAGTGTAATTCAATGTCACCATTCATGACATGGTCCCTGATGAAATGATATCTAATATCAATGTGTTTTGTTCTCTGATGAAGAACAGGGTTGTTTGAGATTGCAATTGCACTTGTGTTATCACAAAAGATGGGTACCATCTTGTACTGAATTCCATAGTCACTGAGTTGACTTTTCATCCAGAGTACATTTACACAGCAACTAGCTGCTGCAACATATTCAGCCTCAGCTGAGGACAAGGCAACTGATTGTTGCTTCTTAGCACTCCAACAGACTAGTTTCCCACCAAGAATTTGGCAAGAGCCTGAGGTGCTTTTTCTGTCCATGTTGCATCCAACATAGTCAGAGTCTGAGTATCCTTTAAGATCAAGGCCTGAGCATTTTGGATAATATAATCCAAGGTTTGGAGTACCTTTCAGGTACCTGAATATCCTTTTCACAGCTGTGATGTGTGATTCTCTTGGGTCAGATTGATATCTGGCACATAGACATACTGAGAATTGGATATCAGGCCTTGATGCAAGTAGATACATCAGTGATCCTATCATTCCTCTGAAGAGAGTTTGATTTACTGGTTTACCAGTGAGATCAGGACCAAGGTTGTTTGGGGGAACCATGGGAGTCTTGACTGAGGCACAGTCACTGAGTTCATATTTTTTCAGTAGGTTCTTAACATACTTCTCTTGACTGATAGTGGTTCCTTTATTAGTCTGCTTGATCTGAAGACCAAGGAAGTAGGTTAATTATCCCATCATGCTCATTTCAAATTGCTTAGCCATTAGTTTTTCAAATTGTTTGCAAAGCTTGTAACTTGTTGAGCCAAAGATGATGTCATCAACATACACTTGTACTAGTATGACATCAGTATTTGTCTTATAGATAAACAATGTGTTGTCTATCTTGCCTTTGACAAATTTGTTTTGGATCAGAAAGGCTGAAAGAGTTTCATACCATGCCCTGGGAGCTTGTTTCAGTCCATAAAGGGCTTTATTAAGCTTACAGACATGATCAGGAAACTCATGGCTTTCAAATCCAGGAGGTTGCTGAACATAAACTTCTTCTTTCAGTGAACCATTTAAGAATGCACTTTTAACATCCATTTGGTACACCTTGAAGTTCATGTATGTAGCAAAAGCAAGGAAGATCCTGATGGCTTCCATCCTTGCTACTGGTGCAAATGTTTCTTCATAGTCAATGCCGTCTTGTTGATTATAGCCTTTGGCTACAAGTCTGGCTTTGTTTTTAATGACTATGCCATTTTCATCAGTTTTGTTTTTGAATACCCATTTCATGCCAATGACTGAGACATTCTCAGGACATTTGACCAAGGTCATTACCTTGTTTCTGTCAAATTGTTCCAGTTCATCATGCATGGCCTGAACCCAACTTGGATGTGTAAGTGCTTCTTTAACACTTTTGGGTTCAATTGTGGAAATGAAGTCCACAAATAGGCATTCATTGGCTGAGGCTGCTCTTAGACTAGCAGCCATGCTCCTGGTAAGCATGCCTTCAGTAGGCTCTCCAATAATATTGACAAGTTCAATGTCCTGAGACCTAGTCCAACTTTCCTGAGGTCCTGGATACTGATTTGAACTTGTGGAGGCCTGATTGGGTGGAGGGGTTGGTTCTGGAGTAGACACATGATCATTGATTGGATCTTGAGTGTCTACCTGATCACTGAGATTGTTTGGTTCTTGAGCATTTTGAACAGACTGATTAATTTCATCAGTGTTTGCATGTGCCTCAACAAACTCAGTGATGGTTGGGCTAGGTAGGTTGTGAGGGATTATGTAATAGGAGAGGTTAGCATCATCTTGATACTGAGTAGAAGGATTGTTTTCAGGAAGATATTCATCAGGAGGATATCTTGAAGAGTTATCAATTCCTATCTCTTCTACTGAGGCAGTTGAGAACCTGATTGCATCAGTGCTCTCATCAAAGGTTACATGAAATGTTTCCTCAGTCTGCTGTCTCCTTGTGTTGAACACTTTGAAGTCTTTTGAGACAAGTGAGTATCCCAGGAAGTATCCATCATCAGCTTTTGCATCAAATTTCCTTAAGTGATCCTTGTGATTATGAATAAACACAGGACACCCAAAGACATGAAAGTAGCTGATGTCAGGGATTCTCCCTTTGAATAACTCATATGGGGGTTTCCTATGTCTCTTGACAATGATGGATCTGTTTTGTGTATAACAGGCAGTTTTGACTGCATCAGTCCAAAAATGTTTGGAAAGGACTGATCCACTTAGCATTGTCCTAGCAGCTTCAATGAGTGTTCTATTTTTCCTTTCAGCAACACCATTTTGTTCAGGTGTGTATGGAGAGGAAAAGTTTTGGGAGATACCTTTCTCATCACAGAAACATTCAAGTTCATAATTTTTGAACTCAGTCCCATTGTCAGTTCTAATCTGTTTGACCTTAATGTCATTTTGATTTTCAATGTTCCTGACAAAGGACATGATTGTTTCAGCTGCCTGACTCCTTTTGATCAGGAAGAATACCCAAGTGTATCTAGAGTATTCATCCACTATGACCAGAGTATACTTCTCATGGTTAATAGACCTTGGACTGATAGGTCCAAATAGATCCATATGGAGAAGATGTAGGCAGTTCCTGATGGAAAAGTTGGTTTTGGTTTTAAAGGATGCTCTGTGATTTTTAACTTTTTCACAAGCTAAGCATGGTTTATCCTTTGAAAACACAAGTGATGGTAAGCCAAGGACCTTGTTTTGTTTTACAAGATTGTTTATGTTTTTAAAGTTCAGGTGGGTGAGTCTCTTATGCCAAAGCCAGTTGAGTGTATCAGTGGCCTTAGCAAAGAGACAAGTTCCATCCTGAGTTAGACTGGACATGTCTAATACATAAACATCTTGTCTTCTTGGTGCAATGAGGACAATTTCCTTATTTGCATTGAAGATGGTTCCTTGCTTATCATCAAACTAAACTATGTATTTTGCATCACATAGTTGACTGACACTGATCAGATTGTACTTAAGACCATTTACATAAGCTATCCTAGTAAAGACAATACCATTGCAGTTTACTGAACCATAACCTTCAGTGAGACATGATGAATTATCAGCAAATATCACTTTGGGTCCTGGTTCTTCCACATATTTGTGCAGACACTCCTTAACACCAGTCATGCTCCTTGAACATCCACTGTCTAGATGCCAAACAGGATCCCTGGCATGCCTCTGCACAAATAGTAAACTGGGTCAGTTCTTTCTAGGACTCCATTTCATGGAGGGTTTGGTTTTGTAGGTCTTTATGAAAGTATTAATCGATTCATGGTCAGTGGTTGAGTGGACTGAGCTACCACATGTTTTGCATTTTGTCGCAGGGGTAGCCTCAGTAGTCTGAGAGGATTGTTTATTCATTCCTCTTTTTGACTGAATGACCCTCTCTTTTCCTGAGGATTTCTGAGTGGAACTTCCACTAGATTCACAGTGTTTGTCAATTTCACAATCCTCAGGATGATGGTCATTGAATCCACACAATGGGCAAGGTGGAAAAGGCTTGGCCTTTTGCTTCTGTTTCTGCTTAGAATCAGAAGGGTAGTTCAAGCACTGAGCCTTAAGTCCTGAAAAGTTTGACATGACTGAGCACTTTTTATGATCAGAGGTCCTGTGATCTTCCTTTTTGCAAATCATGCAATAAAGGACTCTATAGCAATCATCAGTGAGATGATTTGTATAGTTGCACAGTTCACACTTTTTAAGGGGTTTGGTTGGTTTGGGTTTGGTCTTTGAGGAAGCTAGTTTTTGTTCCTTCTTTAATTGAGAAGGTTTTTCAGAAGATGCAATCTTCTCACTTAGCTTCCTGACCATTTCAGTCAACTGATCAATTCTTGGATCAGGACTTTGGGTTGCTACTTCAGAAGGGACTGAAGTTGATGAGTCATCAGTATTTACTGAGACTTCAAGGGGTGGTCTTCTCAGGAGGATTCTACCATTTACTGATCTCTCCTTTGGAGAGTGTGGGGAGTAGACCAATGGTGGGAGGTCTGAGCTTGGTGCAGCGCCCTGAAGGGTATTTAGTGGAGGGAGTGGAGGAGTTGATTCTGATTCAGGCTCACTGATTGGATCAGAAATACTGTGTTGGTCAAAGAGTCCAAGCATACCTTTCAGAGCCCGACTTTCAGGGAGCAAGATGTTTCCAGTCTCAAAGTTTGGCAACTTACTGACTGGGTTGTCCCTGACAATCCAGTCATTTGACTTGGGTTCCATCTCTTGCTCAAAGGATATGCCAGCTGGAACAAAGGTCATTTCACTGGGACTCTCACTAGAGGTTTCAGTGAGGTGGTCAATTCCTATAGTTATCTTAGGAATTAAGCCCACAGAATCAAAGACCTTAGGGTTCTTTTTGGTCCAGCTTTCAATAACAGCCTTTTCTTTCTTAAGTTCTGTTTGAAGGGCTTGGTTTTTGTTTCAAAATTTTAGTGTTCTGAATTTGTAGAGTAATAGATTCTAATTTGGCTTGTTTCAGTGCAAGCAGTTCATCTCTACATTTATTCAATTCTGACACAATATTGTTATATTTTGAAAACAGGTTAAGCCTTTGTTCCTCAACAAACTTTAGATCAACACAAATATAATTCATGTAAGACTGCCAATCAGAATCATCATCCATAGAAAGTAAAGTATTTACCTTCTTCATGGTGATGTTGACCCACTCTCCATTCCTAGCATGGCTTTTTCCAACAGCCACCTGATCCTCTTCAGAAAGTGCCATCAGTGCACTAACTCTTATTTCCTCATCTGAGGAAACCTCTTCTTCATCCCAATCATATGCTTCAGCTACTAATACCTTGTTCTTTGTCTGAATAGGTTTAGATGTTTGAGCAGCCTGAGACAATATGGGGTTAGTTTCAAGAAGTGCAAGTTTAGCTTTGATTTTCCTATATTTTGTTTCAAAATCCTTTTGACCCTTGTTTTGAAATTGTTGGGTGGACTGAAACATTTTAGGTTGAAACTTGCTAGTTCCTGAGGAACTGTTTCCTGAGAATTTGTAAGAGGGTTCTGAGATAGTTTTAGAATAACAGTCCCTAGCAAAATGACCCTTTTTACCACATTTAAAGCATTCAGTGGTCTCATTTGCTTTTGGTTTTGTAAAGTTGGACTGATTTCTTTTGATGAAACGTCTTGAACTAGCAAGGAGTGCCCTATCTTGGAATTCCAAGTTCAAGTCGTTCAGGTACTCCTCACCAGTCCTTTCATCAATTTCTTCTTCAGAATCCTCTTGAAAATCCTGCACAACACCATTAGAATAGAAAGCAGTTGATATGGGTGTGGAGGTTAAGGCCTTTTTGGACTCAAGAGCTTTTGAGTCAGGGTATCTCCTTGAGATCAAGTTGTCTTCATAGACAAACTTCCCATAAATTTCAGGGAGCTCAAGGGTCTGAATGTGGTTAGCATTCCTCAGGCCTTGTGAGAAGTTGAGCCACTTCTCAGGGAGACTGTTGACAAAGCCAACATTAGTCTCATGCTTAGATAAAGTTACACCATCATTTGATAGCTCATTTATCAAAGTCTTGTATCTGGTGTAGGTCTGAGAGAGACTTTCAGAGTCCTTTGCCCTGAAAGTATTGTACTCAAGTTTAAGGTCCATGACCCTATTTTCCTTGGTATCTGAGGGACCCTCAAAGCTATTTACCAAGTCATCCCAAGTTTGATTGGCTGTAGAACAGTTGATGACTGATTCCATTATATCGTCAGGAAGACATGATATAAGGATGCTTTTCAGGCGATGGTCCTGATTGACCACCCTCCTCTCATCTATGGTCCATTGAGCTTCAGGCTTAATTAGCCCTGCAGCAGTTTTTGGGAAAAATGGGCCATCCTTGATACAAGCGATGTAGTAGGGTTCCATCCCAGTTAAATAGCAAATCATACGTTTTTTCCATTTGCTAAATTTGCCAGCCTCAAGTCTGGGTGCCACAGCAAAATAGCTGCCACCCTTTTTATCGACTAACTAGGGTACATTGGTATCAGTCATTTTAGGATCTTGGTTTTAAAAAGCTGGAGCTCTCTGGGTTTTTGAAAGGTTTTATAAACCAGAGGCTCTGATACCACTTGTTGTTCCCTTAGCACACCGAGTAATAACAATTAAGTTAAACTAAGTGAGCTTATGACTGAGATCAATTCAAAGAATATTTCTAACAGTTATAATACGTGAATATAAAAACACAATATTTTTCAACGTTTAAATTCTTATTAGAAATAATTCCAAGAATCTATTACCCAAGTGTTTTGCGGAACAAACACTTGGGATTGAATAGACAAGGGTTTATGGTGTCTCCTATCGAAACTCAAGTTTTGCTTGAGTGGTAACAATATACCCACTGAGCTATCTCAGTAAGTTGTATACTCTTTGTAGGAGAGAAGTTACTTTGTAAAAGTTCTAAGCTTTCAATATACAAAGCACACATAACTTCTCTCCATCTGATCTATTTATACACAAGTAATCTAAGTATAAGTGATTAAAATATTACAAGTTGTTGAGGTAGCGTGTCTGACAATTACAAATAGTAATTGTCATTTTCAAGAACCAATAGGAATGGGCTAATAAGACTTTGGGAGTTGTTGGCTGACACTCCATGACTTTTAGCCGCAATAGGGAAGGTTGGTATCTGACAAGATAAGAGTGTTTGGTCTGACACTCTTATCTTCTCAGATCTTTCCCTTTTGTTCCCGCCTATTCTTCAGGCATTGGTTCCTCAGTCTTCAATCACTTTAATGTTGTTGAGGAGACTGGGGTTCAGTGAGTTCTTGTCCAACACTCACTGAACCATCATCTTCTTCTTCGGCTTAAGTTCTACTCAGGGAGTACCGCCTTCCTGAGAAGTGAATCCTTCTTCTTGAATTTGCCTTAAGCATCCTGAAGATGACTCACTGAGAGACTGTTCTCTCAGTGACTTGAATTGTTCTTGGTTTAAGTTAACAATTGGTAAATTTGTGTTCAAATCTTGTTTTAAGAATTCTTGGGTACTGACGAACCCAACAGTTTGTTTTAAAAGAAAATGGAAATAGGAAAAAAATGGACCCACAAGTGGTACTAATAAGTGTTATTGTTTTTTAAAGGGTGTTTTAGTTATTGATGTGTTATTGGTGAGGTGATAAGGTGGTGCTAAGGTGACACACCAATAACATGTTATTCGTACGTGTTGCACCTAACTCTCTAAGATGTGTGAGGTATCAAGTTCAATTCCCGCTAGTTGCAAACAACCCTTAAGTGGTCACACAAACCTCCTTTACTCGGTTTGAGTCTGTGCGGTGGTGGGTCGAAACCATAATTACCAAATAAAAAATAAAATATCTCGAAATGTATTAAAATATGCCGCTAAAACGAAAGTGTCGCTAAAGTTTGGTAAAAGTGTAACCTTTTATCCTCCCATTTCATTTTTATCCGATGAATCCGATCCAATATGAATCCAAATAAGCTTAATTGGATCGGGTTATTCAAATGTCAAAATCTTAAATGGGTTATTCGAATAAATCCGAATCTAATTTGGATGGATACGGGATAAAATGTACTCCCTCCGTCCCAAAATAAATGTCTAGTTTGACTTTTCAGAGTCAAACTGGTTCAACTTTGACCTTAAATATTTTTTGTGTGTCATATAATACTTGATGAAAAATTATAACAATGAAAAATACACTTAAAACCCAATCCAATCATATATTTTGCATCAAGTATTATATAACACTCGCAAAAATAGATAAGGTCAAAGTTGAACCAATTTGACTCTGAAAAGTTAAACTGGACACTTATTTTGGGACGGAGGTAGTATATTCTTATTCGGATTTGGATATATCCGAGATGGCACGAGATATTCAAACCCTCCAAAAAATACAAAGGGCCCCCCTGTTTTTTTGCCATTTTTTTTTATAATTTTTATAATTTTGTTTATATCAAAAAACTATAAACCTGAAAGTGCAGAACAGAAAATATAAAGTTTAATAAGTCAAACGCTTAAAACTGTCAGAAATACGAAACAGAAACTGACAAAAAACTGTGTTATACTGAAAACAAATAAGGGGACAAAAGTAATCTTTGACCAACCCCCCTGATTTGAAATCATAGGGGGGTTTATATAGTGTACCCCATCCGAGATTTTTCATTAATAATTAGTTATTGGAATATAATAGTGAGCTAAGTGTTATAACATCTGTTAACTGATATTTCTTTAGCGAATAACCTGATTTTATAGCACGAGGACATGAGGTAATCTATGATGATTTTTTTTTAATTAATTTATTTTTTTTGCTCTCTTTTGACCACTCTTAGGCCACTCACATCAGTTAACTCAGCCTTAAATTTTAAGGTATGTCACGTCAGCTTTTTCACCCTTTAACGTAACTCAGCTTTAACCCACACAACAATAACTCAGCTTTAACACACCTTAACTCAACTTTACACATAAATTTTCAAATTCAACCCCTAACTTATAAATTACTTCATTTTTTAAAAACATAACATTCATTAATAACATAACATTACATACTTAATAAAATAAAATTACAACGAAATTAAAAAAAACATTAAAATACGATACGAAATTTTATATGGAGTTGTAATTGTCGATAAGATCAGATTTCTCCTCCCACACTTGTAACACCTGCTCCCTAACCATCTTCAATGCGACATGAAGTTCTAGATCTGTTTCATTAGTTCTTTGTAGAGTTTCTAGACCGACCCTGATAGCTGGATGGTCTTGAGGCAACTCACGCAGCCTTTCGATCTCTGGAGCACGATTATGCATTTGTAGCATAATACGAGTTATCTCGCCAAACAAACTGTTAATAAGTTTGAGTTCTTTTTCTTGTTCTGTTCGTAATCGGTTGAGGATAGCCCTTTACACCTCTGCTGGTTTGTTAGCCATTGTGTTTGTGTTTAAATTAGTGTGAGAAAATGAAGTCTTGTGAAGATGGTTTTTATAGTGGAAATTAGCCGTTAAATAAGCCGTTAAAGTAGCCGTTAAAGTAGCGTTAACGCTGAGTATTATTCAAATTCAAACGTAAACTAAAGTACACCATAATAACGCTGCGTTAACGCATCTTAGTCACAACAATTAAAATTCAAAGTCACGTTAATAAAACTTGTGCATTTGTACCCTATAAATACCCATGCTTCTGAAGCACATGTCACACAAAAACACATTCCAAACTTCTCAAATACTCTAGATCCAAACATCTCTAATTCATAATGTCTTCCAGAAAAGATTTCGGTGAATAATTTCCAAGCCCAGCTCGCAAAAAGGATTTTGGACAACAGTTTCCCAGTCCACCTCGTGATAATGAAGAATTCCATACTCCCCCAGAGCATACCTTTCCGGTTTTCCAAATAGATCAAGACATGCAGGTCTTGTGGGAAATGGAACATGATGCACCGGTACACAATCCACCGGTTGCCAACGAAGACCCAAATCCGTATGGGTTAACTGATGAACAACTTCGCCTAATGGATCAAGACATGCAGGTCTTGCTGGAAATGGAATATAATGAAAGAGAAGAGGAAAGGGCTCGTTTGGAGCGGGAAGCAAAAGAGGCTGAAGAACGCAGGGAAAGGTGGGAGTGTGGTATTTTCACACCTTCCGAATCATCTGAAGATGGTTACCCAGATTCAGATGATACTTTTCATTAATCGTTCGCTGTTTACGATAATCGTTTGTTGTTTTTCAAGTCGTTGTTTAATGTATGTTCAATTTCATGTTTAATGTATTCTAGTTGATGTTTAATGTAGTTTCAGTTTGCTAAGATATTCGACGTTACAAGTTTTATTATATCTTGAAAAATTATCTATCCATTGCATCTAAAACACAATACTAAAACACAAGGGGCACAAATGAAAAAAAAAAAAAAAAATTCGTATTCAAACAACAAGGGCTGAAAGTGTAATTTTTTTTTACAAACAACACCCTTAACGTGACGTTAAGGTGCTAACGCAGCACCTTAACGCCACGTTAACGCAGCTACACACATCGGGTAACTCAAGTTAACGCACGTTAAAGTACAAAAATTCCCTCCTTAACGTGGCTTTAACGCCACTGATGAGAGTGGTCTTATAATCGACATTTTGTGGTTTCATTTAAGTTTTTTAATAGAGTTTATTCTACTAATAATTGCATTATGAGATTCCTATAATAAGAAGCATAATATAAGTCTATTGATATCTTTTTGTTTTAGGATTGTAGTTTACTAAGAGCACAGGGTATGCATGGCTGGTAGCTGGCGCCATGGCCACCAGCCAACCATGGCCGACGGCCCACGGTACCGTCGCTGGCGCCATGGCCACCAGCCCACGCCATCGGTTTTTTTTTTTGAATAATAGTAACATTTTTTTTTGAATAATTTTTTTTTTTTTTTTTTGAATAATAGTAACATTGGGAAGAATGGAGGAAGAAGGAACCGTTTGGCATGCATTAAAAAAAAAAAAAAAAAAAAAAAAAAAAAAAAAAAAAAAAAAAAAAAAAAAAAAAATTACCCTTAAAAATCCTATAAGAACCTCTTTATTCTACCATTTTTCACACACACTTCCAATTCAATTTATACTTCAATAATACTCAACTTTCTTTCAATTATGGATCCAAACAATCCCAAAGACACCTATTACGACCCTTATGATGTTTATTTTCAAGACGATCGGGAGCGCTATCTTCGGGGTTATACGGCATATGAACAATGTTTAGAGCATTTTACTAAATGCATACATGTTTTATACATTGAAAAGTGTTTAAGAAAGCCCACTTCAGTGGATGTTGAAAAAATATATGCATTGCATGAAGAAAAACATGGACTCCCAGGAATGCTCAGGAGTATTGATTGTATGCATTGAGATTGGAAAAATTGCCCAAAGGCCTTACAAGCTCAATTCAAAAGACGTGATCATAAATACCCAACTCTTATGTTAGAAGAGGTTGCAGATCAAAAATTATGGATTTGGCATGCATATTTTGGTGTCCCAGGGTCAAGTAATGATCTTAATGTGTTATATGGTTCCCCGTTATTTGATGATGAACTTGCCGGTACAGCTCCGGAATGTCCATTTGTAGTAAACGGACATACATACAAGAAAGGTTACTATTTAGCCGACGACATTTATCCGACATGGTCCGTGTTTTTCAAAACGTTTTCTGTTGCAAGGAATGAAAAAATGTTGAAATTTAAAAGAGTTCAAGGAAGTTCTAGAAAAGATATTGAATGAGCTTTCGGAGTCCTACAAGATCGTTAGGGAATTATACGACAACACGCACGTGCTTTCCAAATCAACGCGTTGAAAAGAATCATGTATTATTGTATAATGTTACACAACATGATATTGGAAGACGAAGGATTCAAAATGAATTTAATAGATGTGTTCATTGATCCAAGGCCGAACATGCCAAATACTTGGATCGAAAGATGTGATTTGCCTGTTAGAAAAAACAAAGAACTTCGAGATAGAAAAGTGCACGACGATCTTCGACAAGACCTTGTGGAGCATGTATGGAACCTTAATTACTAGGTTTTTATCCGTTATGTTTATGTGCTAGGTTTTTATTTTTATGCATTTTTTTTAATGTAATGAAGTTTATTTTAGTTATATTGTGTATGTTTTATTAAAAAAAAAAAAAAAAAAAAAAGGACGACGGCACCACATTTTCTGGTGCCATGGGTAACGGCCAGAATGTAGTGCCGTGGGATTTCTGGTGCCATATAGATTTTTGCTGATGTGGCAGGCATTTTTGAGCCATAGCTCATGGGTACCCAATGCTCTAAATGTTTTTGGCAAAGTAAGTATATTTGTCATATTTCCGTACAAACATAATTAGCCAATCGCATAATAATAATCCATGAATTCTTTGGACTTCTCTGTATCTGAGCTTAAGTGACATTAAATATTACATTATTTAAATGATTAGTGTGCAAAAAACGTCTTTCATAACTAGTACTCATAGAAATGCCGATGAGTCACATCGGTACACACTAAACAGAACATGATGAGGAAATGAAATGAAATGAAAATGAAAATGATGAGGAAATGAGAATACGGTAATACTCTCAAAAGGGGTAAAACGGTTATTATCCAGAGTCTATATATTTATCAGGGAGAAATATATATTTAAGTATATAGGCCAAAACCACAAACCCTAAAGGGTTGTGTGAATCGGCCGACCCCCAAGGGGTAGTTTGAATCATTGTCAAACTTGTATATTTAATTTTGGTAAGAGAGAGAGAGAGAGAGAGAGAGAGAGAGAGAGATTTTCTTGGTATTGATTTTCTAATTCATGAGTAAATGAAGTGTTAAAGTATTACAACTTATGGATTGAGAGCCTTATTTATACTTAGTGAATTAAGTATATCATAATTTAAAATAATTAAGTATTTCAAATTTACAATAATAGTCCCTTGACTATTTCTCACTTATTAAATATATCCTAATCTAGTATTAACTATCTTTACATCATGAATTTGTATTCTAACAATCTCCATCTGTGTAATGATAGATTAGATTTGGATCTTTAATGTCTTCAAGTTATATAAATCTGTGAAGCTTGAAAATAATGAGAATTCCGTATGTGAAGCTTGAAGGTATCAACTCGGCTTTAGTCTTTAATTCTTGAACTCATATCAACATTCTCGCAAAAAATTAGTATCTTAATCTGCAACTTGAATCTTTGAAAGCATGTATTAGATCTTTTTCTTTAATGTCTTGACGATGAAAGCACTCTTGATGAACTTGATCTTGAATGTAGATGTCAAATAATAATTGTTGCTACGAAAGATTTTGAATAAGATGATATCGATTGAACTTGGATTGTAGAAGACTTTATCATTTGTATTTAACCTTGAATCTTTATTTCTTTTCCTCCTCTTCAACTGAATTACCATCTCTTGAAGCTTTATAAAACAATCATCTTTGTAGTTTTTCTATAAATAACAATGTATTCAAATCATAAGAAAGTTAATGATGAATATTCATTGAAATTTCTCGAACAATATTGAGTAGATGCTTTTTCATTTCATCTCGAATGTTCGACTTTGACCTTTGTCGTCTCGAATAATCTACTCAATTTGATCAATAAACTTCATGTAGACTATCATACTTTCTTTCTTTAAAGCTTTGAATCTTTTGATGTTCCAAAAAACTATTTCCTTTGTTTGATATATTCTTTGTAGCATTTGTTTGTTGATGAAATTGTTGTTTGTTTATGTTGGTGTTGTTAAAGTAGTAATCTTGAAGAGCCACTACCTGACAAGATTGGCATTTCTTGAGAGTGATTATTTAATATCTGAAGTAGTGATGTTGATCTTGTTTGATTGTGAACATATTTATAAATGTATGTCCGGTTTCGAACTCGAACCTATGGGATTGCACGCGTTGCGTATGAGATTCAATTATAATAATTAATATATAATAGTTAAATTTTAATTATTATTTAACTAATAAGCTTTAACGACCGTTATGTTACTAGTTACTTAACGGAAGTTACTAATGACCGTTAGACGCAAGAATAAGGACTAGAATGTAATTAATAAGGAGAAGGATCTAGAATCCTTCTCCCTTTGTGATATCCGGCCGAATGGGGTATCAAAGAAAAGGAAACAAAGCTATATCGGTCACCAAGTTATCACACTATAAATACAATCCCTTGTATTCATTATTGGTGATCTCTTGGAAATTCTAAAGCTAGTTTTTCTTTTCTTCTTCTCCTCTCCCTCACATAACCAATCAATCAACCCCATTAGTGTGCTTGGTTCGATTTGTTTTGTGACAAAAGTGATTTACTAGCTTATTGGTTAACGAGAAACTAGCATTCTAATTGAATCACTATCAATACGCGTGTGCAAGATCGTAAAGAAATCCTAATTGGATTTTTGGTGGTGAAGTATTCGACTAGCCTATTAGTCGATTTGTATATACCCCAAATTAGGGTTTATTTATTTTGATCTTGATTTGATTCGCGTGGAAGCTAACAAGGTACGTTGGCTTTTAGGTTAATTTATTTACACTATATGATCTAATTATTCCACTGTGTACTTGTGATTAATTATGTGCTATTATATGATAAGTAGATTACATATTCCAACAGTGGCATCACGAGCCGTTAAATAGTGTAATTGATTACCTAAACAACATTAAGATTTAATTGAACAATTGTTTCATGCAATCTAGGTTTCTTGTTTTTTTTAAAAAAAAAAAACCCTAATTAGGGCTGATTAATAAAAACAATTATTTTTAAGTTTTGAAAATAATGGAAACCTTAAAATTCAAGTTTGCATGAAATCTTAACTAGTAGATAACGTATAATTGAGATTTATGACGTTATAAAGATCTTGTTACCTTATATATATTAATTGTTAATATATGATTATATGAGTTCCATGGTAAAAACATGCATGTTTTTCATGGACATATGAATCTTGATATATGATATTGCTTGATTGAATTAATTGTTAATTGCGTTTACATGCTTAATTAGACGATATATTAATTAATTAGGGATTATTAGTAATTATATTGTATGACACTTAATTAGTCAATATTTAATTAATTCTAAAATTGGGGAAGACACCATATGTATCGTTATTTAATCAACTTATGTGGTTTATTGTATATAATTTACGTAGGGCTTATACTACCGATTTATCGATGTATGTGGTCCACTTGTACCAAGCTCGAAAACAAGTGGGAGCCTTAGTTAAATATATACTTGTTAGTTGATTTTAAATTACGTATGTTAATATGTATTAGTTGGTTATTTTTGTTTGCTTTATTATTGTTTGACTCGTAAAGCAAAGGGTGTTTTTGGAAAACAAAAATTAACCGGACTAATTGTTACACCCCGTGACCAATTTGACCAAAATTTAAAACTTTTATGTGCAAAAGCGTGAAACAAAACTGACCTTCTGTTACTCTTTTGACTATTGACAAATATCTATAAACTTTAAGACCTTGAGACTATTTTTAAATGAAACTAAACTCAATTACCTTCGAAATGATGGGTGGCACGACCCGTAACGACTTAAGGTTAAAAAGATATGAATTTTCGAAAACCGATAAAATCTGTCCACAGTTTCACTTCCAAACCGAAATTTGGAGTTTTGGTTCCAAATTTCACATCCAAACCGAAATTTACCCATTTTCATAATAAACAACCCATACTACCTTATTTCCATACCAAACTCACTCAAAGCCATTAACATATCATACTAAATCGTTTACATAATCAATCAACCCGTTTGTTACCCAAAATGGGTAAAAACACACTTAACCCAAACACCCTTTTAACCATGAACATAAACACTTAAACTCGTATATTAGGCGAACCGTTAGACATTATTTACCATAACTAACAAGGACATAATTTGACACTTGATTACACAACATATAAACCATTAAAAGACTCTCGGGGTACAACGTTGACATTGAGCTCGGTATTCTACCTAGCTCCTACTTTCTTACCCAACCTTCTACCTCCGCACATACGTTCCTTAATCCGTAACCAAGCCATAACACTATCATAAGAACCTACAAAACATTATAACATTAAACCGTAAGCACAATTGCTTAGTAAGTAAAACATGCATAACATAACATCATAAATCATTCACGCATTACACATTCATAACCATTTAGCCAAATTGACATTTCACCAACAACACATACCTTTCCCAACCTTAAGCATGATGATTCTCTTCCTAATCCATCCTTGTCTACCACAGCAACTAGCCTTATACTCACTTATAATTAACTTATACATTCAACTATACATCAATACAAACATAACAACTTACATGAACACATAACGGGTAGAAATCATTATAACCTTACATTATAACCGGTTTACTTACCTTGAGTCCAAGCTAAGTCTAACAATAATATCATCATCATCATCATCATCATCATCATCATCATCTTCATCAAAACCTATTTGCACATTTAATCAATAAAATCAACAAGGGTTTATATAACCCACATAAAGTTACCAATCTTCCTATCTATATCATCATATGATCATACCTTGATCATATGATGAATACCCACTTTATTCATAAATCTCTAGCCTTATTAATCATCAAAAAGAAGTACTTACTTGTGATGGATCATTGCTAGGAAGGACCATAAGCATACTATCTTCATCATCTTCTTCCTAACCATCAAAGCTAACTCTTTCCCTCCCTTCTTTCTCTCTAAAAAAAGGGGACAACTAACACCCTTGAATAATGTGGAATTCTCTAGAATTCCCTAGATATAACTAGTTAGGTTGCATCTTTGGCCAAATGACATAATTAGTCCCTCAAGTCCCTTTCATTCTATTTTGGCCACAACCAACTTATAACACATATAGCATAGTGGCAACTTAGGTCCTTGAAGTCCATTCCCTTTCTATTTATGCCACATAATATTTCCCATAACCTTATAACACATTCTTTGACTATAAGGTTGACTATCGAGTTTGACTACAATGAAATATTCATTGACTAACCAATCACATTAAGTTCTTAGTCAATTCCATCTAGGCTGGGGCCTATTTGTATCCCGGGAAACGGGTGTCACAATTCCATCCCCGTTATTTAGATTTCGTCCCCGAAATCTCTCGTTTAAACCGACCAAGACTTAGTCACATATACAGTTATACACCTCATTCCTAGCACTTTCAGTTCTTAGTCCATTTACTTGCAACGATCTAAGTGATCTTGCAATACTAAGCATACTATAACATAACACATATCCTTAATTCGTTTTACTCCTATAACCAAGCGACTCTTACTATGGTTATTATGTTGTCCAAGACGTAATTCACACCGCTAATGTATACTATTTATCCATTTCTATGTCTATAACGTGACTTACCAACTCGTTTCATTCTGTCCTTCTCTTCAAGGACTATATGTCACCTGAGCAATCACCAACTTGACTCTACATAAGTCAAACACATTACTAATACTTCCTTATACTATCATAGTCATTTCATTATTCCTTTAACATTCTTACTATAACGTTCCGTTATCTCTACTCCTTTTACAATGTTTTTCCCTTATAACACAAATACTACTTAACGATTCTGTTTACGTTCTCTACACTTACCTGGTTTCTTTCACTTCTTTCTTCATATCATTTTCGTTTACCATTATAAGTCTTATAGAAATATTTCATGCATTGACTTTCTAACATCATACTTTAACCCATGCCAACACATTTCACATAACAATTAGCATCAATTATTTTCATTACTCACCTTTTGTACCACGCCACAAGGCGTATTATAACATCATTTCAACTTCTTAATTCCTTCCACTTTCACTTAGCACCTAAAATATAGGTTTCTCATAAGCCTCAACTAAAAGTCGTACTCTCATTCTTACTCTCCTATCTTAGTCCTTATACATTCTAACCAATTCTATACTTCCGCTTTCTACTCCTATAACCCTACTCGTGTCATGTCGGGAACACATAAGCCCACTCATTAATACTTCCTCATTTACATGGAAAGGCGTCCCAATCGATGTAAATCAAGAAACATAAACTCGTGGTTATATACTTCCGATATAACACTACTACTTCTATTACCTAGTGTACTTTCATTCTTTCTTTTTCTTTTTATATGTCACATTACCTTCTACCCTTTTAGACTTGGATCCATACCATTTCTACATTCATTATGGGGATATTTTTATGTGCCATGGATGTAGGCAACCCCTTTCCGGTGAAGGCAATGCTTTTCATCCTGAAGGATCTTTAACATTCATCCCAAATGATACTTTAACATTCATCCCGAAGGATACTTTAACATTCGTTAGCTCGGTCAACCCGGATGATACCATCTTTAACCTTTCACATTTTAACATTGGATCCAAGTCCGTGACGTTTTAACACACACACATTTTCTTATCCATTTAATTAGTTTAATTACGTATCATAGGGCATACGAATCCCGTTTATCATATTTACACCTTATTCACATGTTTACTCATTTCACCATCACTTACATTCTTTTAACCCTTGCTAACCATTTCACCATTTCTATCATTACGCCTTTTTAACTTTAGTCTACACAACTTTTTCATTTTTAAACATTCCACAGGTTAATTTAATCACACATCCATTTGCGCCATTCATTCTTTTACACATTTTAAGTTATTAACACGTTCTTATCATTTTTTTTTTCACAACGTATCATCACATTCACTCGCACCCTTAACTTGTAAGAACCGTGGTTTTGGCAGGTTAGTCAAACCAATAGTGCTGACTTGTTAAATTTTGTTTGGTGGTTTAGAGATTTTCATGAGTTTATGTGTGGGTTTGGTATTCGATCGTTATGTGTTTGTTGTGGTGTTGGATTCGGGGAAGTTCATTTTGTATACTTTTTGAGTCGTGGAATGAGTTTTACGGTTTTGTGATTCGGGGTTTTTGCGTAGTAAATTTTGTTCAAGTTTTTGAGCGTTAGTAAATTACGTGGTGTTCGGTTTTAAAAGTTATATTAATGATAAGTGTGAAATTCTATTTTTGGAAACTTTGTAAATGATAATTTTCTGAGTCGTCATAAAAAAAAAAAAAAAAAAAAAAAAAAAAAAAAAAAAAGAAAAGTTTATCGCGTAAGACGTTAGGTTTCGTATGGGTTCTTGTAAAATATCGAGAGTACAAGGTTTAAAGTGTAATAATTAATATTAATAAAAATATATATTATAGGGGGGGGGGGGGGCGGCCGAATTTTGTAGGGGAAGGGAAAAAAGGAAACCAAATTTGATCCCAATTACAATTCTTAATAGTAAGGGTTATCTATAATATACCACAGGGTATTATAAATACAAAACAAAAACCCCTCACCCCTCTTTTTTGTAAATTTCAGCCGACCAAGGGATAAACAAGAAGAAAAAAATTAGGGTTTTATTATTGAAGCCTAAAAATCAAGATCAAGGTATAATTTTCAATACTTGTGTTCAATTAATTATTATAATTCATGTAACAAGAATATGATGGATTAGGGTTTATGTTTACTTCTGTAAATTAATGATGTATAACATGTTGGGATCAATAATTAGTAATATTATGATGATTGGTGAAGAGATTAGGGTATAAAACATGTTAGTTATTGAGTTAGGGTTTGGACAGATTCATAAGGCTGTAAAGATACGAAGATATATAATAGATGGAAATTAGTTAATTGATGATTCTTGAGTCTAAATTGTAGTTCAAAGAACGTGCTTTTCAAAAAGTCCGGCCACGATTGATTTCGAGGCCGGGAAGTCAGTCTAATGATTTTTGCAATTAAAGGTGTCAAAACTGTTAAACCAGGACAGATTTAGGTTAAAAGTATTGAGGTCAAAAGGGGTTTTAAAAGTGTAATTTGGGTTAGCCCATCTGGAGAAATTGAGTTCTATATTCCCTTTGATTTCCACGCGAAGGGTATGCGTTAATAAGTTGTGAAAATATGTTTGTTAGGTCAAAACATTTTGGTGTGTGTTCAGATCCGAATCTGGATAGTTTTCATGTTTGATTTTTCAAAGAGCACTTGTGTGTGTTTTTAGTGCATGGCCTTCTGGGAGGAGCTTTTATGCTAATGAAAGACCATGGTGAATTTTTGGTGTGAGTTTTAGAGCTTATTTTGTTGTGATATCATGTGTTTAGATGTACCCCAAAAATCTGCGTATACTGAAAAAGTGTATGCAAGGGATTTAGCGAGTGTAAGTGTTTGGTAGTGGTTAGTATGGTGTCTAGGTGATCCATGGTGGTTTACATGAACCTTAGACATCCATCATATGTGTGTTACATGGACTATAGCTTTTATCTTGGTCGCGTGTAATGTGATCTTATTTTGTTATATAAATTTGTGATTGATAATTTGGAAGCTGCAAAGTTTGAGGTGAGTTTCATAGTCCCATTTTTACTTTGTTTTAACTTGGGATGGGAATGATGCTTGTGTTGAAATATTTTTGAGTTACTGTGTTTATGTGGTTGTAAATTCATGGACTTGTAAGTGTTATTATACGTGTATTACATTTTATGAGATTATTGTGGTGATTCTGTGTGGTCCATTTGGAGGGTAGCTATGCTCCCATTTTCCAATTGGAGAGTAGTAGCTCTACTCACTATTATTCTGTGTGGTCTGATCAGAGGGTATGGTTTACCCATTATTGTGAACTTGGATCGTGGGCGCGTTCCGTCCCAATTGATGTTGGATATTGCTATTTGGATCGTGGGCACGTTCCGTCTCTTATGTCCCTTAAGTGGTATTTTGGTTGAATGACTGAGATTGCATGCTTTCTAGTATAATGACTAGTGTTACTGTCCTGCTATGTTTTATAATCACAGTGAACTGGTTGCCTGAGATATATTGTGTGTCTTAAACCTATGAACCTCACCAACATTATGTTGACGTTTTAAGCATCATTTTAAGGTGAGCATTCTAAGGCTAAGGTAGAGGGGAGTGACTAGACGAAACTTAGTTGCATTTGAGAACGATTTATCCTTATGTTATGATTTGAATATGTTTGATTTTGATTGTGATACTTCAATGTCTTTCGACTAGTACTTTATGTTCTATTGAAGACACCTTTTCGAGATTTGTTTTGGTTATTTTCTTTTGGGGTATCGTTACGACACTTTGCGTCTGTACTTTGCTCTATTTATGTTCATGTAGTAATTCTCTATTTTGATACCATGTTTTGTGATGATATCCATGAAGTTACACTCGCGTTTTCGCCTTGGCGAGGTGTGACAGATTGGTATCAAAGACTTGGTTATAGAGAAGTAGGTGGTTGAACCTAGACTATAACCTAAGAGTCCCTCATATAAATGCATTTAGGGTCTATATATAAGTATGATAATTTATATGATTATTTTCCTAAATTTACGAGTTGTTTTCTGGCGATTTTTGGATGACTATTTTGTCCCCTATATTTAGTATTGTATACGTCGATTATAGTATGTCACCTCCCTCGCGTAAGAAGTTTTGTTGGGCTATCATTTTGCTACCGGTTGTAAGGGAAGTGGTAGGATGAAGCGGACTAACTGCAGAATCTGAGTTCCCGCTAGTGTAAATCTATGTTCGGATAAGGACGGGATGTATATGGAAAACATTGATGGAGAAAAAGTGGAGAGGTTTGCAACCACGGTGACTGTTGGAGATGGAGCCGTTACCAAGTACTCTGGGAAGTGTCCTCACTTCTCATATGAAGGAAAGGTGGTTCTGTCTAAACCTCGTGAGTTGTATGTACTTGTGGATCATGCGGAATTGGAAGAAAGAAACAGGAATGGGTGGTTGAGTAAAGACGAAGGGGAGTTAGGATGGAATGACGTGGATTCGGATCTGGAGTCTGCAACAGGTAGTAAGTTTAACCGATCTGAGTGGGGAGGCAAGTGCAAGAGTGGAGCTTGAGCAATTGTGCGACGTCTTTTGTTTTATGTTTTGGAATTCTTATATTGTCTTTTGCCGTCTGGAGCCATGTTGGAGCACGATTACTCCTGAATATTGGATCGGTTTTATCTAAGTGATTTTGATTATAGAGTTAAAGTGGTCCTTGGAATTGTTTTTTGCTCGTTGGAATTGTTCCATGTGAGATGATTGTTTGCATGAAGTGTGGTCATAGGAGGAAGTACACTTGTGAAAGGGAGAATAGATAATTATGGTGGCCAACATAATTATACATGCGTCACAACACAAGTGGACTTGCAAGTATGATAGCATGGATTGTGTTGTGTATTAGGTGCTATGTGGTATATGTGCGTTATCATTGAGATGTGTGGTTTTGGAAGTAAGTATGCGTGTGGAATAGGCCTTATAACTATGGTCGCGAACATAATTATAAGGGTATCACACACGTGGATTTGTGACCATGATTACATTGATTGATGTTTGTTGTTATATGTTGTGGTAGATGTTATGTGATATCATATTGACGATGGTTGTATGGTTAGAGATGTATTCTCTTAACCGTTTGGGAAATCATTGTATGTGGGAGTGTGTGGGTGGTAAGATTCCATTCTACCTATCATATGCTGATACCTCGATTATCTGTTGGTACTAATGTTGTGATATTTAAGTTGGTTCGTTTGCTAGACTATTGAATGATGAGCTTAGTGAGCTTAGACCTAGTATTGTGATTGAAATAGCTAGTGGTAAGGAGGTAGAGGTTGACAAGATTATTCGTGGGTGTACAATATTGTTAGAGGGTATTTCGTTTATGATTGACTTGATACCTTTTGGACATGGAAGTTTTGATGAGGTGATAGGGATGAATTGGTTGTCTAAACATAAAGCCGAGGTTGTATGCCATGAAAAGGTAGTTCGTATTCCTTTAGAGAGTGGTATTATACTTCGGATACAAGGAGAATGCTTAGGGAATGATTTGAAATCCCTTAAGAATGCGAAATCCAAAGAACTTAAAATAGAAGAGATTCCTGTGGTGTTTGAATTTCCTGGCGTCTTTCCTGAAGACTTGTCTAGGTTGCCTCCAATCCGTCAAGTTGAATTCTGTATTGAATTGATTCTTGGAGCGGCACCTGTGGCGAAATCCCCATATCGTTTAGCACCCTCTGAGATGCAGGAGTTGTCTGCGCAGTTGCTAGAACTTCAGGATAAGGGGTTTATCCGACACAGTCACTCTCCGTGGGGAGCACCTGTGTTATTTGTTAAGAAGAAAGATGGTTCATTCCGGATGTGTATTGACTATCGGGAATTGAACAAGTTAACTGTTAAGAATCAGTATCCTCGTCCTAGAATCGATGATCTCTTTGACCAGTTGCAAGGTTCTCGATTCTTTTCAAAGATAGATCTATGTTCTGGTTATCATCAATTAAGAGTGTATGAGGAGGATATTCCGAAGACTGCTTTTAGGACTCGTTATGGACACTTTGAGTATACGGTTATGCCATTTGGGTTGACAAATGCACCTGCGATATTCATGAATCTAATGAATCACATTTGTAAGCCTTATTTGGATAAATTTGTGATAGTGTTCATCGATGATATATTAGTCTACTCTAAGACTGAGAAGGAGCATGGAGAGCATTTGAAGTTGGTCCTTAAATTGCTGGAGATGGAGAAGTTGTTGATGCGTGGTTTTGCGACCTTACAACAGGTTTTACCTCTCGAGGGTTCTCAAGAGGCTTACAACCCCACCAGGCAGTGTACCTGACCGATGTAGTATAGTGTAGTGGTAAGTACGGGGGATTGATCGTTCTCCACAGGGAATAGTGTCGTTAGGATTGAAAAACTACTCTAATAGGTCTAAGGGTGAGAGAAGATTCTTTTTGTATTTTTATATTTTTATGAAAGCAAGTAAAATCTCGGGTTTGAAGGAGTGGGCGGAATTAGTTGCTAGTCAACTAACCCAAATTACTACGAATGTAAATAAAATAAAATAACTGAAAATGAAAAGGTTGTGAAACTTATATGGAGAGAAATGTGTTTACTTAGATTTCCTTACTCCCTAACTATCTTTTACCGGTTGATTAGTGTGTATTAATTGCGTGGATGACGGGTGTATTCCTTAATACCAATCGTGGGGTGGCGTACGTACTTCCCCAACTCTACAAGCTCCTACTTCACTCCTATGTCGAGCCGGCTAGGAAGCTCCTAACATGGGATCACTAGAATTCGCTCATGCATTAAATACAACCATAAAAACCTTAGTACGCATTGGTTCATGTTTCTTAAGACGTTCAAGCAAGTTACCGTATAGGAAGTTAGCCAGTTTTCTTAAGCCTAACATCGATAAACAATCATTCAATACAATTAATAACACACTAATAACCGATAATCAATAGTTAGGTTTCATTAGATCTAAGCAAACACAAGATAAATCTAGCCTAGCATGTTAATTAAAAGACAAGAACAAGATATAATCAAACAACACATAGACATATTGATTGATTAAATGAATACTTATCTTCAATAAAACATGGGAGATCCAAGGGTATGAAAACCCTTAAAAATGGCAGAAATTCGTCTTAGGGTTTCTCCTCACAAAGTTGCACACTAATGACAAAAAATTGCAAAACTATATATAGAGTTTAAGGGCTGACGGCGTCACGTTATAGATCTTGACGCCGTCACCTCGCCGTGTCTAGGGTTCCCGGATGGCCTTCTTGACGCCGTCCCTCTTTAGTGCTCTAAAATCCGCTCTGGCTTATCAAAGGTTGACGCCGTCAGAAATGGGCTTGACGCCGTCTCTATTTATCTTAAACCGTGATGGCCTTGATCACCTTAAAGGGTGACGCCGTCAGACTTCCTTTGTAAAACTCCCAGGCTTATCATGTGTATTTTTCATATCCACCTCTTTTGCGAAGCCATGACGCCGTCTGGAACAATCCCTGACGCCGTCAAAGGTACTTTTCCAGCCGATTTTGAGACTTTGTCGTTTTCTTCACTTTTATGCTCCAAAAACGTCAAAAATGCTTTCTTTTCCAGATTTCTTCTCCAAAGTACCTAAAATGACAAAAGGAACGATTTAGGGCAATATTTGATCAAATAAATACGATTTAGGGCTTAAATGACCCCCTAAAAGCGGTACACTTTTCGCTTCATCAAATACCCTTACACTTGAGATTTGCTTGTCCTCAAGCAAATGCGCTTTTATTCTAATCAAAATACAAGTTAGGGGTCATTTATTGCTAATATAAAAGTAATTACAACAAATAGTCGTTCCACTTTAATCATAATAAGCACGGAGATTACAAACTAGCACCTCACAAGTAGTG